>JAWNKW010000205.1:797500-1397500 GCA_035041775.1 Chymomyza caudatula
ATGCGATTACAAATAGAAGCATGTCTTTATATGTATACGAAAACACACATAAAGATATGGTAAATATTATTAATGTCCAAATGTGTAAGCTATAAAAATTGTAAACCGCCTAAAACGACCTACACACACACACACATATATACATAGATGGTTTTTCCAAGGGGAAAAACGAAAATAGAAATTGAATTATGAAAAACTGATGAAAACCTTATAACGATTTGAATGTTGAACATACATATACCATATATTTATGGATACATATATAACATTTAGATGTATATGCCGCAATGCATTTTAAACTTTCAACAAAAAAACAAAAAAACAGCACAGATATTGAAAATATATATATATTTCCAAAATATATATATGTTTGGTATTTAAACATAGCCAAGCAAGTGTCTAAGTTTGGCAAGCATACATATACGATATAGCTATACATACACATACATATACCTTAAACTTATACATATATATACACAATTACTATATATATATATATATATATATATACATAAAAAAATGTTAGTATATAAAGTGCTGCATATTTATTCGTGTACATAAAAATAAATACGTATTTAAAGAAAAAAAATTATATACAAAAAAAAATATGTTAAAATGCTGCTTCTTTTCCCAAGCAGTTGCTAAAATTGTTTTTTTTTTTCTAGTATGTAACGAAAAAAAAAAAATTACAAAAAAAAACGGGCGTTACGCCTGGCCAAGTTGTCTAAATTAAAACTAAGCGCATTTATTTTACGAGCAAACACAAAAAATTTAAATTACATTAAAAATAAATTCGACACATTTTTTTTTTTATTTATGCCTTAGAAATGCTTGTACATAAAAAAATATATAAATATATTTAAAAAATTTACATAAGTATATGAAATATTAAACATACATAAACTTTTTTTTTTTTTTTTGTTAGTAAAGCGAAATAAACAATTAAGCTCTAAATGTTAAAATTGAAAGAAAATGTAAATAAACGACACATAAAAACAAAAATTAAAAAAAGATTTCTATTCGATGACGCACATATTTTCAATGCCTGTCACAAAGTTTAAAGTTGAAAACATTTTAAGAACTCTCTAATTAAAAGAATTACTAGTAATTACTGTGCATGTATTTGTAGTTAAAGTATTTCACAGCAAAACAGTAACGATCCATAGTCAGACAGTGAGAGAGCGAGACGTTGATGAGTGCGAAAAATGCTCACTTACTTATTTGAATTGAAGATATTTAAAGCAAAAATGTGTCTTAAACAAGTGAAGGTTATATACGACATAAGTGTGCGTGTGTGTATTTGCATTTGTCTGTGTGTGAATTGTGAATCTGTGTTGTCATACTCTATATATAAGCGTAAGTGTAACTCAAAGCGTGTTTTTTTTTTTTGTCTGAAACTTAGCATACCACAATAAACCGTAATTTGGCAAAAGAACTCTTCAAAACTTTAGTCAAAACCAAAAAAAAAAAAAAAAAATACCAAAATGTAAAAGAAATATAATTAAAAAGAGCACAAAATATACTAAATGAAATGTAGCAAAACGCATAAGCATATTAAAGAGCAAAAGCAAGAGAGCATAATTTTCGCTTGCTCAACTCACACACACAAACAGCAAACAGCAAACAGCCATGGTATAATTATACAAGGTATGAGCCGCCTGCCGACGCTCATTTCTTTTCAGGTGCTATAATCGCCAATTTAGTACCATGAGCAAAACCAAACACACACACACTGACACACACACACACACACACCTACATATTACAAGATACCATTTTAAATTCTAAGCTGCACTTTGCAGTGTTTTAAATGTCTATAAAAATAAAAATATAAAAAAAAAACAAAACAAAAGCATTCGTCAGTATTGGATTATAAACGAAAACAAATTCAAGCAAAGCTAAGAAAAACAGTCGCCTAACTGTAAAACTAAAGCCAACAAAAGAGCAAAACAAAGCAAGTTACATATAATAAAATTTCAGCACAAAGCCAATTCAAATGAGTTTAAATATAAACAATTAATTACACATTAATATTAAATACATGAAATTCATTAAATTAACGTAAAAGCAAAGAAACCCCTAAAACTAGAAGAGAAAGGAAAAAAAACAGCTACTTGAGTTCGCAGTTGCAATATTTTGTGGCTAATTTAGCTTCGAGTTTGTCGCAAATCCCCAAAACGCTGCATTTATATTTATCAAAATGAATATTTAAAAAAATCCATTTTTTTTATTGTTTTACACACAAAAAAAAAAAGCTTAAAATGTGATATTTTATAAAACTATAACCCACAAAAACGAGCAGATAGCAAAGAGCAAAGTCTTAAGGGCAGCAGACAAAAAAATATAAACAAATACAAAAAATAAAAAAAAAACACCTAACTGAACCGTCAGAAAGCTAAAAAAAAAATGGCGACAAACAGAAACTTGCAAAAAAAAAAAGAGTGTTTAAGCAGGACTTTTAATAATTTAAAACAAAAATACATTTACATATTTTTATTCTTATCAATATGATTATTTTTATTTAAACTGCAATTGTAAGTAACGTTATAAATATTAATTATTATGAAAAGTTTTAAAATTAAATTAATTTAACGACGAATTACAAAAAAGGAAATTAAACAAAAAAACCGCAGAAAATTAATGAAGATTTAATGCAAAATAAAAATTTAAAAAATCACAATTCTTTGTCTTTACTTTACCATGGCTTCTGCTTGGCACTTAGGGGTGAGCAGCATAAACACGTTCCACACACGGCCGTGTGGAACGTGTTGCGCGTCATACAAGTTCGCACAACCCACAACATCGGAGCGCAACATAGTTGCAAGTTATTGTCAATCGACACAACACACATTTTACAGCAAAATGTTTCAACATTCATCAGTCTATCGTTATCGGAATGCAGTTTGATCATCGTTCGAACGTAAATTGTTTATGGCGCATATTTGGCATGCAGACTTCGCTTGCTGACTTACTTACCAAATTGGGCATAACAACCCATTAACGGGTTATGGCACTTCTCCAGGCGCTGCTGCTTCTACAATCGGTGGTACCAAAGGCACTGACGATGTTACTATATCGAATCTGCATCTGCATCGGCACCCGTGCTTCAGCGCCTTAAAGCATCCTGCAAGCGGGCAGGATGAGCTTTTTATAGTGTTAGTTTCGTTAGTCTCTACTACTCATTTCCCTACTGAGACCAAAGTAACATCTATCCTTGCTGACATCGTTCTTTATTTTGTCAAGGTAAACGAAAATAGTTTTAACATCAATCTAAGAGTTCAAAATAGACGCCGCTTTCTACTCGGAGCGTGGAGTCACAACAAAAGCGTCGTCCACTTTCGAAACTTACCGAAAGTGAATACATTGTAAGTACATAAAAATTAAGAAAAAAATCAGACACAGTCAAAAAAAAGAAATCAAAGCATTGAAAGGCAATGTTGCCTATAGGCAACAGCGGTCCTGAAAGGGTTAATTTTCATTCTGCAGCGAACGTCAATGAGGAAGGTTGTGTCCACGCATGTTATTTCTTTGTCAGCGTGTGTTGACACATGTATGTATTGCTTTATGTGTTTTTTAAATGTTTATTTAATTTGATATTTTTTTTAAAATTAGTAATCGTTAACAGATGACGCAATAATATAATCTCAATTATAAATTAAACGAAAAACACATATCGAGTTCGTATTAATTCAACTTACTTACTTAACTTGCCATAACAACCCGTTACCGGGTTACGACCTGATGTAAAGCTCTCTTCCAGGCGTCTCTGCTTTTCGCTCGCCTTCTCCAATCGGTGATACCAAAGATAGCTGCGTGCCCTCTACCTGGTCCTTCCAACAAACACACGTTCTGCCCCTTCGTCGCCACCCTTCGACAACCGCACAAAGGTTCTTTCTCGCAGGAGCTTCTGCATCCATACGCGCAACATGACCGCTTGATTTTAATTCGCTTGACTTTATATATGTTCATTATCAAAAGGTTGAAGAGGTCACAGGAGAGGACATTGCCTTGTCTGTAGCTGCGCTTGGTATCAAAAGCCTCGGAGAAACTCTTTCCTACCTTGACGCAGATGCATGTGTTGCTCAACGTCATTTTGCATAGTCGCACTTTGCAGGGATTCCAAACTCAGGCATATACGCGATCCCTCAACAGGCTATCAAATGCTACTTTATAATCGAGAAAGAGATGGTTGGTGTTCGATTTGGTGTTCATGGGACTTTCCCAGGATGTGACGTAGCGTGAATTTCTGGTCAATGATTAGCCAGACCTAAACCACACTAATAAGGTCCAATCAGTTCTTTCGCAAACGGTATAGTATTTCACGCAATATGCTCGATAGGCCTTATATGCAATAGAAAGAAGGCTGATACCACGGTAGTTAGTGCATTGCAGTGGCTTTGCGACGCTCCTGATCGGAGTCAATTAGCCTGAGACCGTTTATCGAGGTGGTCCCATTGATGCTGAATTGTCCGACAGTAGGACCAAGGATGCGTTCTCTTTTAACCTTTCCATTAAAATCGCCTAACGATTTTAATACCATGGGCTGTGCAGACTCGTGTCTATCAAAGAACGCATCCTTGGTCGGATCGTCCTTGTCCTTCGTTGAGGCGTGAGTGCGAATCAGGCTAATATTGGAAAATGTTGCCTTGATGCGGATTGTTCCCAGCCGTTCGCCCACTGGAGTGAACCGGGCGGTTGCTTAATCTCCGGCCAACAACAAATTCGTGCCGCTCCGCATGGCAGCTGTAATATATGGCAGTGTTTGCTACCCCTCTCAAGCCCTGCCCTGTCCATCGTATCTCCTGGATGGCGGTTACATTCCCTGCACATCCTGAGAGCATCCGCCAGTTGGCTGGAGGCACCATTCAAATTAAGGGTTGGGACATTCCAGGTGCATTGTCCAATCATCGCCATTTACACGTTTGGGGAGACAACTTTGGGGGTACTCCTATCCGAGGCTCTTGTTCCATTCATTGGGTGGGAGGTTTTTACGCAGCGGGTTTAGAACCCAATGAGGTCTTCGATACGCACTACTCTAGCACAACGAAGAACTGACAAATTTAAACCCCACAATTGTCAAAATACGGGATGCTCTAACCTCATTAAAGCAAACGAATGGGCTGATGCTGCTATAAAATCGTTTAATGTGTGCCATCGAACAAAATGTCGTATATTTTGCCGCCTTCGTATTAGACACAGTAGTCAAAAGTTATATTTATAACAGAAATCCTGGAAAATTGTCTTATTTTGGGATAAGTGGTTTTCGACAGAAATGTTCTAATGATCTCTAGCTATTTTCATATTGGTATTGATTAGATTCTCGCTAAAATTCCATTGGAATAGGAAAACTGTACGAAAAACAAAGCTGTGTTGGAAGCCGCCTCCGCAAGAAACTCTCGAACTGTAGATAGTTAAGCTGTTACTGTATCGAAAGGAATTGAGCTTATTTGGTTGTTATCGAAAAACTTTTGCTGCATGCTTGAGTTGCAACCTAAAATAATAGTCTACATGCTGCTGCTATTTTTATGCAATTATATTGTTTAAAATATTATTAAAATTTCTGCGTCAGCAATTTAACGCTTCAATGCGTTATCCCTGCAGTGCGCCGCCATCAATAGTTGCCCATCCCTAGACTTAGGCATAGCTTCAGACTGAAAGTCTGAGACTTTGGGTTAGAGATAGACATAGAGACCTATTGTTGGCTGGCAGCTGCCGCCTTTGCTGCTTGTGCGCCTTCAGCTGGAAAATCCGCTCAGAAAATGCTAGTGCAGCCAGCCATTTAGTCAATTGCAGTGGCAGTGGCAGTGGCATTGGCATTGGCTGAGTGGGCCTTTCATGAGACAGCTTACTTTCCCATACTTGCCATAGTTCCCGTAGTATCAGTAAGTTCCGTACTACTCCAGACTTGCTGATTGTGTGTCGTGTTCAAAAGACACCGTCAGTGACTTATTGTTGGTATTACGTGTATTATTGCTATTCAGTTGCATTTGGATTATGTCCTTTATAGCTCTCTTTCTGTAGCTGTTATTTGGCTGATAATAAGCGCTACTACCAGAGAGTTATAACACTTCAGCTGGCGCTGAAAAGCGTGCTACTCATTTGCTTTAAAAGCTCAATGTGTATCTGTGTGTATCTGTGTGTTTTAAAGCTTTATAATTTCAGTTTTTATGTGCTATTTTGGAGCTCTTGTTTGTATCTGTAAAGCAATTAATAATAATTGGCCCTAAAAACCTCTTTTCATTCTGTATATGTCTGTTTAGCATGTGTGTGTGTGTGTGTGTGTGTGTGTGTGTGTGTGAAAACAAACGGCAAACCAGCTCGGGCAACAATTCGTTGGGGCATTGAAGTTGGAAAAACAACTATAACAGCAAAAGCAGCAGAAGTAGCGGCTATTTGCAAATATTTACAACATCCGCAGCCCAGTTACACCAACAAAACAAATGCCCATATATACTCACTCACATACACTCTCTAACAAATACTGACAAACACATATGTGACTTTCAGTGTATGTGAGTGCGCGTGCTTTGGAAAATAAAAGTTCTGAAATGCGATTATCTTGATGAATTGGAATTTGAATTTTAATTCTCTGTGCTTTTGAAAAAAACAACAAAAAAAAAAACAACGAAAAACGAAACCAGTTACAAATACAGACGACCCATGCGTTCGTTCGTTTATTCTCATCAAACGTAGGTCCATCCCTTCATCACACGTCGTCGTCCCCAATGACCAGCACTTGTTTACTGAAAGTTCTCTCATTTACCCAATGCTACCCAGCGAACAATTTTAATGCGGTGGTTCTAAAGTTAGCTAGAGCACTATAAACATGGGTCCTTCAGCGGAGACATGATCTGCCCCTTCGTCGCCTTCCTTCAACAGCCGTATTGAAGACCATTCTTGCAGTAGCTGCTTCATCCATACGCTGGATGTTAATTCGCTTCACTAGGTCAATGTTGTCATAGAGCTCATAGAGTTCGTCGTTCCACGGGAAGGTGTTTCGTCTGGCGAGAGTGGTTTCTAACTGTGTCTAAAATAACTCTAAAATAACCATTGGCAAGCGTGGTTCTCCTCTTGATCTCTATGACGACAAATATCTTTATTGCGACACTGATGCGAAGGCAAACGAATTTCTCGACAACATTAAAAGTATAGTTTTACACAGCAATCCCAGAATGTCCAACCGCTGCGTCCCCCTACTCGAAGGAATAAATATACTTTGTTTTGCTCTTATTTAGAACCAGACTCATCCTGACTGCCGGCATATATTGTGCAATTGTGGACGTGGATTGAAGCATTCATTTCTTTCACCAATGGCTTCAGTCTTTCAAGCAACACACTGCAATAAAAAGAAGAGTGATATCACGGAAGTTAGCGCATACCGTGGGGTCACCCTTCTTGAGGACAGGGCAGAGAACACTGAGACAATCATCGGCATGCTCTCATCTAGCCATATTCTGCAAAAGATCTAGTGCAGTGACGTCCTTCCATAGCGCCCGTACGGGCAAAGCTGAGGCCGTCGCTCACTTCTTGTGCGAGGGTAAATCAAAAGTCCTTTTCTTGCCATTTTTTGTAATGTTGCGTTCTTGCAACTGCTGTTATTTAATTATTCCATTAACGATTATACAATAATTTATATTGTAAAAAATGTAATGCAGACAGTCGGGAAGGTGCCCGAAAGTGGAATACCCTGTGCCCTTTTTTCTTTATAAATACTAAATACGGTAAAATTGGAACGGAAGTAACCACTTTTATATCTCTTTTCATAAGATCTATATGCCTGTAAACATTTTCATATTGGGGGTTCCATTGTAAAAAGATGGATGCAGCTTTAACGATTAAGGTCAAACGAGTCTCCACACCAAATTTTGTAACTCTAGCTATCATGTATCAATATCAACATGCAGTGGAATTTTGGAGCAGTTTATAGGCAAGGAGGGGGGGTGAAATTAGCATATTTTTGACTATAACTCTTGATGTATTTATCCGATTTCGAAAATTTTTAAAACATAGATGCACATCTCTGAGGAGTTTCGAGTTGATAGATTTAACTGAGCGGTTGTAAGCCGCGCAAATTTGTCACAGGGGAAGGGGTAAGATATCGACTTGAATCGACAAACTCCTTCAGCCTTGGGAAAATGCGCATCTTGTGGTTAAATTTTTTTGCTCTAACTCTTATAGTGTCGGAGAAAGCCTTTTACACTTTGTATACAGGGTATAAATAAACTTGACTTGAGCTGTCATGGGACAGATGTGAAAGATGTCCCCAACTTCATATAATGTGGCGCCATTTAGGATGCGCATATGCTAGCGACAAAAGAACAACAGAAACCTAACATAAGCATGCATGCTCTTCTTTGCGATCTCACTCCTAACGCAGCACACAAAATCAACAGTGCAATCTACTCTCTTTATGTGGATGCTGCTAACATGACATATTTTCATGACGAACTACGGGTGGATCTTACCCCCAAAAGAAAAACACATGACAAGAAAATGAATGAAAGAAAAAATAATAATTAAAATTTTAATACGTATAAAAATAAGGATCAAGAGCAACTTAGTTCTGAATCCAATCGATGCATTGACCATAAACTTTAGTCGCTTAGTAGATAGTCCTTGATTAGTCCATTTTGAACAGTTAGTCAATAATCTGTGGTGTGATCATTGGCAGGTGCCACGAGGAGAGTTGAGGAAGAGCGTCTGCTGCTGGGGCTTCTCGACTAAACTAAAAAGGACCAAGTATTGTGTGAGCGATGAATGTTGAGTAGATAGATATGATGTAGCCGTTAGTTAACACATAAACCAGCAGCTGGCACAATTGACCTTTGCTGGGGACATGGCAATATAAAATACGTGAGCTCGAAACATTGGCTGTGGAGCAAGTTTGGTCTGTCGCACCAGGGACTAACGAAAAGTGAGTCGCAGACTAGTACAGGTTACTACCGCGCGTCGTAAAGCTACTTTTGCAATTTTAAGTTTTTATTTTAGCCTTTATTTGAAATCTTTTGTCCGATACGCAAGTCCTGAGTTTTCATTAGAGCTTAAACTACCTTAAATATATTTTCGGCTCATCAACGTGCAACTATAGAGTTGATCGAGATTTCTGGCACTCTTTTTTTCTGTATTAAAGCGAAGATAAATGGTCATTTCCCAAAGGTGTGGAAAGTGGCCAAAATAATTGTACTGCCAAAGAAAGTAAAAGACGACACTCATACAAAAGCTGAAACCCATTAGCTCCCAAATGTTAGTCAAAATTTTAAAATCTGCGTGAATACTAGTTTTAACAATCATTGCGACGCAAGCAGTAAAGTTGAAAAACAACTTGGGCTTAAACATAAACATTCCACCATCCAAGCTATAAATTGTCAAGTCTCCAATATTTACTGGAATACAAAATGCTATACTTGCGTATGATTTATAGACCTAGAAAAAGCATTTCGCCTTATTAAAACTATTACTTGTAAAATAAGCATATCGTATAAAGTAAAAATAGCTATAAATGATTTGAATCAGACTAGATGAAATATTAATTCTATGGTATGGCCTGGAAATGGACCTTAATTGAATCGAATTTGGTCTCTACTTGAAACCCTCCTAGAGATGTGTAGCAAACGATGACTGTATCTAGAAACACGAATGCATGCGAGATATAGATACCGAGATCGGAGCAGATATACAAATGGGAAGCGAGAGAGAGAGAGAGATGTGGGATCTCAGTGCAGCAGCTAAGTAAATTGCTTGCTGTGCAGCGGCTGCCGTCACCTGGCAACATCAACTCAATGAAGTGGTTCGTTGGTTTTTTGTACCTGTTGTAATTGCACAATCGTTGTCCTTTGTCCTTTGTCCTTCCGTCACTGTCGTCATCGGCGTCGACCTCGCTGTGCGTGTGGCGTGTGCTTTTTGCATAGCTACATATGTGAATCTGTGTCAGAGCCAATTCTCGAAAGCATAAAAGTCAAATTTGCCGTATGGCCCATAGAGACAGACAGCGAGAGTAGAGACAAAAAGAGAGAGATACTGTGTGGAAGATAGTGAACCAGTGATAGCAGAGACCCAGGCAGAGACTACGGCAGCATCGCGACGTCCACCAGTTTTTGCATTTCCCAGAGCAGACGGAAACAGCCCAGAAGCTGCCAGCCGGAGGACTCCAACGCTGCCGTTTAGAGCGGGCGATGTGCCACTCCCACTGCGGCTACGACAGGTAATTGGCTTTGGTCGCGCGCATGTTTACCAGTGAACACCGGTTGTTATATCTCAGTCATAGATACATTTAGATACGCATTCATATGCACATGTTACGCCCTATGACACCAAAAGTTACGGCCCGAAGTGCTTAAGGCAAATACACACTGGCAACCTGACAACACAGTTGGGGTTGCCACAGGTGGCATACGGAGATACGCACTAGATTGGATGGGTCATATACTACACAGTAGCAGTATCAACTCAAAGTATCTACATAGTACACCTTGTGTTGCCATGGGTCACCTTAGTTGCTTTGGCTATGAAGCTACCACACAGTGTGCCCAAGCAAGCTGATAATAGCGTTGACTTCAAAATTTACTCTAATTTTATGAGCCGGTTAAATGGGTATGTTGGATCTTTAGTCTTTAAGGGTTTTTGTACAAAAGTATAAAAAGCAAAACATAAGGATCAACATTAGCATATTAATAGAACTCCAATTCTTAATGTGGAGAAATTCTACTTCTTCTTCTTAACTGGCCATAACAACAGTGGAGAAATTACCTTTGCCAAATTGTAATTTAGGCTTCAAACTATTCAGCTGTGCTCCAACAGTTTAAATCAGAGCTTTTGCATCAAGTTCTACGCATTTTGACGGAATGATATTTTGATTTGAGACAGGATTGTATGATAAGAAAACAATTTTGTCAAAGCTCTTCGAAATATGTGAAAAAAAGTTATAAAAATAGATTTCTGATAGTTAACTTCTTCTATTTCCTTCGTAAGTATTACGATTTCTTTAATGGGCCGGATAACTGTCAAAACTACTCAAAGTTTTTCTACTGCTTGAGTTGCCTAAATAAAAAAATATTCCGAAAATGCTCTTCGGCCTTTAAATATCGGTTTCGTTCATGTAAAAACTAAGATAAACAAAGCCGTGCGAATCGACAGTAAAGCAAATGGCTGTAAGTCAACAGGTTGGGTTTTTCCTTCCCGATCCTTTAGTGCATGCTAGTCAAACACTTTTTAAAAGAGGCTAAGGCGTTTGTTGCGCGAAGCTAGATTTTTAAGTGAGAAATTATGAAACTTAAGTATGATTTCGACATGACGAATTTTAAGGGCCCACTTGAGAAATTCGTACCCTTATATAATAATGAGATAATGATTGCTGGGCAGAAACAGGAGGCTTTCTCTAGTAAATAAGAGCATAATTTATAAGACTTTACAAATGCCAACTTACTATTATGGCATCCAAGTCTGGGGGACCGCGGCCAAAACGAACTTTAATAAAATCCAGACTATGCAAAACAAGGCAATACGAAGAATTGTAGACGCCCCGTTGTATATCCGCAACCGCAATCCGCACAAGGAGCTCGGCATACCGTTCGTGGGTGACGTATTAAATAAATTACGCCGCGTTGCCAGTGCCCTTTCCGGTCACAGACAAGAAGACGTTTAAAACGCCTCCATCTATGTGATCTCAGACGTCGACAACTGATACAATCAACAGCATTTTCGATGGATGTCAAAATTTAAACCATATTTACGTGTAGTCTTTTTTGTTACCTATTGGACTATAGCTTAAGTTTTTTGCAGGCTGATTGCTAATAATTATTATTAATAAATTAATTTGGAATAAATAAAAGAAAAATTTTTGACTTAAAAAAAAAAAAATTTGACTTCATCGCTCTTTAGCTTGCATTCGATTAGTAGTAACATTTTCGAGTAATAAGAGATTTGCTGACTTCGTAAATCGAAATCTCGAATTTTTGGAAATAGTGATAATTCGAAAACGGGGCTAGAAAATGGTTTTCGGATTCGAAAGGTTAGGTAGGTTTTAGACATAAGTTTTTTTTGTTGCATAGTGTTATTAAACAAACATATTTGGAACAAACGTAACTCGTGTGATTTCGAAGCCTTGTGCCGCATGCACCCACATGTGAGTCGGATGAATAAATTTGATGAGTTGAAAATCAAAATCCTGACTTCTGTACACAAAAATACAAAAATTGTGGTTTTTTAAGGTGAATTGCGAACCATAACGTGCTGCTCGCATTCCGATTCAGCGGTCCCAAATACATATAGTAAACATGGTTTTACCCCCAGACACGAAAAAATAGTTTTATGGGTTTTTGAGGTTAATTTCTAATCCTGAAGTGCTGCAATTTTTCGGACCTCGCACTCGGATTCAGTAACCCAGGAACACATAGTAAGCATAGTCTAACTCCCAGCCTAAAAAAATACAAAAATTCTTTTTTTTGAGGTAAAACCCGAACCTAGACGTGCTACATATGTTTTTGGACCTCACATTCGGATTCAGAGACCCCAAAGTCCGAATTCAAAATATGAATGAATGAAGTTTTTTTGATTGGTTTCATAAATCTTTTATTGATGTGTGTTTTTCTTTTTTAGGTGATCCGTTTTTCGGTGGCAAATAATTTGCTTTTATTAGTTGACAATTATTATGCTCATGCACCAACTGGGCAGCACCAAAGTTGCAACTGCAGATATAGAAACAAGCTCCGAGCTCAACTGATTGGTGATGGCCGTAATCTGCACATTGCACTTAAACGTCATTCTACTGGCGAGGCGATTCTTTTGGTAATGTAAGCTTGACACATATAACCTATGGCAAAGTGTTGTTCCCAATTCTTGGTCGAATCTTTTGAACTGGGACTCTGTCGAATATGACGAGGAGGACGACTTACTATTATCACGAGTTATACCAGGCAACTCATATAACAACATTCTTTACAAAATCAAAAATTTATATCGCAAATAGCCACAAAGCATTATGATTAAATTTCAAACGACGTCATTGTAGTAATGGAATATAGATGCAATCACTGAGGGCGAAGAAATGACAGATGACAGCGATGACTTGGAAAAAGTAAAACCCAGTGTTTCATTTAATTTTGCTATCAAAAGCGTCATCGACTGGGTCATTTGATTTTTTTCACAAATCGAATCAGGCTTTCGACGATGTCTGGCACGAGGGTATGCCGCAGAAAATATAAGCCCTTCCTGTCCCCCAATTCAGGATATTCAAGGCATTCCTTGAAAACCGCTTCTTTAAGGTCTCTCTAAAGGTTTCTCAAAGGGGCTCAATCAAAGCTGGATTCCCTCAAGGAAGCGCTCTCGCCCCATTCTTGTGTACAATAATCACAAATGATATGCCGCACTCAATAAGTAACGCTAGACGCCTAACGGCTACCTATGCTGACGACACCTCCATACCATCCTCAGCATCCTCCGTACAAAAAGACGCGGATGACTTTCAGCAGCACTGGAAGAAATAGGTAAATGGGTCAAAGGCTGAAACATTCAGCTAAACCGTGAATAATTGTTCACGTTGAAGAGAGATCAATGACCAACACTATCACTAAATGGGACTATTATCCCCATTGAAACCACACATAACCACCCAGACATCCAGCTAAACGCAAAACTGAACCGGAGTCAACACTTATCGGAAAACACTAGTAGATGCAGGGCAAGACTGGCAAAAATGAAATAGCTGTTATGCGGACGAAGCAAGCTATCAATAGAAAACAATGCTCTGCTATACAAAAGCATCATAGTACCAACTTGAACTTATGCCATTCAAGTCCAGGGAACCGCAGCCAAAACAAGACTGCACAGTCACAAAACTTTACAAATCAAAACATTACGAAAAATAACATAGCTGATGCTCTTTTGCACGAACAGAACAGGAATCTCCACAAAGATGTGGGCGTACCTTTTTTAGACGACATCGTAAATAACCTTAGTGGACGATAGGAGGATATCCTAGTAACACACCCAAACTCATAAACCTCATAATACCTTCTTTTAAATTTTACATGCACAGTAACAGTTTGCATAACTGTGCCAAGTGTTAATTGGATATCTTTTATGGTGTGGGTGTAAACCGCGAAATTCTCCCACGGGGGAAGGTGGTAAGATATCGACATAATTCGACAAACTCGTATTTTTCCGGGCATATGCTCATCTTTTGGTAATCAAATTTTTGCTCTGGCTCTTATAGTCTAGTATTATAGGCGGTCTATATCGACTCGACTATTGCTCCTGATAATTTTTGCCCATGTTCCAACATATGGTCTACCACGCCTCCTTCTATCTCTTACATACATTGCACAAATCTATAATACCCTTTTACACTTTGTGTACCGGGTATAAAGACTACATCCATGTGATCTAAGAAGCCGACATATATGAAGTAACTGGTGGGTACACACACAGATAGACAGAGTTACTTTCGAATTTATAATAATATTATATATGTCCGTGTTTGAAGAATCGTAAATGAATTGTATGAAATGAATTTAAAATGTTGCTTTTATGTCAGTTGTCGACTTCTGAGATCACAAGGATGGAGGTCTATGACCGGCCAGGGCGCAGGCAAACGAATTGGGATGTACTCTTAACCGATCCTACACCTTGTGGTGATCGTATTTATGTGTTGGACCCAGTTCAATTTTGCGTCCCTACCAAGGTAGGGATGCGATGATTTAATGGGAATTACCTCGTCGTCTAAATTAAATCGAGGGCATAGATCTCCTCTCAAGAAAAACGATTTTAGATTTTTCTCCATTGAGCTGGATGTTCCAGCGTTTTGCCCACTTTTGTTTTTTGCCCAATGCCAGCGGCTTTTTGGCGCTGTTAGCTGAGGATAGAGTAGCGGTGTCGTCGGCATAAGTGGACGTGAGGAGGCCTGCATTGTTCGGCATGTTTATTGTAAAAAGTGTATACAAGAATGGGGCAAGAACACTTCCCTGTGCAACTCCAGCTTGGAATAATCGCCTGTCGGACTCACCCTTTACCGAAACTTTGAAGCAGCGATTTTCCAGCTATGACGTAAATACTCATCCGTGCGGGTTAGAGAATACCACCTCAGCAGGTCAAAGCTTGTCGTATGAGGCGACTAACAATGACACTGGGTTCTTTTGAGACCAGTAGAGCCACCCCAGGCCTTAAAAGGGTTATGCGTAGGGTTTGGGACCCACCATGTAAAACTCCAATTCCAATGAAATAAATACATCAGGCTGTAACCCGGTAACGGGCTGTTATGGCCAGTTCAGAAGAAGTATCGTTTAGACATAGGAATTGTATTAAGGTCAAATTTGTTTTCCTGAGTTTCCTCGATCTACGCAGTGGTGTTTAATTTATATGCCGTGAAACGTTCCTCTAGATGTTGGGCAAATGTGTATGCACGGGTTTGATCTGAACGGCACCATAGGCCATTTGCAGAACGGATCGCTGCACTACGAGTGTCTGTTTTTTTATTAAGAAGCGCGTCTGATTGGGAGTTTATCCTGTTATGATTGAGGCTGTTTAGTATTAGCAGCACTTTGGTAAATGGCCTTGTCAATAGGATTATGCGTACGCAGGTATCTTTTACGCAGACGCCGCTTCTCCCTCAGTAGTTGCGCTGTATGTGGGTCTAATGTATTGCGATTAATCTGATGAAGGCGATTTCCTTAACAGTTCATCGGCGTCATCGATATCTTTTCCAGAGTTTATTTCCATTGTAAGGTGCGTTTTTATGTTCATCTGCCTTTGGAATAAATCTTTATCAGCTCGTGGATGTAAAAGTGCTCCATATTTTCTGTATACGGCAGCGCTTGCAGATAGCTTTATGATCAAAGGAAGGTGATCGGAATCTAGGACAACCAATGATTTGATTGTGAGCTGTTGGATGGTCAAGTGACTTGACACAGTAAGAGGAGGCGTGATTTTCCCCGTATTTCACGCATCGGAAAGCCCTTCTTCAAAGTTATCCAATCTATTTACTATGGCTCTGTGTGTTGGTGCATCAACAGCGATAATTCACAAAGATTCGCCTGCAAATTTTGTGGTAAATTTTTCGGAGTTTATATCTGAGAGATCATTAAAGAAAGCATTAATGTCTGAGCACCTTTTCAAAATGATTGGCGGAGGTTTCTCTGTGCGCGGTGCACTAGATTGGACTACAGGTTTCGGGGTCGTTAAGTGCTTTTTCAAACGCTTAGCCCGAAAATCGGAAAGTCAAGAGTTGAACTCCCAGTAGAGGCAAGATAATTTTTTTTCTTTCGAATTTTCGATTTTTTTTATGAGTATGGGTTTATTTGTTATTTTTCATTTGTAAATGGCATTAGCTTTTATAGCACTAGATGCGCTTTTGGTAGGCTCGAAGCCTATCAAGCAGTGGCTTAGTGGGTTTAGGCTGTGCCCAAAAAAAAAAACAATGTCACGAGCTCAACCCTTAGTGGAGGCAAGTTAATTTTTCAGATTTTCTATTTTTTTTCAAGTTCAATGGATTGGTCACATTTAATGCGCGACCACGATTTGTGGATTTATGAAGCACTACCATGCATGTGGATTTGTCTGTGTCCCCTCGAGAGGGTCTCTATGAGCACTGGTGGTGGACAGTTGGAGTCACCCATTGGAGCACCCTACAGCTTCGCGTTGCCAAGAAACTGTCGCACTCGTACAGATTTTAGAAACTCCGTTTCGCTTTCACCTATGCATATGCATTTGGCAATTGCGTTTCCCAACGGACCACCCGAAAAGTTTTAATCCGCACATATATATAAATTGACCGAAATATTTTATTGTTTGATGGAACATCCGCCCTCGATGGCAGTTAGGCACAAACTTTTTGACCTCTAAGCTAAACGCATAAAAAGGGGAAAAAGTGATACATACCTTTAGGCTTGGAAAAAGAAATCAAAGTATTTGCAACAAGCGTCACTAAAAGCTGTGACCATTTGATAGCAGGCCAAGCTCCTAAATCCCTACCCTTCTCAAACTACTCCAAAAAGTCACTAACAGACTTTATTACAATACACAAGTACGCACACTTTTGAATGAAAGTGAAGTGAAATCATTAGGCTTAGACTAAGATTTTAGTCGTTTTGGATGTGTCTGGGTTCTACAATGTGTAATAAAACATGATCGATTCCGAATGTAGTGAATTTAATAATATAAAGAATTCTGAATATGTGTGTTGTGTACTTAAAAGTAGAACACAGCCATTGCTTCTCGGCTTGCCAGATTGTTCTTAGTTGAGGTGGTTGCCAGATCGTTGTCTGTGCAGTTGGTTGCCAGATGAATTTCTAATACAATGTTATTAAGCAATCTAGATAATAAAGATAATCATAATTTTGTGTGTCCATTTATTAAGTATTATATCTAAGAGTATTATTATTTACCCAGCAAAGTATCTTTTACTCCAAATGACACTCTTTGCAGTGAGGTTTCTGTATTGAATTCAAATTCTCTGGTCGCAGAGTTATGTGCATATTGTTGAAGTGAGAGCGAGCGAACAGTCGGAATTTAATAGGCTTGTTTGAATGATTTATACATAACCTGTGCGCGTTTCTAATTAGAGGAGTTGCCAGCTACAAATCCGGCAAATACCAATTTAAGTATACAAAATTGCATTTGACAGAAGTCGAATTCAGTTAATATATTATTCACAGTATGGGAAGGGGGGAAAGCATGCTTGAGAGTTGAGATTAGAAGTTGATGAGCCAGGTATGAGTCTTGCATAACTCATATGATAATGAGCAGTAAATCAAATTTCACTGCAAAGCATATTCCTTTGGCATCAGTATCAAATATTGTTTGGAGAAGGCTCCTTGCTAAAGGGCTAGCGTGATTACCAAACCCCAGAATATACTGCGCGGTCTTTTCCTTTAGGACATCAGGTCCGTTTAGGCACATATAGGTAATTTTCATCGATTGTCATCTTGTTTCTTATGGGTAATTTATTGCGGGTTAGCCTGCTAACTCTGTGTTTGTAGCGCTGGAGACATGTTCGCTGAAGGTCACAGGTACTTCTGTAGAACATCCGTTGCTTCGTGGACACAATTGTGTCTGGCCAGGATGGCCGTATCGTCAGCATAAGTGGCAATGAGGAGGTTCTATGGATCCTCCAAGCCTTTTTCGGTGCCATTGGCATATCGTGTGCGCAAAGGGCGTGCCGTGTTAGTTCCAATACACCGATATGGGTAACCACGATTTTTCTGTATTGTATGATTTTGTTTCTGAATAAAAATAGTCATAAATTTAAAAGTCTCTTTAATATGAACTAAATTTAATTGTAGTTTAATGCAAAATTGCACAAATGCTTAAAGCTAAATCAAATATATATACAGTGAATTTAATTTGCCTGCCAGCTATTTTAAGGCAACAAATTTCCTGCAGCTATGCAAACCGGGCGTTTAGATAAAATGACAAAAAATATTGTCTTATTACCTAAAAGTTTGTGCAGAGATTTTTAAGCACTATCATATAGAAAATTTTAACATTAAGTGGCAAGAACTCTGTTGGGTGATCATATTTCAACTACCTTCCCTCAAAATCGCTTCGAACTCAGGTCCGCCCAAGCCGCTATATCTCTTTTGTCAAATGGAGTATCAACTTAATTAAAGAATGAAAATAAAATGAATGCTACTACAATTCTTCTGGCTTCATCATCCATGGATTTTTGTTTCCATAATATTTCAACGGCGTAAAAATATCGATAATTTAAATTGGCTAATGACGAAAGCTCTTTTAAAGAGAGAATATATATATATTCTGCAAACTTTGCAGAACGCGTTCACTTTGTTCCGGCTCCTACACAGCCACGTTTTCAATTCGGGAATCGTTTCCCATTCTTTTCTGTACTTTCTCATACATATTTTTGGCACAGCTATGATAACTTCAACAATGTCCATTTTTTCATAATATACCATTATTGTATATATATTTAAATAATTTATTAAATACCAATATGCCAAAAATACAATGAGTTCAATTTTGGCTCAAAAATATGCCAAGATGGCATAAATATACAACGAACGGTAACCCTGATTGTAACCTTAATGTGTGCTTATTTAATATGCAGAATAGGTGTTGTGCTCCCACCTTTTTAGGAGGATAAGGGATATGTTGGAAAACATAAATTCGCACAGTGTAGCAAAGAATAAGCAGCCTTTTACAAACTGCAACAAAACTTCTCCAGGCGACTCAGCTTTGTGCGCGCCTTTTTTACCTGGTCCTTCCAACGGAGGAACTGCACCTT
Organism: Chymomyza caudatula; assembly: GCA_035041775.1. Taxonomy (NCBI): domain Eukaryota; kingdom Metazoa; phylum Arthropoda; class Insecta; order Diptera; family Drosophilidae; genus Chymomyza; species Chymomyza caudatula. The sequence goes on from JAWNKW010000205.1 coordinate 816,735, forward strand.
CGTTGGCTTCCTTCAGCAGTCGTATTGGCGATCTTTCTGGCAGTAACTTCTTCATCTATACGTCGTTCAATCGAATACTACTACATTTTCCTACTGAGACCAAAGTAGCGTCTATTGGCAAGAGTGCTAATGTAATGTAATGCTGACATCGTTCTTCATTGTGACGATGGTGCCAAGATAGACGAAATCTTTGACAACATCAAAAGTATAGTTTCATCATCTGTCTGAGAGTGCAACTGCGGCGTCTTTCTTTTCGAAGAAACCTTATCCTCATTTATAAGCAACATTTCGATAGCCGCAAAGGCTCGGTAACTGCTCGCTTAGTACGACCACTGATATTGGTATTATCTACGTCTAATTAATTAGATAATTGGCAACAGTTTTAGGAAATCTTTAACTAGCTAGACAATCTTATTTTAAATTTTCAAATCAAAGCTCATAAAGTTCTATAGAATACGGCAGTCGTTGCCAACGTATAAAGGGTGAACGGTCTTACGGAGTACTTTCCGCTCAAATACTCCAAGTGCATCTGAAACAGACTGCGTCGCACCCCATGCCTCAGCGCCATAAACCAAAATGAGAAGGATGAGCGTCTTATAGAGTGTTAGTCTCATCTGGCGAGAGTCATACCTAATAATCATTTGCGTACTGAGATCATAGTAATATCGATTGGCAAGTTTGATTCTCCGCTAGTTCAATATTGTTCCGTTCTGATCCACAACACATTTTCCATCAAAAGGTTGAAGAGGTTACAGGAGAGAACATCGCCTTGTCTGAAGCCTCGCTTGGTATTAAAAGGCTCGGAGAAGCTATTTCCATTCTACTTAGTCGCACCAACGAATAGTATCTCCGCTGGTTTGGTTTTACCGTGCGTATGGACGAAGAAGATACTGCGGGAAAGATCTGCAATGCTTTTGTCGAAGAAGGTTTTGCCTGTATCTCCTGTATGAATTTGGTTTCACGCCGTGGAGAAGGCGTGCGTGATGCAGATGTGTCTGGGTTGTGGGGCTGTTATTGCCTGTGAAGAAGATAAAGAGCTAGATTTGAGTTAAAATAAATATCTACAGGCTGACTTGAAAAAAAATGCGTACTGTATGCCAATTCGTAAATTTTAACTTCATATGCAAGTCAGTGTAGCTACTGTACTTTAGATGAAATTATCAATAACGATCAAATTAGTTTTATTATAAGGTGCCTGATGTGCACTTATTGCTTTTAGGTTAATAATTCATTAAAAAACACTTCAACTTCAACCTCAACCGTTTCCAACTAGCTGTTTTTTTTTTGGTTTTTTTTGCATATTGTAGCTGCTTTTGGACAAAGTCCTTGCCGGCTTTTGCTCTTCGAAGTAATTCATCGACCAATGTTGCCTGTTGGGTTGGCGGCTAATATGATTCTGTTTATGTGCATGCTAATTAGAGGCAAAACACATTTTCGCCGGCTCGTTTTCAGTTAATTGATGAAATGAAAATGAGCAGAGCAATGCTTCAAGTTATGGCCAGGAAAAATAGCACGAAAACACTGGAAACCGACACAAAATAAACAGTAAAAACAACAAAAAAAAAACTCAAAATGGCAGGGGACAAAAGTTATCAAGCAGCAACACTCAAGTATGCAAATGATGCCAAACGACAACAGGACCTACAACTACTACAAGAAGACTAAGTACGGAATAGAAACGGAGCCGGCACAATGATAAATATACTTTTAAATGAAAAACAAGCCGAGGATGTGCCAAGTGGCCAAGAGGCAGTAATAAACCTGTAAAATTAATTGCTTTTAACCGCATGCAACGACACGAACCGGGCTTGGACCCAATGAGCAGGAGAAGTAGCCGCAGGAGCGGAAATTGAGGAACTGAATTCATACCGGGCAAAAGTTGAAAAAGCAAAGTTGGAAAAATCAAATTACGGTCAATAATTTGTTTAAGTGTAACTTTTTTCTGGCATTCGCTTAGTACAGCATATGCCGGCTCATTAGAAAAAGCCAAAATTGCCTATCTAAAATACAATCGCAAGGCCCATAACTTCTGCATTCTCTATATCGCTCTATTGCTCGCTCACACGCTTTCAACCTGGTGGTACGATGATGAGGCAAGCCAACAGGCCGGCAAACCGAAACCAGGCAGTAGGCAGTGAAAAGGCTGGCAATATGCCTCGTAATTGTCCGGTTAATTGGATGCATCAACATGTCCTTAGTCTCTGGACAAAACAACTGGTAGCTTGTCATCATCATCAACTTTGATGTCGCAGCTTTTGCCGGTGACCCTGACCAACGTCGTCCGACTGCTATGACCGGAGCCACAAAGAATTAACAGCTACAATGCCCAACTGTCCAGAGGGCGTCGCTAAGGCGTGGCAGTCATTGTGGTTAGTTCCAAAAGTAGACCAATTGGCTGCGGTTTTGTCCTGCTGAGGCAATCCAATCCAGTTCAAGTGGCTTTGCTGCAGAGCCAAGTGGTGGCACAAGTATACCAATATATTATTCGGACATGTGCTGGTAATTACTTATACTGTATATTTGTATTTGATATTATTTGTTGCAGGCGTTGGGGCGTCGTGAGTCGGAAGTGAGAGAGCGCTTAATGTTTTCGCAATTTGTCACGCTTTTTATAGGCACAAAATGATTTACCTGCAAATCATTAAAAACCGCTATCAAAGCTACGCTATTAGTGCCACAAACCCGACAACGTAACCAAATCGGCGGAGCAAGTCACGCAAATTGGGGACATGTACTTGGCCAAGTGCCATAAGCAAATAAATTTCACTTAAATGCAATAAAATTTATTATAATTGGAAATATGCTGGCCCATAATTGCTAGACCCTTAAGTAAGAGGGTGGGCCTTGTGCTTGCCAGCTTGGGTTGTAAAGTAACTCCAAAAACAATGTTTAAATTTTGGCCACAACTGTTCAAACAAGGGCCAAAGTTGGCTAAGGCAACAAACTAAAACGATAAACAAAACCCAAGGCAGAACAGTTGGCCGTGCACCAGTAGCAGCTCAGACGCAGAAATAGTTACTTGCCACATTTTACAGGTGAAAAACAGTTCCTGGTAGTAGTCGTAGTGGCAGTAGTAACTTTGCAGCATCACCAGCCGGCGCATTGATTTTCTCTTCACAATTTCTATTTTTTGTTGGTTTTTTGGTTCAGTTGTTTGTTTTTTGCGCTCGGTTTGCTTGAGCAACAAATGTCATTGACCACAGAGCGAACAACAAAAGGGCGTTGCAACTTGGCAGGCGAAAGCCCCCTTTTGGACCATAGAGCAACCACCAAAAGTAATCATCAAAACAGTTGCTTGGAGTTCTTCGTTGATGGTGGCGGAGGGAGGCAAGTAGGAATATACAGACTTTAGGTGGATGTCCAGCTGTGAGCGAACGCGTCAAGCTAAACTATGACGGCCTTTGCCCCCCCAACCAGTTGGTAGACAAGGCCCGGTTTTGGGTCCCTAGTATAGAGTGTGGCGTACAGCGTATGAAGCAATACGATTAACGTTTCAATATGCGACAGAAAAGCACCCTGTGGGTGCCCGGGGGGTGTTAATTTTCCATACATATGGCACAGCTTCGACTTGGACTGCGGCTGCGGCTGCGGCTACTACTCTCTGACTGAGCTCAAACATTGCGAGACTATTAGACCATTGGAGGACATGTATTGGACTGACGGTTAGACTGACTGTTGGCAGGACTATTGGACCGCCTGCGGATTTGTCCACTATGGCGGTTGCATTCAGAGAAAATTACGCGCTAAGCTGCAGTCACTTTGTGTGGTTCCTGTTGTTGGTTGTCATCGGTGGCAGTGGACAAAAGGTCATTATAACTTTTGCTCACAATTCAAAAAGGGAAGAAGCAGCAGCAGGCGAAGAAAGTAGCAAAAGGAAATGTGAAAAAACAGCAAACTTCGCTTTTCTCTAGCCATCGTCAAGTGTTGTATGTTGGGATAAGAGACAAATAACACTAAGTCATTTACGCAACAGCAGCACGTAATAAGCTAGTTGCATGAATAAATGCAACAATTTGCGGCACAATTTATGTAACGTAATGAGCTTACGACAAAATTATAATGGCAGATGCGTTTTAAGTGGCATTAATTGCAGGCCAACTGCATATAACAGCTTGCAAATGAGTGCGTTACGTGACAGCACTCAAAGAGTATAACATAAAAACTTACATAGAGCAGAACAATTGAATTCGAACTCAGACTCATTAGACACAAATGTGTCTTGGCTTATTCAACATTACAATTTGCTCTGATTGTTATGGTAAACAAGTGTAGCATACTTTTAGGCATTCTATTTATTATGAGTTATACACTATGCAACAAATTTGGCCTCACTGAAAGGCCTATGACTGAAACATACCTTTTCTGGTAACTTTGGGGTCGCTGATTTCAAATCCAGAAACCGTTTTCAGTTATCTAGAACGATTTTCTAAATATTACTATTTCAAAATTCAAACTTAAATTACAGATTTCGAAAGTGGCAATGTCAGCCAATTTCATATTACTCGAGAGCCTTACTGCCGATCGAGATGAACAACTGTTACTTGAATTAACAATACTTAAATGTCGTTTCAATGATCCTCTGATAGTAATGGTCTATCATAACTCGATTCTGGATTAGAGGGTACTAAACTCAAAAAAAAAAATTAATTTTTTTCTAAATATTTTTAGAACTTATTGCCTTATAATTCGCAATTGAATCCAGGTACAGAAAACTAACTACAACGCAATTAATCAATAGTCTTACCTTTAATTCAATTTATAGCTCATCTCAATCGGTTGTAGAGTTTCCGAGATATATGAGATTAGCTGACTTTGCTACTCTCGAAATCTTGAATCTTTGAAACAGCGATAAATCGAACACCGTTGTAGATACATAAAAACGATTTCCGGATTTGAAATCAGCGACGCCAAATTTACCAGAAAAGGTATATTTTATTCCATATATATTTTATTTTTGTCGATAGTGGCATTTTTTCGATATTTCCTAATAATTTCTCCATTTCCATTCAATTATTTTTTTAGTTGTGGAGTAAAAAAAAAAAAGAATTTTCATTTAAAAAAAAAAAATCATTTTGTAATTTTGTAACTGGCATCGAATCAAGTTGGACCAAAACTGTCTAGAAGACATTGATTCGATATTAAATAATCTTCTATTCGAGTTACAATTCATCTCTATCGGGAGTAAGGTTTTGAAAATATATGAGGTTTTCTGACTTTCGCAACTTCCGAAATTTCGAATTTTTTGAAATAGCGATAATTCGAAAACGGTGCTTGAAAATGCAAAGTGGGCGACCCAAAAGTTACCGGAAAAGGTTTATTTTTTTATTTATTAATAACCCAATATGTGTGTATATGTACATTTCGGAAAAGGTAAGTCTTACACATAGGCTTTTTTTGTTGCATAGTGTTATCGTACTAAAAGTTGGAGCATTATCCTAAAAAAAAGCAGCATACTTTGAGGCAGGCGCTTATTAGCACCTTGTGTAGTACAAAGCAGGTCGTAGTCCTCGCTGCCTGTTATACGCTGTACTCCTGGCGTTAAAGTGTATACCAGCTTGGGTTAAGTGTATGTAACAGTCAAGAGCAACTGTATTAAATGTCACAAATACTATAACTACACTAAGTATCTCAAGTCAGAATTGCCAAGGCATGATTTTTATTTTTTTCCAGGAATTAATAGCTTGATAAAATTGATTAATGCGTATTTCGTTACATTAAACGAGCGTTAATCTTTAAATGTATAGAGATGTTTGAGTCAGTTTTATAGCGATATACTGATGTTGCAGGTATTGAAACAAATAAAGAGAAGGGTGAACAGATAGCCGGAAAGAGGATCAAAATTACTTGGTAATTCCTGTTTTGTCAGCTGTATTAGGGCAGTTGTGTTTCTTGTCAGCGGTTAAATAAATAAAGGTAAAGCTGCATCCATCCAAATGCTGTTTATTTGTTCGGTTTCATATACAATATCTAGCGCAACAGCTTATATAAGTGCTATTTATAAACTGTACACAAAGTATAAAACGGTATTATAGGTTTGTGTTATGTTGGAACATCAGCAAAAATTTTCAGGGGCAATAGTCGAGTCGATATAGCAATGTCCATCTGTCCGTCTGTCTGTCCTTCTGTATGAACGTCGAAATTTCAGATACCATAAATGGTAGAAACACACAAATTTTATCAAAAAAACGCGCATTTTATCCAAGCATCCCACCTTTCCCCCGTGAAAGATTTTCGCGGTTTACAGCTGTACCGTTGAATATATCAACAGGAAACTCGATAGAGGTCTGCCTCATGTTTATGTGCATCTTTTTTAATTTAAAAATGATCGAAATAGGGTAAATACATCAAAAATTATAGTCAAAAATATGCTGATTTCGCCCCCTTCACCAATAAACTGCTCCGAAATTCCACTACATGTAGAAATGCATATATGTGAGCTAGAGTTACAAAATTGGGTGTGGAGACTCGTGTGAGGAAAATAATTAAAACTGTATTCACCTTTTTTCAATAGAAGCCCTCTTCCCCCGCAATCGATTTACCTTAATACTGCCGTACCTTGCAACACATTAATTTGAAAATAGCCACATATATTTATAAAAGTGATTTTGATCTATGTTTAAAAATTCAAAGACATTGAAATTATGAGCATAAAAGTCATTTTTGCAGCATAATAACCAACTTCTCAATAGGAAAACTTGTAAATTGGAGCTTCCCAATAGGAAAATGTTTACAGGCATATTGATCTTGGAAAAAGAGATATAAAAGTGGATACTTCCGTTCCCATTTTACCGTATTTAGTGTTTATAAGGAAAGAGGGTACAGGCTATTCCACTGTCGGGGACCGTACTGACTGTCTACATACAATTTGTATACCCTCTACACAAAGTGTAAAACGGTATTATAGGTTTCTGCAATGTAGGCATGGGCAAAAATGATCAGGAACAGTAGCCAAGTCGATTTAGCAATATCCGTCTGTCTGTCTGTCTTTTCGTAGGAACTTCGAGATCTCGGACACCATAAGATATAGAGGCACAAAAATGTTACCAAAAGATGCGCATTTGTGTCAAGCAGATGAAGTTTGTCATATCATATCGATAGCTTACCCCCTTCTCCGTGAGAGATTTTCGCGGCTTATACCCTTACCATAAAAGTTGTCCCATTGAAACTTGGCACAGTTATGCTAGTGTTAGTATGCATGTGCTGTGCAAAAATTATTAAAATGTGGCGATTTTGGGGCCCTCCTATAAACGTTAACAACATATTACTTTTTACAGCAATGTTAAGGTTAACATTTATGTTAGAGCCACCAAATTTGGTACAAAAACTCATGTTAAGCTTATAAATCAAATATTGTTGGCATTTTGCCGAATCAACCCCCACCCCTCCGAAGTTCAGTTACCTTAATAATGCCATAAGCTTCAACGCTTCGATATAAAAATTTGGACAGAAATTCGATTTTCATGGGAAAACATTTTGTCGGGCACCGTCCCGACTGTCTGCATGAATTTTTTTTTTATATTTTCGCTATTTTCTTACATTGGCAGACAAATTTTTTGTGCGAGCTTTCAGCTGTTCATTCAATACACTAATAATACACTCTTAGTATAATAAGTGGGAACTCTAAATATAAACGGTGACAATTTTTAGTATGGCAGGCTGCGTATTTTGTGATAATGATAATTGTGTATTAAAAATTTGTAAGTGTTTTTCGATATGAAATTTGACAGCGCAAGAAAAATTTCGCGTATCTGCGTACTAAGCTTTTATTGAATACATAAAACACTGTCGTCTGATCGAAGGATTATTTTTAGGAAAATTGATAAATTAGTTAATATATTAAATATTTTATCTCTTTTTCGAACATTAGCATAATCTGCAGCAAAGTTGATTGTAAAGTCCTCACCGAGAATTCTTCTTCAAGTCCACTAAATGCATCGGCAGTGGGATGAAAATGTATTCATTGTTACGTAGACAAGTACCAGATAGCATAACACCAACAAACACGTGGTATTAGCTTAAGATAAATATTAATAAGAACAAAGATATTAGGAGCTAGGAAAGAAAACATTGGAAAGTAGCAAGAACAGAAACACTTGTATGCACTGAAACACAGAAGGCCAGGAAAAACATTCATATTCAAATACCTGCAAAAGCTATAAAAGCTACAAAAACTCCGTGCACAACCAAATATCGCACACAAACATGTGTAATGAATGTAGCGGCGTCACGTGTTACGTGTTACGTGAGCGTCTCGCCTCGTTTCTTTATAGTAATTTAGAAGATCAAAAACATAAACGACCACGAACTGCCAAGTTCACCACTCCGAACGCGATATATTTTTGTTTTTCGATCTGACATTATCAAAAAGTATGCACTATAATGTTCTAAAACCTGGCTATTATGATGAACTTGAAATGAAGAATTGACTTGTATGTCTTTTGAATATATTATACTTATTTCAAGTCGAGCTTGAGAGCAGTGTCATATCCTATAGGATATGGTTTAGTCGGCATGCGCCAACTGTGACCCCTGGCATTACGAGCTTACACAAAGCTGCTCTATGTATTGGTGAAACTTTCGACTAATTTGTAACTAATAATATGCAGCACGCTTAGTAGGGGTTGTATGCATTAGTCAGCCCGCGGCATCCGGCCGTCGTCCCCCGTAAGCGTTCCATACGGAAATAATGTCATTAAAACAGCGCGGCTGGCAGCTAAATTGAGTGCCAAGAGCCAGGCAATGACAAATTTAGCAAAGGATGCAAAGGATTGCACGGGGAAGTGCCATTATGGCAATCAAAATGGGGTGGGGCAGGAGTTGGTATTGACGCTTTTGTTGCACTGCACACTTGACTGGCCAGAGCATAAATGAAATCAGTTGCAGGTGCAAGAATCAGCCACATGGCTAGAACTCTGATAAATTACAACTGCAACTAGTCCAAGTCTCGATAGTTCAGTCTTTCAGTCAGTCACTCATTCAGTCAACCAGTTTGTCAGTTATATACCGTAAGTCAAACTCCCAAACTATCAACCGTGTGTGCAGCATATCTGTGGCTTTGCGTTGGTGCTACATCTTTTTCAAATTCCCGGAAAAGCAGAGGAAAAAAAAATGCTCTAGGGACACTTTCAAGTTGGCAACGACAACATCAATGAGCAGCATCAAGTGCTCAGGGGGGAAGCATGTCCCTGTGTGCGTCATTGGGATTTTGTGGGGTTTGTGGGGTTTGTGGGGGCGTGATGCAGACCCATACATATACACACATGTATGCGGCTGGATATGTGCGTGCGCTTTAATTTTTGCCTGGGGACCCTTGACCGAAAAATGACCTTATAATAACTTGTGTGGCAGACAAGTCAGTTTGTGCCACTCTCATATGATAACAATGCCCCAGCGGGCAAAGAGTTCCTGGAAACAATGACACATTTGGCGTATAGTAGATTGTGTTTCTGTGCTTTTTCCAGTAAGGCTTCAACTAATTTGCAACTAATTGCAAGTCATTAAAGCCACTCACCACTTGCCGATTCTGTTAATCTCACTTTAGCTTTCGCTTTAGCTTTCGCTTTCGCTTTCTCCTCCTATCGCTATCTCACTAAGCCACTCTGCTTCCTGCGCTGCCATAAAATTCATTTTAATCTAGCAATTAAGCCGTAATGTGCTTTAATTAACCGCTAAAATCTAAAAAGTTCGCATAAATAACAAATTGACATTGAGAACAGCAGGAGTTGGCAGCTAGAAACAGAGATAGTCAGCTAGAGAGGGAGAGGGAGTCAGTCCATAAATTGAATTACGTTAAGCCGCGCATAATGGCCAAAATGACACGCAATAGGCCACCCACAAAATTGTTGTAAAATAATAGCAACTACAACTAGTGCAAAAGTCTGCATTGATATGTGTGTCAGTCCGTCTGTCACTGAGCCCATCTTAGCCACATCTTGTGTTAATTTCAGTTAATCACTTAATCCTTTAAATATCGCCTTTGTCGCCGAAGCGTAACACCTTAGCCCATATTATCACCCATAGATAAGTATTGCCACCGTCCCCCAAAACTAACGTCAACTTAAATGGCGCGCAAATTTACATTACAGCAACAAGAGGAAGCAGCACAGCAGCAGAAGTGCCGCTAAAAGCCCGCGATAGACAGAGAGTTGGAGAGAGAGCAAAACTCACCCTACTCTTAACGGGCGGGGTGCAAAGTCATCGCATTAGTGACGCTCCGCAGATTATTTACCTAGGAATGCGTGTCAAATGACACCAATGTGTTGTGACAGTGATGTGCCCGACAAACTATTCGCTGCTCTCATCAGGATTCCCACTTACCCAAGAGTAAGACCAAGACCAAGACCAATATCGAGCCAAAGCCTAAGCCAAGCTGCAAATCCACTGATGGCATTTTGCATGGCAGGGTTCGGCGCCACTGACCCGCCATGCATACAAGCTGGCAACATGCGCTAGTCAATTTGCCAACCCGCACACACACCCACGCAGACACTGTGGCAACCCCTAGCTCACGAAGCGTGTTACTCTATTAAATTTAAATTAAAAATTGATTAAAATGAGCGCCAGGGTGTCCGTGCGGTCGTGCGGCTCTTCACTTGCTGCCACATTCCCTGCCAGCTGGAGGATACACACAATTAACGTAAGCTTTGCCGTGGTTGTTGTTGTCCTTTGTAGCAGCACTGCGTTGCGGGTAGTCGGTAACCTTAAACAAGTTTCGCCGTCGATCTTAACGTAGGGTGTTTCTTGAGCCTTCCTGTTTATTTTCTTGCTGCGTTTTGGTAAATTAAGCTTGTGCATTACGCAAATGAGCAAGGCACGTAGTTGACGCAAACCCAAGGAGCTTCGACCAACAGATATAGCCCAAACCCATGGCAGAAACCCTTCCAGCTATGGCCAAACTATGCTACCAGCTGCATTAGATTTTCTTCCACTTGGTCTGCCTAATGATGCTTGTCTTGTAGCTGGGGGAGTGTGTAAGGGCCAGGTGGTACTAGTTGAGGGACCTCAGCTTGATTGTTGTCAGCTATGCAATGCGATTTGATTGAATTTTTGTGGTCAGACCGACTTCAAGATTTGCCGTTGTCTTGCTCTTTGTTGTTCCTGTTTTCGCTTTGTTTTTACGTTTTAATTAAAAAGTGTCGCCAGGCGGCGCTGCTCCCGGCAACGCTGACTGCGCTGCTGCTCATTTGAGTGATGGCCCGATGAGGCCAGGCAGCAATTAGGCCGATGTGGCCTGGCACGGCTTCAATTGCTGCCGTGTTCTGGCATTCAATTTAATGAAAGCGATTATCAAGCTTGGTGTGGAGTAGGGGAGGCGCTGAAGCGCTGGCAAGAAGCAGCAGCCCGCAACGGGCTAAAACTTATTGCTTTACAAATTCCTTTATAAATTAAATGTCCTGCAAGGATCAACGCTATAAATGAATGAATCAATGACTGACAAACTGACTCAACTGAACTAAATGAGTGTCTGAATGGCTAGCGATGGCTGGGGATTTAGGCTGGTCATGGTTAAGACTGGCTCTCCGGCTGACTAGCTGACTGGCTGACTGGCTGACTGGATGAGTAAGCGAATACGCGCTTGAGTGCGCAACTTCATCATCAGTTATGTGCCAGGCCTGCCTTGCCCACTGATGGATGGCCAAATGCTTGAATGAATCAAATGGACAAACCCAAGGCAGCAAGTAATCCATAGATACTTGGCAAATGGCTGCCAGTTTGAGCTTCAGGTGTCAGGTAGCCAACAGCAACAAGAAAAAAAAAAACACCAACAACGTTGTCCACGCATATACAAAATTAAATTAAATGTAATTTGTCGTTGGCCATTTGTGGGCTAGCTTGATCTATCAGTCCATCAGTCAGTCAATCTGTCATTCATTCACGTCTGCCAATTCATTTTGGGTAAAGGTTTAAATTGATTTGCCTTTGATGTGTGTGTGTGTGTGAGTGGGAGAGTGTGTAAGAAAGGAAGAACCGAACAAAAACTAATTTCCAGCAGGTGCTCAAAACTGATCAAACTCGAAAATTGTTTCAGAAAATGATCAACTGACATTCAAAACCGTGCTCAGACACGCGGCTCATACGGTTTGTTTAATGACTCGTCCGATGATTCGAACCGTTTACGACAATTGTTGGATTACAAATTAATATTTGATTGTTATGCAATGAAGATATCATCCCTACAGTCTAAAACTTTTTCTATTCACACTAAATCGTTGAGTATTTTAAATGAATCTTTGAAAAAAAAAAACCAGCGATTTATTCTTCTGGCCGTATGGCAATCATAACGACGCTCAAATTTGTAGTGGAGATGATGTTGCGAAAGACCGGTGGATATCGGAACGCAATTATATTCTATAGAAATGCCCAGTTGTTTGCCTTCGCACATGATATCACCTCAGTGGTCGTACCAAACCAGATGCTATGGGACCGTTTGCGGCTATTGAAAGATAACTTCGCTATTCTAAGGCCAATATCGTTGAATTTTGAGATATAGATCAAAAATACATTTAGGAATGTCTGTGGCTATTTTCAAATCAATATGTTGCGGGGTGCGGCAGTAAAGGTAAGTGGATTGCGGGGGAAGGTTATTTTTACAGTTTACAGTTTTAATGGTTAGACTTATACGAGTCTCCACACCAAACTTTGTAACTCTATCTCACATGTATCCATATCTATATGTAGTTGAATTTTGGAGCAGTTTATGGGCAAGGGGGTTGAAAACAGCCGATTTCGATCATTTTTATAACGTAGATGCACATAACCACGACGCAAACCTGTGCCTGTATGTTTGAATTTGATAGGTAAAACGGTGAGGCTGTAAACCCTATCAAGCGGGTAAATCTGTTTGAGAAGGTGCGCGAAGCAAAATCGTGTGGAGGGTTGTTATTATCAGTGAAGAAGAAGAATCTTAATGTGAACTTTTTAAAGAGTGTATTTCAGAAAAGTGATAATATAACACAAGAAATAGTTTTCAAAATGAATACAATTAATTGGTTAGACAGTCCAACATGCGAATTAGTGAGGAGTAGATTCCAGTTCAGCACATAAAAAGAAGTTTGACCCAAGAACTGTAAATCATGTGGGTGCTTCAACCAAAGTTATCACCCTGAATCCCATTGGAATTATCAGTGTAATTTAAATAGTTTTGCACCAATATTGTGTATTGTCGTTCTTGTAACAATGGCAATGATATTCACTCCATGGTAAATAATACGTATATTAATAAGTCTATCCAATTCGCTAATACATGGTCACTCCTCACTTGTATTGGCTACAGAATCAGCCCCATCGGTTCTAATGCTACGACGCTCTGGATACTCGTGATCAGTTTCTTCACAAGTGAAACGATAACCCTCTCGTCATTATGCTGACCTCGTACGTTTTATCGTTCGACCTTCTTACCAAATGGTTGATGATGTCACACTCATCCAGATTAATATCAGTTAACTGCTTAGGCAAGTAGATCTACGTGATTGCACGCTAATAAACGATCCCTAAACCAAAAAGTTGGTGTAAGTGTTATATCTTCTTCTTCTTAACTGGCCCGTTACCGGGTTACGGCTTGATGTATTTCTTCCATTGGGATTGGGGCTTTAAATGGTGGGTCCCAAACCCTACGCAAAACCCTTTTATATATCTGTTATATATCTAAACCAAAACCACAAGCTTCGCTGCGGTATCCCATTCGAACAGGATGTCGAGCAGAAGAAACTGCGATGCTGGCGTGGCGGTGCCTGGGAGTTGCATACTCTGTGGCATATCCTGCATAGGGTAAAATGGAAACTCAAGTATCTATGCCTACGTCCACTTGTATGTAGTCTAATAAGCAGTTTTCAGTTTGGAAATTTATTACAACCAGAACCCATTAGTTCCGTATTCTACTAAAAATCTGTGGCGATTTTGGGGACAAGGATTTTGTATTGACAAAATGTCAAAGAAGGTTTGATAATTAGGCTCACTCGAGTCTTTGATCCAAAGGTGACTTTAATCTATGTTTATACACTTGATATTTAGATGAAGTGGATTTATGGATAAATTGGCAAGAGAGGGTTAGTTAAGTGCATGACCCTTAAGGTTCTTATTCGATTTTGTTTATTTTTATGAAATTTTTAGACGCACATATGGCGTATACCTCTAGTGTATTTTAAGCCAGTAGATTAAAAAAACCCGGACCCAACTGTTAGGGCAAGAGGCGAGATATATGTACTTATCCTCACAATTCCAGAAACACTATTTTAAAATTTTGTGTTGCTCGGTCTAATGGCTGCTGAGATATGCATAGGTGTTCATACGGAAGAATAGACGGACATTGTGTAACCTTTAGCGGACTTAATGCTGCTAGTTACAAATCTAGGTTAAACTTGATACTACACGCAGAGTGAGTAAATCAAGGAATCATATAAACTAAATATAAAATGTCTGCATTTGTACTTTCTTCACGAGTAAGCAAGTATGCCCGAAGGGACACTAAGTTACATATTGCTCATACGCCGCATTGGTTTCCTGTATCAGCAGGATACATGCTATTTTCAGCATTTATGAAAATTACATAAAGGAATACCCAAAATTACCCACGATTGGGTTGACTGCGCGCCGCTTTATTAAAAGCTAAGTAGCTGGATGGGTTTGGGGCATGGGGCATGGGGCATGGGGCATGCGGCAAAGAATATGGAAATTAAAACGAGGCACTCAATTACGCAAATTAAAACGAAAATGAAGCAGCCGCCAAAATAAACAAACAAACAAAAAAAAGAAGGAAAAAAAACCGAAAAGCATAAAATAGCTAAAACGGAATTTGAACAATGTGCCCCATTGTTCTTATTCCTGTTCCCGATGTTGCTGTTGTTGTGTTTTTTATCTTGTTGCTGTTTTTTAACCTAATAATAAAGCGAAGTCGCCGTCATTGCCGCTGGCCCATAAAATGCGCCAATGACGCGGGTCAACTCTTTTAGCCCATGACCAAGGGACGACCCTTTCGTCTGGCAACAACCCCTGGAACAAGCCTAATGAATATGGCGACGCGATGCCACGGCAACGACCCAGGGCCAATAAAATCAAAT
The DNA here is from genome assembly GCA_035041775.1 of Chymomyza caudatula. NCBI lineage: Eukaryota > Metazoa > Arthropoda > Insecta > Diptera > Drosophilidae > Chymomyza > Chymomyza caudatula. Next base: position 831,791 of record JAWNKW010000205.1, read on the forward strand.
TAAAAGGCGCCAAAGTGTCACGATTATGAGTCTTAAGCGAAATCAATTAAAAAACGCTCTAACGCATAGGGGTCGCTGGAGGGGTTGGCCCATTGAGTAAGAGAGCAAAGTGAGAAAAGAAAGTAGCACACCAAAAGCTGCTAAGGGTTTTGTTCCATTTTTTTTTAAATTTTTTTTTAAAATCAAAATAAAACTTTGTAAAGCAGTAACTGACCGACTGCGGCTACCTTTTGCGGGGCAGAGTTGGCGCCCGATGTGGGGCACAGAAAGTTTATGTCAAGCTGTCGCAGCATGTTATGCAAATTACACAACTAACAAACGCCAATTGATTCTTGAGTGGACGCGCAACTGACGGCACAATTTAGCTGTGGCTTTGCCTTTGTCATTGGACTTTTGTCAGAGGGTACTCTAACGGGTCTGGCAGCTCTGACATGGGCACTAGATGAGTGAAAGTAGAAGACCCAACACAATTGCCAGCAATGCGAAAGCGCATTGGTCTGGGTCTAACCCCATAGCACTAGCGTTGGATTGTTTGGCAAGTTTCTCGATTTCTCGGTTCCGTGGCCACATACTCATTTTTCATGTCAAATAATTAAGCAAAGATTCCTGCGTTGTAAAATAAATGAAAAATCATATCAAAGTTGAGCTTCTTTTCGTCATGGAGCGTTTGTTTTGGTTTTTTGTAATTGGATTGCAGGCTGCCTTTGGTAGGGGGGCTCAAATGTGTGTCGCTCCAGGAAGACAGTGGCGTACTCTCCAGCTGTTTTCTTGCTTTTCGCAGCTTTTGTTTTAATTTTTCATGTTTTCTTGTTGTTTTTGCCTTTTAATGCATACAAAGCAATATTAATTTGAGAAAAGATTTTTTTCCTTGTCCACTGCCCCCTGTCTGCGTGCTACTTGTTTTTTAATAATCCAAAATAACAACACGGCAGAAACTTCGGGGTGTACGTATATGCCTCCGGCTTGCCCCCGAGGCAGGCGACGCGACGTTATACCCAAGGCGGCAGCATAAGCTTAAAATTAATAAAACTTTAAATTGTGCGAATGGTGGGTGATGACGCAGGACTTCGGATGGTAGGAGCGGCTATGTGGGACATGAAAAGGGCAGTGCATTGGCCATGGGCGTCAGCACCAAGAAAAACAGACAGGAAGTCAGGCAGGACTGGCACACCGTATAATCCTAAGAGCGTAAAAAAGCAGGCGTTTTACGGGACAAACAGATAGAGTGAAAAAGAGCAAGAGAGCCTGCAAGTGGCAGTGCTAGAGAGAGAGAGGGAACGTACGGCAGGAATGTCTAATGGTAGCATTTCGTTTCATTAAAAATGTATGCGGTCTTAAAAGCTTTTGTTGTTGCTCCTGTTGCTGTTGTTTTTGTTGTTGTTGTCAACGTTGTGCTACAGAATGTCTGCATTGTGACTTTGCCTTGCCAATGGCTGGCAAGAAATCATTCATCTCTTTGGCAGCAGCAGGATCTGAAGGCGCCATCTTAAGTTTACCCTTTCCGGAGCAAAAGCTTATCGCTGAAAAGTTAAATGAGCTAAGTATAAATATGCATTGAAGCGGCAAATCAAAGCAAATGTCTTAGAGATAAAGACAGCAAGTGGAAGGTAGAGACCAGGTCACGAAAGGATCGTAATAGCTTTTAATGCTGTTCTGGAATATACCGCATACTTGTATGAGTAAATAAAACTGAAAATTTCTTTCAAGATCAACCAACCCGTTTTATTATTATTTCTTAGCATAGAAAAAAACAGTTTAAGCAATGATAAATTATATTATTCTAGCAATGATAACTCATATTAGTCTGATCGCTACCCGGGTCAATGATAAGACTTTTTTCAATATCTATAATTCAATTGTATAGATTTTATGGTGTGGGTGTAAACCGTGAAAATTTGTCACTAGGGAACGGGGTAAGATATCGACTTGATTCGACACACTCCCTCAGCCTAAAGAAAATGCGCGTCTTTAGGTAACATTTTTATGGCTCTTACTCTTATAGTCTCTGAGAATCTTGGACCAACACGGACAGACGGACATATCGACTCGACTATTGCTCCAGATCATTTTTACCCATGGTACATATACACTTTGTGTACAGGGTATAAAGAGGCTGAAAAAATGCCGTTATAAATATTCGAAAAAAATATTTCACTTTGGCGGAGAAAGAATGGTGTTTTGTAAAAAATCTGTATTTTCTTAAAAATGTCTACAAAAACGATTGTTTTTAAGTATGAGTATAAGGAACGGAAGACGTTTGTTTTTCATTTAACACGTTCCATAATCATACCTAAATTCCAGAATTTGCTGAAAATTCCAGCAAAAATTAATCTTAAATGAGAAATTTAGACGACGATATCTCGATAAAATCGATAAGAGTGTTGAGTTTTTTATAATCGGTATATTCAAATGCTTCGATTTTATTTCCCTGTTAAATTTTAATGCTTTCTTTATTCAAAGTTGATTCGCCAAAGTATTTGTCGGTTTAATTGCGATATCCTAAAACTTTCTCTCCCTTTCTCTTAAAAAGAACTATTATTTTACAAGTCAAGTTATAACGCATGAAAAGTGTTACGCTTAAGTGTGCGGTTGTTGTTGTTGTTTACGCATGGTGGCGCTAGTATGTATATCCATTTGTAGAGAATAACTACAGTGGCGTGCAAATATGAGCCAAATGAAGCCAAATTATTTTTGGTATTCTTTCAGTATACCTTAATAAATCCATATATCAGATAAAACATAATCGTGTAATTCTTCAAGTACAAAAATTAAAAACAAAAATAACTCCCATGTACTCGCTTTTGCTCTTTGTGAAACTTTTAAGCAAATTCTTATTAACTTCAAACCGTTAGTTTTTGCTACGCTTTTACTGTATGGTGTGAATATGAAAGTTTTAGACCAATATCGTATTACATATGTTATTTTGCACTACTTTTTTTCCCAATTAATTGCATTGATTATTAAGAAATTGTCGAAAAACATGGAAGATTCAATAGCAAGTCTAACCGAAAATGGATGCTCGACTCGTGTGATCACTAAAGAGCTAATTATTAGCCAATCGGTAGTCACACGGGTACAAAAAAGGCGAAATATTGTGTCGAAAAATCAGACGAAGGGTCGAAGTCGAATATTATCTGATGCAGGTGCTACATTTATGATGCTAAAAATGAAGTAGGGGAAAAATTGAAGACCTAAGGATATCTTTGCCAAATCATAATGTTTAATTCGCCTAAGAAGAGCATGCAGGCTTAGGTGAGGTTGCTGTTGCTGTTTTCGCAGTAACGTGACGTCTCAAATTTTTTAGTGTTTCTCTAAGTGGTCAGAGAATCATTGCTAAGGTTCCAAATATGTTAAGGCCCATGAATGCATGATACATGATGATGGTCTAATAAAATTGCAGGGCTTGAAGCATTACCATAAAGACCTAGTCGTTCGGGAAGATATAGTATGCTGGCACCTAACCCAAACATAAACCCATATGCATCAAGTGTGTGTTGAAGTTGATGTGCTCAGTGTGGTCGCGATGTACGCACACACACACAGACACACACACACGAGTAGAAAATGGCTGCCATCATTTGTCACCCAATTTTATGGGCACGGGGTTCAACCGAGAATTTATCGTATAATGCTCGCGCAGGCTATTAATCTAATTTTATTTATTTCTACTTATGCGTTTCAATAGTTGGGCCTGAAGCTGCTGCTCTTTTTGACATCGAGCAACCGGAGCAAAATACACACACACACACACCAAAAACCGAAAACCGAAAACCAAAAACCAAAAAAAAAACACTCGTGTACGAAATTATAAGCAATTGAAATAAATCAAAGTCCAAATGGCAAATGGCAGCAAGGGACACAAAGCAAAAAGACAAAGAACAAGGGGCAAGGAGCAAGCGAGAGCAAAGCGCAAAAAAAGAAGTGCAAAAGGGATAAGGAGAGAGAAACAGTTAAAACATAAAGCTATATTTGATGTGTGCCGTTATTGTTGTTGTTGCCATTGTTGCCATTGTTGCTGACTGAAGTGACAATGTCCAGCGGGCATAAAGTGAAAAAGTCTTGCGCCATTTTTACAGTTACAACGCGGTACAACGCTGGCAACCCTGGAATGTACTTTAAAGTCCAAGCGAGTTATGGTTAGAGCGAGCGAGAGAGCGGGCGAGAGGGGCAGCTTAACGACATTGTCAGCTGAAGTGCACACCCATGAGGCCCTACACAATTTATATTGCCTCCGCCCACATTTATTGCGGCAATAATTCATTTAATTTTCCTTGATTTACTTTGTCAATGGTATTTGTTGGCCACACAGTAGCAGCAGCAACAAAAACAAAGCAGACACGCCCCTCAACCTAACGCCCACGTTTGAGCATTGACCGTTGTCTATGAGCTTGGCTTTCGCTTGGCATTTGCTAAGTGGGTTTCGGGGAATTTTCCATCATCAGTTGCTATAGTAGCGATATAGAAAACTAAACAGAAGCAACAACAACAACAACAACAGTTGGCCAAAAGGAAAAGCTCAACGTGTGTGTGTGTGTGTGTGTGTGTGTGTGTGTGAGTTTGGCCATAATTTATGCCACGTTTGCCACTTTTGTCATTTCGTTTTGCCTGTTTTTCTATATACCGTTTTCTTATTTGCTCCTATTGTTGCTGCTGCTTTGTTTTATTGACACTTTTGATCTTTTTCAATGCATATACGATTCATTTGTTATGGCTAAGAGCAACAATAGACCAAAGGCAAAGGAATCGGTCTTCCATTTCCATGTTAGCTAACAAAGCCAGCAAAAAAATTGTTGCTCTGGTATTTCCACTGATTGATACGTAGAGTCAATTCTAGTATCTAACAACTATCTAATCTATGGGCTCATACACATGTATAGTATGTCTGTGTGTGTGAGTGAGTGAGTGTTGGTAATTTGTTGACAAATGAGTTACAATAATGTCACATTATCAGTTCATCACAATAAAATTATCGTGCGTTTGTCGCTGTCGACATTTCCGGCATAGTAGTCAGTCACACTTAATTGGCTTTTGGCCAATAAACTTTATATAGCATACTTTGAGGCACGCCTGCTTTTTCAGGCTTAACGATTTGATTGACTTGAAGCGTTTCGTTTGAAATACTTTGTAACGCTTACAGCTACCTATTGCAATTGCAAAATCATATGAATATGTGTTTAATCATCAGCCAGTTACAGTTACGTCCAACAAATAAGTCAATAATGCCGCAGGCATTAATTTGAGCCAGAAAAAAACGTGGCATTAATATGATAAGTCGATAGCGCAATGCAATTAAGCGAAATCAGCTGTGAAAATAACCTGCAGAATTACATGCTACATTTATAATGTTGGGAAAGCGAAAAAAAAAATGGATGCGGCTTAGTCAGGTGTTTTTCGCTTTGCCTACTTTTGTGCTGCTGCAACTTGAATGCCTTTTGTGCTCAACTGTACACAGCTTATTTGCACATTTGACAAATGCCAAATGACAGCTGAAAATTTTCCGAAGATGACAAGACAAATTTACAGAGTACACACACATACAGAAACCAGTCAGGCAAAAAAGAAAATGACTAGTGGGAAGAAAGACGTTTAGGTTGAGTTTGTCAATGTGATAAATGCTAATTTAAGTCGCAAATCAATATGGAAAATACAGCCTTGGCTGGGTAATTGCTGTTTGAGCAGGGTTTTCTCACTGCTGCTACCGCTGCAATGGCATGTGAAAGTGCCAAGCTTGACGCTGAATGATTGTCTTGCTTGACGTGACTGTACCCCTGCCACAGTTTGGGCCCATGGACTATGTAAAATATGTTGCTATTGACCATCATTCATCATTAAATTGTTTCGCTAACTGTTTTCAGCAATATTTTTTGTGCGCGTGCAGATAAACCGCCGGCTTTATCCCTGCCGCCGCACACCATCATCATCAGAATCACGACCAGACACACACACATATACACAGATGGGCAATGTCCGAGTTGGATGGGTAGTTTGCCGAATCAGGGAGAAACTTGAGTCGACCCGATGCTTTAAATGTATGGGCTTTGGTCACACATCAACAAGACGTAGAAGCAGAGGAGTAGTTTTTAAAGAGACGTGCTTCAAATGTAGTAAGCCTGGACACTGTCAAAGCCAGTACAAAAATGTGGCGAAGAGTAGACACTCTGCACCGGGCTGGGCGTAAGTGCAAACGTCGCTGCTCACACGGTATGGAGCAGAGCTTGCCCAGAGTACCAGAAGGCTTCAAAAGCCGTTAAAAATGGTTAAAATCCTCCAACTTAACCTTTACCACTGCAGGGCGTCCCAAAATCTGCTCGCACAAACGGTACTGGAGCAAGGAGAGGATATTGCCATACTTAGCGAGCCATACAGACCCAAAGATGAGGAGGGTGTTTGGCACTAAAGTGTAGATGGCGGAGCAGCTATATGGAGTTACCAGCCTGCTTACCAGATCACGCATCATGCAGCCCATAGAGTGTATGCGAGGGAAACATGTTGCGGCATCGTCATTTATAGCGTCTACCTAGCTCCAAGAAGACCAATAGAAGAGTTTGAAGTTATTTTTGCTAGATGTGAAAACTGCCTTTAACTCTGCAAGCTGGACAAACATTCTGCAGGCACTAAGCAGGTGGAGAATATCTGGCTATCTTATCAGATTAATAAAGAGCTACTTTGAAGACAGAGTCCTGTTTTATGACACAGAGGAAGGGAAGAGGCTGTACAGCATTACTGGAGGAGTTCCACAAGGTTCTGTCCTCGGGCCAACCCTCTGGAAATGTACGATGGAGTTCTAAGACTGATTCGATAGGGTGCACAATTATTGGCTTCGCTGACGACATAGCCCTGGTCACGGTGGTCAAGCAACTGTATGAAGTCACGGAGCTGTGCAATACAACCGTGGCTCATATAACACAATGGCTTACAAAACACAGAGGCTGTCCTAATAAGAAGTCGAAAACGAGTAGAGACAGCATCTCTGCGGGTTGGCTCAACAATCATAAAGTCGAAACCAGCTATAAAATACCTCGGAGTTTTGATCGATCACAGGATGAGCTTTAAACAGCACTTGGAGTACGTCAGCCATAAAGCCGCGAAGGCCACAAACAACATTAGCAGGCTAATGGCCAACTGTGTGGGTCCCAAAGTGGTCACATCGATCATCCTGTACGGATCGGTAATATGGGCCCAGGCGATGGAGGTTCCTTCATACAGCAGATGCTGCAAGGCATCGTACAGACAATGCGGACTAAGAGTGGCAAGCTGTTTCAGAACAGTTTCGGAAGACGCGGCTTTGGTCGTGGCAGTTATGATTCCCATCGAGCTGCTAGCTTCTGAACGGCAAAGCGGCACTACTGGTTGCTAAGACAACCACCTTCAGTCACTGGGAGAGAAGATGGGAAACTGTAACGAAAGGCAGGTGGACTTTCAGGCTCATACCAAACCTGTACCGCTGGCTTAGCCGCAGACATGGGCTCGTCAACTACTACATTGCTCAATTGCTCACGGGTCATGGGTGCTTTAAAGACTACTTTTACAGGTTTAAGCATGAAGAGGATCCATTCTGCGATCACTGTGGGAGCGGTGTCATCGAAGACGCGGAGCACTCTTTCTTCGTATGCCCGCTCTTCGCCAGAGAGAGAACGTCTGCCGGTTGCCCCATTATTGCGTTAAATATCGTGGACCGCATGCAGGAGAGCATGGCGGCTAGAATTGTGAAGGAGCTGTGCCGCAGAGAAAGCAGAAGGCGTGCGCCACGTACTTGAAGAGCGGCTTCCACCTTTCGCCAACCGTCCCCGCGATGTAATACTTTGCGGTAGTCCCGCGGGAGCGGCCTCTACTACTATCACTATTGTTTGCTCACTATTGTTACCTTCCCTATTTCTCCATTTTGCATTGTAAATTATACAATCAATTTTGTATCTTCAATAAAAAAAATTAATTTTAAAAACACACACACAAACACATAAGGGCAGTAAGCGCATTTCGCAGCTTTTTGCTACGCTGCCGAAATTTGATGAATTCCCTTTTTATTTCTTTCGAAGCTCACCAAACTTTGTCCTGACTTCGGCCTGTTTTTTTTTGTCTACTTGCCGCTTGTTGTGTCTTACAATATTTTTTTAATCAGTCAGCAATGTCCATTTTTTTTTTCTTAGAAATCTCCAAGCCCTCAGCCTTGGCCCACTTTTTATGTATCCGTTTCATTTTTTTGGGCACCATTCGGATGCGGGCCACTGATTACGCACACAACCAATGGAAGATAAATTATAAACATATGTAAATGGGAGTATATGCTTAGGCATAGAGAGGATGCCATCTCCTGATGCCTGCCTGTCTTACAATGCGGCTTTGATGTGGCGCAGATAGCGGCAAATGTTTCAAATTAAACTTAAAGCTAAAAGTTTAAATGCGAATCGCTGACAAATGCGTTTCGATTTGCGGGCGAATTTGAAAGTTGGAATTAAATTAAATTTCTTTATTGGCATTTTTTTCTACGGCTTGGTGTATGGAATGCATATGCAAACTGCTGTTTGCCAAGGCAGATGGGTGGTTAGGTCTCGGAGAAGCACCAGTACTCTGGTTCTACGTCCGGCTGGGGTGTGTTCGGGTAGGCAAAGCAATCAGCAGGAATAAATGATAAGCTGCTGCAACAAAGTAAAAGCTAGGCAAGGCATACCGAATACAAAGGCAAAAATGTCACATACAAAAAGCAAAAGTGGAATTGATATTGAAGTTCAGTCCGGGGTTTGGGCCAGGATACGGAATTGGGCTTTGACCAGCTGCCCGGGGGGTTGATTGCTGCTACTGCTGCCTGCACATTTATGTATGTGTTGATGGGGCAAGCGAGATGCTTTTACGCATTAGCCCCGGCTACTTTTCAACAGATTTTCTCGATGCTGTCGCTAACGAAGCGCAGAATTTCCAATAATGTAGCAAATGTGTGCGTGTGAGATACATTTTTACTGCTGCAATACAATCGCTGTATCTGCTTAGCTGCTTATCTATGTGAATGTGAGTGAGTGTGTGTGAGTCACTCATAAAACGTGCGCCAAATGGTCAAACCGACTACTACATACAATGAGCTGCTGTAAGGGCTGTTCTGAGCTGTCATCGAGTAGTTGCTGTTTGGTCACTCGATGGCCAGCTAGTACTTGTTAGCAGGACTTTGTATAATGAGTTCCCTTGTGGCCAAGCCGTATCGCTTTTTTATGACCATACACTCAAGATAGTTGTGGGCGTGCATTGACACACACACACACACACAGCACTTTTGCAGCAACACTCTCATTTACAATAAAGTTGAAGTGGGCATCGGGAGTGAGTTGCCGAGGTAAATTCACTTAAAGTCATGGCAGCGCACATTTTCCAGTTATCAAGTGACACTAATGACGCGCGCACACATAGAGTTATATATAGATGGTAAGCATGCTGTAGCTCTGAGTAGTTCTAGAGCTTCCCAACTGGGCTTGAGAATTGTCAGAGCTTTTGTGGTAGGGGCTTAACTCTTTCATAACGCAGCCCCGTAAGCCATACCTTTTGCTGTCAAAAGTGTATAGCCTACCACAAGGCGGCCTTCAGGGCACATATATATATATATATATATATATATGCCAACATGTCCTCCACAAAAGTTTATCTATCCTGCACATACAGACGCATACACAGGCCTTAAAAATCAAAACAACACAGGCAGCTCATTAGCGTTTAAAGTCATTGCTATGCACTTAAAAGACCATTAAAGTGAACCATACCCAAAAGGCGCAACGACCCACAATAGGAAGAAGCTGCCTCTGTCCCCTACGCTCGCTCGGTCTGCCCGTCACATAAATTATTAATTGCAAAATAATTGCGAAATTGTGTTTGACCAAGTTAATTTATGCAATAAAACTTTACCACAGCGATGGTTGTGGCCAACAAACTCGACCTACCCATCTTGGACAGATGGACCGACACTTGGCTCACTTGGTACCAGCCAGCTGCTCAGTTCTCTTGTAGAAGGGCCAACATACATTAGCTCGTTTAATTTACACTCTGCGGCATCGTTTTTGTGTTGTTAACTTAACATTTTCAACTGACTCAAACTGAGTCAGTCGCTCTCTATCTCACTCTCTTTAGCTGACCCAGCTTGCCCGTTTGTTGGCTTAATGAGCCGGATCCCAAAACTGGCAACTAATTAGGCAAATGTTTTAAAATTGCGCACAAGTTGCTAATGCAATATTGCGTATACGCAGCGTCTTTCCACTTACTGGACTACTTCAACCTATTCCTATTATGGCTGTAGTAGCTATTTCTTTAGCTGTTGTTAATATAGTCGTCGCTTGCTGAAAAACAAAACAAAAATATTAAAATTAAATATTCTGCTATTTCAAATATTTCTCATTGCAAATTCTTCGCTGCAATTTTGTTGGCGCTTGTGAAAGCAACAAAAGTTAGCAAGGCACATATCTATAATCTTATAACAGTAATATCTCTCCCTCTCTCTATCTCTCTCTATATATATCTCTATCTCTCTCTTACCATGAAAAGCGTAATCTGTTTGATTCCACTCGTTTCGGTATCGCCCTGGTCTTCATTTTGTTTGCATATATTCATATGGAATACTCTGTAAAGCAGGACTACCCAAAAGTTACTTATGGCAGAGCACTCACCAATCCATATAAATTGAAACATAAATACATAGAAGGGACCAAACTTCTATTATTTCAATTTGTACACTACAAAAAACCAATTGATCTCTTTCATGTCAAACCTTGCACCTGTAGCGAAAACTTAAACTGATTTCTACAAGTGTACGCACGCATGCGTTTCGATTAAAGCCTAGTACGCACTTGAGTGGAATTTATTTTGTGCTGCCAAACTTCATATAAAAAAAACTGCGTAGGAATTTTTCATTGCGAAAATTCATTTTTCGGTACGCTGCGCTATAATTTGCGCTGCCAACTTTTATAATGAGTGCTGCCAACTAAACAGTGTTTGTGGAACGTTTGTGGAACTAATAAACAGGTGGTTTCGTGACGAAAGAGCGCCAAGCTTCGTATTTAGTCTATATATATTATTATATTATTATGATGCGCCAAAACAAAAGAAGGGTAGATAGTTTTAATCGCGACTTGTTGGGCTAAAAATATTTTTTATTAGCACTATTTATTAAGAACGGGCAATTATAAAAATGATTGTGTTTGTTTAATTCACGAATCTAGCATGTTAAGTTATTCTTTATTTGAAATTGTATTTCTGTCCAAGTCGCGAGGCTCGAATTAAGAAAACAATCACAATAAACACAACTAACATAAAACATCTTACCAGACAGAATTACCATATAATTTTTCCTTTTCTCAGCACAACATGAATATATTGCGTATTTCGTGTAAAAATATGTTAGCCTGCTGCGTATTAGGCTTTAAGAACTAACATAGCTGGAAATCTTTTGAAAAAAATACACACAATAAATGATGGATGTTAATTCGCGTAAAGGGCCAAAGATCTTACGGAGTACTTTCCGTAACATGAGCGTCTTATAAAGTGTTAGTTTCGCTTTGCGAGGGTAGTCTCTGCTACTTATTGGCCTACTGAGACTAAAGCAACATCTATTGGCAAGAGTTATCGCGCTTACTGCGCATAGTTGGTATTACAGAATTCGGTTTTCACGGCTTGATACTTCTTGACGTTGACAATTACTGGCTTCAACCGCTCGTCCTCTACCCAATCACACCCCGTAGAAACACTACGATCGACGATCATTGATTCGTCATAGGTAGAATTTTCGTGGTTTAATGTGATAAAAAGTTACCATTTATAATAATAATAATAATGTTATTATTAATCCCCGCACCGCGACCTGTGAGATCTATTGTGCCCCCTACTGAGCCTACAGTTGTCAGTCCTATCAATGTTACTAACTAAATTATATGGGATTGTTCCAACCAGGTAATATCGGCCAGCAAGATCCTAGGAGCGTCAGCCTTCGTCTTGCCAGGGCATTACACTCGGCTAGAATGTGCTGGGAGGATTCCTCCTTAAGTTCTCAGCTTGCTCAGGTGACCTTTAAGTCTACAGTGTCAAGAAAGCAGACCTGTATGAATTCTGATAGAGTTCTTCCCTAGCTGCGGTAGCTTCTTGAACCTAATCTGGTTGTAAGACCCAAGTAACTATTTGGCCTGTCTCAGACCTGAAGTGTTTATCCAGTTCGTGGCTCGTCTTATTCTTTCCTCTTCCCTTAGAAATTGCTTGATGGTGAATCTGCCAATGCCACAGAAAAGTTCTGGTCCTATCAGTGGGTTCGCAGCACCATGCCTCACTACCTTGTCCGCAAGATCATTTCCAGCGATATTGGTGTGCCCAGGGAGCCATCTGAGTGAGAGTGAGTTACATTGTCCCAGAAGGTCCAGCTTCAGGTGGGTTTCCCGAACCAGCTTGGTGTTTATTCTGGTTCCTGCAACCGCCCTTGTGGCGGCCTGACTATCCGACAGTATCGCTATTGTCCTGTTCCGGTAATTCCTATTTAGGTTTATATCTTATCTCAGATTGAAATACGCTGGTATGGACACCCATATGGTGTGTCTTTACATAGGGTGCATCTCCTCTAGGGTTGTCCACTCCCGTTTGTTACTTATGACGATATTAAAAATTCGTTTAAAAAAAATTTTAAATATTAAAAATTTCGTACTTAGGTTGTGGGAACAACGAACTTGTCTTCCCCAGCTCGTCGGCACCACGGGCGCTAATTAGGTTGCCCCTACCGGTGTCCTCCACCGACATCCGTAGTAATGTTGCTTTCATCTGGAGTATTTTTCACTATTCACACTATCATATTTCATTCCTCTGTACTCTTTGTCCCAGGCGATCGATCCGTATGTTAACATTGGTCTTATCACCATCAGGTAAAGCCATCTTATGATTTTGGGCTATTCTTCTACACGTGTACAATGCTCTGATGCATTTGTTGGTCACGTTTGTGACATGGGAGCCAAATTTGAGCTTGCTGTCAAATGTGACCCCGAGGTACTTGACTTCTCTACTTGTATCAATAGGAGTTCCCTTAAGGCAGAGTTGTCTCATATTTTGCAATTTGTAGCGTCTATTAAATGGTACCACCAATGTCTTTACAGGGTTTAGGTTTAGTCCAACTTCCTTGCACCAGTCATAGGTGGTATTTAACCCTTTCTGTATTATATCACAGGGAGTGTCTTCGAATTTGCCTATTGCGATGAGAACAATGTAGTCGGCGTATCCCTGGCATTGAATCCCCTCGCAATCGAGTTTTCTCAATAGTTCGTCTACCAAGAGACTCGATAGTAGAGGACATAGTACTCCCCCTTGTGGACATCCCCGGGTTGAGGCGACAGTGACAGAGACACCCTTCGTTTCCGCTGTAGCTAACCTTGTTTTGAGCATAAGCGTTTTCAGCAAAAACGATGTTAAGCTGATAGGTCTAAAGGATTTTGGATGGGTGACGTCTTTCTTCCCAGCTTTGGGGATAAAGATCACCGTCGCCTTGCTCCATGGCTTAGGTAAGTATCCCAACGCCAGGCTGCTAATCATTATTCTTCTAAGATGCGGGACACCCTTCAACCTTTTGCAATAGTGACGGTGAGATTCCGTCTGGTTCACGGGATATCCTGGTTTAAAATAGATGCCAACTTGGCGCAATGCCGCATTCCATCCGTTGGCTGCTTCCAACAGGATGGTCTCCTCCAGCATGGACAGTTCATCAGCCGTGAGAGTCTTGTTGGGGTACCCCACAACCGCAACCTTTGAGTTAACTTCCTGTTTTCAGTACAGACGACGGTGTGGATATACCGCCACCTAGCATAGGGAAGTTAGGGTCACAGTCCAACAGCTCAAGAAGAACAAAACTGCTTGTTTTTAAGGTGCATGCACTCTTATTTCTGTTGCATATAAGATCTTATTGAGTGTATTGTGTAAAAGAGTAAAGAACTGATCAGTTTGCCTTTGGGCCTAGTAAGTCCGCCATCGACCAGATGGCGATTACATTACGCCAAATCCTGAAAAAGATCCACGAATAGAAAATAGTTTGCAGTTTGCTACTATTTGAATTTGAATGCATGTTGTTAGCGACCTGGGAGAAAGCATCGATAGCCGACCAGTTGCCATTGGCTCGTACGATTCCGTGTAGTCGCAGCGCTTACGGAAGTCTCTGTTACTGCGTTGCTAGTAGAAATAGGACATTAGACTCATTTGATATATTCTTCATTTGCTTTGCTTTTTATTCCGGTTCGAATGGGTAAGGAGCAGTACCAATTTTTGTGCATGCCAAAATATTTGCGCGTGAGCTTTCTTCTTACATAAACTACTCCTTGAAACTGCTTGGAGGTAATTATCTTTGAAGCGAATCGCTTTTTAAGCCCAATTCTGTGTTTTTGGCTGAATCGACTGTACGCCTGCAAATACGTTTGTTTACTTTTCATTAAGACTGACAGATAATTAAGTAATACGTACAAGTCATTTGTTATGTGCGCACACAAATTCAATCAATGGTAGCATAGTTTTGGGGCGTGGCAAGAGGCGTTAACATAAGAATTCATTTATTGAAATTTTGGTCCTGACGCTGCTGCACTTCCTCTACTCTGCATTAATCTTTTGTCTTCTACTTTTGTAGTTGTTGGTATTTCTGCAAATTGAATTCTCGTTCACATTTCGATTTCATTATGCCGCTTATGCAGGCAACTGCAAAAATTAAATGCAAATTCTCAAAAGACAAAATCCCAAATAAAATTGGGAATGCCAGCTTCTTGGTGGTTGTATTTGCCTTAGGGCTGTGCTATTGGTTCCAACAGCTGTGCTACACATGCCAGAGGATCCTTAATTAGATCATAAACATATTGTGTTGCAAGCACTTCATATTATTTAATAACTACGATGCATCGTCAGACAGCTTTTTGTACCTTTCTTCGCTTCGGATTGCAATGTCGCTCATAGGCTTTGTAATCTAGTTGCTCTTGAAACTAAGTCAGATATCCATCAAGTCTTTGACTGTAAATGGTCTCCCAATGTCTGGAATTTTTCGCCGTTCAGCAGATAATTTTGGAGAGACAAAAACGTAGCCCGTGCACAGTGTGTGCATAATGAATCCGTCTCATGCTAAAACCCCTACAATATGGACTTAAGGCACCCATGTTAAATCAGTATTCGTGCCAAATGGAAGTTGGTTTGTAGTGGGATACCCTGTACCCATTTTTTCCATGAAAATCAAATTTCATGCAAATTTTTGAATCGATGCGTTGAAGGGTATGGGCGTAATAACGGTAACTGTTCTAAGGGGGTGGGGGGATGGTGTGAAAAAAGGTCAACATTGTTTGGCTCATAAACCTAACGTACCACATTTGGTTAACATAACTGTTTACTTTAACATTTCTGTAAAAAGTAAACTTTCTGGTGCATTTCAATGGAGAGGGGACCTAAAACTGACACATTATTAGCTATGTCTATAGTTCCTATCCGATATGAAACATTTTTACAATACACATGCACAGTAATAGTGTGCGTAACAGTGCCAAGTTTCAATTGGATAGCTTTTATGGTGTGGGTTAAAACCGCGAAAATTTGTCACAGGGGAAGCGGAAGGGATATTGACATAATTCGACAAACATGTACTGCGTAGAGAAAATGCCCATCGTTTGGTGAAAAATTGTTGCTCTAGCTCTTAAAGTCTCCGAGAACGGTGCGACAAAACGGACAGACAGACAGACATGGCTATATCGACTCGACTATTGCTTCAAATCGCTTTGCCCATGGAACATATAGTCTGCCACGCCTCCTTCTGCCTGTTACATACATTGCACAAATCTATTGTACCCTTTTTTTTGCTTTCTGTACAGGATAAAATAAACCAAGTTGCACTGTTTTCCGGCACGGATGTGCTCACTTTGAGTACATTGTTCTTCATTAAATTTTCTATATTTTAAGAATGATCGAAATAGGATAAATACATCAAAAGTTATGTCAAAAATTTGATGAAGACAGTCGGCACCCGACAGTGGAATACCCTGTACCCTTTTTATCTATTTTATTGGGAACGAAAGATCTACTTTTATGTCTCTTCGATATGACTAAACAATTTTCTATTGGGAGGTTCCAATTTAAAAGTTTTCCTATTGGGAATTTGGTGTGAATTTTATGCCCATTACTTCAGTATTCTAAAACCAATATCGTTGAAATTCGAAATATAGATTAAAAACACTTTTATTAATGTATGTGGCAATTTTCAAATCAATATATAGGGGGTGTGGAAGTAGTTAAGATAAATCGATTTCGTGGGAACGGGGGCTTCTATCGAAAAAAGGTGAGTATAGTTTTAAAGATTAGGGTCACACGAGTCTCCACACCCAATTTTGTAACTCTAGCTCTCAAATATCCATATCTTCATTTAGTGGAATTTTGAGAGCAGTTTATAGGCGAAGGGGGGTGAAATCAGCAGAATTTTGACTATAACTTTTGATGTTTTTATTCGATTTATATAATTTTTATAAAGTAGGTGCACATAGTTACGACGCATGACTCTGCCAAATTTCAAGTGGATACATTTAAAGGCGCTGCTGTAAACCGTGAAAGTCTGGTAGGGGGATACGGGGCACATGTCAACTATATTCGACAAACTTCATCTTACATGGGATTATGCGCATCTTTTGGCAAAATTTTGTGTTCCTAGCTCTTATGGTCTCGGAGATTACCCAACTCATACAGACAGCCGGACTGACATGGTCTAATCGCTACCCGAGTCAATGATAAGACTTTTAGCCCATTGAACTAATCTATAATACTCTTGTATACTATGTGTGTTGGGTATAAAAACTTGATGAAGACAGTCTGTTACTGTTAATGTTACTGTTAACATTTATGTTAACCAAATGTGATACGTTAGGCTACAATGTTGATCTTTTTACTTAACATCCCCCCACCCCCGTATAACAGTTACCGTTATTACGCACATACCCCTTAACGTGTCGACACAAAAATTTACATAGAAATTTGATTTTTATGGAAAAAATTGGTATAGGGTATTCCACGGTCGGGCACCGTCCTCACTGTCTGCATTAAATTGCTTTCGCTGTGCAAGGGCATTCCTTCTGTATGCTGTATGCATTCCGGCAGTATTGAGCGTACCACGGTCGCTGTCAGCAATTGGCTGCGTTGCCTAGGGCCTCCAGTGTTCGCCATAATGCCAGCCAGTGCTTGAACATTGTCCTGTGGAGCCAGTCAATAATAAGGCTTAATGCTGCATTGGTGATCTCGAAATTGCAATGTCGTCACCAAAGCCCTCAACGGTCGTACCGGTTTCGTCAAATGAACCACATCATCATACATTACATTCCATTGGCGTCCAGCACCGATCACTGTGGCATGCCACCGGAAATGGTTTATTACTTTCAACCGGAGTAGGAGTCGGTTGTTGAAAAAGTCATATATGAGGATGACGAGATACTCCGGCATGTGCAAGATACCGTTGCTCGCTGCTCATTCCACCTATAACTGTATTTATAGAGTAAGCGCGCGAAGCGTCGGCAGTTCATTTTCAATCTGATGTATTCTGTGAAGGTTGCAATTAGGTACCATGAAAATTATAGTGGACATGCACTTGCATGCATGTTTATATAAAGATCAGTCGCGCACAAGCAGTTAATGCTCCGACATACAAATATCAAACGTAATAGCACAGTAAGTTCAGACAAACAACACCATGGTATAACAATACAAGGTACGTATTTCATGATCGCCATGAACCTTCAAATAAGAACGCATCATCACAGGTAACAAATTTTTAAACTTAGTCGAAAAACCAAAGAGCGTTACTAATGACTAAAATGCGATTCACCAGTCAAAAATTGCATTGTGTTTTTGACCGAGTTTTGGCCATTTATTCTAGCTATTTCTACCCTCAACGTCCCCGTGCTTCAATGTGAATGCGAAATTTTCTTTGATTTATATGGCTTGGAAAAGCAACAGGTAAAATAGAAGTGGCAAAGAAAATCACTTCATAACTTTGGCAATTGCATAACTCACAAGGAGCTCGCAGCACGTCTTCGCATCGCTTACAGTTGTTAGCGCTTCCAAGGTGCCCGATACCATTTTGCATGCAGTTCACGAAGAGACTGGAACTGCAGACTGCGACTTCTGAGAGCAGAAGCAGCAGAATGCAGTTTGAGCGCATTAATTGCACTTGGCAGTGGCTTGGCTAGTGCTGCCAACTTATTAAAATGCGTTGCAGGGCATGCCGACGTTGATGCTTATGCTGTCGCCATCCAGAGCAAGCAACATTTGCATTTATATTGTTTTGACCAATTTCCCACCCGCAGTGTGCTCCCGCATTACAGCCCAATATTATCATTTCTTATGTTTTTGCTGCGTTTTATTATTTAGCATTATTACGGCCGCCGACAGAAGTCGTCCTGGTCTTAGCAAAAGTCTGGTGCGGACCCGGCGGAAGGCAGCTTCGCGCTGAGCACACGTAGCGTTTGCTACTGTTCTCCAGTTGGAGCAGCTTTATCTTTTATTATGCCCTGGCTATGCTGGCTTTTGAAAGTAGCGCCGCCAAGTTTTCCATTTTTATTTATTTAATTTGCGTGCCACAAACTAAATGCATTTATTTTATTGCACTTTACGCCTTTGCACTTTGGCACGTTGAATGCAATTTAAGGCAAATGCAAATTTCTATTTGGAGGAGACCTGTGCCAGCTGCCCCCTGGCAGAGTGTTCACTGGGAGAGCAGATGCCGTCTCTGGACGCAAAGTGTTGCAGTTGCATTTATTACGTAGAAATTTTTTGTTTTTTTTTTGTTTTGGCATTTGACAGATGATTCAAGGCAACGTTAGATTTATTATGTTCAGTTGGTTTAATAGATTCGGTTTTATAAACTAGTTCAATTTTTTGGCGCAATACTAGTGTGGTTCAAATATAAGTTTCAAATTGGTTACACCCGCATTTAACACAACTTGCTGCCTTCTGAAACTGAATTCAAGCAAAATTATTAATCTTTTGAAATTGATGTTGAAAGGCTACTTTGAAAGTGTTCTGAAATCGGAACTGAAATAGTTCCTACGGTATACTTATACCCTTGGCTATAAAGGGTATGCTAAAAGAAGAATCACTCTTTTTTACGGCTAGAAACTGTCTAATATTTCTATGTTGTTTATTATCAGCTAAAGTGATAGACTCTAAACAGGGGTTTGAATAGTTGGATTATTCCAAATTCAATAATAATTTAAGATAGTTAATACCAATGCTATCTCTGTTTACCCGGCGTATGCTCTCAAAAGTTTAGAGCTGGAATAGCCATGAAAAGAAATGTGACATCTACTACAGCTGCTATGATGAAAGTTGAGATCTTGCCAAATTGGTTTGTTGGTAGGAGAACTCCAGTTTCACCCCAAATAACGACAGGATAGCAACTATGCGATACTTTCTTTCTTTACAATGGAAACAACAATGACGATGCCTAATCACCCAAAGCTTCCAGCTTTGTCAACACGATAGTTGTAACGAAAACTGCAATCTGTAATAAAAACAATGAACATTGGAGAGTATAAAATTGAAATCATAGGGTCTGAAGCGTTTCCTAAGTCGAGTTCTTTCGTTTCCCAATTTTTTTCTTCGTAGGAAATCAAAGGCTAATATTAATTCACTTGTTTTTGTGAAATCGAAAATTTGCGGTCACACGTAATCGGAAACATAACATGAATTGACAGTCGCCCCTAAATGTAAGAATGGTGTGTGTACTAGAGTTGCACAAAGATTTCAAAAAATAAATATTATTTAGCCTCAAACTTACAACTGTGGCCCAAAGAAATTACGGTTTGAAATTGTGAGTGCCGCCGTAACTCTATGGTAATCCTAGGTGGCAAACTGGCAATTTTTTTCTAACGCACCAAAGCTGCTTTGTTGCGCTAGTGCAGCAATCGACAATGGCAGCCGAAAAGTTGCCAATAGCGCCTGAAAAAATGTTCGTATATAAAGCAAAGCCCTAAACATAAGGTTAGGGTTCAAAACTGGCATGATACCAATAAGGAGACTAGAAGCGACTAGCAAAACGCAACAGTGGAACAAGTCTATTTTATATGTAGTCAACCCGTCAGTTCAAACGAACTAGTTCAAAATGGTTGTGAAATGTACTTTTAAAATTGTTTACTGATCCTAGTAGCTTTGCATTTGTTTTTAAAATTAAAGTTTCCTAAAATTTATGAAATAATTTTTAATACTTTTTGTGCGAACGGTGAATCAAAAACGTTGCGAAGAAATATAAATAAAAAATTCTGTCCAAAAAAAGTGAAAAAGTTTAATCATTAAAAAAAAATTGCAAGCGCTTCTGAAGGAACTATTGAGTGAGTAAAAAGAATTATGTGGGGTATAAGAAAAAAGTTCGTGTGTCCTCTAATGGTCTATTGGAGCTGCTGCATCCAGCGCCAAAGCTTTTGGCTGCGGGCGCAGAAATTGTTTGTGATTTTTATCATTTTAAATGGCGGCAGGCTCATCCACAACACAAGATGGCCGTCAAGTACCGTATATTTAATGTCTCTCTTTGTTGTTGCTCTTTGCTCTTGCTGCTTTTGCCGTTGTGGTCGTTGTCATCTTAAACGCGGATTTGCCTTATAATTTATTATATGCATACGCTTGCTTGCTCAGTTTTTATACTTTTTTTTGTATTGTACGGTTTGTTCATTTTGTTTTTTGCTAATTTCGATGTGGCAACACTGATAGCTACGGCTAAAGTGCTGCGCCGCTAAGAAAGGGAAGTAACGGAACATATTTATGTGTGTATATGTAAAGATACGTGTGTAATGGCTACGGATGAATACACGTGGAGAGCGACGGCCAAGACGCGACAGCAAACACGCAATGCCAGGCAAATCCTTTGGCAACACAAATTTATGTTGATTATTTTGAGCTCACGCACCCGTACACGTGTGTAGCTGTCACTCCGGCGTATCTGTGTGTGCGTGCCAATAAGTACGGCGGAAAGAAGAAGCAAAAGGCAGCAACGAAAAATGAAAGAAAAGGCGTTGAAATCCTTTGCTAATCTCAGTAAAGCAAAATTTATAAATTATTAATTTAGCGCGCAAATGAAAAGGGCATTGAAGTATGTGTGTGTGTGTGAGTGTGTGTGTGTGTGTGAGTGTGTGTTAATGTGTTTGGGTGTTTATTTGTGTGTGTGCGTGTGTGTATGGGTGCGGGGCCGATTAAAGCACAAAATGCAACAGCGCAGCAGCTTAAACTGTCTTATATTCCTATTATCTTACGGACACCCCTGCCAAAGTCCAAAAAACCTACGGGAAAGTATGTGCAACAGCGGTGGAAAGACGGGTAGGTGGTTCTTACCACCTACAGACTAAAAAAGCCATTCGAAACGTAAGAAACCTATAAAGATGATTTCCAACTGTCGCCCTGGTAAACCTCAATAGCGCGCTATCGGACACTGTGTGTGTGTGTGTGTGTGTGTGTGTGTGTGTGTGTGTGTGTGTGTGTGTGTGTGTGTGTGTGTGTGTAGAAAGGGACAATGGCAAAGAAAAGCAGAGAAATAGCCAGACAGACATAAAACTGTTGCATTAACAACTATGAGCTTAGACCGCACAGCTTTCCAGTTGAAATATAACGGTTAAGTGGTTACGTCTCGTTAGGGAAAGTGCCAAAAGAGTATCACGTACCTGCATACTATGTTGACAATAACCTGATTCTATTTACTTTAGCAGTCATGACACAGACGCTCTAGCGGCATTAAGCAAATCTACGACATTTCAAAGTTCCGTATAATCTTCATACATTTTCTTATAAATTTTAATTATATTATCTTTTTCGGGCAGGGCATTCCTCTCTCAGGCGCTTCTGCTATACATACGTTTTCTTCATACCAACGATAGTTATTGCGTCTCTAATTGGTTCTTCCAACGAAGACACGAAAACAGCCGCATTTCACCTAAGTCGCTTGATTTGATTCACCGCCATAAAGCAAATCTTATGCCTATTGACACCAAAATAGATTCAAAGCAGCAAAGCACCCACAAGCAGAATTGCTGCACCTCTACAGGAAGATATCACGGTACTAAATTCTTTAGTCAGACGATTGCCTCTCGCTTGCGCTTTTCCTGCTCACAATTTTTAAGTCTGAAAAGGTGTCTTTCACCTTCCTCATTTCTCGAAAGTGGTCACGCACAGATTGCGGAGCATCCATCTGGGTCCTTCCGTATGCGGTATTATCCGCAATAGTGGGATATATGCGGCCAAAACCCCACGGTGCTATCGGATTTGGAGGGAGGTTGTATGAGCTGAGAGTTTACCAAAGAAGCTTTCGGCACTCTGCTGTGATTGCAACTTCAAGATTTTCAGCTTTCGCTGTGTGTCGGATCTCTCGTTCTTCGTCTTGCTTACCCGCTTGCAAGCCTAGGCTCTACCTAGGTAGATGTAGGAGTTGATGATGACTCCTCGAAAAAAGGAATTGGGATTGATGATGGTGTAATGTGCCTTATAGTCCTGTAACATTGCGAATATCGGTATGCTTTAAACTGGTGTCACAAACTATTAATTGACCTAAGCCCGTTATTGGAGATTTTTTCGTAAAAGCTGAATTGTCTGACTGTGGATCACAAATACGCTCCATTTCAACCATGCCATTCGACATGAGCTGTGCAGCCGTTATAGAAGGTCTCGAGCCTAACGTATATCGCATCTTAGCCCCCGTTTAGAGGGGTGTGCGCAAATATGGCTAATGTTAAAGATGTTAGACGTGAAACAAATTGTTAATAGCTTTTTGTACACTAGTGTGTGGCTTTGACCAATAGTTAATCCTCAATAAAATAGTTTAAAATTTCGTAGTCTGATAACTCGCAGCAGCCCTGACCTCTCTATCGCATCTTCTATATGACGATTATATTTGCTTTATATAGCTCGAGAGCATCTGCAAGTTTGGTAGTGGCACTATCTCAATTAAGGCTTCTGACATTCCATGTGCATACCGTGAAATCCTGCCTATCTTTTGCTCGTTGCCCTCTTACCGAAACCCTGTCCAGGGGAGACTGCTGCGTACATTTGTTCACTGCTCGAACAAAAAACTATAATAACAACTTAATTTCTTATAGACTAAGCACATCGCTAAGAATTTGCTGTATCTATCTCTTAGAGTTTAGGTGTTTATTAAGTCTGTCCCGACTCGTTGTTCCTGCTTTGTGTCTCTGCGATATAGGAAAAGACGGAAAGATACATGTACGGCTTGTGGTTTGTAGGTACTAGGAGATCAGCCTCACATAGTGAATCTAGCAACTAGAATGAGTGCATATTAAATTGCTAGAACTTGCTTCAGTTGTTATAATAGGATTCGGGATCCACTTAAGTCGCTTCCCGCTGGAGCATTTCAGTACGTCTTAAGCTCCTAGCTAACTTATTGTTATGCAAATTGCATTAAGCGCTTCCATTCGGTTTCATTTGGTTTCGTTTCAACAACGTCTACGTATTAAATGCAAGAGCATTAGACGACAATAAATTCTAATTTTCACATAGCCCATATACAATAACTACTTAGAATCCCTGTTGCTGATGACACTCGATAATTCCGAGCACCTTGGTTAAATGCAGCAAATGCGGTTGATTGCTTTACGATGTGTTCAAGCAGCCAGCATAGTCGTGAGCACGTGAGCCGGAGCATCCTTGAACAAGGAGAATTGTTTAATTATTTAGTAACTCAATGCTTAAAAGCTTAACCAGCAAATGCAGGCCCGGCTCATCGTAATACTAATGATGATGAGGGTGTTGCTTGGGGGTCTCGGCAACACTTTACAATGCTTGTTCATAACTTGGCCAAAAATGTTTATGTTGCCATTAAATCAGAGTTAGATGGTAGTCGTTGAGGCGCCTCTTTGTTGTTTGGCTGACCACTACAGCCACATAAGGCGGCGACACACACACACACACACAGAAGGAGAGAGGGTCTAACCCCGACACAAACGCGTCTTGTGTATCGCAGAGTGTCAATAAATGTGGTCGGTTGCTTGACTGTAGCTCCCGCTCTTGTATCACCAGCAAGGCTTAACGACGACGACGACAACGAGGTTGATGACGACAACCACAAAAGTGGCAGCACTGGCCTATAGCAAGCCCACACTCAGTGGCTCTTTGCCAGCTGTGTCCTTTCCTGGGCGTATAATAAAATATTCAAAGTTTATAATGTAAATTAACCCAAGTTGCTCCTGGCCAAACGTTCGACCAAGGCTACAACTAACCTTCTGTGCCACATGAATACACAATACACATACAGTCTGCACATTTGTCTGTATGTGTGAATATCTGTGTATCTGCATGCCAAACATAAATTCTCATATTGGTGGCCCTAGGCAGCTGCAGTAGTAGCAGCTTCTTGGTAACCAAACAAATTTGTGCAGCCTAATCAAATTTTATTGGAACTGCGCGTTAACTGGGCATGGCCAGTGGGCGCATAGCGTCATTGGTTGACAAGTGTAAACGCCTTGATTTGAGCTGATTTGCTTTTGAAATTAGTTTGTTTTTGTTTTTTTTTTTGTTGTAGATACTAGATATGCAAAGCCATTGAACTTTGACCGGGTCAGTTGGGTTTGGTTGAGTGGAGCTCAGTTGCTTTGGCTTAGTGTAGCAGCGACACCTACAATGACCTGCTGGCCACAGGCCTAGAAAATCCTTTTGAGCTCAAGTGGCGCCTGGCCACACTAAATTACGTTACAGCTTTGTTTTACTTGCCGCTTATTCATCAAAGCCCACGGTGCAGCAGCCGAAATAAAGCCAACTAGAATGATGAATGATTAGCAAACAGAAGAGCAGCGAACGAGCAGAGGCACAATGTGTGCTTTAATGCAAAGCGAAAGAGAGATAGGGAGACAGAGACAGAGACAGAGAGAGAGAGAGAGAGAGAGAGGAAGGACCACTGCTCAAATTTCTGGCTTACCAACAGTAACCCAGAGCACATAGTCACACACCCACACAAACGCGGTCCTTGGCAGCCCCAACGTCATCTTTCATTAGATTAACGATTGTTTTGGCAGTGCGACATGGCAAAAAGTGCGGCATGCGGCATGCGGCATGCGGCATGGCATGCCATTGGCATTGGCATTCTCGTTGGCGATGCGCCACGGCCGAGAACTGCCCAAAATCAAATCTTAAACAATCTGTTTTGGCAAATGCCTACACACCGACATACACCCACACTCCAACACACCCACACACACACACACACGCATACGCATACGCCACATGGTCCTCTGCCATATGCCCAACGATGTCAAGCAAAAAAGTGTCAAATGCGTGCGCTGGCCTAATACTAAGCGAGGCCCAGACCCAACCAGGCAGGCACAGGCTTATGGAGCCCAACGACCGAACAGCCAAATGGATGTCAACTTGATCCTGACAAAGTATTTGTGGCTTGCCAGTCATTTGTATGCCCTCAGATTGGGTTGAATGTTTTGTATGTGGGTGGAGATGGGGCTGCCGGTAGTGCTTATACATAGTGGTATTAGACAAGTCAGAACTAGAGACAGGCCATACTGATTTGATTTTATTTAAACTACTTTATAGGGACAGACCACTGTGAGACTAGAGGTTACTCCACGGACCAACAGCGCTTGAAATAACTGTGGCAGACGCATGCTGATCCGAAAAAAGTTCATAAAACTGTAAAAGAAATGGCCGAAACACAACCGACTATTAATGATGGTGATGAAACTCGCACAAAGCGAAAGAATGACACATCATACAAAGAAGATTGCAAAATGGAATCGACTGATGGTGTTCAATGCCATACTCACCGATCAAGAAACAGACATAAAAAGAAGTCAAAGAGAGATCACAAGGAACCAAGCATAGCTTCAAATAAAGATTCGGACCAGATTTCGTACAATAAAACTTACCATAAATCAGAAGCTGGTCAAGCAATAGAGCCTCAAGGGTGGAAGCAGCCTAAGAAGGGAAGCTTTGAATGGGAACTGTCTAAAATATCTTCGACACAATTGGCTAAATTCGGCAAGTCGGAGATTTCACATAAATCAAAGCATATGAAAAGCAAATCTGACAAAGGTAGAATGGAAGACAGTGTTCAGCACGATGTGTGTGAACCACAGCCTAAGAAGCAAAAGCATGAAGCTTTGTCTACAACTTTGTGCAGCAGAAATGAGCGTAAATTGAAGCTGATGAAGGAAACGTGCTCTGATGCATTTAAACCAGCTTCTGATTACTTAAAAGTGAATAAATTAGACAAAGCTGAAAGGAATGACAGTGGATCAAAGCTTAAGGAAAACCCGCCAGAAGCTTCGCTAATAATTTCGCAAAACGTATCCGAAAAAACAGCGTCTAGCAAAGAGTGCTATAATAAATTACGCGACTCACGTGACACTCGCCTTAAGCAGGACAATAAAAAATCATACAAAGAAAATGATAAAGTAGAATCGAGTGACCGAGTTCAAAACCATAATGACCGATCACGGCGCAGACATAAAAATAAGTCAAAGAGAGATCAGAAGGAGCGAAGCACTCATTCTTATAAAGATTCGGGCACGATTTCGTACAGCAAAACTCAACATAAATCAGAACATAGTCAAGAAATAAATCATCAAGGGAGGAAGCGGCCTAAAAACATGACACTGGAACACCTTGAATCAGAGCTGGATGAAGCAATTTCGTCACAATTAGCTGAAAACGGCAATTCGTCGCTGTTACATCAAATTAAGCAAATAGAAAGGGAATGCAACAAGGCT
This sequence comes from Chymomyza caudatula, assembly GCA_035041775.1. Taxonomy (NCBI): domain Eukaryota; kingdom Metazoa; phylum Arthropoda; class Insecta; order Diptera; family Drosophilidae; genus Chymomyza; species Chymomyza caudatula. Next base: position 858,499 of record JAWNKW010000205.1, read on the forward strand.
GAAACAAAATCGGGTGCCAATGTTCAGCGCGATGTTTGTGGAACAAAGCTCAAGGAAAAACAGGAAGAAAATAGGTCAACATCTCCAGACAGCAGAATCGGCAACGTAACACCAAACCTGAATAAGAAACCGACTTCTCATGCAATTTCACCTGCTTCAGTCTCCTTGAGCAGTGATAGCCTAATTTGCAAAGATTCGAGTACAGTAATTGAGCAAATTCGTGAACCAATTGCGACAGCAAAACCAAACCTAGACAACCTTACAAAAAATTCCGAATCACGCTATGAGTCACAGAAAACTGTTATTGAAGCAAAACAAAACCAGGCGTCAAAAGATTGCAAAGTATTATACACAAATTCTAATGCAGATATAAATATAAAGAAACCCAATACTAGTTCGGAAAAATCGGCAGCTTCTGAAGCTATACAGCTAACTGATACTGAAGATAAAACTGACAAAGTTTCTCATGAATACCCACGCTGTCCTAAGGCCCCACGTATTGTACCCATATTGACAACAACCCAAATATTTATGCCCGATAAATCGAAGATTACTCTCCAAGATCTAGAACTAATGAACAATACAGGAAAAGGAAAATGGGAAACTGGTACGCTTAGTCCCGTTAACGAAATTACATTTATAGATTTATTAGCGAAAGAAAAGCGGACAACACAAAACGAAATAATAACACTTAATGTACCAACCGTAGTGGCCAAAAGATTGGTATGTAAATTGCCGTCGACTCAAAATTTAGATACAGTTTCAGATGATGCATTTCTGGAAAGCTGGTTTGATCGAATAGTAGATGAATCTCCAGCCAAAGACGATTGTATCCCAACAAACGATCTGCAAGCACTGACATCTATATGGAACCAACCGGAGCCGGATTTTGATACCGATGTCACAATAACTAAGCCCCGACGCGGTCGCAAACCAAATCCCAAAAATCAGGCAGAACCTAAAAACTTGGCTAGAGGCAGAAAAAAAAAAAATTCTGCACTGGAACCGGTACTGGGAAATTGCGAAGCCTTTTTACCGTACTCCAACCCACTTATTGTTGACCGCATACCAAAGGTTATTGTGGAGCCCGCTCAACGGCCATGGGTGTTGCCCAAACAATACGAAAGGACCACAACCAAAATGGAATGTAACTCAGCTCGTTTGGCTCAGCTGAAAGACCAGCTCCTAATGCCTCCGCCGCCTAATCCACCTCCGCTTTTAACCAACCGACAGAACTTAGAACTTCCACACCAGCCGGCTATTCAGAACCAAGTTAATCCCACCGCTACTACACTAAAGTTATGTCTTAACCCAACGTCTCAAGCCATACAGAATGGGCGTCTAATGCTGTCCCCTCCTACAGCCAAAAACCTAAAATATAAAGTTCTTGTAAATTGTTCAGGTGGACAGAAGAAATTGGCTCTGTTAACTGCTGAGGATCTTAAAATGATCCGTGAGATGAAGCCGCCGAAGATGTGTGAGAAGAAACCGCAGCAGCGCGTATCAGCGACGATGCAAAAATTAAGAGATGAGCTTAGAAATAAGCAAGAGGCGCAGCAAAAAGCCCAACAAAAGTCGAAAGCGAAATTCGAATTGTCACTAAGTAGTATACCGAATATATTTAAAAAACAATCAAAACTCAACATTATGAAACTCATGCAAAAGAAAAACAAAGACACAGTTGAGGCCAAAGCAATAGTACCTGTTTCCAGCACTATTACGACTGGTGCTACAGTTAAAGATGTACCTACAACTAAGACCATGTCTCACACAAAACAGTGCTTACCGCCGAAGCATAAGGCGCTCTCTTTGCTTTTTGATGACTCTAAGCACAATGTGCAACCGATGGCTACAGCTACTGCTTCCGATGTTAAAAAGAGCCCATTGTTAAACCCAGCTCCGAAAAACGGACAGCCAGATACTGTCAGAGATTTGAATAGAAATCCCATCCAGAAACAAAAAATTGAGTTAAAAGATTCTAATAAAAAGGTATTTTTGGAAATTACTGAACCTATTCAAAACAATAAAGGAATTGCAACAGAAAATAGCAACTTCGATTTGAAAACCGAAAAAAATGTACACAATTTAAAGCAAACAAACGATAAAACAACAAAAGAGGTTCTGAGAAAGCCCACATTAATTCCATTAACAGAGACTTTGAGTAACAGTACCTTGGTGACTGGTCTGATACCTACCATCAAGAGCACATCTGATGTCAAAAGCATAACAACCAAAAATGGTGCGTCAAAGGATCTTCTTAGTTCCCCTATCTTACAAACAGGCAGGACAAAGAGCAAGCCAGCTGAGCCTGCTAAGAATAGTTATACCGTCACCAGTCCCAAGTGTATGTCTGCTATAGATGCTGTAACCAAACATAATACTACAGAAAGCAATCAAAACTGTGACAATGGGAGTTTCTCTTTCAAAAATATCAACCGCAAACCTTGCTCAACTCCCAAATCTGACAATGAAACTACACAAGAGAATGGTTCCCTCAATAGCAATTTTCAAGTGGTACCATCATCTAATGACAGCTTCGATTTCTCCGACATTTCTTTTATTGATAGGGTGTGCGAAGAGGTTGGCGCAATAACTTTAACTGGTACCACCATCAACAACGTCTCGGACATTGTCTCTAAGCCAATAACAGTTCCCAAATATTTTGAACATAAAAAATCGACGGCAGAGTCTAACGCATCTTCGGAAAACCTTCGCGCACTGAATTCTGGAAATATATTATATATTGGCGCTTCTAGTCTGGATGCATGTGAGCACAAGTCTAAAGACACAAGTACTTTGGAGTCTATCAAAGATGGTTCCATCTTCAACGACCAAGCAAACCGCAACGATGGCACCAAGAACGAGTCAAAGAATGAAAACTATCGAGGCACTGCGACAGAATTTGAAAATCACAATAACTTTCAAACACCAGAAGCAACTACGAACAGTCTTCTCCCTTTTAACGTTTTAAACGCTGTTGAAATGAACGATTCCATTATCCTTGAAGCACCAGTGGAAAATCTGTTTTGTTTAGATAATTTTATTGAAAATGAACTTAATGATTTGGATTTTAATCAAATGTGTAATAGTTTAGATGCTTCTACTGCGCAAAATTGGGAAAGTAATATGCCTGGTATAACTCCACTGGAGACAGATGCGAATTGTGACGATATAACTACGCTGAAGCTTGAGAATTCTGGCAAAGATCTCATATCTGATAATAAAACTTCATCAGTGACATTTGGGGCTTCGAACTCAAATCACATATTTAATGAAATCAATGCGCCAGGGGCAGCTAAACCTACTGGCTCTAACTATATGTACGAAGCTATAGCTACACTAGGGGCTAAGAATTCTGGTAATAATGACATGCCTAATGACATACTGCAACCAGTGATATTTAGGAATGCTAATCACATGTCTAAAGATGTAACTTCACCAGAGAGGTCTGAGAATCATGGTTATAATCACAATTCTCACGATATTACTACACTGGAGGCTGAGACTTCTGGCAATGATCACATGTCTAATGATAAAACTTTAACAGGCGAAATTGGGGTTTCGACCTCTAATCACATATCCAATGATATCAATGCGACAGAAACATTTGAGAATTCTGGCAACACTAAAATGTCTATTAATTTCACTGCACCAGAGACTATAGAAACTTCTGGCTATAACTATATATACGACTATATAATGACCCAAGATGCTGAGAAATCTGGCAATGAACACATAGCTTACTACAAAACTTTGTCAGAGACATATGCGGTTTCGAGCTCTAATCCCATATCTAATGAAATCAATGCGCAAGAGACAGCTGACCCTTCTGGTTTGAACTACATGTATGACGATAAATCTATACAATCGGCATTTAAGGATTCTGGCAATACTAAAATTTCTGTTAATTTACCATCACCTTCTGGCGCTAACTATATATACGACGATGTAACTACACAATCGGCTGGGAAATCTAGCAATGATTACATGTCTAATGATAGTACTTCATCATTTCAGGATTCTGGCAATACTAAAATGTCTGTTAATTTAACTGCAACAGAGACAGAAGAACCTTCTGGCTCTAACTATATATATAACGATCTAACCATACAAGAGGCTGAGAAAACTGGCAATGAACAAATGCCTTACTACAAAACTATACCAGAGGCATATGGGGTTTCGAGCTCTAGTCCCATATCTAATGAAATCAATGCGCAAGAGACAGCTGACCCTTCCGGTTTTAACTACATGTATGACGCTATAACTACTCAATCGGCTGAGAATTGTGGCAATGATTACATGTCTAACGATAGAACTTCATCAGTGGCATTTGGGGTTTCGAGCTCTTATCATATATCTGATATCAACCCGCCAGAGACATTTGAGGATTCTGGCAATAATACAATGTCTGATAATTTAACAATTGAGGCAGATAATTCTGGCAATGATCACATGTCTAATGTGGCATTTGGGGTTTCGAGCTCTAATCACATATCCATCGAAATCAATTCGTCAGAAAAATTTGAGGATTCTGGCAATACTAAAATTTCTCTTAATTTACCATCACCTTCTGGCACTAACTATATATACGACGATATAACTACACAAGTGGCTGAAAAATCTGGCAATGATCACATGCCTTACTACCAAAATTTGTCAGAGGCATATGGGGTTTCGAGCTCTAATCCTATATCTTATGAAATCAATGCAAAGGAGACAGTTGACCCTTCTGGTTTGAACTATATGTATGACGATACAACTAGACAATCGGCTGAGAATTCTGTCAATGATTACATGTCTAATGATAGTACTTCATCATTTGAGGATTCTGGCAATACTGAAGTTTCTGTTAATTTACCATCACTTTCTGGCACTAACTATATATACGACGATGTAACTACACAATCGGCTGGCAAGTCTAGCAATGATTACATGTCTAATGATAGTACTTCATCATTTGAGGATTCTGGCAATACTAAAATGTCTGTTAATTTAACTGCAACAGAGACAGAAGAACCTTCTGGCTCTAACTATATATATAACGATCTAACCATACAAGAGGCTGAGAAAACTGGCAATGAACAAATGCCTTACTACAAAACTATACCAGAGGCATATGGGGTTTCGAGCTCTAGTCCCATATCTAATGAAATCAATGCGCAAGAGACTGCTGACCCTTCTGGTTTGAACTACATGTATGACGATACAACTACACTATCGGCTGAGAATTCTGGCAATGTTTACATGTCTAATGATAGAACTTCATCAGTGGCATTTGGGGTTTCGAGCTCTTATCATATATCTGATATCAACCCGCCAGAGACATTTGAGGATTCTGGCAATAATAAAATGTCTGATAATTTAACATTTGTGGCGGATAATTCTGGCAATGATCACATGTCTAATGTGGCATTTGGGGTTTCGAGCTCTAATCACATTTCTAATGATATCAATGCGTCAGAAACAATTAAGAATATTAACACTAAAATTTCTGATTATTTAACTGCACCAGAGACAGCTCAACCTTTTGGCCCTAATTATATGTACGACGATATGTCTAAACTAGAGGTTGAGAATTCTGGCAATGATTCCAAATCTAACGTTATAACGCCACCAATGATATTTGGGATTCCAACGCCAGATACTACTGAGAATGTGTCCCTCAGTTTTGACGCATGTAAAACTATCTTCAATGTTAATAAACGGCGCGCAGATGACACCATGAGCGAGCTTAGCTACATAGCTACTCCAGTGATTAACAAGGAAGTTTCTTCAGTAGAGTCTCTCCTCAAACGGCGCAAGTACAATGATACTGCTGCAGAGTCTATCAACGATAGTTTTGTGGCGGAGGGTGAAATAGACGATTTTAGTGAGTCAAGCACATCCAAAAGAGGAAAACCTACTAAGAATGCTGAGCCCAAAAGCAATAATATATTCAACACAAATATCACAACAGAAACACACTGCAATACTGAGCCTTAGAGCTCTAGGATTGATGAAGTCACTTACGGAGAACATTTTATGAGCCGCTGGCTCTGCTAAACAAAGAGAGAGACGGAAGTAAAGGTAAGTCGTATGTAGGGTATTCTGAATAACTCTCTTGCTGCCTGTGTCTAATGACCTGTGTGTTCTCACAAGATACAATCCAGCAGGAGAGCAGAGTTATCCTGCCTTGAACTATAATTAGTAACTGACTTTTGCACTTCAGAATTGGTGCTTACAGAAGGCGGCCCTAACAACTCATCGATAATGCGCTAAAAAAAGGAATATGTCTAATGATTGTGGAAACGGAAATCGGAAAAACAATCTAACACAAATAGCTTTTAATTAATATGTAAAATTACACACTTAAATTAAATTTATTATAAACTTTAGGAACTCAGCATAAATATAAAAAAAAAAATATAATAGCACTTGATTAAGCGTTAGTTCTTGTTCAGTCTGGCCACTTGAAACAATAAAATCCAGGCCACGCCTCTTGCTCTATTCCTTTGTGTAACGCTTCTCCTTGGGCATGGCCGAGTCTAGGGACCGATCCACATAGGCAAAGTTATCCACCGCGCTCGAGTAGAGTGCGGCGCCCATAACGGCCAGAGCTCCAACAATGCCAATCTTCGGCCACATACTGAGGTTAAATGAACCGAAATAGAACTTTTGCAAAATGCGCGAGGCGCACCTTATGCAGGCGGCTTTTATACCAACAGCAGCTGACGTCGCCTGCGACGTCGACTGCGACGGCGACTGCGACGGCGACTGCGACTCCAGCTACCAGAGCTTTTGTCCACATGCCGTTGGTCACGTCAGCCTAGTCCCACGGCAGCAGCAGCAGCAGCAGCAATAAAAGCTTTGCTCAGTTCATAATGCACTTCCTGCACCACCGTCCGCTTACTCATTATCGATCATGAGATAAGAATTTCGCACATTAGTAGGAGTGGTCGAGTTCGGGATAAGGGGTGCCTCGAGGAAAGGGTGCCCTCAAGCTTTTCGCAATATTTTTTTGTTTGTTTATTTTTGTTTGTTTATCAAATATCTTAATCTGCTTGGCTGTGCGTATCTAACACGCCGGCCGGCGTAGCTCTTCACACTGCCAGACATATCAATAGGTCTTGTTGCTTTCGGTTTATACTTTTCTTTACTGTTGGCTTTATTTATGGAACTCACTGATAAGCGTGCTGCTAGATTTGCAGTATTATTATTGTTATTATACTTTGTACATATGGCATAAAAGCGTATAATATATTCTTGCAATGTAGGTAAGAGGCAGATGAAGGCGGAGCAAAACATAAGTGTAATGGCCAAAAAATGATCAGCATTGGCTGAGGTAGCGATGGGACCATATCCGGCCATATATTTTGTCTGTAGTCGATATTACGACAAATGGTTTTTTCTTCTTGACTGGCCATAACAACCTGTTGCCGGGTTACGGTCTAATGTAGAGCACTTCTCCAGGCAGCTCATAGCATTTTCCATTGAGACGGGAGTTTTACGCGGTGGAGCCCAAACCCTACGCACAGCCCTTTCTAGGCAAATGGGTTAGTGGCACCTAAATCTTCTTGCTCCACCTTATAGCCAGGAATGAGTATTTTGCAAACTTTTTGATGGACATTGACATAGAGAGAAATTAAATATATAAGACGCAAACTTTAAGACGGAAAAAGAATTTAAAATGAAGAGGAAGGGCTAAAATCAGTTTTCTTTTCTGGCTTATAGCTGTACTGGAAGTCTTTCGCGGAGAGAGCATACTATTGATTCAAACTGGCCTTAGTATGAGGAAGGGGAAGGGAAAGAGGAACGGGAAGTCGAATATGAAGATGGAAGAGAGGTATGATCTATCTAATGCATAATTTTATCCTCTTATAAATGGTAACGAAATAATAGATAACACAATGTTGCCCTTTTGCTTAAATAAACAAACCCACCTCCATCCTCCGCAATACACCAACCACGCCCACTCACCCCACCTTTGATACAAAAATCTATATAATGGATTTTCTTGAGGAAGAGTATACAACTGTCGGACGCCGACATTTGTCGGTGTTGTATAATTGCTGCCGAGCTTTTCTTGGGGAAAATGTGTTTTTGTTTGTTGTACTTTTGCTTAGGTTGACGTGTGATGTCATTAGGCAGGTTTATGAGGTGAGCCGAGCTCCGCGTTTTTTATGAACTTTGTCAACGTCACGTGAAATATGAGCAATAACATTGTCCAAGATTACTCATTGGTGGCTATGTTCTAGGGAATATACGCAAGCTAATAATGATTTTTTATATATTCTTATATATTCTTCTCTATTCTATAGAGAAGCGCATCTATTTATAAAGTCTGAGTGATTCTATAAACATTACTTAGACTGCTGAACAGAGCAAATTTGCTTTGAAAATACGATTTAAAAATTACTAACATCGTACATATATTCACATATGCATATGTAGCTAAGAACGTATAAATACAATTTATGGCCAATAAGACACCACGATTTGTGCATACACTATTTTTTCTAATAATTCTGCTTTATAAAAACGCTGTATATGCAAATTTCCTCATTTTCATTTTTTAGATGGAACCGTTATTTAAATTTAAGTATAAGAAGAGGCAATTATATACTATAGGCAATCTCGTAAAATGTAGCAGACGTAATTCTAAATGAAAAAAGTTGGTTTGGTTCGCAAGATACAACAGGTTAGGTTAGGTTAAGAAGGCTGCCAGATCTGTCTGGCAAACTTAGGACATAAACCAGACCATTATGCTACCGTAAAGTTTACTATCTTCTTCTTAACTGGCTGTTGGGTTAGCCATTACCTGGTTACGGCCTGATATAAGGCTCTCCTTCAGGCGTCTCTGTTTTGGGTGCTCACTACCTGATGCTTCCACCGGAGGCATAATCTGCCCCGTCGTCGCCCTGAAGAAACGAGTACAGGGTCAAAAATCTTACGCAGTACTTTCCGCTCAAACACTCCGAGGGCATTTTCAGAGCCATAAAGCACAACGGGGAAGATGAGCGTCTTGTTGAGTGGTCTTTACTACTCATTTGCCTACTGAGACCAAAGTAACATCTATTGGCAAGAATTATTCTCCGCTTGATACCTATGCCGACATCGTGATGGTTGTGCCAATTTAGATGAAATCCTCTGATAATTCAACCGCTGGTGTCTCTCTACTCGAAGAAAACATATCTTTGTCGTGCTCTCATTAACAACCACAACCCATCCTGGAAGATTTTTTTTCAATAGCCGCAAAGGCTCCAGTAACTGCTCGCTTTGTACGACTAATGATGCGTATACAAGCAACTGAGCACTCTTGTAGAACATAGTCCCGTTCCTATTTACTTCGGCCTTTCACAGCACACTCTCCATCACAAAATTGGCGAGGTTGCCGGAGAGGGCACCGCCATGTCAGAAGCCTCACTTGGTATTAAAATGCTCGGAGAAGCGCTCTCCTTGACGGAGCTGCGCGTGTTACCAACCAACTTTGCAGGAATACCAAACTCGGATCCTTTAGGGGATTTCAATTGCTGCTTTATAATCGTACAAGGGATGGTTGGTGACGATTAGTGTAAATGCATATCTTGTGAATAGACACACTGATAAGGTGACATTTCGTCCACGAATGTCTGCGATAGAAAATAGACGATAGCACAGTAGGTAGCGCAAGCCGTGGGGTCACCTTTCTTGAAGACAGGGCAGAGGACACCAAGGTGCCAATCATCGGACATGCTCTCTTCTGCAGGCAGTCCATCTGCGCCAGCGTATTTGTTGTTGTTGGGCTACTTGATTACGACCTTAAAAACGTCATGGCCAGGTGGCGGTATATCCATGTGGTCGTCTGTGGTTGTGGATGTTGAAATGTCAAACTTAAGCCAGAAACTGTCAAACATCTGGATTTTCATTTAGTCGCAGTTTTCCTGCTCGCATTTTTTTATGAGGTGCCTCATTTGATATAATATCGTGACTGTATTTTATGCCATAAAATTGCGTGCAAAGTATGATAACTGTTTCGTGGCAGACAATAAGCATAATCACCTACAAAAATGTTCTGCTTCTGCTTGGGTATCAATTAGACACCAAATTACAAAAAAGATGCACAAAAACGTGTGAAGATACGCATTTGCAGTTTTTCATTAATATAGTGTATCAATTTGAGATCCCTGCTCCTATGAACTGCAACTAAATTTCGCGTAGCCACCAAATTTCATATGTTAGCTAATGCGAGCCTATTAAACAAAACAATGTTGACCTTTTGGCAAAACAACTCTCCCATTCATTAAGTGAAAGTATGAATAATATGCTAAGCAATTTGAAAATTATAGGATACAATCTACTCTTTATTGAAGTTGCATGCCAAAGTTTGAGGTTTTGTTAGGGTATGAATAGGAAAATATACCAGAAAACCTTTTTTCGCGCACTGCTTACGCGCAAATTAATCGAAGCTCATGAAGCAGCGCAAACAAAGACAGTGATAGAGGCGAAAGAGACAGAGAGAGAGATTGTGTTTTGGGTGAAAGCCGGTAGAGAGAAAGAGATATCGCATACATCGCATGCGAAAGCTTCGGATAAACAGGCATTAATAATACACATTCGCCGTTGTAGTTCGTTGGCAAAGGACGCGCTAAAGTGTGGGCGTGGCAAGGGGCGGTTAGATCAGCGATATAACGATACTGAGCTATTCGCGTGCAGCACACAACTAACAGATTGCCATCATTTGTATTTGCTTATAGAATGTATCTGCTTGCTTTGCTGCCAGCTGGCTGTATCTGTTGAATACGTTCCGTTAGCAAAAGGGTTGCCAACATTTTCGGGGATGGGAGCGGGAGTTTCTTGGCAAAATAAACAGCTGTTTGCATGGCTGCCCGCGCGAAAATCTTTTATGCTGAGTGCTTAAATTTTGCATATTAGTTAGTAAGGCGGCGCGGCTGAAAGGGGCGTGGCCCACAGCGTTGACAAAGCGCCAAGCTGGCGATCATTTATCAAATGTCTTTGCGCATTTTGAGCAAATTTCTGTATATTTAGTATATTGCTGCAAACGTTTATTAGCCATGAACACACACAGATACAGATACAGATACAGATACAGATACATGGTCACCAATACAACTTAAGCATAGCGTGTAGAATTAAATTTTTCAATATACTATGATGTAAGCTGGAAGACCGAGTGTAGACGCAGCGGTAGCAGCGGCAGCGGCACTTCCTTTTGTGCCAATTTTGAATGCAAAACGTGCGGCAGCACCTGAGACACAGTTACTCACACAAATATGCGACCGTTGTTCAGCTATGTGTATGTGTGTGTGTGTGTGTATGTGTGTGTGTGTGTGTATGTGTGTGTTGGTGTGTGCATTCGCTCGCGTTCCGTTTGTTCGCTTGCATTTCCTTCCGGCTGGCTCCCATATGCCAGCAGCAGGATCCAAACCTGACTACAACTCTACGATACTCTTGGCTCAGCTGTATAGGTACGTATAGCCGTATCAGTGCGGTGTGTTCTTTCAACAAAAAACCTCAAGTAAACAGCGCCACACGCTTTCCCGCCCAATAACCATGCCCCAGCTGTGGCACGTTTTGCGTTTTCTTTGCACAAATTGAATTCTCGCGCGCACATTTTCATTTGGCGTGTGTGTTTGTTAATTTTCGCACAGGAAAATTGCATCAACTGGCTTACGACTTTTTGTATGGCAACAGCCGCAACACCAACAACAACAACAACTTACTAACTTCGAAAAACATTTGCTTCAAAGTACTGAATACCACTTTGTATTGCTACACAATGCAATATGGCTGTGTGTGTGCGTGTGTGTGTGTGTGTGTGTGTGTGTGTGTGTGTGTGTGTGTGTGCAGTGAGCCTTCAATATGCATCTGCCGTCTGCACCTTTGTGCTACCGCTCTTGCCACCACTTTGGAGCTTCATGTGGCTTCCGCTCTGCACATGGCCAATGCGCAAATTGCTTACATGTGTTGGGAAAGTTTTAATGCCCTAGCCGGCAGCTAATAACCGGGCGCAATTCGTGCCGCAATCTAAATAACTTGAGCAAAGCTACGCCCACATAACAGCCACGCCCAGCGACGTGTTGTCAAAACTGTCAGCAATGCAACATTGAAGAAACCCCCATTTAGGTTTATCTGACACGAAGACAAGAAATTCGTTAACGATAATTAAAATTATTGGTGAAATCTAAAAATCCCATGGGTCTATTGCCATTTCTAGGAGTTTTCCTTAGTCCGATTTTTTATTTCATTACGACATTTACAAGTGAGCTCAACCTGCGTTTGTCCATGTTGAAGTTTTGGGAACAGATTTTCTAAGTTTCTCCGTATATGTCTGTAAACCTCTCAACGTCCAAAGTTAAAACTTGTTATATACGATTGAAGGGTATTTTCTCTTTCTATCTTTTACTGCAATAAGAACCCCACCACCACGACCGGAAGACCGATCAGACCTGTAGGTCAGATAAGAGCTAACAAAGATTTCAGAATCAGATACAGAAGAAATAAGCCAGGTTTCAGAGAAAGCAACAACGTCAGCATCAAAGTCTACGCTGTTAGTGTAAAGACTACTAAGTTTAGATAAAAGACCACGAACGTTTTGATAATGAACTATAAGGTAATTAATCAGTTTTTTTGGGCTGAGCTTACTACTAAAGAAGTTGAAGAATTACTAGCCAAAAATTTGGTAGGTTTTCTAATAAATGTGTGTGGTTAGGCCAAATAGAAGGATCAAGAGTTTTGACAAAGAGTGAGTCAGGAACAGAGATTTTAAAAGAAGAAATATCTTGTTTATAATTAAACTTAAATTTAGAGATCTCAATTTCGTTCGATGAAGATATATTAAGTTTCTGACAAATATGAAGCTTGATATCATCTACTGTAGTCCCAAACATAAGCCTAGAAACAAAAATGGTTTTTCGTGGGGCTACACCGATAAGAGAACTGTGCGAAACGTTAGGAGTTGTTGATTGTAGCACAGAGGCGAGAGTGCTCATAGATACAGCAGGAGAACTATGAGCTGCTGCGCCCATCTCCATTTCAGTGACGTCCTTGTCCCCAGTATTACATGGGAACGCAGATGGGGCAGTCACTGTTGCACTGTTGATGGCATCAATAAAAATTTTTATTATTTATTACGCAGAAGCATGGGCGGTGCGTGTTTGAGCGAATAGAACTTCGTAAGATTTTTGGCACTTAAGAGCTGGCAATGACATTCGCTTTTGATGGAACGAGCTCTAGAACGATATTGGCATTGTCAAGCTAATTAACAAACAAGGGCTGGGTTAGGCATGTTGTGCGTATGGACGAAATCTGCTCTTGGGAGAAGCGTGCGGTTCACCTGCTACTGTCTACCTTCCGTCTTCAGATGCTTCCTGGAGCTATTCATAAATGGTTATGTTAAAACTGTATATCTCAAAATTGCCACAATCACTGAAATTCAAGTGAATTACCGAATTTTTCAGGCATTACTGTTAACGAGTCGGTAACTTGGGCATTTGTCATTTACCTCTCTTTAAATATCGATAGTTAACCTATGCACATTATGAAACATATGGAAACATATTATGTGACGTACTTATAGATGTGTATCACATCGTACGATTACAAGCTGTCATAAACCGAAGTTCGACCAGAGCAAGTGCGAATCTCATTTAAATGATAATTTAGTCGTTACCATTTTGCTTTTTATCATACTATTGTTGCAAAGTTGCATTCCTTCTGTTTGCATATGCTAATCAGACCACAAGAGCAACAACATAGACCTCACCCAACTCCAAAGGATGTAAGCCCGGCACGACCCCGGCCACAACCCTTTGCTTGGTTTAATTTATGACCAAATTTTGCGTATCTAATGCAACTGCCGTTCATTTTGTGCGCAATTAAATTTTAAATGTAATTTCACGCCCAAATACCTCAAATCGCCAGCGACGCCCCAGTCCATTTTGGTTTTGTCCAGTCCAGCCCAACCCAACCAATCCACTGACAACCAATGCGATCCAATTCAACGCGGTGCAATGCAATGCATCGAGTGTGTGCATCAGTGAAGCGACATAATTGCGTTGACACTACAAACGAACGCGCCCCGGACAGTGTACGCCGGACAACGCAGCCAGAGGCATATATGGGTAGTGGAGGAACTGGAGCATAGGCGATTAGGAGCCGCAAATGCAGCTGGGCATTTAAAATGCCTTTGGGCTTAGAGGCGGTTTGATACATCAATTCAACCAAACATTTTTACGGATCGCATTTGGTAGTTTGTATCCATTTACAGTATATTCAAGCTCTCCTGGAACAAACTCAACTAAATCGAAGTAATGGAAATCAATATTTGCACGATGGAATTTTTATGGTTTTGAGGAACTCTTAGTTTAATAGAACATAAAGTTAATCCCCTATGACAGCACTTTAAAGAAGTAAAAAAATAGGACCAAATTAAAACAACAACAATCAACGAAAAGTTGAGTGTTGGGAGACAATGAGTTCATGCCTTTCTGGATAAGACTGAGCATTTCTATATTTAAGAAAATCTTTTTCTATTTATTGAAATTATGTTGAGATAGTTTTAATTTTTGACCCCAAAACCATAAAATTGTTATGGAATCTATTTAGTGGTGTGGTACAAAATATCTTTCAATCTAATTTCAATCCAAGAGCAATCTGTCAGTGAACCCGCTGCCTGTTTCAGCCAAATTTCAACCTTAAAAAACTTACATGAAGGCGTTTAACTAAGTAGAATTCAAATTAAAATTATGTGGAAACAGTCTAGAGACTTCACATAGAGATTTATATTAAGACAGTGTACAGTGTTAAGGAGAAGATGAAAGAACTGTGGCTGTGTGCCTCTGACACAATGTCACAGCTTGGCAAAATATCGAGTTCTCGATAAGCAATCTACGTTATTTATTGCTGTAATTTGGCGAAGAAACTCTTCCGATCAATAAAAGTATAATCATATATACACATAGTATATATAAAGCTATTCAGTGTGAAAATTAATATTAAATATACAAAAAAATATTTCCGATTGAAATCAGTAAGTTTGTAGTATTTATATTTTTATATATATTTTTTAAAAGTTAAAAATTTTTTTATTGACTAGATAATGAACTGAAATACATTTTTTGTTATAAATAACACTATGCAACAAAAAAAAGTCTATGTCTAAAACATACCTTTTCCGGTAAATTTTAAAAATGCCACGAATGAAAATATAAATAAATTTTTCCCACATGAACCCGTTGGCAGGAGCATTGGCCACTAATACATGCAGAAGGAGGTTCAGGAGAATCCATCCTAGTGACATTTGGCTTCGAAGGAGGCGGCGGTAGTTTCTTCAGTGTCCATGTTTTTTGTTGAATTAATGAAAAAATTTGCGTTAAAATGTTCATTATTTTGTCCTTTTTAAATTTAATAAAAAAAAAAAATTTCAGTTTTCGAAAGTTGCAAATTCTGCTTATCTGACATATATCGGGAACAGTACTACCGATTGAGATTAACTATTAATTGGATTGAAGGTGATTGAATATTAATTAAATACGTTTCAGATAGTTTTTGTGTACCTGGATTCAATTGCAAGTTCCACGGTAATAAATTCAAAAATATTTTGGAAATTAAAATTTTTAATTTTTTTTTTTGAGTTCTGTGTCATGTAATCTAGAATTGAGATAAGATAGACAAACCGGTCGAAAAACCATTGAAGTGGTACTCCATCACCTTTATTTCAAGTTACTATTCATCTCGATCGGTAGTAAGCCTCCCGAATAATATTAGATTTGCATCGCCACGTTTGAAATCTGTAATTTGAATTTGAATTTTGAAATAGCGATACTCCGAAAACCGTTCTAGATAATTGAAAAAACATGTTTTGACTCCAGGGCTTTAATTTTTTTTTTACGAAAATTCAAAAATATTCTAGAATATGTTCGATACCGATTTTGCTTAAATTGGTGTTGAATCAATTTATCTAATCCAGAAATGGGTAATAATAATTTTGAGTTTATTGCCCTGTGACATGCAATCGAATCAAGTAAGCTAGAACCATCTAAATATCGGCAAGTTAACTCCAGGGGCGGCATTATCCTCATCGTCGCCAGAAAGCAAGCCAGAGAAGTGTTCCCTCCACAAACTCAGTGCACCCTGTGCATGCACTACCAGATTTCCACCTGAATCTTTACAGGAAGATGCTTCGGTACTAAATCCTTCAGCCAGATCCTTGACTTTTCAAAAGAACTTCCTAACGTCATTCCTGCTTCTGCACATCTCAATCTCCACTCTCTCACGCTTTTCCTGCTCGCGTTTTTTGCGTCTGAAAAGGCGCTTCTCCATCTTCCTCGTTTCCCGACAGTGATCTCGCACAGATCGCGTAGCAGCCGACTTCAGGGTCCTTCTATAGGCGGCGTTCTTTACTGCAGTGGCTTCGCGACACTAATGATCGTACCAATGGTTCCTCGGCAGTGGGCGTTGGAAACCAAGGACGTTCTCCACGGCGGAACGCAAAGAGTGGGATATATGCTTCCAGAGTTCCTCGGCGCTATCAGGCTCTGAGCTAGGTTGAGTGAGTTGCTCAGACAGTTCAGCGGCAACGGCTTCAGCAGTCTGCTGTGATTGCAGCTTTTCAATGTCCAGCTTTCGCTGTGAGCTAGATCGCACGTTCTTCGCTATGCTTAGCCGCGAACCTTTGCTGCAACAAGGTAATGGTCAGAGGTTATGTTGACCCCTCTGAACGTGGCAACATCAAGCACATTGGATGCATGCCTTCCATCAATCACAACATGATCAATCTGATTGCGTGTAGTTTGATCAGGGGACAGCCATGTAGCTTTGTGGATATCAGGATGCTGAAGTCTGGTTCTACAGACTGCCATGTTTCGCGCCGCGTCGAAGTCAATTAGCCTGAGACCGTTGTTCGAGGTGGTCTCGATGCGCTCTCTTCCAACCTTTCCATTAAAATCGACTAACACGATTTTAACATCATGGGCATCGGTCATAGACAGACTCCAATCTACCATAGAACGTATCCATGGTCGCATATTTCTTGACCTCCTTCGGGGCGTGCGCACAAATCAGGCTGATGTTGAAGAATTTAGCCTTGATGCAGATTGTTGCCAGCCTTTCGTTCACCGGGAGACACGGTTGCGTAATCTCCGTCCAACAACAAATCCGCACCCGAATTCGTGGAGCTCCGCATAGCGTGGCGTGTCGTTAACTTTCGGGGTATCCTTTGCCGAGGCTTTTTTACGTCTTTTTATTAGCATTTCTATTTTACGTGGTGGGTCGCAAGCCCTATGCACAACCCTTTTAGGCCTGGGGTGGCTCTACTGGCCTCGGTACAAACCAGTATCATTGTTAGTCGCCCCATACGACAAGCTTTGACCTGCTATGGTGGTATTTCCTAACCCGCTCACGACCCGGGGGTTTCGTGACTCATAATGGGTTTATATACCAAACCATGTTGACCTTGTGACGTGCCTTTTCATTCAAGAGCATACAGGCAGTTAGGAGTGCAGCAGGCCAGAAAGATGCTATAGGCATGGACTCTGAAACCGGCGGGACCCGTGTATGGGCTAGCTAACAATCGGCTGGGGAGGTTCGATCAGGTTAACGATGACCAGGCCACTACACACAAATTTTATGTATAGAGTCCCTAAATATCGCAAAATATTAAATTATATGAAATAAAAGAAAGGAGAAGTGAATTCTTGATAGAAGCTCCTAGCAAATTTTACAGCACTCTCCGGTGTATTCGAGAGGCCTCTGTCTGTACCCTCCCTACCTTGATCCTGTTCTACTTCGAACTAAACTATATGCATATCTCTTCGACGTTAGCTAAATTTAGGCGGGTCTATGCTTCGCCTCTTGGGTAGCCTAGCCCTCCGAAGGCTCCTATCGAGTATTTTTCTGCTACTTGTAGAAATTAAATTGTAATCAGCTGATGCTGTTGCCCGCACGCTTGGGTAAAATAATATCCTCAAAGTTATTCTCCCTCGAATAAGCATGGGACTGCTTGGGCAAAGTTGCGTTAACACGTGATGAATTAAGGAACAGAAAATCCTTACCGCACAATTAACTTCTACGTAATTCCAGCTTACGTGTATTGTTCGGCCAAAAATGGGTACAGGTTAACCAACCGGTGGCTTTTTAGCCTTGGATCTTCAATAGCACGATTAAATTCTGCCTTTCTGGCACAATACTTCTGGATAATTGGATCTCATCGGCTGATGAGAAAGCGAACGCAAGCAACAGGAAACTGTTGCCTCAAGGTTCATTCCGTGCTGTCACAGCTGTTTTATCGATATTCATAACATTGAATTACATCGATTGACATGTTTGATGTAAAACTGCCCATCTTATCAGCTAAAAGTAATGCCAATTCAAGACCAAAATTCAAATTCCTACATGATTGGGACACAACAAAATAACAACACCAGATTGACCCACCATAATAACACGAACTCGCTCATTACAGCCCCCTACCCCCGTAGTACAGTTAACTTAAAACGCCCATACCCTTCAATGTTTGGATAAAAAATTTGCACATAAATTTGATTTTCATGGGAAACATTGGTACAGGGTATCCCACTGTCGGGCACCGTTTCGACTGTCTGAACGACATTTTTTTCTCTACAGAGATGTCGCTCAATCTTTACAGGAGTTTTGGCCGATACAAAATATAGAAAAATATCCAAAGAAAAGGTTGTTTTTAGAGCTGCAAAATCCGTGTTATCAAAGCTCAACTGTGTGTGCGCTTATGTATGTCTCTGCAGTTATACGCATATGTTGCGATTAATATTAGTGATTTGCTGCGTGGCTTATCAATTTGTACAGTTCACTGCTATCGATTTGCCAATGTTCAGCGCCTATCTATATGATTATTATATATAATAGAGTCGACAAGTATGTATGTACTTGTAGTTATTTTTATGATAAGGAAAAAATGCAAGCATTTCGTAATTCAAGGCCGTCGGCAACCACAAGAGCGGAAGTGTGGCACTTGCTATACACATAGTAAGCAGAGAAGCTACAAAAATAAGCCCAAAAACAAAGAGCACATTACTTATGCGCCGTAGCATCCATTTACCAAGTAGGTAGCTTTGTGTGCCCTGAAGTGTGCGTATTGTAATGTGAGTTAATAAATTTGATTTCAGCCGCTCGAACCATCAACTTTAAAGTGTCGCACGCACGAGGCCCGCCCGATACCAGCCCGCCCTATTCGATAGCAGCGGCAGCAACGTTTTTATCAGTTTAATGGGCGGGCGGTAATGTAATGCAATTTGTGTGACACCAGGAGCAGTCACTGCCATCAACAGCCTTGTCCATGAGGCCGCTGCCATTCCCGTTCCGGCTCGCTCAGAGATAGGCGAACGCACGGCTGCTGTTGTGTAAAGCAATTTTGATAAATTTATGTGAAATACGCTTTCATGATAAGCTAATTAAATTCAATCGCTGTAACCAACTTCCAAAAACCAAACGCAAAACCTCGCCCAAAGCCCACATTGCTTTTGCAGTGCCGTAGCATCAAGCTACAGTGAACACACGGCCGGGGCTCAATTCCCTGGAGCGCATTGTGCGTGCTGCTTGGAAATATTTGGGCTTATAGCCAGCTGAGTTGACTAAAAATATCGGCGGGTCCGACGTGGTCAGACGGTGAGTGAGGAAGTGGAATGCAGGCAAAATGATGTGCATTATGTGACATATGTACTATGTGTGCTTTATGAAATCAATGTGTAAATTTATGAAACATGCGCAATTAACATAATTAGGCATGACATACATACAGATACGTACACACGTGCACATGAAATCGCGTCAATTATTGAATTTTAATCGTTTTTAATGAAGGCCCAAATGAAACCAAAAACTGAGTGTTGCCAAATGACGTCAGAGCGTAAAAGCCGCAACATGTTTTTTACATTTGTCTGCCGTCGATTCTGATAGAAGAGAGCGTTACGCTGATTTGCACATTAATTACTATAACAATGATGCATAACGTTACAGTTTGACAGCAACTGTAGCTGCGGCGAGGGCGTGGCAGCGACGCTGGCAGAGGCGTGGCAGTGCACTGAGTCTGCAAGTCAGTGGCAAAGGCAGCCATTTTTATTTATATGCAATCAAATTGGACTATTTGAGAAACTGATGAAAGGATTATCCACATTGCCAGCAGCCATCGCAGCTGCCGCCATTGTTAGTTGTTGGGCGGCCATGATAAGAACGACGACGTCGCCGCTGACGACGGCAGCGCTGCTCTGTTGCTCTCGTTGCCTGGCACTGTCTGTCGTCTAAGACAATGAAGAGAGCAGAGCAGAGCAGCTGAAGAGAGGCAGCGGCAGACATACAACGGCAGCCGCAGCTATGGCAGCCTCGCTACTTAATCCTCTAATTTGGGTGTGTTCCTTTGTGTTGCTGTGTGTGTGTGTGTGTGTGTGTGTGTGTGTGTGTGTGTGTGTGTGTGCGTGTGTGTGTGTGTGTGCTGGCTTCATTTGTATGCAAAAATGTAAACCAAAAAATCAGCGAGAATGTTAAATCCAACAAAATGCATTTAACACATAAAAATTTGCATAGAAAGTGGCTTTGGTATGTTTGGTATTTTCTTCTTCTTCTTCTTCTTCAGCCACACACACAGATACTATTACACACACTCAGATACACACACACACACAGATACACACACACACACACGCAAGACAACGTCTTGGCTGTTTCTGCTGACAATGATGGCTTGTTGCCGTTTATTTTATTTTTATATCAGTTTTTTCTTTTATTATTATTGTTATTTGTTTTATGTGGTAGCCCTCACAGCATCACACCTCTTCCTCCCACGCTAATATGCCATTTAATTTGCTAATAACACACACACACACACACACACACGCACACACACACACTTACGCTTACAAGTTTATTGCTCTCGCGCTGTTAACTGCATGACAATGACGCTATAAGAACACAACTGTACTTTCTGCTAATTAAAGCCGCTCTCTGCGCTTCTTATATGCTTTAATTGTGTGTGTATGTGTGTGTGTGTGTGTATCTGTGTGTATCTGCTCCAAACTAACAATAGCTGTACCCCCAGCCAGATGAACTGCACCAGAATTTCACTAATTGTAGACCAAATAAAACTTAAGGGCTTTTCTTTTTTTGTCCCCTTTTCTGGTACTGCCTTTCACCAGCCTAGTTTTCTGCCTAGTTCGCTCCCGCACTTGCTCAATTCCCTCATGTTTTTTTCTCTTTTTATGTGTGTGTGTGTGTGTGTGTGTGTTGTTTTTGCAAGTGTTGAGATTCTCATGAAATTTGCATACAAATTGCGTCTGGTGCTGGGCGTGCACAATACAGTGTACTGTAGAGTCAGAGGTACACCAGTGCTACTATAAAGTAACGCATAGAATTCGGAAGTCTATACCTTCTATGAAGTCCATGCAGTCTGTACTATATGCAAAATGGTAGCAGCTGGTCCTGACAAACTGCGGGCCAAAGCTGTGTGGGGACTTCATAGATTGCAACTGTCAAATTTGTAGTCGCTTCTCAATTCTATCAATAATCAAGATTTTCACTCAATCATACAAACACACAGCGTCATATGTAATACCTCTACGCATAAATAGTCGATTCGTACAAGTTTTTGTTGCCCTGCAACAATTTTTAGCTGTAGATTTAAATAAAAAAACATCATAAAAATAACGCCATATTTTTACACTTGGCTTAATTTTTTGGTTGCCGCTCACTGGTTCCCAGTGTTGGGTAAAGTTGGTTCGCGCAAAAACAACAGCGAGTTCTAGCATAAACATAACGCATCGGCTGACTGATAAATAAACAATACAATTATCATAGGTAAACAAAAATAAATAGGAGAAACAAAAACAAAAGCCAAAATCAACTTTTGGTGCTGTTTTTCTCCTTTTGGTTTTCTGTTTTAATATTTGAGTGCTACCTGAACCCCTTGAGTTGTTGCCGGGTGGCAGCTGCGGCACAAAAGGAATTTAAAGGAGACCTGACGGGCTCAAACCGCGTGCTGATGGTGTAAAT
Organism: Chymomyza caudatula; assembly: GCA_035041775.1. NCBI lineage: Eukaryota > Metazoa > Arthropoda > Insecta > Diptera > Drosophilidae > Chymomyza > Chymomyza caudatula. The sequence continues at coordinate 880,492 of JAWNKW010000205.1, forward strand.
TTTGGTTATTATATATTCACAAAGTTAAATCCTGTTTAAACTAGTCAAACAATTTCAGGGCTATTTCAAAGACTCCTAGATTTATAGGTTAAACGTTTTCCGAGGCTAGTTCATGTTTTGCGTATGGATGAAGAAGTTACGTCGAGCAAAGTATTTAATGCGGCTGTTGAAGGGAGGCGACGATGGAGCAGCCCATGTCCCCGTTGGAATGACCAGATAGAGCGCACACTAGCTAGTACCTACCTTTGGTAGGAGTGTGCAAAGCAGAGGCCATAACCCGGTAATGGATTGTTATGTCCAGCCAAGAAGAAAATATAAATGTCGTCGTAGAGATCATAGAGTTCGTGGTTCCATTTCGACATCGTTATTCATTGAGGCGGTGGTGCCAATTTAACTGAAATCCGTGACAACATCAAAAGTGTATTTTTCAATGTCAATTTGAGAGTTTAACCGCAGTATCTTTTTATTTGAAGAAGTCAAGATAATTGCAAGCGACCGATGATATCGATATGATCTACGTTTGCAAGCAACTGGACAGTCTTATGATCCAATATTGACCCTTTCCGTTGTACTTCGGAAAAGCTTTTTACTACCTTTGAGGAGTTGTGTGTATTGGTCAATGTCATTTTGCAATGTCTTCCAAAGTCTCCTGCTATCAGTTTCAGGGAAAGGTTGAGTGAGCTGCTCAAATAGTTGAGCTAAGAAGGTTATAGCAGCCTGTTGGGATTGTAGCTTTGTGATGTCCATCTTTCGCTGTGCGCTGGTTTGCACGTTATTTCCTTCGCTTAGCCGCATACGAACCCGGACTGCAACAAAGGAATGCTCAGAGTTGATGCGGAACCCTTCGAACGTATGAACATCAAGCTCACTAGATGTATGCCTTCTATCAATCACAATGTTATCAAACTCTCGTTGCATGTATGTACATGCTTTGTCGATAAAGCGCTTTTTATATATCGGGCTCTATTCTAACCTCACCATTAAACCAAAAATATTTTAATTGCGTAGGCTTAAACGTAGAGCTCATCTTTGGTCGCATCGTTCTTGTGGCTTCTCGGGGCGTGTGTGCAAATCAGGCTGATGTTGTAGAATTTCGTCTTGATGCGGATTGTTGCCAGCCATTCGTTCGCGGGTGTGATCTAGAAACAGGGTTGCGTAGTATCCGGCCAATAACAAATCCGCATATAAATTCGCGAATCTCCGCATGGCTGCTGTAGTATATGGCACAGTCTGCTAATATCTGCTTTAGGCTATTAATCATGCAATAGCCAAGATTATACGTATCTCTGCTTTAACCAAGATGACTCGCTACCTCCACCTAGTGCCCCTAGTTAGGTGCCCTAATTGCCACCCAGTATTACGGACTTTAAAAGGGTCCCAAACCTTTCGCACAAAACCCCAATTCCAATGAAAGATGTAAAAAAAGCTATGAAAACATTAAATTTGGCATGGTTGATCCCGATCCGAAAACTGTGCTGACCAAAGTATAATCGATTCGAACGATCTGGCGGATCCAGTGCCACCTAAGATTACCAAGCACTAATTAATGTTTTCCTATGATAAAATCATAATTATATATGGGATGGTTCCAATTGGGCCGTATCGGTTAGCGAGATGCTAACCGTTTTGCCAGGTCTTCACACTCAGCTAGAATGTGTTGCGAGGGTTCTCCCTGAAGTTCACAGAACCTGCTAATGTGTACCTTTAGCCCATAGCGTCCGGCTAGCAGAGCTGTCAAAATTCTAATAGAGTTATTTTCGAATTGTGATAGTTTCCTGAACGGGTTTAGGTTGTAAGAGCCGAGGAACTGTTTGGCCTGTCTGAGGCCTAGAGTACTTATGCAGTTCGCGGTTCGTCTCCGTCTTACCCTTCCTCTTAGTAGTTTTCTTGACTGTAGTCTTCCGAGGGCTCTGGACTTCATCAATGGGCACACTTTCTACTTTCGTTTAAGAATCTCATTGGCTATTCGAAATAAATCACAATGAAAAGAAAATAACGTAGTTTTAATGAGCAACATTGCGGCATAAAAACTAATTTGTAAGTCATAAAAAAGTTATCCATAATGAAAAATATAATAAAAAATTAGTTGGAATTAAGTCACATTATCAAAATTACTTATCTGAACGCAACTTAATTTCCAGAACACGAAACTGACTTCTCTCTCTTAGTGCTATTCTCTTATTTTCGTACCTTGCAACTTTCTCCAATTTGAAGTGTAATTGTTGCCCAATGATGTTGACGCCATCTTGCAACTTCTTGATTGCTTCAAATTCATAATAATATGTAATAGTGCCGTGTGCACTAATTGCACCAACAACAAAAACAACAATAGTTGCAGCTGCAAGAAGAGCACCAGAAGCTGCAACAATAACAGCAACAACAACAATAACATACACTTGCACTTGGCATCACTTAAGTTAGAATCAACTGTAAAAAACTTTTTGCCATTCAGCTCCTGCCATTTGAATGAGCCTGATAGCCATGCTCATTCACTCGCGCTCTCATTCATTCATTCTAGTAAAATGGTTCCGCACACACACACATACATACACGAATACAATTCGCATTCAAGTGCACTTCATTTCGAGAAGCAGCAGCCGTTTGGAATGTAGAAAGCATTTGCTGTAAGCATTTGAGCGTTTCATCTTACCTCACCTGAATTGTCATCACCCGGCGCCAGAGTCATCATCCCACACTCAGACTTTTTATTTTTACGGAGTATGCTCTTTACTCTTTAGTGTCTGGCTGCGGGCGCTGCTTAACTTTAACTTGAACTCTAAGACAACAAGTTCCAGTTGTTTTTGGCTTGTTCAGGTTTCGTATAATTTCCTTGAAGGTATTTTCATTGCCTTACCCTGCGCACATTTGCAAAAGCTGCTTCACTTCAATTTTAGTTGAAGCATAAATGGTTACATGCAATATGCAGTTAAGCAGTGACGTAGTCCAGTTGTGGCACTCACCAGACAGGTTCCAAAGTGACATTGCGACAATTTTCATAGAACTTTTTGGAGCTAGTTGATTGTATTTGCAATTTTCTACGCAAATAGTCGTTACAATTCAAATCGTTTAAGTTTCAGTTTTAAAATTTTTATATAAAAATATGGAAAACACTTCTTAAGTGTCTACTACTCTGAAATTTTTCAACAACCTAAAAATTTCAAGTTATAGCTCAAACCTGCTATTTAATACTTGAGCGCACTCGTAAATCGTAGATGGAGCTAAAGGGTAACCCTTATTCAAGGAAAACTTAGAAAAAATGGCGGTCAAAGTTAGAAACTTCGATTGTATTGTATTAGAATATTCACATGAACAACAAAAATCTGTTTACTTTTAAACTATACATATATTTCGAAAGGTTTAATTTTTCACTCTCCAAAACGTATAAATTTAAAAATTGAAAGCTGAAAGCTTAGTAGCTTCTGATTTAGGAGTGCGCTCATGTATTACGAAATAACCAGTTTTGGGGTTTTTTTCGTGCTGATGACGTTGTTAAGAGTCTTAATAAAATCATTAAATTCGAGTAATTCATTAAATTTAGCTTGAGCTAAGACTTTAGTCAAGAGAACCCTAGAATCAAGGAGGATTCACATGAAGCAAATATCAGTGCCGACATATTCTATTCTATTCTTAGGAAATGGAAATTTCGCGAATAAATTTCAAATGAAGCGAAATACGCGTCGGGAAATTAAAAAACATTGGCACATTTTCTTTCAGAAACTGAGGCACCGTAATCCTTGACTTAACTGGCCTTAACAACACGTTACCGGGTTACAGCCTGACTTAACGCTCTCCTTCAAGCGTCTCTGCTTTGCGCGAGCTCGGTCCAATTGGTGATACCAAAGGGAGCTAGTGTACTCTCTACCTAGTCCTTCCAACGGAAACATGGTCTGCCCTTTCGTCGCTTCCCTTCGACAACCGCATTGAAGACTCTTCTCAGAGGAGCTTTTTCATGCATACGCACAATATGACCTAGCCAGCGGAGCCGCTGTATCTTAATTCGCTTGACTATGTCAATGTCGCCGTAGAGCTCATAGAGTTCGTCTTCGGCCTTTCGAAATACATTCTCCATTAAAAGGTTGAAGAGGTCGCAGCAGAGAGAATCGCCTTATCTGAAGCCTCGCTTGGTATCAAAGGGATCGGGGAAGCTCTTTGCTACCTTGACGGAGCTGCGCGTATTACTCAACGTCATTCTGCATAGTCGTATCAACTTTGCAGGGATTCCAAGCTCAGACAGCGCGATCTCTCAATGGGCTATCAAAAGCTGCCTTATAATCGACAAAACATGAAGCACATTGGATGCATGCCTTACATCAATCACAACATGATCAATCTGATTGCGTGTAGTTTGATCAGGGGATATCCATGTTCAGGATGCTGAAATCTTGTTCTACAGACTACCATGTTTCGCTCCGCGGCTAAGTCAATTAGCCTGAGACCGTTGTTCGGGGTGGTTTCGTAAAGGCTGGATTGTCTGACAGTAGGACCAAAAATGCGTGCATTTTCCTTGTACTCCTGATGTACTGATGTTGAAGAATTTAGCCTTGATGCGGATTGTTGCCAGCTTTTCGTTGACTGGAGTGAACTGGGAGACACGGTTGCGTAATCTCCGGCCAACAAAGAGTCCGCACCCAAATTCTTGCCTCTTCGCATGGCAACTATAGTAAATGGCGCTGTCTGCTTCCTCGAAGCAGCCTTGCCCTTTCTACCTCATTTCCTGGGTGGCAGTTATCTCCGCTTTGCACATCCTGAGAGCATTCGCTAATGGGGTAGAGGCACCATCCCATTTTAGGGTCCGGACATTCCAGGCGTTTACCCTCAAACCGTAGTCCTTTAAACATTTGCGTGGGTCGTCAACTTTGGGGGCGTTCTTATTCGAGGCTTTTGGGTCTTTCATTAGAGTGAGGTTCTTACGTGGCGGGTCCCAAACACTACGCACAACCCATTGAGAGCCCATTAGCTCACTACTCTAACACCGGGTAGGCAATTAGAGCAGCTATCCAGGGGGCACCATGAGGAGGTTGTGCGTCAACTTTGTTAAGGTAGAGACAGATATCACCCTGGCATTTCCCTTGTGAATGGCGAGCAGAAGCTTTCATCCTGTTCCACCAGGACCCAGGCCCTGAAAACGCTAGTATACTTCCAAAAAGTGGCTGTAATATCGGTACATCGGTATTTTCCTAATTCAATTTAATTTTATATCTTTCTTATTTTTTACAAGCCAAAGTGTCAACAGTTGTAGCTGCAGCCAATGCGGCGTATGAACAATATATATATATTTGATATATATAAATTTTAATGCTCTCAAGTGAGCGCACTTGTAGAAGCTACAGTAGAGTGGCCTTACGACAATTCTTTGGCTACACCTCTGCCATGGACTCGCACACTGACTGTTGCTACTTAGCTTTAAAAGCTGCTGCCAGTTTATACCCAGCCCAATCCACTCCAGGCCATGCCGCCCACTAAAAGGTTCAATGAATTCAAGTAAGCAACTGCAAGCACTTTGTCATTCCTGAAGAAGCTGAAGCAGGAGGAGTAACATTGGTCGCCTCGGTAGCTTCCAATGTTGTTATTCTTGCTGCCCTCCAGCACTCTGAAGACGCTGCTATACCAACTACATGTCAAAGCTGCTACCTGCTTGGGTATTATCAGCTAGCTGCTCTTCCCTGCTCTGCTTATTGTTGTTCTTTTTGTGCGACAAAATGCTGGAATATGTTTTTACTATAGCAGCCAAGTACGGACTAAGGCAGGCATGTGCAGCGCTCGCTGTCTATGATTAAGGGAGAGAGTGACGCCACGGGCAGGCCATAATAAAAATAACAACTTAACTAAGTAGACAATGCTTAGAGAGTGAGTGTGTGTTGTGGACTTCTGATTGCAGCTCAAACTGCATAAAAAACAGAGAGCACCAAGACAAAAGAGTAGGCGAAAACCGTTAAGCTGTGCAGTCAGCTGTTACCTTGCTCTTAAATTTGCTGCGGACGCCATTTTTGCTCATATCTAAGATGAATAATCTGAAGCAAGTGCGCAACAGCAACAACAAACAGAAGCTGTGTCAACTGTTTAAAAGCTGCCACCCGCCACGCCCCTCGCCCACAACATTCACACAACAACCACACACCACCGTTAGGTACAGTACGGTGCACATTTTTGATGAGCGCATCACACACCTTTGCATTTTCATTGTGGTTGCTTGGTAGTTGCTAGTATTGTTCCTGTTGCTGCGGTTGTTGTTGTCCATTTCAGCAGGACGATAATCCTGAGCATGACCAGCAAGCCAGTTGGCCAGCTACAACTATGCCAGATAGCCATGGGCCAAAAGCTTAATCCTTGTGCGGAAATAACGTTACGCAGCAAAGTTGTCGTAAAGAGATACTAAAAAGAGAGAGAGCGAGCGAGCGAGCAAGGTAACGTAGGAGAATGCTCTTCTTATTACTGTTTAGTTAACTCAATAAATGGGAGTGGGCAGTCACTGAGACACTCTGAGGGCTATAAAATAATCTTTTCTGGTTAGGAATTTGTGGTTAGGAGGCGGTTGCCTAGCTGGAAATCGGGTTTGGCATCATGGTGCTTAGAAAAAGTGCTGACATTTGCAAAAATGCTCCCATGCTCATTTACTTGTTTACGTTATATCTCATTGTCGCTGAGTTTCGTTGCTCGGTTTGCTATTATAGTTGCTGTTGTTCTTGTTGTTGGTGCTGGTTGTTTCAGCTTTTGTGTGAGCTTGTTGACAATTACACAAAAACTGTTGGCATTTACCACAAACACACACACACACACACACACACACACACACACACACACACGCTTATATACACAAAGTTGAGATGGAAATCACACAGATGAAGAGCGACCACACAGCTGGCGACAGTTTGATGTCAACAAATTTTGAAATAACAAAATGGCCACAGTCAGCACTTTTTGCTGCTCCAAGAGGAAGGGAGACCGTATTTGTAGCTGGGTCGTAAAACCGCCACAGCTGGAACTCTTGATGATCCTTAACTTATGTACCGATGTGCTGCTAGGCGACCCTAATGCTCGGTGCGTCCATTAAAAAGTTAAAAGCTTCTCGAAAACGCGTAAAAACTATTTCCCACTATAATTGTCACTTCTCTTACTTCTTTTAAATTTTTTCTTAACTTATTTTTTTAATTTTTCTTCTGAATCCGCTCGACATTAAAAGAACATTAAAACTTGAATAATCCGCTAAATGTGCATGTGTGTCTGTGTATTTTGGGTCCAAAACAAAAAGAGTAATTCAATTTTTGTCTGCATTTGTTGCGATTTTTTTAGTATTCCCAGGTTTAAGTTTTAAACAGTCGGAAAATCAACACAGTTTTAGCTTATTGCTGATACAAGAAGTGGAAGAAAGGACCATGTGTTATATACAAGCGATGCAATGTTTAGGTGAATATATTTTTGTCTCTTTAAAATTTTGAATATTCCTCCTCTTAGACAGTCTTTTTATTATCAACTTGCCATAACAACCCGTCTAATGCACTCCTCTAGGCGACTCTGCTTTGCTGTATTGACCTTCTCTAATCGGTGATACCAAAGGTAGCTAGTGTGTTCTCTGCCTGGACCTTACAACTACATTAAAGACCTTTCTCGCAGCAGCTTCTTAAAAAGTCACCTGTTGCTCGAAAACTTTTATAATTGAATTCCAAGAAACATTTTTCTGCCATTTTAATGAATACATAATAAGGACTAAAATTTTGGTTTAAAAACATATCTGACAAACTGGAGGTATGCATTTGCGTTGAAATTCTTAAAGGTTCCTGAAAATTGTAACGACGCTTGCCCTGCAAAGTCCCCGTTATATGCTAGGTAACACGCACTTCAAGTAGGAGCACCCCACAGTCCTCTTTCATTAGTTCCAATGATTTTGGATAGCTGTGAAGCTTCCAGACCATGTGCTCCTCCACCTACTTTATGTAGCGACCCGCTGGGAAGCATCAAAATTGGGTGGTCGACCCCTCGGCCACATAGCCGAGAGAAGCAGACCAATGGGAAACATTCAGACTAGATGCTCCTCCCAATCCTTTCCAGCCTCTCTGCCACCATGCACCTTAAGAACTTCGGAGTTGTTTTAAACTGACTAAAAGAGTATAAGTCCCGTGTGGTGAGCGGGTTAGAGAATAACACCTCAACAGATCAAAGCTTGTCGTATGAGGTGACTAACAATGACACTGCTTTCTTTCGAGACCAGTAGAGCCACCCTAGGCTTTAAAAGGGTTGTGCGTAGGGTTTGGGACCCACCACGTAAAAACACAATTCCAATGAAAGAATGTATTTACATCAGGCCAGAACCCGATGGCAAGCTTTGTTATTGTCGTTTAAGAAGAAGTGTAAAACTTACCCCCTAAATAAAATATGAAGTGCAAACGCTAACATTCAGGTCTGTTTTGGTTTCCGAATCGGAAAATTCCATGCATTTGTGTTCTGGTCAGGTTTAAAATAAAAAGTCTGTTTGAAGATTTCGAAACCTGATTTGAAAAAAAACTAGCAAATTGTATAGTTCGGCAGATCCAACTCTGACGTGCAAATCCGCAAACATGGAGCAACAATGGAGCGCAATTTAGTTTCACAGCGTTTAACCCTTTATGGTCAATGATATTTAACCAAGTTTCCAAGTGATTCTTTGAGGATTGGCTAATGTAAGAAAAGCAATGGAGTTGGACAAGTTAGCTTTATGCTTGGAAAATACCTTGATAAGGAGTATTGATTTGGAACATTTTGTCGCGCTCTGAAACTACTTCCTACCATTTGGCTACTCTTCCAGTAAAAACAGCTTGTGTGATTCTTCAATAGAATGCTTTTTTTAATACAAAAGATCCGCTGTTCTAACTTATGTATTGTATTATTTTGTGTGTTGCATTTTCGTGAATAGGTTCAGGATAGGCATATAACAATTTTATTCTGCGAGCCCGCCGACTGATCTGTTTTGCCTAGTTGCCAATATCGTGTACCAAATCGACACCCACACATCTTGTTGCAGCATTCTTTAATATTCCATTGAGAAATCGCGCATATGCGGCATTAGCTGAGCTCGGTATCCATGAAAACTTATCGGATCTTTTGATTTGCCGCAAGGCTTCAGAAAAGGCGACGCCCTCTCCTGCGACCTTTTCATCTTTGTGGCTCCAGTTGGATTTCATAGTTGGGCCGGTAATGCCAAGGTAGACGAATTCCATGACCACATCCATACTACTACTGCTTAATTGAAGAAAACACCATACCAAAGCGCTAGTGGGTGTTAATTTATTATACGTGCCAGGTTTGGCGTGATTTACATATGTGGGAAGTTGTATTTACTCTATGTATGCGTCAAATTCGAATAGTGACTTCGTCTAACAGTCCATAAAAACTTGTTACCGGGGTACGGTCTGTTGTAGACGACTTCTCCAGGCGCCTCTGCTTTGAGCGTACCCTCTCCAATCGATGATACCAAAGGCAGCTAGTGTGCTCTCTAACTGGTCCTTCCAACGGAGGCGTTGCCAGGCCCTTTGTCGCCTTCCTTCAACAGTCGCATTGAAGACCTTCATCCATACGCATCCATCGAATGTAGTAGTCAGTGCCCAAGCGTAAAGGACCAAAGATCTTACGGAGTACTTTACGCTCAAACACTCCGAGGGCATCACTCATGCTTCATTGCCATAAAGCAAAACGGGAAGGATAAGCGTGTTATAGTGTTAGTTTCGAATGGCGAGAGTGGTGTCTACTACTCATTTGGCTACTGAGACCAAAGTAGCGTCTATTGGCAAGAGTGATTCGTCGTTTGATCTCCATGATGATATCGTTCTTCATTGTGACGGTGGTACCTAGGTAGATGAAATCCTTGACAGCATGAAAATTATAGTTTTCAACATTAAGCTTTACTCGAAGAAAACATATATACCCTTTTGCTCTCGCTTATAGCCAGATCCACCGTCAATTCCTTTTCAATAGACTCAAAGGTTCCGGTAACTGCTCGCTTAGTAAGACCAACGGTACCGATATCATCTGCAATGTACTACCCGCTCGCTGCCGGGTGGCGATTAGGGCAGCTAATGAAGGTCAGCACGAGTAAGTTGTTCTTCAACTAGGTTAAGGCTATTGCCAGATTAATAGTGATCAAAAGTTTTTTACAGGAATCGCACTCATATAAAGGCTTCAATAAGCTTCAGTACTTTTGGGAAGAGCTGTGATGAGTATTGCTGATAATAACGTATTTATGCTCAAATGGAACTCACAAGCACTAAAAACTTGCTGGTTTAGTTACGGCCCATTCGGCTCGTATCTTTTTTTCGACGAGTGCCATTTGAGCCATAAAATATATTGGTAAATTCATGATAACGCCTGGCATAAAACAAAATGGACGAGTATCTGCAAATATCTTTCACCCATCTTTATATGTATTTGTATTTCTATTTGTATTTGTTTTTGCTTTTGTATATTAAATATACCGTATTTGCGTTTATATTGTGTATATTGCTTGTCGTCCGCCTTTTTTTGTTTTTACAACTCACGTAAAACTGACCACAAATGGATGAAATGGCGTCGGCCACAGGAGTGAGTAGACAAGTGGACTGAGCGGGAAGCAAACCCCATGAACCTTTGCAAGTTTTGTTCAATGTCCGTTCAATTACACGCCCGATTTCCGCTTCCCGTGGCGGAAGACGGCGACTTGGACTAATAAAAAACAACTCGCTGTTATAATATTTTCGTGTGCGTTTATTTGACAAATATAAAACACATTTTCACCCCGGATCACAGCTGCCGGGTGCCGTGTTCAGAGCGCGGAGTGCGGTCAGCGGATTGCGGATTGGTAAGTGCCGGGTGTTGGAGCTTGGCCGGCGTGTTGGGCATTAATAAAAATAATATTTTTGCTTGGGTAAAAAACAAACAGCGAGAAAGATGATGAGGGCGACGATGACGACGAGTAGCACAAAGGCGACAAAAGTGAGACAAAGTGTGGCAAAGTGTTGTGCCAAGTGGCAACAAAAAAACAGCACCAGAGCGAAAAATTGTTGAGCTCAGCAAGAAAACGCAGCCGCTTTGCCTGAACCTGAACCTGAAGCTGAAGCTGAAGCTGAACTGAGCAACTGAAGCAGCTGCAGATGGAATGGCTCGCCGTGGACCAACTTTTGCAGCCATTTTGCAAATATTTGCTTGTCTTTTGGCTACTTGCAAAACACTTTTCCAACACGACGAGTCACACTGTCGGTCAGACAGTAACACTTGCCGATTTTCCGGAGTTTTGTTTTTGTGCCGCATTCTTTCTTTGCTGCTTTTCCCGTCCAATCTTTTTCGCATGTGTCAAAAACTTTGCAAACTTCATTACGTTTATTTGCACGAAAAAAAAAAACGCTCGGCAACACTGGCTAAGTATTGCCTCTAGTAGTATCTGGCGTATAGCAACATGCAAATGGCGAGTGTTGTTGGCCGTCGAACTTATAACTGTTAATTTTGTTAGCGGTAAACTTTTGCAGCGGTTTTTTGCCGTTACGTATTCGACTAACTGCATGAGTGACGTGTGGGCGTGGCTGCTGCCCATTTTATGTATTGCTTTTCGTTTTCAGTTCCACTATTTTCGTTGCTATTTTCTTCCGATTTTTAGTACAACTTGAATGATAAATTATTTTGTTTACTTGCCGTTTGGCAAGTGTCTATTTGCAGTTTCCATATGAGTCATCCGTTTTGAAAATAAACTTTTGAAACTTGTCCATATTCTTCTCAATTCCAATTGAGCGCGCCAAAGGCAGCTTAGATAGTATCCCTGCTCATTTTTCAAAACATCGCTGAATCCTTGGGGGCAGGTGGAGGCTATGCCTAAGCAGTGCTGCCATATTAACAACGTCAAGTACTGGGGTGGGGGAGCCGCCACTGCCGCTGCAGTCATCATCATTGTCATTGTCATTGACGACGACAAATGTTGCCGTCTTTTAGGCGTTGACATTTGATAAATTAAACATTTTTGTACAGTTGGCCCCACCGACGGCTTCCGTCTGCTCTCAGGCGCCCAGCAGAAGTCATCCGCCTGCCAGCAGCCGCCAGCTTGTTTGGCATTTCGTTAAATACATTTAGCGTTACTTTTGCTGTTACCACTCTAAACGCTGCTAAAGCGTATATCCACTTTCTCATGCAGCTTGTCAGTCTTAGGTAAAACCATATGTTGGTGGGATGGTGTGAAACTTACATTCGGTTGGTGTCACGATCGAATGGTGTTGCACTTGTGGGTGCTGTGTCAGCAGTTTGCCAGTTTGTTTTCGTGCATGTTACCAGTGAGTGCGAAAAGAAGCGCATGATTGCTTATTATCGCTTGTTGTATAGTTTTGCCCTAGCATATGCGTCCACCAGATGACGCTATATTATGCTAAGTTAAAGAGAACTGTCATTTGAATGTTGTAAATTCACATCTGACGGACTACCCGTGACGTATTCGGTTTTTTGTCCCCTTAATTCGATTCGACACGATCTTTACGCTCATTACCTATCACTTGGTCCAGGTTTACTGTTATATTTACGCTTGATTTCTCTGCCTATTAAGCTTAATACGTTAACTCAACTTGCAAAACTATCATAGAACTGTCGATGAATCGAATTTTTTCCTTTCTGTCTTACAATCGATGTTTATACCCTGTATACATAGAATTGTGCAATGTATGTAAGAAGCAGAAGGACGCGTGGCAGACCATAAATTCCAAGGGCAAAATGTCTTATGATTGACTCGGGTATCTGTATAAAACACAAATTTTACCAAAAGATGCTCGTAATCCCATGTAAGACGAAGTTTGTCGAATCGAGTTGATATATGCCCCGTTTCACCCAGCAGACTTTCGCGGCATACAGACCACAGCACAGGTTTGCATCGTGGTTATGTTATAAAGAATAACCAAATTGAACAATGACATCAAAAGGTATAGTCAAAAATATGCTGATTTCACTCCCCTTCGTCTATAAGCTGCTTCAAAATTCGACTTTATATAAATATGGATACATGTGAGGTCGGGAGACTCATATGAGCCAAATCATTAAAACTGTATTCACTTTTTTTCAATAGAGCCCCCTTTCCCCGCAATCGATTTACCTTAATTACTGCCACACCCCCCTATATATTTATTTGAAAATTGCCACATATATTAATAAAAGTGCGTTTGATCTATATTTCAAATTTCAACGATATTGGTCTTAACTACTGAAGTTATGGGCATAAATGTCTTTTTTTCCCCATAATACCTGCCAATAGGAAATCGCTTAAAGTCATATCGAACTTGTGAAAAGAGACATAAAAGTAGATACTTTCGTTCCCATTTTAACGTATGCTGGATTTAGTTTTTATAGAGATAAAAAAGGTACAGGGTATTATTAAACTTTCGGGCACCGTCCGGACTGTGTATTAAATTTTTTTTTTGTATTGATAGCTTGAACACATACTCAGCGGCTAAAGTTAGGAAGGTAGGAAGGAAAAACAAAACCGATAGTACCATCGATAGTATCAAATCTTTTCGAATCGATAAACTGAAATTATCGTATAGCGCCACTATCGTTAGTTTTGCAGCTCTGCTTACTAGCTTTTTTCAGAATTTTATTAATATATTCTTATTATATGTAGCTTAACAAAATTTGTAACGCTTTCGGTTTCCGTACGATACTCGCATTAAAAAGAATCATCATTATTTCGACAAGCATTTCTATTAACGCATTTAAAAAGTAATACGGTTCGAGCTCTTCATCGATTTTGTAAGAAATTCTCCATTTAGTGTGAGCTTAACCGTTAGCTCTGCGCACCCAGACAGCGGATCAAAACTTTACTGTTTGTCATCGTTCTAATACCGTTATTTGTGCTATTTTTCGATTTTTTTATTTATTGATATATTTTTTGTTTTCATAAATTTCGATAAATCGGAAAGTGTATACAAAAGTTGAGTTTCCCACTAATATCTTAACTTACTGATTTTTTGTGTTTGTCAAGTTGTTTTTGTTATTGTTGCTGTTTGAGTGTTGCGTAAATTAGAAAACACTTTTGACATTTGCTTTTGCGTTGTCAGCAGTCGCATCCAAGACCCATCACCATCTCCGAAGCCCAAACCCATGCCTATACCCATCTGGAGCACCCACCCGCGGCTCTATTTCGTTAATTGAGCAGTCGCGCCCCACCCTCACCCGAAGGCCAAAACCAAATCCTACGATGAAGATAAAGTGAAGCCCATGCTGGCGGCGTATTGCCAAAGCCGCGTCTAAGTAACCGTTTTGCTACGTGAGTCGCACACTTTGAAGTTGCCGTGTTTCTTGCAAAATATTGAAATGTTTATTGTGGAACCACTAGATATACATATGTATATATATGTATATATATAAATATATATATATATGTATATATACGAGTGTGTGTGTTTTGTGTGAGCTGTACACGGCTTGAGTGTGTTTGCGTGTGTTATTAATAAGTTGAACAAAATAACTTAAAGGCAATTGTTTATGTCATTTGAATACCGAAACGAAAACTTAGCTTTAGGGTAAAATTTTCCAGCATTAAACCGTATATTTACTTGGCCCAATTCGAAAGCCACTTTAGCCAAATAAATATGAACCACTCTCTTATTGTTGAAAATGAAAGCATAAATTTTAGATATAATTTCCCGGCTAGAATTTTTAGAACCATTTCTCCGTTCCTAATTTCTCGTATCGCTACGTATATAAACGCCTCTTTATGTCCCTCATCTCCCGGTAGTGGTTTTACATAGATTACGTAGTAGCAGTCTGCAGGGTTCTTCTAAAGACGGCGTTCATAACTGCAGTGGGCTCGCGACACCCTGATCGTATCATTGGTTCCTCGACAGTGAGGTTGAGTAGGCTACTCGGAGAGTTGAGTGCAGAAGTTTTCGGCAGTCTGTTGTGTTTGAACATCAAGCACACTGGATGCATACTTTCGATCGACTACAATGTGATCAATCTGGTTGCGTGTAGACTGATCAAAAAAACAGGAGTATATCGGGATGCTGAAATCTAATACCATGTTTCGCGCCACGGCAAAGTAAAATTAACCTTAGACATTAGATATAGTTGTTTAAGGTGGTCTCGTGAAGGCTGAATTGTCCGACACTAGGACCAAATATGCGCTCTCAAGACTCAAGTCTGCATATCAACGCATCTTTGGTCGCATCGTCCTTGTCCTCCGTTGGGCGTGCGCGTAAATAAGGCTGATGTTAAAGAATTTTATCTTGTTTCATATTGTTGCCAGCCTGAAACTGAAGGTACGATTGCGTAGTCTCTGGTCAATAACAAATCCACACCAGCAGCAGTACAGTTACCTTAATAGCGCCCATAACCTTCAACGCTATAAAATTCGATATAAATGCTTTCATAGAAATTCGATTTTCATGGGGAAAAATGGATATGGGGTATCCCACTGTCGGGCACCGTCCCGACTGTCTGCACCAAGTTTTTTCCCTTTACTCAATGATAAATTGTCTAATTTTACTGGAGCGCAGCTTCAACAAGTACTTTTAAGCAAAATGCTTCCCATTTTAAGCCTGCTTTTTCCACTTGTTGTATATTTGGTTAGCAATGCAAAAATAACAAAAACTACTTGGTTCACCTAGTACTAATCCTTGTATCTTGACAAGGTATTTGAAACATCAATAACGGCCAGCAATTAAGTCATCCTCTCAAAACAAATTGAAATGCAAACGCGCAACAAATTGAGTGCCGCACTCTGGCCAAAATCGGAACAACGCCCAAACGTCATAGTCTTACTCGCTATTGAGATGTATTACGAAGTCAAGTTGCGTTCAGACGAGTATTTTCGATAACATTATCCATGTTTGCTGTTTTGCCTGGTATAGTATTAGAAAAAATTCAATTTTAAGTATGATTCTTAACTTGAATTGGAAGAACTTCTCATAACGGCCGCTTATACAATCCAAGACAACTATCGAGCTTAAGGCCACGCTCGCAGAGTTCTTAACTGACCCAAACATATATGTAAGGACAAACTTTACCCTGACAATTTCCATATCAGCTCTTCTATTGTTAAGTGAACTTACTCTACAGATAATTTGCTCGACTTTTCAGCGCTGACAGCTTGGTTGAGTTAAGCTCTGCTCTCAAATTCATTTTATTGGCTCTCCTGGAATCGTCTTCGCAAAGTCAAACTTTGCAGAGTTTCCCCAAATTTTTAATTTTTTTAATTTTAATCCATTTTTATCTAATCGCATTGAAGACTTCTTCCTCCATAAGCACAACATGGCCAACGCCTGAAACGCTAAAGTTATTAAGAAGTACTTTTCGCTCAAGCTTTCCAAGGTCATCTGCATCAGACTTTGTCATCGCCCATGCTTCAGCGTCATAAAGCAAGATGGATTGTATTAAAACTACCGGCTCTAAAAATATTGAGCAAAATTTTGTTGTTGAAACCTAGCTACTAAAACTGGTAGATACTTAAAGAACATATGGCCTCCTTACACACCTGCCAGCGGTACTAGCGGTGGCAACCCCTTTCCCTTGTTGTTTTGTTGGGACTGTTGTGCCAGCTTCATCCAGTTAATGCATCAAAACTCTTTTATAAACACTGTGTCAGTTCGGAGGCGGACTGTTTTGAAATTTAGGGTAATGGTCCTAGATAAAAACCATAAAGGGTAATCGGTTAAATGCACGCATTTCAGCATTATTGACCTATTTTGTGTTCCAAACAAAAAAACATGCAATTTCGCAAGAAAGGATCTCGGTAATTTAACTTCAAGCTAAAAGCAAACAAACATGTGCCATATTTTGCATATAACCGATTATGGATAATATTAAAAAGCAATATCTACCGTATTACACTTCCACAGCATATTCGAACAATCTCGGCATCAGAGTTGCACAGTGTAAATTATGTAAATTTCGCATACTCGCTTAATTTGAGATGCCTCTCTACTAAGCACTTCCATATGATGTCTGCCTACTAGTATTCGATGGTGTATCAAATCAACATTTTTTTGCCGTATTTCGTCTGAACGTTGCATCAGATCCGACACCAGCATTTTGGCATGCAGACTGCATGGGCTTCCAAAACGCCTTTCGATTGTACTATGAAGTTAGACAGAGTTAGTTAGGCACTGTTGATGCTGGTGCTGATGATGTGTTCTTGTGGCGAAACTGAAGCAAGCACACACTTGCAACAGTGCACAACCAAATTACAGACTGCATTGATGAATTGATGAAGTGACGATAATGCCAAACAAGTAACCAGACAGACTACTGACAGCCAATATCCTGGCGGCTCCTCTACGATATGTGCCCCCGCCAGACTTGCAACTTCCGGCATCCTCTATGTGCGTGTATATGCAACTGTGTTGCATTGCTGCCCATACTGAAAGAGGTAGCAAGTACATTAATGAATGTCAAAAATTATGAGCAAACATGCCAAGCGGCCATTGGAGCTGATTGGTTAAAACCAATGCAATTTGCAGCTCATTTCGCGCACACAATGGCCACTCATTAGGCGCCATGGCGGCTTCATGCGTAATGCCCAATGTTTAGACTCGAAAGATGAACAAATTTCAGGGCTGCAAACAGTTTTGGCGGCATTGGTGGCCCTGATGAAGACGTAGTCAGCGCAAATTTGATTAATAATTAGAAGCAAACAAAGCGAAAGTAACGCGGCAAGCGTGCATTACAAAGAGAAAAGCGAGCAGAGAAAGAGAAAGAAAGAGAATTAAGAGCAGAGAAAGAGAAAGAGAAAGAGAGCGGTGTAGCGACTTCTTGTCGTTTGCTTAAGCTGCGGCAGTAAATTAAAAATGTCCCCGGACAATTTATCTACGAACGACAAGATGATCAATGCGCCATTGTGCGGCTGCAAAGTTTGACCAACGGCGGAGCAATTCCGGCGGACATTTTAAATAAACTCCACTTGACTGTATAGCCGCCACGCAGAGTTGAGGGCGCCACTGCTGTTTCAGACTTAAGGATGAGAATGCCATAAATCGTGGCATATTAAAACGCAAAGCCCTAAAATGAGTTCATACATTTTACTTAAGCGAATGCCACGAAGTCTACGCAAGGAGCCTGGCCAAGGACTCTGGCTGCAACGAGAAAGTGTAAATGAGCCGGGTGTGGGCGGTGGGCGTGGCATGTGGTTTGCTACTACATTCAATTGTGGCTTTAGGCCTTGATATGATTAAAAAGCAACGCGATAATGCCACGTTTTTTCTATAGCTCCTGCTGCTGCTGCTGCTGCTGCTGCTGCTGTTGGGACAAGGAGAACCCACAGCATCTTAGGCTGGTAATTATTTGGCGGAGCTTTTGTGGCGCATTCTTTCCGTTTGTCCATTTCTAGCTCAAACAAATCAAAACCAAGTGCCTGGGACAGGCTTAAGGCAAAGTTAAATAGTATTGCCATTGTTTCCATGCTGTTATAAAGCAAACGTGAAGCATACTTTTATGGGCAGAATCCTGCTGTGACTCTGAGCAAACAAACTGTATCCCTCCAACAAGCTAGAATCATTGACACACGCTAACAAATTGTAGTCAGCAAATGTACACTGAGAAAATTGAAGAAAACAAAGTTGCAGCTGTTATTGACATCATTCCTACCGGATCTGCTGTAGATCTGTCAGGAATCTGTCAATAGTGACGCCTTGCGCGGTTTTCGATAGTTTGAGCAATAGGATTCGATACTATCGAAAGTATCGGTTTTTACATCAAAATTATGGAAAACGTGTACAGCACGGGTTTCTCCCTAGGCTCTTGTAGAGCCTTTTATTTTTGTTTTCATTTAGTTTAGTTTGTCTTCTCGAAACCTTATGTATACCGCTGAAGTTAATCTTTGTCTGCGTTTTTCTGATTACATTACACATATACGGTTACAGTACATCCCAAATAGGATACCAGAATTTATGACATATTATTAAATCGTTCATAGTGCAAGTTTATGACTTCTCACAAGGAGCGTCTCAAGACGTGTTGCACTCTTTGCTCGTCTATATTGAGCGTATTTGAATAATTACTGATTTAAGAAATTTATTCAATCTTAAGCTCGAATTTGAGAAACATATTTGTACTTTGGTTCATTAAACGCTTATCTAAAGACCTTTTTAGCTCATAGACTACCGAATAACTTGTAACTCGCGTTTGGAGCACTGAGTACCAACTTTATAAGCCAGAGTTGAGTCAATGCAAAAGCCGTCTACATATTTATGTATGTCGTTTGAATTGGAACCCGTGTATCCGCTTACCGTTATATATTAGTAGAATTTGTCTTATAAGCCTTCTTCATATCTTTAAATAATCGTAGAACTTGCTATGATGTTTATTCGTACATAAAATTCTTCTTGGTTTAATTGACTCTTACGAATTACTTGGTCAAGTCGGACTTTCTGTACCTGTTAGCTTAGCTCGCTTTTTTGCTTCTTTGACAACTTTACGTCTATAGATCAAAATTTGAGTTGCATGACCCTCTCGCGTTCTATGCATTTCTGACTCTTTCTTATCCCTGCAGTTCAATGATGACTTTATATTTGGAAGTCGATCCGTGCCATGTACACCTCTCAACAGACTTATGTCTTTTGTGGCGTAGGATCTGACCACTTGCCTTAAAATGTATCATGTAAGCTTTTGCAGTGCTTGAAACCAAAGCACGGTGAACTGAGGGGAAGTCAAGAATCGCTGGAATATACAATCGGCAATGTTTGTGAAGAATTGCAATTTAAATCACTCATTTAATCAGGAGGCCAATGTACTGTACCCAATGCACTAAGTTAAACTCATTAGCTCAGAAGAGTTATTCTATTTTGAAATAGAAATACAGCACGTTGCTGTTCAATACTATCTAGTTCAAATAGCAAAAAAAAAAAACAAATTAAGGAAATGTGATACGTTCACTGCACGACTTTAGGATACCCTTTATCAATTTTTCTGCAGAAAGTACCTGCAAACTATGTCACAAGTGAACAAGTGCACAGCTAATAACACAATAGGAGGCGAAATAATTAGGATACGTTTTTGTCACTTTCCGATTTAGTTCGTTTTTTCTATTTGTTTATCTATTAACAACTCGAACTTTTCTTTTGCAGTGTATGCATAATCTATGAACAGTTGGACGTTTGGATGACTGACGTATAGTTTCTTTTTGTTTTGGCGTTCCAGCAACAGGCCTTCCAGAACTTAGCACAAAGTCTTGTTGAGTGCCATCAGCCTGCTCTTTGCACTATTCAGAATTATAAATTGTAATTAATAAATCAAAGCAGACACAAAACCAGCAGGAAGACTCAAAAATACAGCATTAGCTTTTGGCCAAGTTTTGAAATGGCCGCTTGTTATACTTTTGTATCTCTTTCTTGTTGCACGAAGGCTTCAGAATTCAAAGTCACAAACGATATATGTCACAAACGCACACATAAGCAATGCATTTAAAAGTGTCCATTAGAGTTAGTCTGCAACATTCTGTGCACTCATTGTATGTGTATATGTGGGGCGAAGGGGGGAGTGGGCGGTTCTGTGGATGCGTTCCTTTGTGTCGTTGTATGTGCCTTTGACTAACAAAAACATTGCCATACGTTGATTTTATTTTACATTTTCAAGCAGTAGCACAGTGGTCCAAATGGCCCATTTGGCGTAAAAAAAATAATGTCTCCGGAAATAATTTCGATTTGTATCTTTGATTTAAAGTAACATTTGCATATAATTAGGGTGGGTGTTCGCGATAGGTTGCTAATCAGCTAAAATTTATACATTTTTCAACAACAAAATCCTTCTTCCTTGAATGTATCCAATGCAATTCGGCAGCTCGTCGAAAAAGGTTTTAACGATTTGTTCCCGCTCGCAAAATCCTTACCTAAACAGCGGGAATGTCATAGCAAGCAACTTCTCGAGTACAAAAGTAGATGACAACAGCGTCCTTCAACCAGGTCGTCCAATGTTTCGCCAATTTTAGGATCGGCCAAAAGCACTGTCTACACACAAACAAATGTAAACGAATACAAGCAATTGCATACGAAAAAATTGTATGCAGACAGTCGGGACGGTGCCCGATAGTGGGATACCTTATTTTTATTGCAAATTTGTGTATCGATACGTTGAAGAATATGGGCGTAATAACGGTAAATGTCCAACGGGATAGAGGGGATGGTGCGGAAAAAGGTCAAAATGGTTTGGTTTATAAGCCTACTGTACCACATTTAGTTAACATAAATGTTAACTTTAACATTTCCGTAAAAAGTGAAATTCTGTTGCAGATCACAGGAGAAGGGGTCTGAAATTGGCACATTATTAGCTCTATCTTCTAAAGTTCTTACCCGATATGAATCATTTTTACACTACACATGCACAGTGACAGTGTGCATAGCTGTGCCAAGTTTGGCTAGTTTTTATGGTGTGGGTTAAAACAGCGAAAATCTGTCACGGGGGAAGGGGGTGAGATACTTGCACTGAATAGGTACAATGCGTATCTGTTGGTAAAAAATTTTTTGATCTAGGTCTTATATTCTCCGAGAA
The DNA here is from genome assembly GCA_035041775.1 of Chymomyza caudatula. Taxonomy (NCBI): domain Eukaryota; kingdom Metazoa; phylum Arthropoda; class Insecta; order Diptera; family Drosophilidae; genus Chymomyza; species Chymomyza caudatula. The sequence goes on from JAWNKW010000205.1 coordinate 901,942, forward strand.
CGGTGCGACAACACGGACAGACAGACAGGCAGACGGATATGTCTACATCGACTCGACTATTGCTTCTGACCATTTTTGCCCATGGAACATATGGTCTGCCACGCCTTCTTCTGCATGTTAAATACATTGCACAAATCTATAATACCCTTTTACACTTTGTGTACAGGGTATAAATATTTTGCATTAAGAGTGCCCATCTCCTCCTATACGTAGATGATATCAATATCATAATCAATATCAAGCGAGCTGTAACCGGAGCCGGTGCGGTTGAAAAACGATGTCAGCACGGAGATTAAGCGGAAAATCACTCTTGCTAATAGATGTTACTTTGAGCTCACTAGGCAAATGAGTAGTTAGACCACTTTCGAAAGACGAAACTTATGACGCAGTCTGATGACAATGCCCTTGGAAGGTTTGAGCGGAAGTAGAGACTACCGAATTCGATGGAACGACGAACTCTATTAACTTTTTGACGGCATAGTCAAGCGAATCCAGCGGTTCAACCGGCTAGGTCTATGGATCAAGAAGCTACTGTAAAAAAGGTCTAAGGCTGTTGAATGAAAGCGACGGAGGGGCAGATTATGTCTACGTTGGAAGGGCACACTAGCTAACTTTGGTATCACCGCTTGGAAAAGGCGCGCGCAAAGTAAAGAAAAGTGATTACCCAGGAGCAGTAGTACCTTGTCTGGGAAGCTCGTTATATTATTGCTTTCTGTATCCCAGTGTCCCGGGACCCATATCAGGCTGAGAACGAACTGCTGAGTCATCTTGTGTAGAGATCTGCGACAGCTTGTTACCATTAATGATTTGATTGCCGCTTGGCTATCACTATAGATGTTGAAACACACTACAGTGCTTCGGGAGACTGAAGGCCGTTTTTATATTGAGCTGTTCTGAAAGGAGTCCCCGTCCAACTCGCTTGTTCAGTATTGAGCCATCCGTGAAGAAGGAGGTAACGTTGGTAAGGCCTGGCTTAATGGTCAGCCATTCATTTCTGTCAGGGATGATGGTGTTGAAAGAAGTGCTTGGCTACTCTACTGGTATAGAGTAATCTGTTTTTTGGTTGATTTTTTATTTTAGTTAAGTTTCAGTCTTATCCTAGTGCTACAAGTTAAACTTATATATTAATGCGCTAGTCACTACATTTACAGTACAAATCGTTATTTTAATTTAAAAAATAGATTTTTTTATAAAATTAATTAACGATTCCACTCGAATTTTTTCATTCTTGAATTTTAGAGCATGGCATGGTTTGGGACCCACCATCTAAAACAACAATTCCAATGAAAGAATGTTTTTACAACAGGCCATAACCCGATAACGGGTTGTTAAATACAGGTCGTTAATTTTAAAAATAGCGTAGCGCTGTTAATCATCTTTAAAGTGTAAGTTAATCGGTTCCAAAGCCGAACAGTATATATTAGAAATTGGCTTCCAGAAATAGTAAGTCTGGACCGTAAGCAAACAATATTGTGGGTTCTTCTTGATTGCGTAAGAGTTCATTTGTCATATATATACATATGTTATACATAGACATAGTATACAAGTTCTAAAAAAGTAATGGTGACTCGTTTTGACCCGTATAAAGCACCAGCACGCAATAACTCAACATTTTCTTATGTCGACTTAAGCTACTCTTCCATATGAGCACTGATAAAAAAAATTACGTTCGGAAATTATACACAAATGGGCATAATTTTTCTCATTTGTGGTCTTACTTTTACCGGAATAAGCACGTCATTACTTTACGTACTTGTAAAATTATGCTTTGTTTGTTGTTGTATTGGGAATTAGATATGTTTTACGTTTATTTAAGTATGTAAAGAAGATTTCGAAAATAATAAATATTTGATAAGTTATCACATTACATTATTAGAACAGGCAGAATTAAAATTTTACGTTAATTGGTACATTAGTTGGTCCGATTTTAAATCAACTTGACACAAATGATATAACAGATCTAATTTTGATTACGCTAACTAAACCCGCTCTTTAAAAGTTAGTAGTAATAGTTTCTATGACTATGTTATTGGATTTTTCAGTTTGTAATAAGTTCTGTCACAAAAAAAACGAAAACTATGTTGTGTAGGACAAAGTAAAAAAAATTTGATGCAGACAGTCGGGACGGTGCCCGACAGTGGAATACCCTGAACCCTTTTTTCCCCCATAAGCACTAAATCCATCATACGGTAAAATAGGAATGAAAGTATTTTCTTTTATGTCTCTTTTTACAAGTTTAATATGACTGTAAGCATTTTCCTATTAGGAAGATCCAATTGACAAGTTTTCCTATTGGGAAATGGGGCAAAAATTCATCTTATGCCCATAACTCCAGTATTCTTGAGCCGATTTTGTAACATAAATCAAAAATACATTTATAATTGTCTGTGGCAATTTTCGAATCAATAAATGGAGGTGTGGGGGCACAGTTTATAGGCGAGGGGAGTGAAATTAGCATATTTTTGACATAACTTCCAAAGTATTTAGCCGATTTCGATAATTTTTGAAACGAAGATGGACATAAACTCGATGCACACCTCTGTCGAGTCTATTAAAGGGCTCGCAGTCTAGTCTATTAAATTGCTCAAATATTTACAGGACTTTTATTACATTCCACGAAAAAGTAAAAATAATGCGGCTAGAAAACTTGAGGATGGATGAGGAGATATCATGAGCATTAAAATCGAATCTAAACAGATCCAGCTCAAATTGGAATGACGTATGCGACAAATGGAAGAAGAAATCTCAGTTCCATCAAAAAGACGCTAAGGAGTTGCATAGCGATGCATTTCTTCAAGCTTGTACCAAATACTCTTATGCAAGAGCACCAGAATGGGTAATAACTGTTAGTTTTTAAAATTAATAGCTCTTTTTAATTTGTGTCTCCAAACTTTGCAGATTAACGTCGATTTTGAAATTATGTATCCCTCTAAGTGATATTTGCTTCGATCAAGGTAGGAAACCTTCAAAATCAATATTTGCCGATATTTTGATAATAATAAAAACTATAACTTTTGTAAGCAATTATTTTCCAAAGCAAAAATTTCGACCAGCATTGCTATGTATGAGAATCTTAATATTTTATAGTATTAATTATTTATTTTATTTTCTATTTTACGAACAGATTCTCAGGACTATATATATATACAATACTGATTAACTCGGTTCTCCTACCGACTGCAAGCTTTTTGACAATGCTGGAAACCCCAATAAGAAGGTCCCAATCAATGATGCTAAGGATAGCCTAGTCACTCGTCTCACAACTATCAACGACTACAACAGGACAGAGTTTGACCATTGAGCCATTTTTGACAGTTTACGGGTTAATTGAGAACAGATCCTTGGGGAACTCCATGTTTGACAAACAATAATGACTAGGAATTAGAAGAGATTTCAGATTTTGAAGTTTAGTACATAAAATTTCGTGGTTTACCGTGTCAAATGCCTTACTGAAGTCAAGTAGTGATAAGAATGTCACATAGCTATTATCTAGCTTTTCGCGAATGTCCTCTGCTATTTAAATTATGACTGTTGAACAGCATCTGTTTTTCCTAAAGCCTGATTGTTTTTCACTAAGTAGTCTGTCATAAATTTATTCATTTGTTGCGTCATGATTTGCTCAAATACCATAAGTATGGTAATATTGAAATAAGTTTATAGTCTTTGTTCGATTTTAATATCGGGAGTACCTTATCTACTTTCCACATAACAGGCAATTTTGAGCAGGTAAAAATTGTGTTAAATATGTAAGTTACATATGTAGCGCAATAATTTTGGTATAATTATCTTTACGAATTTTGAATTTATATCGTCAAGATTTGTTGCATTTGATTTTATGTCAAGTTCATTCAATCTGTTTTGTGGGAAACAAAAGCGTGTTTCGCTGCAATAGAAGTGTGACCAAATTCGGATTCTGTCAAACTGTTTGAATCTCTCAGTCGTATGGCCGATAAAAGGGCTTGTACCTCTCCTGTAAGATTCAAGGGGGGAATGTTGAGTACAGCATCAAGGGCTTGGAGTAGTACGCAGGGCTCATGTGATTCATAGTTCAGCTGCTCGCTGCACTTTATTATGTTCTTAAGTCAAGACTGTCTCCTCAGAGCTGGGCATCAGACTAGATCTCCGTACAGAAGGATGGGTCTGATTATGGCACAGTACAATGTTGGGGGACATATGCCATTTAAGGCCTTTTTTTTAACAAGAGAATAGGACCTTTGTCCCTTTCTTGATGGGAAATAGGCTATAACACGGAAGCTACCTCCTTCTATGTCGCATATCAGCCCATTTACTGCTATATTCCATAGCATAGCTCCACCACACCCCGTGTGGTCAGCGGGTTAGAGAATACCACCTCAGCAGGTCAAGGCTTGTCGTATGAGGCTACTAACAATGACACTGGGTTCTTTCGAGACTAGTAGAGCCACCCCTGACATTAAAAGTGTTGTGCGTAGGGTTTGGGATCCACCACGTAAAACCACAATTCCAATCAAAGAAAGTATTTACATCAGGTCGTAACCCGATAACGGGTTGGTATGGTCAGTTAAGAAGAAGAAGATATACCATAGAAGTGCGGAAAGTTCTCTTCCTTGAGGAGAACCTCTACTAACATACCTGGCCTGAGTCGACATACCCAGAGAAGACTGAACTATTCTGCTCTTGAGCAATTGATCGATCAGCTTCATCAGTTGATCATCGGTTATTGCTTCGAGGATAACTTTGTTAAAAGATCCTTCGATATCAAGGAAGGCCGCCAGGGTATACTCTTTGTTTTTTTTTTTAGCGATTTTTCAATTAATGAGACTATTAAATGAAGGGCAGTCTCGGTTGACTTGACTTTGCGGTACGCATATTGAGATTCTGAAAAGAGTTAAGAAAGTGGTTCGGAGGTAGAGGCCAATAAGGCGCTCTAGCGCCTTCAGCGGAAATGGTGGCAAACTAATCGGTCTGAAGTCCTTAGACGCGTGAGAGGCTTTACCAGCTTTGGGGATGCATATTATATTTGACTGTAGCCAGAATTCCGGAATCCGACCCAGTTTTAAGATTTCCTTGAATATGGGTTGCAGCCAGTTTTATAAGGTTTAAAACTGTTTTTCGCCCAGCTAATGTTGTTTTTGGTGAGGATATACTCTAGCGACGTAATCACTTCTGAGTTAAGATTAGGAGAGGACTGGTAGGTGGAACAACATGGAAAGTGAGTGTCAGAATACTAAGAGACTCTTAACTTTAGTTTGTCCAGGAGCCGTCTTCCCTTTTCAGAAAGTCTAATATTGGTTTGGATATGGAGAGTATCTTCCTAACCCTGCTGGCATTGGTGGTGCTTTCAATTTCAAGGCAAAAATTTCTCCATGACGTTCTTTTTGCCTGTCTAGTTGCCTTTTAATATTTGGCTAGACTGGATTTGTAATCCACCCAATGTTGGTCTGAATTCTGCAGAAGTTTTATAAACTAAAAAAGTTATATAAAATAAGTTTTAGACTCTCAGATTGCTTTTGCAAATACACTTTTAATGTTGTCAATGATTTCGGCAACACCGTCACAACGAAGCGCGATGTTAGCTGTAGATCACGCGAAGAATCACCCTTGCCAATGGATGCAAATGAGTAGCAGAGACCAATCTCGCTTGATGCAGCTTACACTTTAAAAGACCCTCATCCTTTCGATTACGCTCTATGCCGTTGAAGCTTGGAGTCATAGAGTCTTTGAGCTTGCGCTGAACGACTCCGTAAGATCTGTGGCCCTTTACGCGTTGGCAAAACACACGAAAAGAGATGGAGCTCCTGGGAGAATGGTGATCAATGCTTGTTGTTAAGGGAAGGGGTCGAAAGGGTGGGCCGTGTTTCCGTTAAAGGGACCAGGTAGAGAGCGCACTGGCTACCCTAGGTATCGCGATGCGATGCTTGTTTTCAATCGTTTAGAGTTCGTATAGAAATCGCTTAAAAAATAAAACGCCGATTAACTTAATCGGATTTTAGTAAACAAAAAAGTTAACAATTGCGCATTTTGACCACTGTGCATGGCTGCTGCTGTTGCTGCATAAAGTTTATACCAAAGTTTTTGTCTAATAAAAATTATGCCACAACTTTGTTGTTGTTGCCATAGCGGTTGTTTTTTCTGTTGCTGGCTTTTGATGCTGCCTCCAAATATAGCTGCAAGCAGAACGAAATGAAATTGCTTTTTGAAATTTGGCTCGAAACAAAACAAAGCAAAAAGTCAATCATAAACAACAAACAGGCAGAAATGAAATTACTAGCTCATTAGCATTAAGTCTGTCGAATGCAGCTTGCAGCAAGTGTGGTGCATACGCTAAAAAGTGGGAGTCGCCCCCTTTGAAAGTTTGAGTATTTGAAATGATTTGCCAACGGAAATTAAAAGCGAAGCCATGATTTCACCCCCGCTGTTTCCGCACTGCCACCCACTCAGTCAGAATATTGTGGCCACACGAACTATACCAGGACGATGGATGCGAACCAGATGAAGCGGCAGCAGCAACGGCTACGGCATCGGTACTTGACCGCATCCTTCAAGGAGCAAATGCCTAAGCATAACGCATCATTACGTTGACATGTATTGGTGGAAAGCAGAGCCGCAGGGAGGGGTAGTGAGGAACCAGAGGATGTAGTAAAATGCGGAAAAATGGCAAAATAAAAAACATAAGCATACTTATGAGGGCACAAGAGAATTTGAATTTTCCTACAACAAGATGGAAAATAAGTGTCTGTATGTGTAAATCGGTATTTGGCTGTGTGCAAAAAAAGACACGGTCAAAGAAAAGCGAAAGGCCAGCCAACCATGGCGACAACGTCGGACGCAGAGAACAGAGAAAATTGCTAGATGCCGCCATAAATTTTTTCCCATTGGGGCCAATCCGGCGTGGGTGCACAAGCACAAACTATATACAAAATACCCACATGTGTGGGGCTCTGTATGTGTCTGTGTGTGAATGAGTGAATGTGGTTAGTTGTATCTGAAGTTAGAAAACGGCTACGAAAGCACAACATGCACGTTCTTTTTACATCTATACACTTTACGCACTTATCAGTTCTTATTTTCTATAGAAATTTGGTAACACTTTAAACGGTTAAAAAAAACTCACCGAAGAACTATTAAGAAAATTAACTGTTATTTTGAAAACTGCACGTGGTTTCCATGATTATGAATATTTATCTACTTATATCATTCTTTCATAAAGTCATTTGCAACAAAGTTAACTTTATACACTTTTTTAGTTAGCCAACGAAAGCGGAAAGATTCTGTTCCAACTTAGAAGCCACGTCTCTCTACTTGAAAAAGAAAAAATACTTTACCTTGCTCGAATATACCACCAGACACAATCCGGCTGATTCTCTTTAAAATGAAATTTCAAAGGTGCTAATCTATTCGTCTAACAACCTTTTATTCAACAAATAACAAAAGACACTTACATCTCCTGAAACATAAGCATTGCATCAATCGCATTTGCAGTTTCTTAAAAGTAACTTATCGATGGATCCAAGATCATTCTACAAATTAGTCAACTTAAAAAGACATGCAAATTCAATTCCAGCTGGAGTGTATTTAAACAAACTGTTGTGTATTGGATTGATATAGATTTATGAATTTCTTTTAAACTAACTACTCTTCATCTGAGCCAGCCACCCATATGGGTAGACGGACACCCATATGCGCTTAGTTGTAGCTACAATATTCCAAGAACGGTTTTTGAGGCCACCATTGTTCAACATTGCCTCTGAAAGTTTAAATCATCATATATGTATTGCCCCGATACGATTCCCTCTGCGTTGTCCTGAGGCTTAGGCAATACCTCTCAATATATGATAGATGGTTTTTCATCTGGCCGCCAAATTGATGCAATATATACTGATTTTAGTAACGCATTTGATTGCGTAAAACTTAATTTGTAACTTCTAAAATTAGATATGATTGGATTTTCGAAGTCTTTAGTATACTGGATCAAGTCCTACTTGGAAGGTAGAACTCAACAAGTTTCTTTTAATGGTACACTATCTGTCGGCTCGGTCCAATCCTGTTTTACATATTTTTAACGACTTACCGCTCGTACTCCAAAATCCTTATGTATACTGATGATATTAAACTATATTTTTGTATATCAGTATCTTAAATATTTCTGCGAATGGGGTGCAGTTAATCATTTTAAACTGAACTGCGATTAATGTAAGTTGATGTGTTTTTCACGAAGGATTATCACTCATTAACATTTTAATATTGGTAGTTGCCCCCTTAGCAGGTTGGTTTTTTTCAAAAACCTGGGAGATCTGCTAGATGCTTAGTTAACATTCAGCGAGCATATCGGCGAAATGTTCAATAAGGCGAAATGGGCGTTGGAAAAACGAACGATCTCGTCTGTAGCACATAAGAAGCGGAAGTTATGAAGAAACAGTCTTCTGGCGCTATTGGATTCGAGGGGTGGTTACGGGAGTGCTCAGGGAGTTGAGCGGAGAGGATTATGGCAGTCCGATGTCATTGATGTGAAGCTTTTGCTGTACGCTTGATAGTACATTCTTTGCTGTGTCCCATAAGAGCCTGGTGTTCGGAGTTGATGTTGATCATATGGCCATAAACGGAATTAAGGCTAGAACGCTTATTTAGTCGAATCGTCCTTAGATGCTGTGCTATGCACCCAAATTCGATTCTTTTCAAATGATAGCTGTAAACAGCACATTGTGCTAACTCGCAGCAGGTTTGTCCTTTTTCTCGCATCTCCTAGATGATAAAGAGTTCGAACTTACCAGTTGCATGTTCTTAAATCACGATTAAATCATTTTTAAATCCATTATACGTATGCGGGAGTTGTTAACTTTCGGTTCTACCTTATCCGGTGCTTTCAATGAATTGGATGCGACAACTTGATTAAGATAGCGATAGCTTTACCCATATCGATCCGCCCTATTATGTATATTTTAAAATCTTGTAACAATTAGGGTGGCACTTATTCACAGCCTATAGGTAATGTTAAGGAAAATCTCCAAAAGCTGACTCAGTTTAGTTAGTGACTATCGTGCCTATATTTAGTTTAAATTCTACGTCAAAGTTGCTCTCACGGCAATTTATTTAAAGTATAATAAATAAATATTTTATTAATTTTGAGAATTCTTTTAGCGTATTAAATCTTCGATGTCTCTTCTTAAGCTTTGTTTCAGTTCCTTTTTTTTTACTCTTATTTGGGATTTTTTGTCAAATGTTTTGCAGTTAACGTGGCGTTCTAAAACGCAGACAGCAGCAACAGGACGTACCGGACAGACAAGACTACTGCCGTTATAATATATGTAAACACTTAGCTGCAAACAAACATACCCACACCCAAACACTCCATCCGGAACAAGTGCTACCTCCCAGCTTATTTGTTTAGCATACTTTTTTACGTATATTGTCTCCGTCGCTTTCACATTTGCTCAGTGTTTGCGCCGTACAACTTCATTTTCTTCGATGGTGTTTGCTTTTGCCAACTCTACGGCAAAGACACCACAAAATACTTTGTCAGAGTTGACTTTGAATGTGGGTCTGTGCGTATATTTTAGACTCTTTGGTGATCCAACAATTGCTGCCCAATTTTAGACTAATGTAAATGTTTGCACATCTTTTTTTTCTTTTGTTTTTGAGTGATTGGATAAAAATATTGCAGCCAAAGTGGCAAAAATATACGGAGTCTCAAGCCTCGTGTATACCGCGAACACCGAAAACCTACAAAAGTAAAGTAATGAGTACACGCCATTTGAGGCAACTGCCCAAAGCTTCAAATATTTCCGCACTTATCATTTCAATAGGAAAACACTATAAAAAACCGAAAATTGTTTTTCCAACGAACATTTTACGTTTCTTGGGAAAGGAAAAAAAACGTACACACACCCGTTGTGTGTTCAATGACAGTGCAAAGAAAAATGCATTTATAGCTGCTATATTTACTATAATAATAATAGATAATAGATGATAGATATGTGAGAGATGAGAGATTAGAGTTGAGTAATCAGAGACCTGTGGGTTCAGGTAGGACAAGGTAAAGCTCACTGATACCTTTCTATACCTTTACTAAGTTGACGCACAACCTCTACGTGGTGCCACCAGGTTAGCTGCACTAATCACCAAGTCGAAGTCTGGCTAGGACTTTAACAAGGTTGTGCATAGGGGCGTAAAGCCCCCCTCCCAATGGAAGATGGTATAAGGTGCCTGGAGAAGTGCTCTACATTAAGCCGTAACGGGCTGTTATGGCTAGTCCTTAAGAAGATGAAGATAAGAGCTAATGATTGGAAATAAGGGATAGGAGAAGCGAGATAATCGATGATAGGCGAGCCTGGAGATACGAGATGAACGATAAGAGATGATTTATTCAATTCTGTGAATGTGTTCATCTATTGGGAATTGCTTTATCGTAAAAACCGACTTTCTATATATGCTATATAGTCTGTGAGGAAAATCAAGATGCATCCACTTGAGCACCTGGTTCTAGAGCCCCCAGCATAATCCGAATCACTGCAGCAAGTCATAGATAGATTGCTAGTTTTCTTAAAACAAACATTTTCAAGGCATTTCACAAGTAAAACTATGAATTTGTCCATTTACATATAGTTACAAGTCTTTAAAATTAAGTTTTATATTTTATACAAAAAGCGTTTAATTTGTTTAATTTCAATTTCTTGTAGTTTTGTTCTGCATGCGTATAAGTTGCATGTTGCTTATCGACTGACTTAAAGCTAAACTTAATTATTTGTACTCTATCTTTTCGGAGTTCGTATTTATTTAATATTACAACCATAATTTTAATTTTATTTTCTAATAAATTAATTTCTTATCTTGTACATTTGTTTGCATATTTTGTCACGTTAAGCTAATTATAAATATTTTGTTCTTTGCTTCAGATATATTCATTTTATACTTAAGAATTAATTACAAAATATTTATACATGTCTACATTTGAAAGTAAAGTAAAGGAATTAGATCTTCTTTGCATGTATTAACGATATTTGTAAGGATATTTATATTATATTCCCAATTCAGCAGAGTTTTTAATATAAGACGAATATTATGTCTGTTTGATTGGCTTTTTTTCTAGTACTGACCTTTTCCTTTTTTTTTCTTGGTAATGATTTATATCGATTAGTATTTTAAGTGCTAGTCTATTATTTAGTTAAATTTTCGTGGTTTATTAGAGGGTGTAAATGTCTATTTCTTTCATCTACAACTATTCCATCTTCGAATCTCTTTCCTAAAGGTTTATCGGATCGCTTTTTCTGATTCTGTCTATTTTGACAAAAATTTCTTCCCCATAATTTTCCGGTTTTTCGATTATATTTTTGTTTTGACGTTCGATCGTACTTTCCTGTATATTGATTAATTTATTATGTATTGATTTAAATTCGTCCAAGTCAAAATTGATTTCTTGTCTGATGCAGAGTATATTGTGTTATTATAGTAAGTTATTGCTTTTATGATTCTTTTAATAATAGTTTCTTTATTTGTCTGTACCTTCAACAATCGTAAGTGCTCATTTATTGTTCCATGAACCCTTTCTATATTTGAATTACCCGTCTTTTGTAATGGTGATGAGAAATGTATAATTAAATGTCCCGTTGTAAAAAAGTCCCTTAAATATGTGTTATTGAATTCATTGTCAAATATATACTTGGTTGGTTTTCCAAAGATTGAGTGCCTGTAATTTAATGTTTAATGAGCAGATGCTTTGAAAACTTATCGACGAAGGAAAAAAATATTTGTTTTTCGGCCATGTATAGATTTCCATGTATTATTTGATTAGGTCTGTTTGGTATTTCGGATTTTTCAAATTTGATTTTTTCCTTGTGTCTATCGTGTTTTGATTGTTGGCATACTTTACAATTATTTATATATTTTGTTACGATTTTCTTTAGCTTTGGGTAATAATAATTTTGTTTTAATTCTTTGTAATTTTCATCTATGCCCCTGTGATTCAACCTGCTGTGCTCTTTTTCTACTATTTCGAAAACAATTTCTTCTTCTTCTATATCCCTTAGTAATCTGGTACTTTTTAGTAATTTTATATTTGAATTGCCGAAATATTTCACGTACATATATTCTCTGGAATTTATTGAAAATATTCTCAGCTGGAAAATATAATCCTACTTGTTTTCACTTTTGTTTTCATTTGTTATTACTATTTGTGTTTTAAACAAGTTTGTGAGTTTTTCAGTTATCGGTATGCGATCGTTTAGCTCTTCTTTCCCACTGCGAATTATTGCGTTTGTTGACATTTTGTCGACCTCACCATCGTTTTCTGTTTCCAGCTGGTTTATCTGCAATCTTCTAAAGTAATCGGCAACGTTATTTTCCTGCCCCTTATTATATTCGATTACAAAGTTGTATTCGGTTAGTGCTGATTTCCACCGCTGAAGCTTTGAGTTTTGTTCTTTTAGATTTGCTAACCAAATCAAGGGCTTATGGTATGGCAACTCCTTTTCTATGGTTGAATAATTTTTTTTGAATCGCATTCTTTTGCGAAGTCTGGGTATTTGAGTATAGGGTAGTCTATTAGTAGATCTTTTAATTTTCGAAAGCATTTATATTTTTTATGTCGTTTATATTTATTTTCATATCTTTTTTAAGATATTTTAAAATGGGGTAAACTATTTTTCTATAATCTTTTATAAACTTTCTATAGAAACCTGTCATGCCTAGAAATGATTTAATTTCTTTTAATGTTGTTGGTAATTTAATTTGTTTTATTATTTCAATCTTTTAGTATTTCGCTTAAGCCTGTTTTCTGTTATAATGTGACCCAAATATTCTGTTTCTTTTTTAAAAAACATACACTTATCTACCTGTATCTTTAGGTAATGCATCTTAAGTTGGTTTAAAATTTTGTTTATTGACTCTACATGTCAATACTAGTGCTGAAAATTAATATATCGTCTAGATATACCATACAGATTGTATTAACGAAAGGATGTAGCTCGTGATAAATCATTCTTTGGAATGTTGCTGGTGCATTTTGTAAACCAAATGGCATTCCTACGAATTCATAATGCCCGTATTCTGTAGAAAAAGCAGATTTCTGTCTGTCTTCTTCGTCTACAAGTATTTGATTAAATCCCTTTGCAAGGTCTAACGTCCTAAAGTACTGTGCTTTTCCCAATTTAACAAACACAACGTCTATGTTTGGTATTGGAAATTTGTCTTCAATTGTAATTTCATTTAATTTTTGGTAGTCAACAACAACCCTAAACTTTTTTATTTGCGAATAATCGACCTTTTTCGGGCCCACCCATAGTGGTGCATTGTAGGGCGAGCTGCTTATTTTTATGATTCCCTGGCTTAACATATCTTCTATTTGTTTTCTAATTTCCTCTTTGTATATCTCTGGATATCTGTAGATTTTTGAATATACCGGCCTGTTGTTTTCTGTAATTATTTTATGAGTTATTTCTTTTACACTTGTTAAAGTATCTGCTTCTTTATAAAACAGTTCTTAGTATTTTTTAATTATTCTCTTCATTTGCTTTAATTCTTCATCATTCATTAATGTATTAATTTTTTTGATATTTCACCTAAATTTTCATTTTGTTCATATAATTCTGAGTTTTCTATGTTTTTCAAATACTCATGTTCACTGTTTTTAATTTCTTTATTTTCGTTTGCAAAAATTAGTATAGCTTTGTCTAAAACGATAATTGCATTTCTTCTATAAGATACATCTGCTCTTAGTGGAATCAAAACATGGTTTCCTATTAATGCATCGAATGGTTTTTTTCAACTTCAAGTTTTCCAACTCGTCTGGCAGATTTGCTAAGATATATTTATTGACATTTATTTTGTTGTTTCCTGATAATATAGCCTCACGGTGCTCTACGTTCTTCTCTAATACCTCTGAAAAAACTCCTTTTTTTATTATTGAAGCTTCGGCTCCTGTATCAATTAAAATGTGTAATTTTTTTCCCATGATACTTAGATTAATTATGGGTAATTTCCTTCCGAGGCTTGCAATCGAAAATTTCCATTTGCTCTATTTTAGTTTGTCTAGATCTATTCTGGCCATCTCTGTGTCTTGTCTATCTGGTCGTATGCTCATTTTTATCTTGATTCTGTTCATTGTTGATCTCATGACCACTATTTCTGTTGTTTTGATATTGGTTTCTATTTTGGTAATGGTTTTCATGTTTAAATTGATCATTGTTCGAATTTAAATTTTTTATATGATTTTGGTGTTTATTTATATATCGAAAGTTTCTGTTTTTGTAATTCTTATAATAGTTATTTTCGTTACTTTGTTCAGAATTTTGATATTGATACCTATTGTTTTTACTAAAAATATTTGAGTTATTGTAAGTTTTATGTTTTGTCCAATTATTATCATCTAGAATTTGAAATGCTTCAGTTAAGGTTTTTATATCTCGTGCTATTATTATGCTAGCCCGGTATCGGGTTGTTATGGCCACCCAAGAAGAAGAAGACAAATTTTTAAAAACTGTATTTTTCTAGAGTAATATTCATCGCTTTGAAGCAGTGGCCAATTTCTGTCATTTACTTTTTGTATAAGTCGACTTGCAGCTTGACAAAAATGCCTAAAAAAAGTATTTACTCAGACACACACTCTTACACACACATTGTCCCACACATGGCGCTACAAGCTCGCTGCATATATTTCAGTGTAGTTGTAGCTGTTGTCGTTGTCGTTGTCGTTGCGGCAGCACCAAAGGCAGTAACAGTAGTTGGCGCTGGAGCTCTAGCTGTTTTTGACAGTTTTGTGTACTGTCAATTTGAAGCAAGAGTACAGTCCCCGCCTCCTTATAGTGTATACAATATTTTCTCTTTCTTTGTGTTGTACTCTTTTTGTGGTTTTTTGTTGTTGCCTTTGGTTGCCTTGCTTTAAAAACATCTTCGAATTTTTCATGCTCGTTTGGATAACTGTTGTTGCGTTTTCCTTCTTCTTATTCTTCTTCATCGCTTTTTGTTGTCATTTTCTAGTCGTTTTTTTTAAACGCCTGCACGGTATGGTAAGGTTTTTTTGTGAGTACTTGCTGAGGGAGTTGGGTTTTGGCCTGGGTGAAACTTGTATTTGACAGACCCTTGTCTTCATATGTGCCACAACTATCGTTGTCCCGTCTGTCTGTCTGTCTGTCTGCGCTGTCTTGTTGTTGCTGTCATCGTTATTACATTCAGTCGCCATTGCTTGTAATAGAAGCATGTGTGTGTGTGTGTGTGTGTGTGTGTGGTAAAGACTAAGATCGCAGTCACGGATACCCCGTAACTTAAGCAGCTCGGCAAGCTTTTTTTTCGTCGTACATATGAAAACTCGGAAAAATTAAAAAAAAAAATAGCAAAAAAAATCATTGTACTTATAAAGCGTATTCGCTGGCAGAGTATTGCATAAATTTTTGCTAGATTGTATGCAACGCGTCGTCATCTGTTTAGTTCAAATACAAGCACACAAAAAAGCACAAACACATGCAAGCCACCGTATTTGAGCTGCATGATTGATCGTTCAGAAATACGGAAAGCGTATTAAAAAAACCAACAATACAGAGTATTTTTCGTAGCCTTCGATAAGCAGCTCAGCGGGTGACGCTGTTATAGACGTAAATATGTATGTGTGTGCGCTTGAGCTCATGTTTAGTACACTTGAAAAAAAAAAAGTCGTTATACAACGAAGAGAAACAGTTTTGAGTCAAGAATATTTTTGTGCACCAGATGTCAAAGCACTTTAGTTCGCCAATAATTGCTCTTAAGCACATTGAGTGTATGTGATAACAACGATTTCTAACAATACGGTTTAAGAGACATAAAATTTAAATATTTTGCTAACAAATCGAACAAAACTGTGCAATTTCAAAATATGCGGCTTCTATTGGAAAAGGGTGAACACAGTTTTAATGATAAGGCTCACACGAGTCTCGGGATGGAGAGAAATGGTTCAATCGCTATCCGAGTGATATCTAAAATTTGCCCATAAAACTTATGGTCTGCCACGCAGAGTTCCTTTCCTACATTGACTGCTGGGGAAGCACACCATGCTATTGTAGCGGTGTTTAATTTTGTTATGCCACAAAGTGTGCTACATTTAAATAAATGGAAACTTAATGCATTTAAAAGACAAACTCCTCAACCACACGGCTTATTTAGCGCTCGCAACAAGGAGCGACTCCAAAAACAACACATAAGACAAGCACCCCCCCACACACGTGAAGGGCATAACCAAGATGTAAGCTTAAAATAATTAAATTGTCAGTAGCAACAGCCCTCACCCAACTCATTAGAAAAAAAGGAAAACCCTTTTCGCCACACACACACACACACGCACATTCACTAACAGACATACACAGCAAGCGGTCGACTCTCGGCTGAGCGCCCCCGCTTGGGCGCCATCAAAATAAATGCCTGTCATTAAACAAATTGTCGCAATAAATCTGCGCATTTCAAAGTCACTGAAAAGTAAGCGGCTAAAAAGAAGAAGAAGAAGACAGCATTGCCATTTCTTTTAACTTGTCTGCACACACACACACACACACACACACACACTCAACCAAAGAGGAACCCGAAGTGCTCTCGCGCTCTTTCTCTTTCTATCTATGTTCTTCTCTTTTGCTGTCTTGTTCTGTGTGCTCACCATAAGGCAAGGCGAATCATTAGCAACGAATGTTGGAAGTGAAAGTCGGTAGAAAAGGAAAAAGTCGGCAAGAAGTCACATGTCTGAGCGTTGCCGTTAGCCTGCATCTTATTACTTTAATTAACTAATAATCCAGCCGGGGCTTCGATTGGGCGCCAAATCCACCCCAAGCTCATGAGAGCTTTCTCTGTGTGTATGTGTGTGTGGTTGTGTTGGAAATTTAATTTATGCTCATTTTCGAATAATTATTTTGCAAAATCCCCTGACAAAAATCATGTGTCAGATTTCAAAAATGCATGCATAATTTAAGCTGCAAGTTTAATGTGTGTCTGGACACTAGAGTGGCATAAACAGTGAGAGGGAGAGGGGGAGAGGGGGAGAGAGCGAAAGAGGAAACCACACAGGTTCAGACCATTAAAACATATGGCACAAATTGTACTTTTAAATATATAAAGCGCCAATACAAGCAATGTAAACAAAAGTCAATCAAGTTGACAAAATAAAAAACAGTGCTTAAAAAAACAGAAACAGAAAACATTCAAAGCAAACACAGAAAGCAATTAAAAATAGCTGCCCAAATGTCAAGCGGCAAGTTAATTAAGCGCTATAAAGACGCCATTTTGTTGCTCTTATTATTTTCGCATGCTTGTTTCCTTATTTTTTACTTAGTGCATCTGAGTAGATTGTTGCGAGCGAGGGCTCAATAAGCAGTCAGACAAAGATCAAAATCAACGGCAACCCTAAACACAAAAAAACCAAAAAAAAAGACACAAAATAAACAAAAGCAAAGAAAGGCAAAGAGAGAAAAGGTCTTAAAAAAACCGCATAAATTAAAATACATAAAGCAGGCGAACGGCTAAAAAACAAACTGCTAGACAAACACAACGACATTTGTAAGGCGCATACATGACACACCCACACACACACACACACACACACACAAGAAGAAGACACAGAAACCTAGCGCCGATAAGATGGCCACACAATAAAACAAAAGTTCCGCTACTGCTGCTCCATAAAGCAAAGACAACAACTACAACGGTAAAAACAAAAGCAGCAAAAGCAAAAGCAAGACAAGAGAGGACAAGACAAAGGGACAGCAGCACAGGGCACAGGGCACGGGGCAGGGGGCAGGGGCAAGCAAAGACAAGTTGAAGTATCCAAGCAAGTTGGCAACAAATTTATGAGCAAATTAATTGAGATTGGAAACGCAAAATGGAAGTCAAGCAAAAATAAAACATACGCAACAACAACAACAAGCGAAGAGACAGAGGAAGAGAGAGAAATAAAGAGAAAAAAGGCCAGGGCCACGCTATGTCAAGCTAAAATCCTACGTCCTGCTTGTTAGTAACTTGGGGCGCTGGGGGAGACTTTAGCGGGGACCGTTTCTAACTTAATTGAGAGACAAGTCAATAAACAGTTACAGTAACAACAACTAAAAGAAAGAAACAACATAGAATGCCGGCCAAGTCGACATGTCTATGAGCTATAAACAGTTACTGTTACTGTTACACTGTTACTGTTACACTGTTACTGTTACACTGTTACTGTTACACTGTTACTGTTACACTGTTACTGTTACACTGTTACTGTTACACTGTTACTGTTACACTGTTACTGTTACACTGTTATTGTTACACTGTAACTGTTACACTGTAACTGTTACACTGTAACTGTTACACTGTAACTGTTACACTGTCATTGTTACACTGTTACTGTTACACTGTTACTGCTACACTGTTACTGTTCAATGCTCTACCTCCATTTTGCATAACCAGTTGCAGGGCATAAAGATCACAGAACATACAAACACGGGGGTGCAAAAAATTATGTGCGTATCTATGAAAGCAAGCGTTGCCACATAAAAAAAAGTTACTAACAACAACAGTGAGCTTGACGACAACAACAGAGAGAGAAGAACTACAATATAACAAGCGACAGAACAATGAACAAATAAAGCCATAAATCTTTGCGACTAAAGCAGTGATGTTCAGAAAGAGTATACACAAATTGTGTGATTGCATTGGTGTGATATACACTGCGCAAAACCAGTATCACCCACAGGAATTGCAACGTAAGCGAAAGCCAAAGCAAAGCAATACAAAATAATACTCAAAACTAATTAAAATAGGCGGCGAGCGAATGCATACATATTTTTTCGACAGTGCATAGCTCACTCACAACGCGCTTTTTACTCTCGCACAAGCAGTGAGCGATGGCCTCAGCAAGCTCTTCGGCCGTGTCTGTGTGAATAAAGAACGGAAGCCTTGGCCGTACGGGCTATGGAAGAACATCACTAGCAACGTATACTTAACAAGGTAACCTCGTCGTTACGACGCCAGCAGCGCAGTTTCTCAATTTTTCAATGTCATGCGAATTTCAATGAGAGAGGTTGTATGCCGCGCATGTTATTTCAATTTATGTTAGTACATTGTTTTATTAAAATTATATTTTATGCATTTATTTTGACTTTATTTATAATCATTTATGCTTTAATTATTAAAAATTTTATTATCACTTACGGTTTGCTCGGCACCTTGATTTGATGCACTTTAAATAAAAAGCAAGCAAATTGGAATAATAATTTTTTACATACAAATGTATTTATGGACAAAAGTATAAATTTTAGACACCATTTATTTACCAAATGGAAGAGTCAGCATATCAAACAATTTTAATGTACTTGGTATGTACATATGTATGTATTTTTGGCTTACCTTATTCCCTGAAAACACTCCAGCATTCCAAATTCATCTGCCTAAAATAAAATTGCTTTAGTTAATAATAAAATAAATTAATGTTGAGTTAAAAACACAAAATACTACCAGCACTTACCAATTTCGCACAACTTTGCACTTTGTACTGATGGCTAATGGCGCATATTTTGTGAAGGAGCATTCTTTTTGTTATTTTTCTTGTATTTACACAAATTTCTTCAATTTACACAAACAACAACGGGCAAGGAGCACTCCGCAACGTACTAAGACTCTTTCAGAGAAATTGAGCGAAACAGCGCGCTCGCCGTAACTGGTTTTTTTTTTCTATTCCGCCACAACTCTTTTTTGAACCAGTCCGCTACTACAATTACAACTAGTTAGAGCTGTTACCAGTAGACCAATTTGCTGCAGGTCTTCTTGTCTGTGTATGTGTGTTGGTGTGTGTGTATTGGTATGTGTGTGTTTAGTTGCTGGCTGTTGCGGCTATGCGTGCTGCTGCAATTTGTGGTGTCACTTGTTTGCCTGCCAGCAACACTTGATCCATTATCCTTTGGCAATGTCGAGGCCAGAAGCTGCTGCTGCTGCTGCTGCTCATCTGTTGTGATGCTACTGATGTTATTGTTGTTGTCATTAAAATTCAAGGCATACGAAGTCATTAAATTATACGCGACATCTTTTGTGCCCGGACGAAAGTGTTGGGCGAGGTTAGATACGCTAGATAAATAGACAGACAAGCCGAGTGGCAACATGGCAACTTGGAGTGGGCCCTAAACTTGGCAAGTGGCAGCGAGGGTGGCGTGGCAGCAGCAGGCGGTATGTAATATGGCAGTGAGCTGATTTCAAAACGCGTCTCGCATACGGCAACAGCGGCAACAACTACGACAGCAGCGTGATGCGATTAAGCAATCAGCCAAATTGGCAGCAACACCAACTTGAAAGGAAATTACAAAGCAACGGCGCGGCAAGCCGGAGGCCCTAAGCATTGTATCTACACATACTTACTAAACATATTATAGATACACACACACACACACACACATAGATACGTAAACAATGTAGATAATAGATGACAATGGCAGAGGCAGCAAGACAAGTGACGTCATGCGAGTTGATAGAGTGCGGCAGCATTAAAACCAATAAACAAAGAACAAGCAAACCTCTAACATTATAGTTGTAAAGTTGTTAACTTGGGCGACAACAACGAGAAGAACCATGTGACACAATAACAGCCATAACAATGACTACAACTGCACTAAGTGCATTAGGATAAGATATGTAATTGTTGGGAAGTTTAGGAGATGTACGCGATTCGTGACAGATGCACGAGTCGAGATAACTGACAAAAGCACGCACCATAACATATAACTTTGTTTGTAGAAGCGGTATCAATTTTTACACTTTGATTATGTATTCCAAATTGATGAATTTTGTTTGGTAGAGTTTTTGGTACTTATTATTAAATATGAACAGACACTTTGTCATCCTCACATAAAATGACGTGATGAAACATATTTCATAGTTAAACGAAGCAAATTGCGACTCTCACTCCCATTGCTGATATTATTCTATTCCGAAGTACTCTTCAGAGCTGCTTTACAAAAGCAGTTGATAAAACAAAATTCCATTATTGGCGATAGTATCAAATCGAAAAAACGATACAGCAAAAGATTTTTAGTTTTTAAAGTGTTTTAAGCTACATCTTCCAAACCAATTCAATATTTTTAAACCGTTATGTGACCTGATCGAAAGCTGCTGTCGGGAATTCGAAGTTACTTACACTTTCGTTACAGCGCGGAATGTCGCCCGCCATAATGCGCAGAAAGAGTATGAATGGTGAAATTTAATCTAAAACTATTTTAATCATTAGTCTGCGGATTTGACCTAAGCAAACCTTGTCATTTATCGCAAAATGTGTGAAAGATTCTACGATTGAGAGCGTGAATCCCTGCCGCCAGCTTGCTTAGGAGTTAACTGTACTCTAATAATTCAATAAGCACATTTTTACTATGCATTAATTGTGAAGAGGAACCTTTTTGTATCCAAACAAATCCATATGTACTTAACCATTTAGAAGTTACCCTTCATCGTTTCGATGATGCACATTTTAAATTTATCATACAGCATTAGCAGCGATCAAGTTGAGAGCTTACTAGAGCGTTTAAAAGAAATCTAGAAATTTTTATAAAAGAAAGAACGTTTGTGGTTGCCATGTTGTTTTCATGGTATTTATCTTACCTATTGTTTATTTTTCAGTCACAGAAGACAAAATCACCATGGCAAATAACACGATAGAGCAACTTGTCCAAATGATAGAATTTTGTAGACGCGGTGGCCCTCCAACGTTTGATGGCCGTACGTCACAGGAAAGTTGGGTTTTCCAAGCGACCCAGGCGCTCAAAGTCCATGGCCACAAAGCATTCCACATGAACGTTTTAAGGGTATGGTTATCTCCCGTAAATTGGCCACCAAATTGACTTGTAGATGTTCTTAAAGTCGCAGGTCTATGCCAATAAGCGGAAATCAACCGATGCTCTTCAATTAACCTAAGTAAGAAACGATGTAATATTCCATATAAAATGGCTTACGTGGGCCTTTCAAATAAGTAATGATTTTCGGTAACTCACACACATTTTGCGGCTCTTCCATAAGTAGTGCCTATTCCTTTTAAGTTAAATATATATAATTTTAGCCAAATATAACGAAGATAAAATGTTTTAGGCACAGACTTTTTACAGTTTCCAAAATGTTAATGTGCTTTAAGGCCATTTTAATTAGCGCCGCGAAAGGAAATCAAAATTTATTTGATTGCGTCAAGCGATAGTACGTTTTGTTTTGATCCAAAATAAGCTAAATAAGAAATGTCTAGCATGCATACTTTCTTAAAAAAAATGCAGCCTCACAGATGTGAAACAATTAGCTGTGAGTTCTTTCCAACTTGGCATATTGTTTGCAAATTCTAACATGCGCATATGCCAACGCCAGCATGCTCTTCTTGTCACGCTCACACCAAATATATCACACAAAATGAAAGATGCAATCTTCTCGCTCTATTGTGGACGCTGCTAACACAGCACAGACAAGCGTAACACCAACCGAGCGTAACAACATACAAGCTTATTAGCCGCGAAGCGTCATAACACAATTTCGTGACGCCACACGAGTCGCTCTGAGCACCAAGGTCCGCCCATAGATGTTTTATATAAAAAACAGCGTTGTCTTCAACTTTGACTAAGTTATGGCCCAGTTGTACGTCTATTTCAACACAAAATACTGCAAAAACGCGTGAAATTGAATACTTTTCTTATTTAGTGCTTTGCTAGTCAAATATCGCGAAATGTAATAATTACTTATTCTGGTTTAAAATCAAAAAAACACAACTGAATCCCAATTCACAATGTGAATGACTTGTCAGAAGTAGTTCCGTGCCGAAAGCAATTGCGTCCAGCTCTGGTGAAGACACAAAAGGCTCAGAGAGAGAGGAGAGAGAGGAGAGAGAGAGAGAGAGAGGAGAGAGAGAGCGCAGTGTGAGTGCCAACAACTTAATTGGCTGCAATGCTTAAATTGTAACAAAACAAAAATAAACGAAAATAAAAATGCAAATAGATCAATTTGTTTAGTTCCGACTTATGTACTGCACACACACACACACACACACACACACACATACACAGACACACACACAAAGAAACCAAGCGAAAGTCGTAAGTGGCACAATGACAACAATAATAACAGTAACAACAGCAACAACAACAACAACAACAACAACAGCAACCGCACAACAAACATGCAGAAAAGCCACTACAATCCACAGTCCACACTCGATACACTTGAAAGTCGAGCAAATTTGCGTAAGTGTAAAACAGGGGGGAAAGGCAGAGAAATGAGGAAACCGTTAGAGGAGCACGCCATAGACAGCTGCACACACACACACACACACACACACACACTCACACATACAGACAGACAGACAGACAATGCATGTGTGTGTGTGTGTGCAGACAAACACGATATTTGTTATGGCCAAAGCGTGAGAAAAAAAAAAGAAAAGCAAAGTATATTTTCGGCGGCAAACAAAGCAAGGCAGCAGTGTGAGTAACAGAGACAGAGAGAAAGAGAGAGAGAGAGAGAGAGAGCGCCGATGAGCGAGAAGGAGCAATGCGCCACACGCCAAGACAAATTATGCTGTTGATAAGCGCGACAATGGCGGAAGCAGCCAAGGAACCAAGGAACAAGCCAAAGCGATGTAACTGACGCTGACACGCGGCTAATGTGTGTGTGTGTGTGTGTGTGTGTGTGTGTGTGTGTGTGTGTGTGTGTGTGTGTGTGTGTGTGTGTGTGTGTGTGTGTGTGTGTGTGTGTGTGTGTGTGCGCGCGAAAGTCGTCTTTGTAGAGGCAACGACCTAGCATTGCGTCGAGATTACTTGTAAAAGGTTATTTAACCCATTTAAAAACGGCAACAACAAGCGAAAGACAAGCGAAAAGACAGCGGGGACAACGACAAAAGGACAAAAGGACAAAAGGACGAAAGAATGAGAGCGATAGAAACAAAGAGAAAGCGAGCGAGCGAGCGAGCATGACAGGCAAAACAATAAAAATATATAAACAAATTGCACTGAAGGATTAAGATGGCAAGGATAGCAACAAAGGGCAACAAGGAGCTGCTCAACATTTTGTCGATTGGGTTGTCCTTTTTTTTGTGTTTTGAGTGCAAGTTATTAGAAAATGGCGTAAGCCATCGGCTATGTAAATCTCCGAATACACACATATGCATGAGTGTGTGCATGTGGCCCACAAGAAATTAAAAGCTGTTCCAAAATCCATAGCACTGACAAAGGATGACACTCGCTATCAGCCAGAGAATCTTGAGCAAGCATCCGGCTGGATACATTATAGCTAGCGGGGGACTGCCGGGACGAACGCGACTGTTCCACATAAATCATTGGTCTAAATAAATCACGGCAACAGCAAAAGCAATGACGGCAACGCCAGCCTTTGAAATGGAAAATCTTTGAAAAACTTTGGCCTAAAAGAAAAAAGAAAGAAAATGATTGATAATGGAGACGGCACAGGGTGTCACATTTTTCAGACAGCCAAAATCCAGATAAGAGTTGAGAACAAAAAATAATTAGAATTTTCTTGATATAAATTTAATTAAATTGCTAAGATAATGCACGCATTATCGCAAGCGGCTCAAACGAATTGTTTGTAAGCCAGCTTAATCAGTTCAACAAACTGTTCATTTAGCGCTTAAAAACTGAAGTGCAATCGCGTCGAACAGCTTAAACTCTTTAGGAGTCCTAAGGCTTTCCTAAATGATCTAGCCATTTTGTTATTCTACGCTGAAAAAAGTTGCGCAGCATCCATGAATTCTTCTTTTCTATGCAGAAAAGCTGCGTTGGTTATGCTCGTACTGCTTTATTATCAAAACTAAGACAAGAAATTGACAAGCTCCAACCTTTGTTTTGATATTGTTGATAAGTACGTGGGGTCAGCGAAGCAAACAGTTACAGTACAATACAATACCTCAATTTACGTACTCTCCGCTTATTTGGGCCTTGCATTTACGTCGTTTAGCAGAAACGAAATCCAGGAATCCTTCACTGAACCTTATAAGCATTTGGTTTTGCTCGGTTTTAAATTCGGTCAGTTGCAAGGTAGAGTATCCCAGCCAGCATTTTATGAAAATTGAAGTCCTTTTTATTAAAGCTTCTGTTAGATTAATACGACCATTGTACTCATTTTGTGATCATAAACGACTCTTCTGTCAGAAGGAAAGTCGTTTATGTCACGCTTTCCCGATCGGTTTCGCCTCTTTTTCAATTCGTTTTTCTATATTTAATCCGTATTTATTATTTTTATAAGTATACTGAAAGACTTTATTTAATTATAGAAAACTAGGGGCATGCCCCACTTGAGGTAGATTATATTCCTTTTCGTCTTCGCGTTCCCCTTCCTCTAATTCTTCTACTTCCTCTCCATATTCTCCCCCTTCTCTTAATCGTCCCATTCCTCTTTCCCACTTCTTTTCCCTCCGCATCATCATCATCATAACATGTACAGAAACTTTTGAATGATCCTTGCCACTTCTAACCTCACCGCCCATAAACGATTGCATTGAAGGCGAGTATTTTGTGATTTCACCTACGAAATGTTTAAAAAAAATGTTATTATATTTCATAGAAATGCTACCATAATAACTTTTTACAATAGTTATAGTTAAATAGTTTTGTTTTCATCGTAGGGCTGCGTCATATTTTACAGAGAGGCAGGAATTTGGGTGCGAATTTATTGTTGGCCACGGACTACACGACCGTTCCAGGTTCACTCCAGTGAACAGAAGGCTGGCAACTATCCGCATCAAGGCTAAATTCTTTAACATCAGCCTAATTTGTCTCTCTACGACCGCTGCCCCACCCATGATGTTAAAATCGTGTTAGGCGATTTTATTGGAAAGGTTGGAAGAGAGCGCAGGTCCTACTGTCGGACAATTCAGCCTCCACGAGACCAACTCGAACAATCTCAGGCTAATTGACTTCGCCGCGGCACGAAACATGGTAGTCTGTAGTACCAGATTTCCGCATCCCGATATCCATAAGGCTACATAGCTGTCTCCTGATCAATCTACACGCAATCAGATTGATCATGTTGTGATTGATAGAAGGTATGCATCCAGCGTGCTTGATGTTCGTACGTTCAGAGGGGTCAACATCAACTGTGACCATTACCTTGTTGTAGCCAAGGTTCGCATGCGTCTAAGCATAGGGAAGAACGTGCGATCTAGCGCACAATGAAAGCTGGACTTCACAGAGCTGCAATCACAGCAGACTGCTGAGGACTTTTCCGCTCAACTGTCTGAGCAGCTCACTCAACTTCCCTCAAAACCTGATAGCGCCGAGGGACTCTGGAAGCATATATCCCACTCCTTGCTTTCCACCGCGGAGAACGTAATTGGATTCCAACGCAGACTGCCAAGGAACCAATGGTATGATCAGGAATGTCGCGAAGCCACTGCAGTAAAGAACGCCGCCTATAGAAGGACCCTGCAGTCGGCTGCTACGCGATCTGTGCGAGATCACTATCGGGAAATGAGGAGGACCTCGAGAGGAGATCGAGATATGCAGAATGACGTTAGGAAGTTCTTCCAAAAAGTCAAGCGTCTGGCTGAAGGATTTAGTACCGGAGCGTCTTCCTGTAAAGATGCAGAGGGAAATCTGGTAGTGGATGCACAGGGTGCACTGAGGTTGTGAAGGGAACACTTCTCTGGCTTGCGCGGGCGATGATGATGACAATGCCGCCCCAGGAGTTAACTTTCCGACGTCTCCAATTGTATTTTGGGGGACGTTCCCTACGCACAACCCATTTAGAGCCAAGGGAGGGCTTCGCTGCGCACATTAGCTCACTACTCTAACACCGGATGGCGATTAGAGCAGCTATCTAGGGGGCACCACGAGGAGGTTGTGCGTCAACTTGGTTAAGGTAGAGACAGGTATACCCCTGGCCATTCTCCGGTGAATGGCGAGCAGAAGCTTTCACCCTGTTCCACCAGAACCCAGGCCACCCCTTTTGAATAATAAATAAAAATAATAGCTCAAAGGAAATATGTAGAAATAATTGTGAAAAATTATAAATGAATGCCATTTTAAAATAATATTTAATTCAGCCTTCTTACTCTAGCAGGTTAAAAGATATAGGTAAAAAAAAACTTGTACGTTAGTGGTCTGCTCTTATGTGCGGCAGTGTATATCATTTATAGATTAAAAAAAAATTTAGATTAAAAAATTAAAAATGAATATTAACAGCATTGAAACAAAATACGCAAAAAAAAACGATATATTTTTAACATATGAACTCACACTAACTGAATATAAGCTAAAAAACACATAAATTTCAAATTATGTAGAAAGCTCAAAAGTACGTTTTTTTAAAATACATTTTAACTTAAACTTAAAAACATGATTTGCATAATAGTAAAAATAAATGCACAAAAAGAGATTGCGTAAATATATTATATTCAAAAACCAGATGAACATAAAGTTGTGCCTTTAATATAATCAAAAATAAATGTAAATTTATGAGTAAATGCAAAAAAATATCCACGAAAGTCTCAAAACTTTCCAATCCCATTGTACATAAGTCAGTAGTCCGCAACTTGAAAGGCGTCAAGATGCAAGAGATAGCAGTAAAGGCCCCAGAGTCAAAAAACAACACAGCAGACACAGGACCCCGACCCAAAACGATAGCGCCAAGGACAACCAACGATAAGACAACGCAACACAAACCCCAACCGCAGGCAAAACAAGCATACAATCATGCGAACCTCAACGAACATAAGCCATGCAACATGCAACAAAGTCGGCACGGCTTTACTTAAAGATTACAAACAAACATGTAGCAAGAGAGAGAGACCCAGAGAGAGAGAGAGAGAGGCGCACGGAGAGAGAGAGCTCGAGCGCGAGCGCGAGAGTGAGCTTGAAGGGGCGCGCTTTTTAAATTTATGCAACAGGCTTTGGTCCATTTGTAAATTATGCGCTGTCATAAACCAGGCCGAGTCCCAATCCGACCGAGAGTGCGAATCCGAATCATGTCATAGCGATAGGCAGCAGCTGCGTCGACTGCGACTACAACTCCGGACCGGACAACAATGTCACAACAAAAGGCTGCAATTTACAGTTCGATAGTGCGGCATGGCGGCGAAAATTATTGAGCTCCTTGCCACAGAAAGTCACCCAAATGCATAGTACTGTGCAACACGGAGTCAACCGGAGTGGAGCTGCGCTACTTGCATGTATGGGCATATAATTTTTGCCAAATCAGAATATTTATGCGTCTAGCCGCACACAGATACGCACACACACACACACACACACACACACTCATATCCATTTGCGGAGCGTAAAGGCAGTAAAAAAAATTACGGCACGCTTGAAAAAACGCGACAAAAACACGCAATGGATATGACTTTTATACAAAAGCCACCAAACCGGAATACAGACACATGCGATGCCTGCGGCCCGTATTGTTGTTGGTGCTCATTGAAACGCATTTACAGTGCACCCGGCACCAACACTCTCTTATGTATATAGACACACACACCCAGATAAAGATATATAAAAAAAAACGCCATTTTTTGTCACCCGCCTGCAAGTTCAATAAAAAGGCCAGAGTGGGTGGTGGCTCTCGTGGGTAAAATAGGCGATTCCGATGCCGATTCCGAGGCAAGTTTCAGGCACTGCCAACAATTTAAAATGGACGATCTGTTGTTGTAAAGGCTGTTATTGTTGTTTTGGGTAACTGTTGTCTGCCATGGCCGTGCGAGTGCAGCAAACGTTTTTGGCACTTTGGTTTGTGGCCAATTTAAACGGCAGCCCCCCCTCCCATGAACAACAACAAACGCTGTCTGGGGCACTGGACGCTGCCCGTTGAATAGTCCCTGCGATAGGAGCAAGCGTTAGTCAGTGAGTTCGTTGGACGTCCGTTTGTCCGGTCGTCTGCAAGTCTGGGAGTCCGGTCAAGTGCTGCCGTGCAAACATGTGGCAATTTTTGCGGTTGAAAAAGTTAAAAACTTTACACACTGTAGTTAATGGGGCTGGTCGCACACACACACACACACACACACACACACAACCACACACACGGACACATAGATGAGGCGCAAACGAGTCACAACTAGAGCTCGAACCGGAGTAAGCGAGATGCACGGAGCACGTTTAGTTTTTGTTTGTTGTAGCTGCTGCTGTCACTCGGCTTATTGTTTGAGGGTAATTCTTTGATTTATATTTAATTCAATTTTTATTGTGCTTAAAAAATTTATAAATTATGACAAAAGCTACACTACAACAAGCACAAAAAATATATATATTTATATAGTGAAAAAAACCACTGCACACTTTGCAGCGCTACAGGGAGACTCTTGTAGCAGTTGCGGGTTTTCGCATTGAAGCATTCCGGAATTGGTTAAGGTTGAGGCTGCATTTGACAAGAGACCGATTAAATCGCTTAAAAGTATATAAAACTTAATAACTTGGAAGCGACGAAGTGTGCACACACTTGCAGATCAAATCAAGAGCGGTCAAAACAAGCAGTGAGCTGGATTCCGGCTAGACTAGGGAAGTTAAACTTAAGTCAACAGATACAACAAAATCCTGCTTAAATTTGGAACAATAAAACACTACAAATGAGACCACTTCGAAACTTGTCCCCCGATCAATCTACACGCAACAAGACTGATCATGAACAACGCCCAGCGGACTCGATGTTCACACTACGCCAAATCCGGGAAAAGACCCACTGATATCAAATCGACCCCTCATCTTTTTTACGATTATAATGCAGCATTTGGTAAGCTGTTCATTTCCCCCCGAAATATGTGAGGGGTATACAAAATAGACACTCAGAATCTCTTCATCGATTATAAAGCCGCATTTGATAGTTCGTTGAGGAATCGCGCATATGCAGCACTGTCCGAGCTTGAGAAGCAAACGCAGCTCCGTCAAAGTAGGAAAGAACGCCTTCGGGCCTTATTCGTACCAAGCGAAGCTTTAGACGTGGCGATGTCCTATCCAGTGACCTCTTTAACTTTGTGATGGAGAGTATGTTGCTAAAGACCGAAGTACATCGGAACGGGAAAAAAATTAACTACAAGGGCGTCCAGTTACTCGACTATGCAGATAATATCGATATCATTAATCATACTAAACGAGCAATTTTGAGTGGAGTGTGTTGAGCGGAACATACTCCGTAAGATCTTTGATCCTTTCGGCGTTGGCAACGACTACCTCATTCGATGGAACGACGAACTCTGTGAGCTCTACGACGACATTGGAATATTCAAGCGGATTATAATATAGCGGCTGCGCTAACTAGCTCATGTTTTGCGTATGGAAGAAGAAGCTATTGCGAGAATGGTCTTCAGTGCAGCTGTAGAAGGAAGGCGACGAAGAGGCAGGCCAAGTCACCTTTGAAAGAAGAGCACACTAACTATCTTCGGTGATACCCGATTGGAGAGAGCGCCTTAACCAACTAACGGGTGTTATAGCCAGTTAAAAAGAAGACCTCAAAAAAGAGAACCGATTCGGACGAATCTCGGTAAGAACATAAAGGCGAGCGAATAACTTGCTTCTCACTACGGGGTTTAAAATATAAAAGAATAATTTTTGCATAAAAAATGCATCTAGTACACACATACGAGGGTTGCCTTCTATATTTCCAGTAGTAGTAAAAGTACGAAAATGAATCATTCAAAAAAAAAACGTCACGATGTTATATACATGTTTGCAGTCTCCATGGCTGCCAATATTCCTCCAAACAATGCATCTTGACACGTAACTATTCTTGTAACAAAGGTGTATAATTAAACTTAAATGTAAAGAAAAGACAGATTATTATTTATTATTTAAAATTTTTGCCTATTTTCTCAATGTCTCTCAAACAGAAGACCAAATAATGAAGCTTGCTAAAATAAAACAAAATAAAGTTGCTAACCAACTCAGGCTTTTCCGCACGTTTATCCAAACAACCGAAATTAGCTATTCTCTTTATCCCCCATGGTTGGACGGGATCTGTGTTAGGTGATAGTTCATGCATCCTGTTCCTCGTTCTATCCAATCCCTCAGATTCGCAATTAGCCTGTGGGTCCATCTTCCTTTCGTTGAGGAATCCCAACTGGCCTGCCATGATGCCATTGACGCTTCCCTTTCCTAAGTTCGGATAGCCCCTGTTGATGCTGCGCCGCGCATCGCCGACCGCCATGCGTGGATCTCTTTCATCTCTCCGGCCAACAGGTCAATGGGTAGCATATTTTCCAGGACGAGGGCCGCGTCCTCCGAGATAGTGCCGAATCCAGATATGACTCGCAGTGCGCTCAATCGGTAAGGTGCCGCTAGCTTCCTCCGCAAATCACTCCTCCCATCCAGTGACGTCACCCAAATAGGCGCCAGGAGCAATCGTACGCCAACCTTGGGCTCTCCTACATTGAGTAGCATCCGAAAGAGCGCCGCCTGCATCCTCGAGGCCTTTTGGCTCGCATAGTCCAAGTGGAGCCTGAAATTTAGCCTGTTGTCCAGCATGATGCCCAGATACTTGATTGAAGTTTTCGATCTGATCCTCGCGTTGCCCACTTGCACATCCATGAACTCCACCCTCTTCCTGCTCGTAATAAAGACGGTCCCTGTCTTATTCTAATTTTGCGTCCTGCATCCAATTGTTTATTGTTAGTATGGCCGCATTATTATCCGCCTGCACCCCCTTCACTTCCTTGGCCACCACTACCAGGGCTAAGTCATACACAAATCCAATTAGAGTGCACCAGTGTGGCAGTTTGAGCCTGAGAACTCCGTCATACATTATATTCCATAGGAGGCGCCCTAGGACCGACCCCTGTGGAACGCCTGCTGTATTGTATCATATTGTCAGAAAGGTAACTAGATACGATAATGCGCAGGTAGTCTGGCAGATCCACTTGTCTTAGTGTGTCCATTATCCTTTTCCAGCATGCCGAATTAAAGGCGTATCGAATATCCATCGTTACGACTGCACAATACTCCCTCTGGCCCCAGCTCCACCAGGTTCCTTCTATTGCCTTGGCGACAATGTCCACCACCGCCTTGATCGCATCCACTGTTGACTGTTACTTACGGAAACCATATTGGGAGTCGGAGAGACACTTTTGTTCCTCCATTATCGCCTGTTGACAATCCTCTCCAGTACCTTTCCAGTTTTGTTGAAAAGCCAGATTGCCCTAAATACCGACGGGTCATCACTCGGCTTATCTCCTTTGGGTAAAAGGATAAGACGCTGCAGTTTCCATATCCTGGGGAGATTCCAACCTGTAGGCGTTACGTGAAGGTTTCTACGAATTTCTCCTTGCAAATTGATACGCCAACTTTAAGGCTTTGTTGGGAATGCCATCCGGTCCAGGGGCCTTTTTGTCGCCTGTCCGCTTTGTTGCTGACATGACTTCGTGTGTATGTGTGTGTGTTAGGACGTGTCACTGATGACTTCAAGATGTTGACAATAACAATTGAACATGGTCAGTCTAAGTAAATAACAGCTGTGTGTGCCCCTATATGGGTGTGTGTGTGTGTGTGTGTGGGTCAAATTACCAGCACGTGACCGTTATGAAATGTGTCTAACAAGAGTATTAGCATGATTAGTTGATAAAATGAAATAAGCACAAATAAGCAACAGCTGCATATGAGTCGAGCCCAAAAGTATGCAATAAAATTGTGTCAAGTTTTATAGAAAATCATTTCAGACATTTTGTTGTTCACATAACCCAGCCAGGGATCAGCCATATATATCCGTATAGTCGTGAGGAGCGTGTGTTTGTCTACTTCTTTTATATCCGCTTGGCATTCATTTCATAGTGCTACATACACATAGAATAGAGAGCATGAGCAGCGCGAGTTTTATGTCGCGACCACAAAATGAACAGCAACAGACATAGCAAAAAAGAGCATTAAATGGCAGTGCCAGAATTTATCCATCACTTCCTCGTGGCGGCAGGGATGGGCAGCAACCAGCAGCAGCAACTGGCATTTAAGTCACGTAGCATGTTGAGTAATGCGACACGTTGCCATTGATGGCCCGTTGACGATGAAGTGGAAGTTGGAAATAGAAATGAAAATGAAAACGAGGAGCACCAGACTTGACTCGACTCTGCTCTGCTCTGCTCTGCTCTGCTCCGCTCCGCTCCTCGTCTATGTGGGAGCGCGTGTGGGGCAACCGCCATTGTGACAACCAAGTCAAGTGGCAGCCACGTGGTCACTGCCTGCAGCGCTGTGATAACTGTCTCTTGTTTCTTGCTGCACGATTTTTAGTGGCTCTTTAGTTGTAATAGTTGCTTACTTCTGATTTTGTCCCTTGATTTGCTGCGGCCGACGCCATTTTGTAATGCAATGCGCGCACAGAGCACATAGCACCGACTGAAAAGCCGCACAGATTGCCGCACTTACAGTTTGAGAGCCATTGCACTAAGCAGTCTTAATAGACCAAAAGACTAAGAGAACTATGGCAAGTATTCTGCTGCTGCTCCTACTTTTTGTTTTTTTTTTGGCGAGCGACAGCAAAGTTTTGGTATTTATTATGGCAACGGTAAAACCCGCCTTGGAACTTTTGCGGCTGTCAACGTAGCAAGCGCAACGCACTCAAAGTCAAACATTGTGGTGTCATTATTTTTGAAATACGATCGCCGGCAACAAACTCAAAGACACCGCACTGAAAACAACAACTGCAAAAAAGTTGGCTAAAAGCAAAGCCAGCGGCAAAGTCGTCAACGTGTGGCATGCAACCAGCGCCGCATAAGCATAACGTGTGGCGCAAAACCCAACGACGCAGTGCAGCAGCAAAAAGCGTACAGCAGAGAAAATCGCAGACGCCGCGGCAAAGTTCGCGCGTTTGCGACAAAAACCTTGCAGCGTGTCAAGCGGAAAGCGGAAGCACGTTGCCGTACAACGGAGCATTCTGTCAGAGTTATGGGCAGAAGGCGAAATACGGTAGACACAAGACGCTAAACGGACGGACATGCCAAAAGGTACGTAAAAAATGAACTGGCAAGCTATTGCCACAAAAGCGAGAAGTGTCGTCAACAGGCACGCCGCATGTTGCTTTTGTTGTTCCCGTAGTATTTGGCTTAGTCCTTGTTTTAGTTGTTACTGCTATTGACAGTCACTAGACAAGAGGAGAGCGCGCCCCAGCAACGATTTTGAATGTGCAACGAGTTATCGCGCCGTATCGTCTATTGTAGCTGCTAATGGCAACGTTTTGGGCGTTGGCAAGTTTTTCCAACAATAATTCAAAATTTTTATTGAATTTCCAACACATGCACACAGACGCCACAGCATCGAGCCAGCCAAGCAATCCGCTTTGGCAGTGCGCCTTCTCGGCTCGTCCAAACTGGCATTGGAAACAACCTTTGTATGCACATCTGGCACCCATGAGAGCTGCCTTATCAGTGTGCAAGTCTGCTTCAAGTACTTATAGTGCCAACAATGTCCAGTAATTTGCGGTCTCTTTAATGTGCGACACACATCGGTAAACGCCTTTGAAGTTTAAAAATATGTTTATAGAGCAGCTGCCGTAGAATAAAAGTATACCGCTTCTTAGCGAATGTAAGCTATATTTACATCGAAAAGGTTTGAACTTTGGTTTTATGCAAAAATTGTACAAGAAAAAAGCCCGAAATAAACGTAATGCACTGTTGATACCAGGCAAACATAAAAATTCGCAAATATGACTGTGGCCCATAGAGAAACGAAAGGCCATGGAAAGCTACCACAAAACACACACACACACACACACATAACTGAACGTCGCACTGTGACAAACAGTGGTCCAAATGACTTGTTTTGCGACAAACTATACTATCATAGCTAATGCAAACTATCGATACATTTTGTACTAAGCTTCAAAATAGCTTCTTCATTTTATAAGAATTTAGGGGGCTCCGCGCCTTGCTCGCTCCAACCTTCTTTGCCCTTTTCAAGGAAGATCATATTCCTCTTCTCATCCCGTTCCTCTTACCCTTCTCCTTCCCGTTCTTCTAAATTTTTCTGTTCCAGCTATTCTCCCTCTTCCCCCACCTCTTCACTTTCCTCTTCATCATACTAAGATCAGCTGCGAATATTGGAACGGCCTGTTTCAAACTTGTGGAAATGTCAAACCAACTTAGGGGCTGATCATAGATGAAGTCATCAAAATTTTGAAGAATCAAATTTTCTCACTAACTCACTTGGTAATCTCGCATCGAATATGAAACGCCTAGCCATATGCATCAGTCTTACTCACAAAACGAGTCAATAGCCTTTTACAGCAAAAATCTTAAAAAATACACAGAGATAAAAATGACATCCCCCAAATGAGTTGCCGTATACTCAATAAGCGAACAAGCATTTTTAAGTAAAAATTTTCAGAAAATACTAGAATTGATTAACTTTTGTTTTTTATCTCTTCTTCTTCTTAACCTTACTGAAATATGTGTGTCTATTTGGAAGTGCATTGTGGTGTTGCATTAGTTACTGTATCAAAGTTGGCTAGCGTGGCTCAATGGTTAAGTGTTTAAACCCAAACACTCGAGGTCGTGAGTTTGATTCCCATTCCCATTATTTAAAAAAAAATTTAATAATTACAACAACCAACAAACATACAAATAAAATTATAAAAAACGAATTTAAGCTGTCACGACTGGGAATCGAACCAAGGACCTTCTGTTTCTTACGCAAGCTGCTTAACATCACATCCACGCAAGAGTAAAAAAAAAAATTCTCAAAAACGTAAAAAGCAACTTGATTTGAGTATTCGTAAACTCATAAATTGTACTCAAAATGAGAATTTTCCCACTTATAATAAGATTTTAAGTACTTGCACTGTTTTCATGCACGGATGTGCTCACTTTGAGTACAATGTACTTGATTAATTTAAGAGGCGATGAAAGGAGAAGAGAAGGAGAGTGGAGCGAAAGAACCCAGTCTACGTAGGATTGTCCGAAGACGAAATCATTAAGCATTTAGGACCTATTTGCTTATGATGAATTCCGAATTATGATGAGACAAAAAGGAGGTACATCTTATCGCTACATATTGGGCAGAATTCGTATGTGTGTTATTACCAATGGCTCTCACATTATGTTTTTTGAAAAGAAGTGAATATGATGCTCTACAAATCTATGCCATTTGGGACAACTATTTAAAAAAAAGGTCAAACAAAAAGAAATTGGAAATAGGACTCCTATAGCGCATCAGGGTTTGCTTTCGTTTCACGAAACATACATTTGAAGTGTTTTAACCGACTCGTTTCATATAATTTCTTTCTGTTGTAGCAAAAGTCGGGACCCGACAACGTTTTTTACGTTTTTAACGTTTTAAACATTTTTTATGTCATTTCTTTTACATTGTCACTACTGTCAGAATGGAGAAAGATGATAGCATGGAGATCAAGTAGAGGATTGCTCATGTCAAACGATGCTATTAAGGTATCAGTAGAGAAATGACTAATAGATCCCTATCGCCAAACGAAACTAACACTGAACCAGACGTTCATCATTCCCGTTTTGCATTATGATGCTGAAGCATATATAGTATAATGACGCAGTCTGAGGCAAATGCGCTTGGAGGAGTGTTTGAGTGATATTGACATAGTAAAGGGAATAACCTGAGCCGTTGGTTGCCTCGTTCATATTGTGCATATGGATGAGAGAAAAAGGTCTACCTGGTAGACGGGTCTTTGATGCAGCTGCTGAAGGATGATGAGGAAGGTGTAGGCAGTGTCTCCGTTGAAAGAAATAGCTAGATAGCGCACTTACTACCTTTGGTATCATGTAAAGAAGGTGTGCGCGAATCTGTGGTGCTTGCAGGACGTAGCCTGGTAACCCGGTAGTTATGGCTAGTCATGAAGAAGAAGAAGAAGCATCTCTGATCGCTTCTGCTTATATATCAGATGCAACGGTACAAGCTGCTTCTATAATATACTTTTGCACCGATTTTGTTCCGCAACACCACTGTGCGTAGTGCGGTTGTCGTTATGGTTGCTGTGTGTGAGTGTTTGTATCGGCTGCAGGAGTAATTGCTACTGCCATGGGCAATGTATGCTGTGGGGCTCAGCCGCGTGCATTAAGGTATACAGGCTGTGGCCACAGTGTGTCGACAACTAATTTAAAATGTCGTCTGTCAGAGTTTTCGGGTGGTTTGCCGCAAAAATAAGTTGGACAAAAAAACACAAAGACTTCTGGCCAAGCTAAATGCAGCGATGATATCTGTCAAGCCAAAAATACCCAACCTGCCAATAGCAGCGCAACGTCAGCATCTTATTGCAGGTTATTTACTCAATCATAAGGCAAGCTATATTATTCGGTTTTTTATTAAAGTTGGCAACTACTAGTGCACCAGAATGTGATGTGTGTTAGCATGCAGATCAAGTTTCATTTTGATTCCAGATTATCCAGCTTAGCACAAATATCATGCGGCGGGACTCAAATCAGGGTGTAACCTCAGGCCTAAAGCCACACTGATAAGCTCCACTCAGCTATTTCACTTGGCTTTAGTCTCTCATAATACGCTTGGCCTTATAGGTGGTAGAAAGAAGATTGTTACCACGGCATACAGGGCAGAGTACACCAAAGTTCCAATCATCGGGCATGCTCTCTCAGTGCATTGCCGCCAGCCTTGAAGAGCTCGGCAGGCTGCAATCCGCTTGTCTGCTAGCTTCCTGCGTCATGGCGAAATTCTTTCGCAGGAAAGGGTGGTGAAATATCGACATAATGCGACAAACAACATATACGCATCTTTCGGTCAAATTTTTGTGCATCTAACTCTTATGCTGGTCGAGATTTCGACGTGAATACAGGCGAACATATCGACTCGACTATTGCTCCTGAACATTCTGTTCGTCACGCCACGCCTTCTTCTGCATGTTGCCTACATTGCACTAATCTATCAAACACTTTTACAATATGTTTACAGGCTATAAAACAGAATTTCATTGACGCGAGTTTATAATTCACAAGTGGTTAACACACTAAATCAATAGGTTAAAGCTTAAGCTGTCAGCAATATACATTTTATATCAAATTCAAATATTAAAAATATTTATCTTATTCTTTACTTTGCTTTCTATTTCAATTTTGGTATCTATATCCACATGCTATTTTTAGCACTTGTTAGAACTACTACCAATTCATTTCTAATATTTGGCAACTCACACTCCGTAATTTCGCGTGCCATATGCTGATAATCATATCAATAAAAAAGTTCGTATGCTAAAATAGGACGGACGGAGGATCAGGATACCTACGACTCTGAAATTCACGTGCACCCACTTTAATTTGGTTCTGAAACGGTTAAACGCAGGTTCATCCACAATCCGTAAGGCAGGGTTGCCTTTTGCGATAAATTCGACTACCTCCTTATGAGTTTGTTCGCATTTACTTTCCGATGGCTCCTTACCAGCAAAAAGCTATCATTTAAAAACAAGGTGACCATCTACAAGTCGTGCATAGCTCCTGGATGGAGATATGGATTGCAGGTCTACGGAATTGCTGCGAAAACCCAATTGCAAAAAATCAGAATCCTGCAGGCAAAAACTCTTCGCATGCTAACTGGTAATCCCTGGTTCAACTGCGGACATAGAGAGTGATCTGGATATGCCTAATGTTGGGGATATCTTAAAAGAGCAAGCCGCGCAGTACATGCTGCACTTTATTGTGTGGAGATTACGGAGGTTACATCCGGTCGAACTCCTCAATAGGTTTATGTAAATATGTACAATAATAAATTTGAAACACGTTAAAAACGTAAAAAACATTGTCGGGTCCCAACTTTTGCTACAACAGAAAGAAATGATATAAAACGAATAGGTTAAATACACTTTAAATGTATGTTTCGTGAAACGAAAGCAAAACCTGATGCGCTATAGGACTCCTATTTCCAATATGCCAAAAACCCGACAACCCACCTCATACACGTTCAGTTCTAAGATCCCTTCTAAAAGTTGTATTCAAAATTGATATGAAAAACATCAAGGTAACTGTACTGCGGGTGGAGGCCTTGCTGTGCGACAACACGAACAGACAGACATGTCTATATCGACACGTTCAGTTCTATGATTCCGACTAATACTTTTATACCAAATGGATGTGGTGGGTTGTCGGGTTTTTGGGAAATTGGAAATAGGAGTCCTATAGCGCAAATTTATTTAAATGCTTTTCATAGAAAAATGTCCAAAAATTCAGTATATAATAAATTTATATAATTTCGTTTGGGTTCTTCAACCGCTCAAAGTTGAGCATTTTTTCTGTAGGCCACAAATTCGAAATTTTAGGAAATAAAGTTTATCTTTAAGATTGGTTTTTAGGCAAACTATGCAAACGAGTATTACTTTCTTGATGTTTATTTAAAAGAAAATTAAATTCAAAGTGAAATAAAGAAAAAATTGTTAATAAATGCCAACCTTAAAATTGGGAGACTGCACTGCGCGATAGTGAAAATACAAC
This sequence comes from Chymomyza caudatula, assembly GCA_035041775.1. Classification (NCBI taxonomy): domain Eukaryota; kingdom Metazoa; phylum Arthropoda; class Insecta; order Diptera; family Drosophilidae; genus Chymomyza; species Chymomyza caudatula. The sequence goes on from JAWNKW010000205.1 coordinate 941,228, forward strand.
CGACAAGTTACATAGTGCAGGTTGTACATCTAGCCGAGTAGAACTCATAACCATCCAATTTTTTTTATATACAAATAATGGTTTTTTTGGACTTTATTTACTAACACATTGATATCTGGGTTATTTTTCCAGCAATTTTCAAATTTTAACACGTTCTGAAAAGAGAATGAATTTATCTTGAAAATCATATAAACATACATTTGGAGAATTCATGTTGATGACATCTTCAGATTCTCTTCTTGCATCTTTAAGACACGCCAGAGCAAAAAATTTACTTGAATGAAATAATTATAGTCCAGGAATGTTTAGCCTTTTAGAAATGCCTCCCAATTTTCATACCCTGTACACATAGTGCACAAGGGTATTATAGATTTGTGCAATGTGCAACAGGCAGAAGGAGGTGTGGCACACCATAAGTTCCATGGGCAAAAAGTCTTATCATTGACTCGGGTAGCGATTGTACCATGTCCGTCTGTCCGACTGTCCGTCTGTTCGTATTAGGGAATAGATCTCCGAGACCATAAGAGCTAGAGCCACAAAATTTTACCAAAAGATGCGCGCAGTCCTGTGTAAGATAAATTTATTGGATTGAGTTGATATTTGATTATTTGATGATATTGAAACCCCCCCTATATATTTATTTGAAAATTATCAAATAGTTTTTGATCTATGTTACAAAACTCAACGACATTTACCAAGAATACTGAAGTTACGAGTATAAAAGTAATTTCCATAATAGGAAAACTTGTCAATTGGAACCTCCCAATAGGAAAATGTTTAAAGGCATATCGATCTTATGAAAGGAGATATAAAAGTGGAACAACGAACTTTGTCGGCTTCGAAGAAATGTAACGTTTAAGTCGATATTTTCCAAGAAAAGGGACTAGATCTTGATCTTCTGTCACACATTCATTTGATTTTTTCATAAATTTCATTTATCCGTCGCCGACGCCGTACAACAAAATTGTACTAAATACCAAAAAAAATGCTTAACTTGATATTAGATAAGCCCTTGGGAAAAATTTGCACAAAATACAGGATTCGTTACTATTTCTATACTGGCTCGTGGGGTAATCTCAAAGACTTAAGATTTAATTTATAGCTATATAAAAGTAAAAAAAAAAAATCCAAAAAGTTTCAGCCACAAACTATAATAAACACTCAAGTTATTTAATCTTAAACATGCATTTGACTTTTTACAGCAATGTTAAGGCTAACATTTATGTTGGAGCTACTAAATTTGGTACGAAGACTTATGTTAAACTTATAAACCAATCATTGTTGACATTTTGCCGAATTAACCTCCTTCTACCGCAGTCCGGTTACCTTAATAACGCCGATAACCTTCAACGCTTCGATACACAAATTTGTACAGAAACTCTATTTTCATTGGAAAAGTGGGTACAGGGTATCGCACTGTCGGGCACCGTCCCAACTGTCTGCATTAAATTTTTTCATTTAAGAAGAGTAACTAACAATAATATTCGAAAAATGAAATATTAAATTCAAATTTATGTCAATTATTGATGGTTTTGTATTTCTGCAATCGAGAATAAGAAACAATAGTTTATATAAATCCATTATTCACATCCTATAACTTTTGGCAAAAGATAATTGTGGCCTATGAAATGGTAATTATAGAAAAAAACCTCTTCGGGCATTTAATCTGGCAAGGTGTAAGCACGTCATATTGAAGACCAAAGATAAGGTTAACTCTTGGTGTCGAAGTCAAGCATGAAGAGCGTCAAAGTCAAAGTTTTCATAAGAGCGTAAAGGTATTATTCTGATGTAAGCCTTGAGCTGCAGGGTCCCTTGATCGAAGCCCATCGAAATTTGCTGCGTTACCAGGGATAATTGGCCGGCTATACACAACAATCCAAGTTGACGATGATGATGATGATGATGGGCTTAATGTCGTTACCATATTGTACCTTCATTATAAGATATTCAATAATAGCGCTCACCAGATTGACCTCAATGATAATACACCTTAATAATAACAAAAGAAAAAAAATTGGCCAAAAACATACTGCTCCTAGGTGTAATAACTCTCGACTACAAGTGTCTTTATAGACTTCTTAGGTTCGATATCCCTTAGTGATCGCTGAAAAGCTTACTGCGTATAATTAAATACTGTATAAGATACCGATTAAACTTACCATTTTGAGATAAACTTCCTTCTGTTCTCTGCTCAATAAGTTCCAGGCTTTTGCGCCGTAACGAAACATGTCACGGGGTGACATGCCCACATTCCGGATTTTGAAAACTATGAGGAAATTTCGGAAGCCATGATTGCTAAATTTCGCCTGTTTCTGTGCTTTGTAGCGCATTTTGTACGAATTTACGTATAAATATATTGTTACAAATACTTATATGTACTAGAGAAAAAAGAAATGTTTAATTTATTTAATTTTTTTTTACTGAGTCAATTGTATTTTAAATTTGTAGTGTACTATAGAGCTTTACCCAGAGCCTGCCTTTTTCAAAAAATAGAAGTGTTCCGAAAACAAAGACAAAAATATTATAGAAAAACATTGCAGAGTGCGGCGACTTTAGGGAACACGATGAAGGGCCTTAATAAATTAAATAATTTTCGCTTTTTCTAGTTGGGCGGAAAATGGTAGGGTTATACCAGTTAACCACAATGGGTTGATTGGCACCCGGACCAAGTCAGTATTTCGTATAAAGTATTAGAGATCTAGTAGCATCTGTGCGCTTTTGGACAACGCCAGTAGCGGTAAATTGTTTTTTTGAGTAATGCTTCAATCTTCTTCTGCAACTTTTCTCAGTTCTTATGCCCAGTTTTTTAGTCTCCGCTGTTGCTAAGCAGTTCCTGTACTGCTGTTGATAAGCTAATTCGCCACCAAAGGCTGAAGAATAACTATCAAACTGATCATCAACACTTCCTTCAGCAGATCCAAACACGTTTAATTGAAACGGAAGTTAGGAAAAATTTCCAATAAACACATTAAGTACTAAGCCAATGAGCCTCAATCTGAGTCCGGGTAACTTTTTGATTTCCCAAATCATGAAACTTAGGAATTCCAATAACTGAACAAATAGCAAGCTCGGTACGTAACGACAATGTTATTTGACTATATATGTTCGATGCTTCCCTACAGTAATACTAGATGTTTTGTTCCCTGTGGCCATAGTGCCAAGTATATTGTAGATCTGTGTAATATGTGGCAGATTCATTAATCTTTTTATCATCATCCCTATCATGGAAGCTGCCTTCGTTTATGAGATTAACGATACTGCCAATTCGGTATTTAAGGAGACTTTTTCGTTGCTAAAAAGTCGACAGATGACCTTTTTTGTTATTTCCTATAATAGAGACAATCAAATTGATTATTACACCAGGCAACAAACAATAAAACCTATGTCTAAACATTAATTCCTCCGGTAAATTTGGGCTCGCTGTTGTCGAATCACGAAACCGTTTTGGTTTCGAGAGTTGTGATTTTAGGAAATCTTATATTAATAATTCGAATTGAATGTAATTAATTATTGGTTTAATGTGTTTCAGAAGGTTTTGGTCTAGCTTGATTGGATTGCGAGTTACAAGGCAATGCACTTTTGGTCTCAGTAGCCAAATGAGTAGTAAAGTAGGTCATGTTGTGCGTATGGATGAAGTAGCTTCTGCGACAAAGGGCTAGCTACCTCTGGTATCACCGATTGGAGAAGGCGCGTGCAAAACGGAGACGCCTAGAGGAATGATCATCATCAGGCCGTAATCCGGTAACGGGCTGTAACGGCCAGTTAAGAAAAAGAAGACATCGAACACCCAACTGCGTCGATAGTTAGCTGACACAATTGCTGCAAGCGAGCAGCTCTTCTCTCCTCGACTGACTGTATGTCTCGATATTTTTCCGAATTTTGCGCAACGTGGTCAATAGTGGACTTACCTGGCTTAAAACAGCACTCATAAATGCTAAGTCTCTCATAGAACGTGTTAAATGTAGTCTAAGGACTTAGGATTTTGGTCTAAAACAATGTCTATTGTAATTAATTGAGTATTTGGGAGCTGAATGACAAGCTCTGATTGTCTAATTAAAGTGGCTTTGTTATTGTATACAAAGCTGTACACCCACACACACCCACACTCAAAGAGAGTTAGAGACAAAGTGAGAATGGCATTTAGGCCAAGTAGAGATAATAGAGTAAGCTGATTGTCAGCCAAATTGAATGCAATTGAAGCGCAATAAGCAGACAACAACAGCTGACTTACAGTAGTCTGCGGCTGCATAACAAAAGCTGCAAGTTATGCCACAGCTACATATTATTGGCTGCTTGCCACGTGACTCCGTAAGGCAATTGTATCTTTTGCTTATAGTACTCTATATATGTGCCCTGACAATGGCGTCTCTGGTCACCTTTCAGATGCTGCGTGCTGGCTGCCAAGTAGCAGACTTAGCTAACTGGCTTTTTGCCTGCTGGCCAATTTGAAGACACGTAAAAATCTTATCACAAACAACCCCAATGCCATTCACAGTGCTGCGGACCCCCTTTGGCACTCCATCGACGCCTCTTCAAAACTGTCATAGTCACAGTGGCATCTCGGCAAGCGATAAGCTGTGCACGTTGGCCATACTTGACGTAGGCGTCGCTCCTCCTGCTCAGGACGACGCGTCCTCGCATTTGTCGTCGTCATCTTTGTCAGGCACACACGTACGCATATAAATAACATTTCGATTTGGCGTATGACAAGCGGAACCCCCTTCGCAGGGAGTTACTCCCACGCCAAGGCCGCAAATTATGCAATAGCTGCGTCGAAAGCTGCACATAAGAAGCTTGAAGTTGAAGCGGCGGCAACTACTTCAACATAAATTTATTTACGGCAGCTAAGCCCGTAACCTACAACAAGCACGGCAGGAACAGAAATTTAAAACGACGAGAGTCACTTGCCACAATTTGTGCGGCCAAAGCTTACGGCATTGCGTATACGCCGTTTGGGCTGCCGTTGCCACTCCATTGCTTGCAACAACTATTTTGCAATTTGTAATATCCCCAACATGCCCGTAACTTGAACCAGAGCCTACGACAAAGAACCAAGGACCAAGAGCTGCAAGCTGCATTTGCATGGGCTTAACGTTAGTTGACAAATAGCTAAGGGAATATTAAACAAGTAGAGCAGTTGGCCAAAAAAAATGAAGATATGCTATATCTATCTATCTATCTATATCTAGAGAAATGCATGTATGTGTGTATGTCCGAATCTATTTTAATCGAGAACGGCTTGACTGATTGGCGTGAAATTCTTTTTAACATCTTCATCGAAGATCAAAGATGAAATATGGACTAAAATTAACCCGTATGAAAAATCGTTAAACTACAAAAAATGGCAAAAAATCTCAAAGCCTACTACCACTACCTCTTTATTGAGCTTGTAGATATTAAATCACCACAGTAACCAATAAAAATTGGACTTTTACAATTGTTGATAGCTATACCGATAGTGAAAATATGGTTGAAAAATATGGAAAATACCATTTGGGACGACGAGTCGAAAAAAATTCGTCTTGAGGTAGAACGATCAAGAGCCATCAATCGAAAGCTAAGAAATCAAGTGAACAGCGCGAATTGCGTCTGCAGCAAAATCGTGACAGAACTTCCCATTTAAGAGGTGCAGAATCATCCAAACAGCGCAAGTCGCGTATGCGTCAATTTTTTGTCAGGCCTTCACTTCGAGAGCTGCGGAATCCTTGGAAGAACGTGACGCACGGCTGCAAAACAATCGCTCCCGGCTCGAGCAAGGGAAAGAGCCAATTTAAAAATTGAAGCTTTTAATAACGACAAAGACTTGGATTTCAAGTTCAATCCCGCGATCCGAACCGATTGTTCTTGAGATTTGCTGATTGTTATTGCAAAAGCCAGTCGTACCGTGAATTGAAGTCGCTTGAAATCGAATGGCAGATCATTTAAGATCATCGGAATTTGTGGAATCAGCACATCTTCGCCTTTGTCTTTGCTGCTAATGATGGTCGCCTCAATTAAGTTTGCATTTACTTTTTTTAACGGCAATTATGGTGCCATAGAACAATTTTGGTGGATCTATCTATCGGATCATGATAAGAGCTAAACGGCAGCTTTTCCACCAATTTATCATGGACATGGAATTTAGTGAGCTATTAAATGTACACCAAAATAGAATTTTTTTTTCTTTGAATGATAATATGAATGTTTAGAAAACGATATTTGTGCATTTGTGTGGGCACAGCGGTTGGGTTCAGTTAGTAAGATAATAAACTAAAGAAATTTATGTAAAATTATATGGCCATTCATAGTTAATTATCGTTATAGTATAGGATTATATAATAGTTTGACTTGATCTGGACTTAACATCTTTTCGATTCAAACGTTCAAGTAGATCCACATTACAGTATAACTCTATCGACTTTACAACTTCAATACAAGACACTCGATTCGACTGACTACATAAACTTCTGTTACTCAACTGCCAACACGGGACTCGGGTTCGCGGGAGGAACTCCCGACTGCTGCTATCGTCTCTCTCACTAACCAACTCTATATATATATATATTTAATTATGGTTCTATTTGAATGAGGAACTGTTCTTGCATAAACCATTTTGAAAATCTAATACAATCATCTCATATAAGGAAGGTTGATATTTTGTAAATGGTTTTTTTTTGTACGTAGTGAGTTTGGGTGTTGAATTTAGGCTACTCAATGGCTTATTTTGGCTTTATATACTTGAGATGATTGTATTAGATTTTCAAAATGGTTTTCGACGTGTTCTCCTTAAACGCTCTAGTATCAGTCTCAGTAAGAATTAATTTGTTGCGAAATTTGTCCTTAATCGTTATTGATGAAATCAGCGGTACTCAACACATCAGATGCAAATATTTTGTCATAACAACTTCAAATCTAAGAAAAGTAGTGTTAAAATCTGTTCTAAGACTTCTTTTTGAGGAGATGATCATTTTATTTGTATCTTTTTGAGATAAAGCACATAATATGCTGAACCTATACTAAATTGTTTAGTTATATCCCATATATCGTACCTATTCGTAGGCATTCGCCTTATTGCAACCTCCAACCTTCTGTTTACAATTATACGGCTATTGAAGCACGCTCAAAGAAAATCATTCTCAAGCGATTTTCTACTCAATGAAAGAAAGTTTTATATAATTTTTAGTTAACATTGCAGCAGCCACTTAAATAAGTTATAAATTTTTGCCAAAGGATTTTGCTAAAGAAATGTCATACATATGATAAAAATGATTGCATTTTCTTTTAAGCAATTAGAACGGATGGCACAATAAAAACTGTGCCTTGAATTTGGCAGCAGAACTTAAAATGATGAAAATTCGGACACCACCAAAAATACTGCTTAAGATAAAAAGTATGATATTAAATACACATCTGAGTATAAGGCAATGCTAATTTTGTCTCAGTATCATCAGGCGGCAGTCTGTCATTTGCTGACAAAGGAAGCTTGGAGGGTATCAGCTGAGGAAATTACTTTTAGCATTTTCCAGCAGGAGCAGCAGCTGAAAGCAGCCAAAGGCAAACTGAGTATTGTATTTGTAAGTAACTTTATATATATATAAATTTTTATAACGCAAGAAATGCCAAGCTACGAAATACTGAGAACCAGACTGAAGCTAAGGCTCAGACCGAGACTCAGTCTGATAGAGTCAGGACAGCCATTCAGCTGGAGCACAAAAGTGAAGCAAATGAAAAACAGGAAAATTATTTGATTTTTATGCATTTCACTTAAGCAGCAAAAAGGGCACACGAGACTCAGACGGCGACGGCGACGGCGACAGCGAAGTCGACAGCGATTGCGATGGCGATGGCGATGGCGACTGAGACACCAATGTCAACTGAGACACAACAACATTTGTATGTGTGCGCCTGAGTCTGTGATGCCACGTAACGGCATCTGGTGGCAGCCACCGGCATTCACTTGCATGCCACATGCATTATAGATGAAGTTTAGTGCAAGAAATAAAGCAAATAAATGCAATAAGGAATAATAATTCAAGTTGCAAGCAGATAACTTGATTTAACAGAACAAAGATGGCGACACTTACACGCACGCACAGTAAGCCAAAACATATTTTGGCCTTTGAAGAGCTGGCCAACGGCTTGGCTTGTTCTGTCGCCCCCATTTAAATGGAGCATAAACAACAATTTCAGCCGTAAGCCGATACACCTCCGCACACACACCTCCGCACACACACACACACACACACACACACACACACTATACAGTCATGCGCTGAGCTCGTAAATAAAGCCAAAAGCCTATCTTGAACTCCCCGCTACGACTCGCACGTCGCGCCACGCCTGGTCTGTTGACGCCAGCAAACGGAAAAACTGATTTCCCTTTTGATGCTCAGCACAGAAAAAAAATATTGGAGAAAACAAGAATGCGGTGCAGACAGTCGGAACGGTGGCCGACAGTGGGATACCCTGTACCCATGTGCACATTTTTGTTGATTCGGCAAAAAGTCAACATTGATTCTTTTATAAGCTTAACATAAGTCTTTGTACCAAATTTGGTGGCCCTAACATAAATGTTAGCCTTAACATTGCTGTAAAATGTAAAATTTTGTTTCAGTTTATAGGAGCAGAGGCATAAAATTGCCACATTATTACAAATATCTTCTAAAGTTTCTATCCGATTTTGATCATTTTTACACAACATATGCATAATGACAGTTTGCATGAATGTGCACACATTGTCTTTTCCGGGGAAAGACGGACGGACGGACATGGCTATATCGACAGGACTGGTCTGTCACGCCTCCTTCTGGCTGTTACATACATTGTACAAAACTATAAGATAAATACAAACGAATAGATATACAGACCTCGAAGCTTTTATACTCTGACAGTCATAAGGTGCACTATTGGTAAGTGTTATACTCTTCACGCTTAGTCGTTTTGTCGAATTGACGTCTTCATGATCCGTTACTGGATTGCGGCCTAATTTAGAGCTCTCTTTCGAGTGTCTCTCTATGGCACACGCTTTGTGCAATCCGTGATACCAAAGGTAGTTTGAGCGAATTCTACCTGGTCCTTGCAACAGAGACACGGACCACCCATTAGTCTTCTTCTTGCAGGAGAATTTCTTGCTCTCATTTGTCGTATCGAAATGGATATCGAATCCGGAATCAACCCGTTGTTGATGACCACAGTTGATAAACACCACCTTTTCAAAGACGCAAATAATTTCCAAAAACCAAGTCCTTTTACATCGGGCCACTTGCAGGTATTTATTGAGTTGACATGAAGAGCAGTAAAATCGTACGCGCAAATTAATGTACTTATGGGAAAACATGATCATTTCAACTCCCTAATTCGTAAAACTGCGTGAACATAGTCAATATGTAGAATCTGTCTCATAGTTTCGAATTCCACTTCAGACATGTAAGTTGTACATACCATAATGCAACCTTCTAATGTTAATGCCAGTTGTCTGTCACGTCACGTACCACATACCATACTGCAGACGGCTCATTCGTTGAACACTAAATATCATGCTAATTAAGTGCTATACGAAAATCTAAACTTCTTTATTCTAAAGATTATTAAATACGTGCATATGTCACGTGCAGAGCCATGGAAATGTCCATATACACTCTGTTTTAAGGGTATTAAAACTTGTTGGCTTATGCCACAGAACTGTGGGTTGGGCTCTGCTGGTCTGAGCTTGGTTCGTTTTTTGAATTGCCTTGGTTTGGTTTGAGAATACTGCTCGCCAGAAGAAGAAAAACTTAATTATGCATGGTTAACACGAAAACTCAATAAATTTTCAAATAAATTCACAAGCATACAACGCTGCCATTGCCTCGCTCTTATATATCAGGGAGTGTGCTAGAGTGTATATATATAATATGTATGTATAGGTGTATCTGCTATGTAAATTTTATTTGCAAAAGGATTTTTCATGAAGTTGGCCGACGTCCTGCTGCTGCTTCCGTCTCCGTCTCCGTCGCTGTCTCTGCTGCTGCATTTAGATTTATTTTCGACGTGTGTTATGTAAAACCTATTAGAGTCGCCTGGAGCGCCGCCTGTTGTGTCCCATCGCACACGTGCCCCAATGGTATCCATTCAATTTGCCTGCGCAGCGCTTCGGCTCAACTGTTGCACAACAGCCCCAAAACCCTTGCTCCGCCAAGAGACCACCAGCGTCAGGAACAAACCAGTTTAAGTATGGCCAATCTTTGTCGCCTGGCAGCGTCCAACTAATCGCCTGTTGAAAATTCTTTTCCCTGTTTCACTCTGTAGGGCAGCCGTCAAAGTTAAGTAAGGCAAAGGGTATAGCCGGTTAAGGTCCCAAAAAGTGACCCCAGCGATTTTTAAAAACTAATGTTGTAGATCGATTTGTAGATGGAAAAAAAAAATTCTGCAAAAATTTCAGGTCGAAAAATTAACGTGTTTTTCACTTTTTGAATTATTGCGACTAAACTACAGAATATTTTTGAACCAAAATTTCCATGATAATACTTATTAATAAGGGCCATGAAAAGAATTTCTTTCTTTATTAAGTCACTACTTTTTCTTGGAAAAAATTCAAAATTGTATTTTTGTTTTTTAAGAAAAAAGAAAAAAAATACTAATTTTTTTCACATAATTCATTTTATACTTCTATATACAGCCAAAATTTGAACCAAATCGGTGTGGTGGAACAACGTTAAGAAAAGTAAAATACATTTTTTAATTTTTTTTCCTTATTTTCGATACCAAACAAAGATCACGTAAATATCGAATTATGAAACACTCATTAATGAGTAGGAGTTAGTATTAAAAGAAAAGTATTGCAGATAAAAAAACACACATCAGTGGAGTTCAGAAAAAATATGTATATCGTCAGCACAGATTAATCTTTAAAAAGCAGATTCCGTAGCTTACTGAAGCAAGAACTCGAATGAGAAAAGTACAGTCAATAACATGCAGTCTTTTATCGAAATTACTGTAAAATCAATAACATTAGTAGTGCTTACAAAAGAATCGATGAGAATTTTCGCCACAGGGATTGCGGCCAAGTATTCAGCGTTTGCTTTGGAGGATCGTGTACTAACGGCCACTATGTACCGTTACAGGCCGTGCCCAGCCAGTTTAAACTGATGGAAACACACATACACAGGGGCACGCATGGAACTTAAATTACTCTGTATAGAGCGAATGAAGCAGCAGCGGCAAAAAATGAAATGAAGCCGAAAGGCAAATAGAGCATAAATTACACAAATCCAACACGACACTTTACAGCGCAGCAGTAAGGCATGACGTGGGAGGGGCTGGGACAACAGTGGGACAAAAACGGCAGCCAGCGTGCAAAAGTGGGTCGAACTGTGGGAAAGTGTGTGCGTGTGTGAGCCAGCAGGAGCACACACAACAAATAAGTTAAGTCAAAGTCAAAAAAGCGCCCAAACAATGTGTGGGTGGAAGGGAAACACAGAAAGGGAGAGAGGGACGGTCACGAATGTGGCTACTACCTTATATGGTCGGTGCTGCATGCAGCATGCAACATATAGCATAGAACATAGCATGTACATAGCACTGTGTTGCATGTAATCAGGCGCCAAATGCTCAAGTGTCTCATTGTCAGCATGTTGCATGCAACACGGCGGTGACAGGGTACTGCAAAAATAAAACAAAATGAACATCAGGAGAAGCAACAGCAGTGCTAGCAACAAGAACAAAAATGTTAACGTAAGTAAATAAACATTGTACGCCATTATCAGGCATTGCCAGCAACAACAACAACAACAATCACCAGCAGGCAACATAATTTGCAGTTGCAACTGAGAACTTTTCAATGGGTTGTAGCAAAACGCTAACAGCCCAAACGAAGTGACTGCCAATAGGAGAAAGCGAAAAGGGGAATCCCAGTACGGACATGCTGACTACGTACATGTGTGTGTGTGTGTGTGTGTGTGTGTGTGTGTGTGTGTGTGGGCGCTGCTGCATGGTTGAACAGTCAATGGCGGTGTAGACCGAAAGACCGGAAGTGCAGCCGAGCAACAGCGTTCCAGAGCTTTGCACAGTGGTTCGTTTGATTAAATCAGGTGAAAAAAAACTTACAAATTGTTTTGCTAGTGCAATTTAGATATACTACTCATTCTCAGTCGTAGCACCCAAATGCCGAGATTCTTCGAGTGGGAAATCAATTGAATTAAAGTGGTTTATGGCAACACACATCTTTTACTAACTAAGATATGCAGTTAGCTTGCAGTTTTCTGCTTTATAAGTATTATATTATTAAAGTCGAAACATTCCTTGCAGATAGTCGGAACCGATGGATTCCATAAAAGAATTCCAACAGCGAATTTGAAATACGCGAATTTTGTTTGGTTTTTTGGCGTTTCCACTTAGTCAAAATTCACTGCTTAATAGTAGTTATAGACGTAGTGCCCGATTCCTCCAATATCTGGATCAGTCAACATAAGGCAGGTAAAGCCTAAATGTGTAAATTTGATAAAAAAAAAAAAAATGGGTCTTGGCATAATTATTAGTCTTTTGTACGTTAGCAAACTGAAAAAAAGAAAAAAATACTCAAGAATATGATTCTTTATGTAAAGAAAATTTGTCGGAAGCTAAACAGAACCGCATAGCAAAGTAACGAATTTTGAGACTTTTTTCAATACATACACTCTAAAGTTTGGAACGGAACTTATATGGATTTGTTGCCAAAAAGATTATAGGCAGACCACTCTGAACATTGTGTGTGTGGCGTTGGCAGACTAAAACATAAAGAATACAATTGACTTAGAAATTGTACAAACTGGAAATGATTTGTGTGCCGTGCCTGATAGAGAAGCAGTGAGCTTAGAGCATTCGAGAAAGGGAAAGATTCAGGGAGAGAAAATTGTGAATCAACTAGACAAAAACACATTCAAAAGCGTTTCTCTGCTCCTTTTGTTGTGTCTCATTCACAAAATCAAATGAATCGTCTGCATTGACGCTTGAGCGATTAGGCCAAATGACAAAAACACCAACATTTTTACATTTATGCGCACAAAAACCAAATCACCAAACATATATACATATATATACGATAGTCGGGTGTCAGTGACATAGTTTCTGGTTCGCTTCAGCCAAAATGGCGTCCATTGTGCACATGTATTTGCATGTCAGAAATATTTGTTAGAGTATATGATATGAATATTGTGACAGCTGCGAAACATAATTGCTACTAAAATCGATAAACTAATAACAGAAAGTTTTCCAAAATTGATTGGCTAGCAACTAGGCTTATGCTCAACATAATTTGGCCAAGTTGCTGGCTAAAAGCAGACCAATTTGAGTTGTTTAGTTGACAAGGCTTTAGCCAAAACAACTGCAATGATCATTAAATGTTGATTATGATGAGCCCGCAATGTTGTTTGGCTCTAACTCTGGCCTTCAAAGTCATTGGAATTCTCGTACATAAGAATCGAATGCCTAAGTTTTTGGCCTAATGAATTTACATACATGCCGAGCTTTTTGTCAGGCTAATTATCAGCACAACTGAAACAATGGAAACTAGTAAACTATTTATACATATATTCATTCGGAGTCACTAGAGTAATTCAATGTCGTCTAAGAGCTCATAGAGTTCGTCGTGCCATCGAATGCAAAAGTTCTTATGGAGTACTTTCAACTTAAACCCTCCAAGGGCATCTACATAAAACTGCGTCATGACACATGCTTCAGCGCCATAAAGCAAAAAAATAAAAAGGATGAGAGTCCGTAGAGTAAGTTTCGCTTGGCGAGAGTGATCTCTACTACTCATTTGCCTACTAAGACCAAAGTAACATCTATTGGCAAGAGTGATTCTCCGCTTGATCTCAATGATGACATCGTTCTTCGTTGTGAAGGTGAACGAAATCCACCGAACTCAGACAATACGGACAATACTGATTTTTTTTTTGGTTGCACGATTTGTGACGTCACATTAGTGGGACGAGGGTTGACTAAATGTGAGTATTTGTGACAAGGTGGGAGAGGGTTTTGGTTGTTAAAATCTTGAAAATTTTGGTGACGTCATTTATGAACAGCACCTTTTCAGATATTTGGCGTAGTGTGTATATCTGGTATGCAATAAGCCGAAGAAGCCATATTAAAACCATCGCCTGATATTAGACAGGAGAAGTGTACCTTCCACCACCTTAGTGAACCGTGAACATATCGTGTACCATATTTTCTTCTCCATTTCTGCATGAATACGCACCGGTCCTAAGCCAGTAGCTTGACTTTCTTGTAAGAACATTCTAACATCATTCTCGCTTGTTAAAGTTTTTAGAAAGTACTTCTATAGAGAGGTCTTTGTCTGAAAAAACAAACTCGTTCTGGGATATTAGACAAAAAAATAAATAATAATGGCGGTGATTGGGGTACGTAAAAGTTGAGTTTTTGACTTTTGTACAAGATCTTCACAAGAGGCCGAGATGATGTTGAACAGCCGCCCTGGACGAAGAAAATGTTGAGGCAGTGAAACAAATTGTCATAGAGTATCGTCTAAAAACGTTTTTTTTTTAGTAAAAGGCGAAAGATTAATTCGAAGAAAAGAAAACGTATTCCACCCAACTTATTAACCCAAAAATAAGCCATGCGGAAAAATTTAAATAAATAGAAATATCTTACCCAGATCGCAATATATAAACAGCCAATGTCGAAAACTCCAATGTAACCCAAAACAACTAAACCAATTAATTTTAGCACTAAGTAGGCAAATTTCCATCCTTCAAAATGATCTTAAAGATCAACGTGAAAGACTAGACATAGTCTACGGCATTTTTGAATCAGATTAATGTACAACAATAGTTCGAAGCAAATCGCCTCCGAACATCAAACATAATTTCGCTTAATGTAAACTCTCTGATAAATATAAGTAGATTTTTTTTTTATAAAACTTTTATTTATATTTAATTTTACTGCTATTTTTAACAACTACTTCAATTAAACTTAAAGAAAAATACTAATACAACTTAAAAATGTACAATTAAGTCTATGTTTTTATAAATTTTATCTACATATTTATATAAACCTATTTACGAGGTCGACCGGATGTAACCTCCGTAATCTCCTTCTTAATGTGTGGTGTTGTAAATGGTCACCTTGTTTTTTAGGGATAGTTTTTTGCTGGTAAGGAGCCATCGGAGCCTGCGAATTCAATTTTTAAGGCCGCCTGTGACGCTGAAGATGTGCTAGCCGAAGGTCAGGCTCCTGTCCAGGTGTACACCCAAGTACTTTAGCTGCTGTGATGCTCCAGCGGTTGGTCCTGCAAGAAGACACCAGGGCAGAGATCCTTACGCAGTGCGTAAGTCATATTGTCGCACTTGCTTGAATTTATGCCTATGTTCCAGCACTTAGCCCACATTTCATGGTATTGAAACCTGCTGTAGAGCATCCGTTGCTTCATACACAATTGTTTCTGGACAGGATGACACGGCCACGGTCAGCATAAGTGGCGATGAGCAGGTCCTGTGAGTCCTGTAATCCGATTTCGGAGCCAGTGTCGTGAGTAAAGAAGGTGTAAAGTGTGGGCCCGATTTTTTTTATACTTTCTGTGGACAACAGACGAGTCAGCAGGGAGCGTTCAAACAGCTTGGCAACCGTGGGCAGCAAGCTTATTGGTCTGTATGAGTCCAGGGAGGAAGGGCTTTTTCCAGTTTTATGGATCATACAGATCCTCGCTTTCTTCCATGTAGTTGGGACATGTCCCAGTCTCAATACAGCATTGAACACTAGGACCAAGAACAGCATTGCTTTGGCTGGCAATGCCTTGAGTGTCCTGTTATCTAGGCCATCTTCCTCTGGAGCCGTTCTGGTTTTTAGTTCTTTAATGTGCCCCAAGACTTCCTCCGCTGTGATGGGCGCGACAAGAGGACATAACTACTCCGGGCTGTCGAGTACGAGCTGGACCTTTCTTTGCCTGCTTGTTGAGCTGATATTAAATGGTTTGAAGCGTTCCTCCAATCGACTCGACTATTGCTCCTGACCATTTTTGCTTATGGAATATATAGTCTGTCACGCCTCCTTCTGCGTGTTACATACATTGCACAAATCTATAATACCCATTTACACTTTGTGCACAAGGTATAAAAAGATAGCAACTTTCTGCTTTCACTTCCAAAATTTGCTGGTCGCTATTACCAGAATAGTCACTAACACACCACACTACCGCATGTAGTCAACACAAGCAAACAATTCCAAAAAAAAGGATTTATCTTTAAATTAAAGGCTTAGAGTGCTCGATCAGAGATATTGTCCAATTAAAATATTACCTAACATTTTGTTAATTTTTTTGTAAATTAGCCCAAGAATTAAACAATAAAATAAACAAAATAAAAAAAAAATTGTTTTTTTTTTGTTATATCTCTTTCAGTTTCTAAAATATGGTCCAAAAAATGAGTCAAAAAAAGTCTGTTTTGTTATTGTTATTTCACAATTTTACACGGCGCTTTCATAGGAACCAGTACTGAATGTTATGGAATTATTTGCTTGGGGAAAAGTTGCGTATTAGTTCGGTGTGTACCAGAGACCTGCAATGCGTAACATTTTGTGCGTGCTACTCAATACTACGTTTTTATTTTGCCTACGAATATACATTTCCACGCATACAAATACAGCAACTAAGAGAAACACGCTATTCATAGGAAAAAATGAGTATACGTCACAGCCTGACACATTTAAAAACGTCTTTTAGCGTCGGAGTACTTAAGCGTGGACGTCAAATTGAGTATGAGTAGAAAAACGTCATTTAGTAAAACTAGACCAAAGTACGTCTATTCCCGAATTGGGAGGTGGGTGGGTGTACTCCCCGTGTGGTGAGCGGGTTAGAGAATACCACCTCAGCAGGTCAAAGCTTGTCGTATGAGGCGACTAACAATGACACTGGGTTCTTTAGAGACCAGTAGAGCTACCCCAGGCCCCCAGGGGTTGTGCGTAGGGTTTGGGACCCACCACGTAAAACCACAATACCAATGAAAGAATGTATTTACATCAGGACGTAACCCGATAACGGGTTGTTAAGCATACTCGCTTATCACAGTGAAGCTCTATCACAATGACGCTTGTGACGCTATACGTTTGCTTCTACGTTTTTTAGTACGCTTTTCAGTTCTCTGGTGTGTACTGGAAAACAGCTAATTGAGCTAACATAAGTTGACTTTGTAAGAGCTGAGTATAACGCGCTCTCTGCAAAAATGATTTATCGGTAAATTGATTTGAACTTGTCCGCAACTAAACATGTTCCAAGCCTACCCTTGAAACTGGTGCTAGATTAGATTAGATTCGTGTTGGCTGCGATGACTCATCATAGAAAACTGATCTATCCCTAGCACTCTGCTGGCCTTGCTCATTGTCTTAGGGCATGACAGGGGAAGTTAAGAGAGCAAAAGGACAGTTGAAGAAGAGTACGAAAACAGAGTAGGCTTGCATAGAAGTCTCCTATTAACATAATCATAATAAAACTTTAGCTATATAGATATCCAGTTATTATCATAATTAAAATCGCCATAACCGATTCCATATATGTATATAGAGAAATTAAAAATATAAGTGATTAATTACAATTACAAAAATGAAATTGTTCGCATGTAAAATTTTGACTAAAAAAAAAATAACATTTATATATTCGATATGCCCTACGGACGCAGGTATGTTAATTACTTGCTTTTAAACCTATTTATTTTAAAACTCAGCACTTATTTGTTAAAATTGTATTAATAAAAACGCAACAATATTATGCCCTGTTTTTCATATTTAAGCTTTTAATTAAAAAACAGACAAACAATCCCTTAAATAAGTCATCAATCAATTAATTAGTATGCAGTACAAATTGGACTAATTTTTGTGCTTTTTTTTTTGCCAGGAATATGGAAACCCGAAACCCGCCAACCAGCGCTTAAAGTCAGGTCAAAATATCAGCCAAGAGCAACAGCTGCAATAACAATGGCTTCGGTTGAACACAATTCACTTTTGTAATCAAATGAAGTAACCCAAAACGATGTCATCGACACCAACACCGTTACAAAAGCCAGCGCCAAACTTGGCTCCAACCAACTCATTCAACGCTGGTTTCAACGCTGGTGATGGCGACGCCGATGCCATTGCGAACGCCTACAATTACCACGCCCACCCAATTGCTGGTAGGTGCTCATCCCAAATTGCAAATTATGTTTCAGCAGCAACAGTCGAGAGCGAACTGCTATGCGGTGTCCGAGTTGGTTTTCCTGGTCTCGTTGTTGGCGTCCGTAACCATGTTTCAATTCATATCCCATAACCATATCCATGTCTTCTGCCCCGCTCCGAGCTGGTTGCTGGTGTTGCGCGCTAATTATGCAAACTACCTGCTGCTACTCAATTAATCTTGATTACGTTTGTGTTATCCAAATACAATTATGTTGGTATTAATTACAGTGGCTATAAGCTGCAGTAGCAGCAGCATCTAGGACTCCTCTGTCCTCCAATTGCCACGACTATTTGGTCGTCAACGCTTCTCGTACACGTACGTACAATTTGTGCAGCGGAAATTCACTTTGTACGTGTGTGCGTTTTGGCTTGTTTTGTTTGTGAGCAAGTTAATATACTAGTACGCAACTAGTTCCTAACCAATGGAATATATTTGCGTGGCACGAACTAGTATATTTAACATGGGGCAGTTTTTTATTCTATACATGTATTCCTACAATCTACTCCTGTAGCGAGTGGAATGCCTTTAGTAACACTCATACGGATAGCAACTCGGTTCAGTTGCATGTGGAACACTAATCTTGGCGCTGAAGCCGTTATTAAACTGGTTAAAAATAATAATAAAATTAAAAAATAATAATAAGTCCAATTGATGTTTATATGTTGAAACGTTAAAGAAAGCGTGTTAAGCTTAAATAAATATCGACATCTTTATTGAAGCAAATAATATTATTTGCACTATATAATTTTCTGATCGCTATTAATCTGGCAATAGCCAGAGGGATACCTGCTCTGCCTTAACCAAGTTGACGCACAACCTCCATGTGGTGTCCCTTGGTTAGCTGCCCTAATTGCCACCCGGTGTTAGGTTAGTGAGCTAATGTGGGCAGCGAAGCCACGCCAAGCTTTCAAAGGGTTATGCGTAGGGCTTGGGACCCGCCGCGTTAAAAAAACTCCTTCCGCTGAAAAATGATACCAAAGCCTCGGAAAAGGATACTCCGAAAATTGACAACCTTGTGCTCATTTGTCAATAAATCTTTCACGTCGAGAGTTTGTCTATCTGGCAGAAGTGTGTACGGTAGGATCAAAATAGACTTCAAACAAAACTTTTTTTTAAGCTCCCTCTATTGTATGTTAATCGCAATGTATGGCAGATGCATGCATTTTACATATTGTAAATATTTTAACTCCCTCAAAAATTATGATTTTTGCCGAAAAAGAAGTCAGTTGGCCCTACTGTAAGTCGATGCAATATGGTCGATCAAACATGCAATTCCCACGCGCAAGGACGAATTGAGGTGCCGGAACTTGCAGCTATATTCATCACATTCTGCAGCAGTATGCATTAGTGTTCGCACCACCAGTTTGCTGGAATTGCTCAACAATTTTTCCAATCACTTTAACACGTTGTTCGGTTGTTGATCTTTCCATAGCTGATATTGTCACACACTAACCAATACCAAAGGTAGCTAGTATACTCAGTGCCTGGTCCTTTTAACGGAGACATCGTCTACACTAAATGGGCATTTGCATCAAGCTGCGTCACCATCAAGCTGCGTCACCGTCATTTGCATCATGCTTCGGCGCCATAAAGGAAAACGGGAAAAATGAGCGTCTTACAGACTGTTAGTTTCGTCTGACGAGATTGGTATCTACTACTCATTTGCCTACTGAGATCAAAGTAACATCTATTGGCAAGAGTGACTCTCCGCTTGATCTCCATGCTGATATCGTTCTTCATTGTGACTGTGGTGTCAAGGTAGACGAAATCCTTGACAACGTCAAAAGTATAGTTTTCAACATCTATCTGAGAGTCCAACCGCTGTGTATAATTACTCGAAGAAAGCATATACTTCGCCTTGCTCTCCTTTAAACGCTCTTATTGAACATAGTCCCGTTACGATTTACTTGGGCCTTCGCAGCATATCCTCCAACGAAAGGTTGAAGAGATCACAGGAGAGGGCATTGCCTTGTCTGAAGCCTCGCTTTGTATCAAAAGCGTTCGAGAAGCTCTTTCCTACCTTGACGGTGCTGCATATGTTGTTGAACGTCATTCAGCAGAGTCGCACTATACAGGATTTCAAAAGTTCATATTCCGCATATATGGGATATATTTATAATCGACAAAGAGATGATGACTGTCGATTTTGGTGTTCGTGGGTCTTTTCCAGGATTTGACGTAGGGTGAATACCTGTTCAATGGTGGACTTACCACTTACTAAAGCCATACTGAGTTCCAAACAGTTCTTTCGCAAGTGACTTAAGACTTTCACACAATATGCTCGATGGGATCTTATATGCAATAGAAAGAAAGCTGATAGCACGGTAGATCGCGCACACCATGTGGTCAGCCTTCTTGAGGACAGGGCAGAGAATTTCATTCATTGCAATGGTTTTTGTGTGGCAGCAGAGAAAAGTTGTCAATTGTTGGCTGCGTCGGCAGCGGCCGAGCAGATCGAGATGTAAAATACTCTTCTTGCAAGAGTATAATGAAAATGTAATAACATGAGACAAAAATTAAAAACTATGTGAAAAATATAAAAAAACAATGAAAAAAACTTAAAATAACATACTTTACAAATAAAAAGATATTATTCGTCAAGACATTAGTTCATCGGTATCGATGTTGCCTTCAAAACATTTAATGCGCAATAAGTTTTTATACATATGCATGCATCTCTAACACAAGCTGCTGAAATGAAAGTCAAAACATTTTGTGCATTATCGACAAAGTGTATTGCGCAGTCGGTTTGACAGTGATTTTCACTTTGTTTTTGTTCTGCCAGCGCAAAACTAAAACGTGTTTAAGGTTGCGCTAAGTAAACCCCAGCGATTGGGATTACGAAAAGTTGTCTGAGAGCGGGATAATCAAATCCTCTGGTGCTATCTTAGCTTGTAGCGTGTCCTGTATTTGTGGACGCCCGTAACGCGCAAAAACA
The DNA here is from genome assembly GCA_035041775.1 of Chymomyza caudatula. NCBI lineage: Eukaryota > Metazoa > Arthropoda > Insecta > Diptera > Drosophilidae > Chymomyza > Chymomyza caudatula. The sequence continues at coordinate 962,323 of JAWNKW010000205.1, forward strand.
TAATGGAAATAGTCAAAGACATATAAACTCTTTGGATCAATATAGTGAAAGGCGGCAGGATAGTCCGAAAGGCAATCCATGCACTGTAAAATACACAAACCAAATTAGGTGATCATCAAAATTGCTGCTTAAAATATGCTTACCGCTCTGGGATTATAATAGGCGTACTTAAACAACCAAAAGTCCATGCCATCATAGTGTGAGATCAGGCCAGAGAACGGCGCCATGGGATAAAATCGATTGCGCAGCTTTGAGTCACGTGTATCACCCGCTGGCACGCCCAAGTTATATAGACAGATGCCTATTTCCACATCCTCGGCGCTGTCATTCTCCTGCCGGCATTTGCTGCTGTCATTGAGCCCATTTACGAAAACGCGCACTGCTTCACGGCTTAGTATGTATCCGCTGCCACCGGACATGTAGGACTAAGAATAGTTAGGCTTAAGTTTAGGCTTAGTTATAACTAATGAAGTGATGAAATGGTTAAAATGGTTTTCGCATGCGACGGATAATTTAAGCAAGTGACGTCACATGACCAAACTTTCTAGTTAACTTGTCATTGTGTAAGTGAGGCAACATCGTATCAAGAGCCTTTCTAGTGCCACAAGTAACGAAGTCAACTACCGTACAGTCACATTTGACGGCAACTTAAATATGGCTTTCAACAAACGAGCATGACAACCCCACAGTATATGCATTCGTCACAATCGTCTTCCATGCTGAAGTTGGCACCATAGGCCGATCTGCAAATGTATGTAAACCAGAACAGGAATTATCGGAAGAACTGTCCGATAATCAAGCCGTTATATATGTACGTGGTTGCATAAACTAGAAACTGGTTCGGGAAACCCGAATGCCACCTTTGTATGGCACTGTAGGAAACTATTGAAAACAAGGGAGAGAAAGCTGGATCTATGCTGGGCTCATGATACGCATGAATAGGAAGACGAAAAAGACAAGGATGAGAAATATTACCGATGATGAAGACGAAGAAGATGAAAATGGATGACGAAGTGGAATAGGTAGAGGAAGACGAATATGACCAAAGATGAAGAGCAAATATGAGTGAAGATGAAGACGAAGGTGATAGGGATGTGAGCGACGTGGAAGACGAAAAAAAGGGGGAAGGATGAGTAATATGATTGAAGATAAAGGAGAAAGGGATGTGGAAGGGGAATACGATGGAAGATGAAAAGTATGATGAAGACAAAAAGATGAAGATGGGAACTATGACCGTAGAGAAAGACCAACTGGAAGAGAATGACGAAGACGAAGAGAATGACGAAATGGAACAGGTACAAAAACAGGATTATAATCAAGAGGAGAACGATGAGGATGGGGAACATGACCATGAAGACAAAGAGAGTGAGGAGGAGGAACATAACCGAAGGATGATGTTAGGGAATATGATCGAAGAGGAAGACCAAGATAAAGGTAAACCAAAACGAAGACGAATAGGCATTGGATGAGGAATATTACCGGAAGTGAAGAGGAACCATAGGCAAAGACGACGAGTTTAATTTGGTGAGCTAAGCGAACTGGTGACAGGGAGCCGGCGGTTGACGAGTGGGGGCGGATTCTCTACACTGATGGAAAAACGCGTGCATAAATTTTTTCTAAAATTCCTACCATTTCGTACTTGAAAAATTAACCACGATTCGTCCTTGCTAATACATAAATTAAGTATGAATCTATCTTGATTTTTAAATTAAGCATAAATATGCTAAAAATAAGCGATACTGATCTTGAATTAATTTAATGTGTTATACATAGAATTTACCAGAATAAGGTAACACGGAGGCGCCGGATAGACACATGCCGTTGGCGGCCGGCGCGGCCGTCGATTTCAACCCTATAGAGCATTAGTGGGACCTAGTCGAACGCAGGATCCGGCAACACACCATTACGTCCAAAAATATGCTCAAGGAGAGAATTGTGGAAGATTGGGGCAAAATTACGGCAGAAGAAACAAAAAAGCTGGTAGACTTGATGCCAAAGCAACTTAAGAAGGTGCTGCAGCGAGATAGACAAGTTACTAGGATACCTCCATTTGGTATTTAATTAAATAAAAACTTTTTGTACGCAGAATTTTGCGGGTCTGCATTTTACTGTAGTTTCAGTAAATATTAAAGGAGGCTTCTATTGAAAAAAAAAGTGAATACAGTTTAAATGATTTGACTCATCCGAGTCTCCACACCAAATTTTGTAACTCTAGCTCACATGTATCCATATGTATATGCAGTAGAATTTTGAAGTGTTTTTGATTTCGATCATTTTCATAACATAGATGCATATATCCATGAAGTTGATAGATAAAACGGTGAGGCTGTAAGCCCTACAAGTCTGCTGAGGGGAAACGGGGGTATATATGAACTTAATTCGACAAACTTCATCTTACATGGGATTACGATCTTTTGGTAAAATTTTATGTCTAGCTCTGATGGTCTCGGAGATCTATCCCCTGCTACAGACAGGCGGACATAGTCTTATCGCTACCCGAGCCAATGATAAGACTTTTTCCCTATGGAACTCATGGACAGCCACGCCTCGTTCTGCCTCTTACATAGTTGCACAAATCTATAATACCCTTGTACACTATGTGTACAATATGCATCTAATTGTTATGTTCAATTTTACAGATTGGTATCGACTTTGAACTTTTATATACGGAAAAAAGTCAGCTTTTCTTCAACAAATAGAAAATGCTTAAAAACCCATTATTACTTTTTATAAGTTTAACATACAGAACAAATTTTACAAACAACAGCTTTCCAGTGTTAAATCGTCGAAAAATAAAGGTACTATAATTACTGTAATTCTCTAATGCAGTTTTCTTTTCTTTATACACAGATTCACAGGATTATTTAAATAACATTCTGATGAACGCTATATTGCCATCTAACGAAAGATTTATTGGTGTCTCAGGATAAAATAATGAAAAGGCGACAAAAATAGATGCGCAGGAGAGTTTGGTCCTACGGTTGGCAAAAATGTAATCATCAAAAGACGCGTGGCTGAAGTTATTGATAAGTATTACGGCGGGGCTTGACTGTTTAACCATAATTGTTGAAGGATTTGCTTACTCTTAAGTTAAAAGTTGCTTTATACATTTTGATATTAGTTCAAATATTTTGACATAAATAGACTATTTTTTGACATTATATCCAATTTGGTATTATATTCAAGTGGGCCAAAAAAAGTTGCTATTTATCATTAACAATTCACAAAAATATTTTTTACTTTCCACAAACAAGTATTGCGATTGCCCCAAAAACTAAAATCTCTAACTTTATGTTATGTTGACGATTTAAGCACTCTGAAAACTTTTCCGGCGATTTGGCGATGTTTTTGTGTTGGCATATCTTCAAAGGGTTTCCTATTGAATTTGACCACTCTAGTCTCTATAGTTGGGTCGCCAGAGAAATAAGAAGAGTAAATAATTTTCGAAATTTTTTTTTTCATTTTGTTGTTTAAATTTCTCCTACCTAATTTCGATTGTTTTGATAAGCAAGCGGAAAAGCCTGAGTTGGTTACCAACTGTCTATTTAAAATGCGTTAGGACTTGTAATTAATTAGCATTGCATCATCTTATGTCTCCTATTCCACAACAATTGCATCCTCTAATAGATTAAGTGTTTTTTATTTCTTTTCATTCAGACAAACCTTTAAAGGAATAATACCCCAAGGGTTTTAATGAGATTCAAAATACAACATTTTATCTAGGCAATTCAAAAGTGGTATTTTTCAAGTTTAAAAAAAAATACCTTTACTGCCATAGTACATGAACAGCAGCATAATCCTCTTGAAAAGTTCACGAACAAACAACAAAAGTTTTGATCATGAGACGTACTTACATACGTATAATCGCAGAGAGAGCCAAAAGTTGTTCATGGAAAGGCGCCTACTACAGTTGTATAATTTACAAAGTAGATAGAATTGATTGACTTACGGCATTTTTCTCCTGCAAGCCGAATAGCTTGAACTTGTAACCAAAGTGTATGGCCATATCCGGCGAATAGGGGTACAGCGTATGTCTGAGATTCTCCATCAAAACATAACTAGAGAACGTCGCAACGTGATTGCAATCAAAATTTGAACCCTACCCAGCCAGCTACTTACGTGTCATCATCGGCTTTCATGAACCAGTCTGCATTGTTCAGATCATGTTCGTATATATATTGATAAGCCTCCTTGACCTTGCCCCATAGCAACGGGTAAGCATCGGTGGCATTTAGCACCACCGTCTCTAGCTCGTCATCATGTGCCGAAGTCATAAAGTAGATCTTATTGCAGCGGCGTCCCCAAGTGCGGCGCACATGCAGAGCTCGCGTCTTATGGTTCTTGGGTGTGGTATTTATCCAGCAGAGAATGCGCACCTCCCGTTCCAAGGTCTTTGCCAGCGTCTCATTGCTAAAAGCTTTGCTCAAATCAATGCCTGGTGCCAGCACCAAGCGTTCCCAGTAGACACAAATGCCAAAGATCATGCTGCTGAAGCACAATAGCAGCAGCACCAAATACTTCTGGGGACAGTGGTAGCTGTGTCGACTTCCGTCGCGTGATACCTCACGTGCGCTCTCGTAGTCGTTCATAACGCAACTGGTGACTGTTGCGCAAAACTCCAAATATTGACAACTCATATTATAGAATCTCAATGCTATGAACTGGCGTTATCTTTAACATTTTCCAGTTAGCGTTTCTTAGTAAATGACTTACCTACTAAAATGATTCTAATGTTGAAAAGTGATAAGACTTGTACTACCTGCAATTTTAAGATAGCATCTTACAAGCATCTCGCTACTTCAAAAAAAAAAACATGTACTTTGTCTTGTTCTCATTGACCACCAAGCTCACACCCGGCAGATTCCCTTTTAATACCAAATGGTCCTTGTTTAGAATAGAGTTTTCATTTGAATAAGAAACAGTAAAATTGATTGTTAAAAAGTCATCGCCGGCTATTGTTTAGTTAAATTTTGTGTCTCTAGCTCTTATGATCTCGGAGATCTATTCCCTCATACAGACAAACGGGCAGACGGAAATGGTCCTATCGTTACCCGAGTCAATGGCAAGACTTTTTGCCCATGGAACTTATGGTCTGCCAGGCCTCCTTCTGCCTGTTACATATATTGCACAAATCTATAATACCCTTGTACACTATGAGTATAGGGTATAAAAAGATAAGATAGTAAAGGGCGACTGTTATACAGAAATTGATCAATATTCATAATCGGCAACGGAGTTGGTCTTATTAGGGTCGTACCCACCAATGTATGAATGTATGTAGTATGAATGATAACACTGTTATGTTTAAGAGCTTTGCAAAAACGAACCGTGGAAATGGCACTACATATCGACACAGTTCACAGGGGCCGATGGCCCCAGAGATAGATGATGACGAACCAACGAACACCCCAAACCTCTCCTCTTCTAGCCAATTATAAAGCAGAATTGGATGGTCCGTTGAAGGAACGCAGATGTGGCGCATTGTCTAAGTTCGGTATCCCTGCAAAGTTGGTCCGACTATGCAGAATGACGTTGAGCAATACACACAGCTCCGTCAAGGTAAGAAGAGCTTCTCCGAACCTTTTGATACCAAGCGAGGCTTCAGACAAGGCGATGCTTCTCCTGCGACCTCTTCAACCTTTTGATGGAGAATGTTTTGCGAAAGCCGAAGTGCAACGGAACGGGACTGTATTCTATAAGGGTGTCCAGTTGCTTGCAAACACAGATGATATCGATCTATTGAAAGAGAAACTGCCAGGTTGGATCTGGTGGTAAATGAGATCAAGACAAAGTATATGCTTTGTTCGAGTAAAGATACACAGCAGTTGGACTCTCAGATTGATGTTGAGAATAAAGTATAGTTGATGTTATCAAGGATTTCGGCTACCTTGGCACCACCGTTACAATGAAGAACGATGTCAGCATCGAGATCAAGCGGCGAATTACTCTTGCTAATAGGTGTTACTCAGTAGTCAAATGAGTAGTAGAGACCACTCCCGCCAGACGAAACTGACACTCTATAAGACGCTCATCCTTCTCGTTTTGCTTTATGGCGCTGAAGCATGGGTGATGTCGCAGCCTGATGAAAATGCCCTAGGAGTGTTTGAGCGGAAAGTACTCCGTTAGATTTTTGGACTACCGCACCCGATGGAACTAAGAACTCTATGAGCTCTACGACGACATTGACGTAGTCAAGCGATTTAGGATACAGCGGCGCCGCTGGCTAGGACATATTGTGCGTATCCATGAAGAAGCTCCTGCGAGAAGAGTCTTCAATGCGCTCGTCGAAAGTAAGCGACGAAAGGGCAGACCATGTCTCCGTTGGAAGGACCAGGTAGAGAGTACACCAGCTATCTTTTGTATCACAATTGAACCAAGCTCGCGAAAATCAGAGACGCCTGGAGGAGAGCTTTTCGTCAGGACGTAACCCGATAACGGGTTGTTATAGCGAGTTAAGTAGGTAATTTCCAAAAAAAAAAAACCTTACTGCAACTGTCATCGAATCAAAATAAATAGTTGGTAACCAACTCAGGCTGTTCTGCACGTTCATCAAAACAACCGAAATAAGCTAGGAGAAATTGAAACAACAAAAAAATTAACAAATTATTTTTATTATTTTTCCTCTGGCGACCCAACTATAGCGACTAGAGTGGTCAAATTCAATAGGAAACCTTTTGAAGACATGCCCAGCACGATACAAAAACATTTGGCTTGCTTAAGCCGAAATTACTAAAGTTATTTGAATAACACACTACATCTACAACGACTACGACAAACAGTTTTCAGAGTGCTTAAATCGTCGAAAAACATAAAATTAGAGATTTAAGTTTTTTGGCCAATCGCAATACTTTTTTGCGGAAATGTACAATAACTTCTAAGCACATCGTAAGTTGACAGTTTTCTTCAGTGCACGCCAATGGCTTTAATAACTTAAGTTGAGATACATTTTAATACCCTGTACACAAAGTGTAAAAGGTATTATAGATTTGTGCAATGTATTTAACAGGCAGAAGGAGGCGTGGCGAACCGCGAAAATCTGTCACGGGGCAAGGAGGTGAGATATCGACATAATTCGACAAACTCGTATTTTTTCTGGTATATGCGCATCTGTTGGTATAAATTTTTTGCTCCAGCTCTTATAGTACCGACGGTGCGACAACCCGGACAGACAGACATGTCTATCCGTGTCGACTATGGCTCCTGACCATTTTCTCCCATTGAACATATAGTCTGCCACGCCTTCTTTTGCCTGTTACATACATTGCACAAATCTATAATACCCTTTTACACTTTGTGTAAAGGGTATAATTATATCAGCATGGAGACTTTCATTCTTTCCGATTTGCTTTATGGCGCTGAAGCATGGTCTATAACGCAGTCGGATGAAAATGCCCTCGGAGTTACCGGAAAGTAATGACTTCAGCATTCGATGGAACGACGAGCTCTATGAGCTCTTCGATGACATTGACATATTCAAGCGAATTTAAAAGCAGCAGCTCCGCTGGCTAGGTCATGTTGTGCGTGTGAGTGATGAAGCTACTGCGAGAAAAGTCTTGAATGCGGCTGTTAAAGGAAGACGACGAAAGGGCAGGCCATGTCTCCGTTGAAAGGACCTGGTAGAGAGCACACTAACTATCTTTGATATCACGATATTGATATCCGCACGCAAAGCAGAGACACCTGGCGGAGTGCTCTACATCAGGCGGTTATCCGGTCATGGGTTGTTAAGAAAAAGAAGATACCGAAAAGTTTATTTCTCGACATTGTGGAATTCTGTGTAACGGAAAATAGGTATGTAAAAAATTTTACGTCCAGTTGAAAGGCCCAGCACCACCCATTATTGCAGACTTAGTTATGGAGTAGATCCTACACAGTGAAAAAAAAGCATACTGCATAGCCCATGACCTCTGGCGCATGCACATGACTGGCCCACCATGAAGATTTGTCATTCCAATCACCAGAAACTCTGCAAAATGGAACAGCTCACCATATAGCGAGAGAACAGTACACGGCAGACATGGTATTGGTAACCTGGCTGGTAACTAATTCTACCAGTACGGTTAGCATCTCTGGCGTGCATTTTGGTACAATTGGATGGTGCTTGAAGTCCTTTGTAACGATAATCGCTGCTCCTCCTCGGCGACTCTCAGAAGGGTGGTTAACTGCGTATACCCCGGCAGCTTTAAAGTAGCTCTACTACAGAAATGAGTTTCTGATACCTGAGCGATATCAATTTTCGCTTTGGTTATAAAGATTCTGAGTTCTTAGGCTTTTGTTGGCTATGCCGTATGCACTCCAAACAAAAGATTTGATTTTTGGAGACATTTTTGACCAACTTTGTCATTAGCTGGAGCATTTGCTTCTGTATCTACATCATGTCAGGCTGCATTGAGATGAATTGATCAAAACAGTCAATTTTGTGCACCAATTGCGGATGGTTATCCTTGGTTGGCAGGTCTTTGTCAGCGGAGGTTGTGTTTCACTTTCTTCCTTAGGTTTAGTGGAGGTTGGCGGTGAGTGTCCTGTATCATTGACATTTTTGAGAGACGCTGGTAAATGCCGTATGCGACTTTTTGCATTTCATCGCATCTTACGCAGCGAAAAGCTCCCTTGCAATAGTGCTACACTACAAAAAAAAAATTTATTTTTTTTATTAATGGCAATCAGCCTGCTTAAACTAAGTTTATGGCAAGTTTTCTATTAAAGATTGTTAAATTTAAATTATATTCAACTATTGAAGTTATATTATATATTAGTAATTACTTAATTATTATTATAACTCAAATAGGATACAATATTTACAATATTAAGGAATATTTACAATATTAAGGAAGAAGAGGTAGGAAATGAAAATGAGCCGGCAATCCCCCCGAGTCACCAATTCGGATTCCGCAAAAGACACGGTACGTCCGAACAAGTGCACAGAGTTGTACAGAGTTTAAACACCGGCATTGTTGCATTGAATCATTCTTAAACGTTACACAGGTTATTTATTCTGTGCAGCGCAATGAAATGTCGTTATGAGTTAAGATTTAAACTCTTGGCGGTTTTCACTACTAGTGAAGAAGGTAACTTAGTAGTTTTTTTATGCGACTATTTGTTTTAGCCAAGTTGAAATGTGAAATTTGTTTGGTTGTCGGGTCGGCTGGGGCTTAACGAAACTCCCACTCGAATGCAAGTCATTGACGATGCTTATCATGACGTTGATGAATATTAAGCATACTCCTTCTATACTCTACACATGCCATACGCAAATACTACAACTCATACTATTCCAAAAAACAAAAGAATGGCAATGTGGGCAAACATAGAAACAGTTGAAAATCTTTCAATTAATCATGAGCGACATGTGGTTGGCGGGTTCAGGGTTCCCTGTGCACACACTGGGACCACCGGGTGCGAGAAAAATTATGACTCATACGCCACGTTGTGCCGCGTTGACAACGCGTGCAAATAAATGGCTGCAATAATAATACCAAGCAGCGTGTAAAGCACCCAAAAAGTATAATCGGCCAACCAACAGCTCTTAGTTAAAGCCACATGCTGGACATGGTCTGGTCGCCGGGTGCTTCCCGGTTGCGTTCAACAAGCTCAATGACATGCAGTGCCAGTGATAGCCAAACAAATGCGCATTAATAAAATAAAAAAAGGGGGCAGCTCCGAAACTATTTTGTCGAATATTTGTATTCTGAGCTCTGTATGGAATATTTGGCAGTTGGTCGCTGGCCCTGGCTCAAAACCCAAGTAGAACACAAATCGAAAAAAAAAGCACAGTGGGACAAAAACAAAAATGGCGACAACAAGTAAAAATGCACAAAACGCAAGCAACAGCCAGTGGAATACAATAAAACACAGAATGCATGAAGGGAGTAGTGGGCGTGGCATTGGGGGTTGGGTTTAAAATACATACATAGATAGATATAATAAAAATAAAGCAAAGTATAACTGCGGATTTTTTGCAATAATGTTGGCTTTTGAATTTTACCAGCGCGCTGCGTTGCAGTAAAGCGAAGCTTATGGCAGTGTGTGTGAGTGTCGTTGTGATTGCAATTTCTTGCATACCCACGAAAGAACGAGTGCGAAAGGGAACGTTGACGAGTCGGAGCGAGCAGGCGAGATAGCAGCAGACACACAGTGAGACATCAAACGTGCAAACATTTGCCATATTTTTGTAATCAAAGTAAACAATCCATTTAACCAAACAGACACACACACACATACACACACGGGCGGACAAACGTCCGGCACGTTGCAATGGCAGCTGTTGGCCAACATCCCAACAACAGCAGCAGCGTCTTTCGCAATTTTGCTTCATTTTCGATTTGGCCAGCAAACCCAGATTCAGACCAAAAGCCCAAACCCAATCCCAATTGCGCTGCTTTCAGACTCGCATCAAATATGATGGGGCGACGGCCAACGACTTTGCAAACACAAAACGGGAGACTTTGCTCGCTTTTTATTGCCCACCACAACCATCCCACTGTGCCCCGCTTGCTGTCTTATTGTCACTTTGCGGCAGTCAGTCAGCGAGCGAATTGTGCGGCGTTATAATATTTTGCACCAACCAACTCATATTGGCAGCGACCAGACACAATGCAGCGAAGTCAACGTCAACGTCTGCGTCGCAGTCGCAGCACACTCGTTTTTTATGCAAACAACATTTGAATTTGAAATGAAAACGCTAACGGGCAATGCCATGTCGTTTGATGGTGTTGGAAATGTTCCTGAAAAACCCCTTTTCCCAGCCATTATATGGGTTTGGGTTGCTAGCACTGCGAGGTACTACTATGAGTCCTACATAGCGCTGCGCAGGCGGTGTTGCATGCTGTGCGCCGTTGCATACTTTTCAGCGCCATACGGTAACTTTAGCACTGATATGACAACACTCCATAGCATTTGTGTCCATTGGCATTTTGTTTGTAAACATGCATATAAATGTGTACGAGTGTGTGTGTGTGTGTGTGTGTGTGTGTGTGTGTGTGTGTGTGTGTGTGTGTGTGTGTGTGTGAGTGTTTGCATCTGTTGGCATTGCTGTCCCTTGGTCCGTCAGTCCATTTGTCTATCTGTTTGCTAAAATAGTTTTTACAGCATTTGTGCTCACTCACACACACACACACACACACACACACACGCGCCAAAGGCAATAAAAGCAACGCGCCAACTTTGTTATTACGTTTTTATACCTTTACACACACACACACACACACACACACACACATGCTCAGAGAAGAAGAAAGCGGAGCTATCTACAAGTTGCCACAACTTTAATACCCTGCCCTCAAACATTTTGAGATCAGTCAAGTTTGACTGTGTTAGTAATACCGCCTTTGCAAGCGTCCATGTTGCCGCAGGAATTCTAGTTTTTAGCTTTCTTCCCAAAAACAGTAAATCCCGTCTACGGTAAGCATCTACACCCATGTCTCCCTCAAAGCTATTTCCAAAAAGAAAGTTTATTGTTAGTGCAAAACTTCTAGATTGTAGAGCAGTTTATAGGCAAGAGAATCCGATTTTAATCATTTCCTCAGCACAGCTCTGTGAAGTTTCCAGTCAAGGAAGAATCCTAAGCAAATATAAACTCATTGTGACAAACGTTATTTCAGTCAGGACTTTTGGTGAAATTTCTGCCCCAAGCTCTTATAGTTTTTGAGATCTATCTATCGCTTATACGGACAGTAAATAAAAGTCATACACCGGAATTCATTTGAATATTGAATTGAAACCACCAAAGTGTATGCATAATGAGTCTAGTACAATGTGCCAACTGCATGCACTCCCCCTCTTCACCTTAAAGAACAGCAACACGCGTTTGAAATGCAACTCCACACCGAACACAAGGTTCTTTAAGGCGGACATGGCTTAATCTAGGCATAAAGTTCAAAATTAAAACATTGACGAAATCTCGAAATGAAATGATATGAGTGTGAGCCAGCTGATTCTGACTAATCAAATGAACATTCAGCAAAAAAGACCATATGTCTAAAAAATACCATTTCCGGTAAATTTAGAGTCGCTGATTACGAACCGCTTTGGATTTTCTAGGATCATTTTCGAATTGTGGCTACTTTAGAAAATTCGAGATTTCTATATTTGCGAAGTCTGCTATCGAGATGAACTATATTTTGAATTGAAGGATATTAAATATCGGTTCAATGTGTGTCAAACGATTTTGGTCTATCTTGATCCGATCGCGTATTACAAAGCAATGAATTCAAAAAATATTTTAAAATACAATTTTTTTTTTTGATTTCGTTGTCTTGTAATCCAAAATCGATTTAATTCAATAGAGTTCAACTCGATAGGCGTTAAAGCTCCCGAGTAATTAGAGATTGACTTTCGAAATCTGTAATTTGACTTTGAAATAGCGATATCGACACAAAAAATACCGGAAAAGTTTTCTTTTATCTTTTTATTCAAAAAAATTGTCGATAGTTTGATTGTTTCGATATCTCCCAAGAACATCTCCATTTCGCTACCGATTCGCTCAAATAGGTGTTGAAAACTTAAAAACTTTTTGGAATTTTTCATTTAATTACTTTGATATAAAAAATTATTTATTTTTCGAAAAAAAATTTGAGTAACATGATATTCACTAACTTCACAACTCTCGAAATATCGAATTTGTTAAAATATCCATAATAATAATTGAAAAAACGGCTTCCGAATTTGAAATAAGCGAACCCAGATTGACCGGAAAAGGTATGTTTTAGCCATTGGCCTTTCATTGAGCTCAAATTTGCTGTATAGTGTTATTGATCCTCAACAGCTCTCAACATTTGTTGGTTTGAGTAAATGTATTGGCGAATTTGGTAAAATATTTACATGTTTGAAGATAAACTCCATAGTTTTTAGCCGATTCTGAAGCATAGTGGGATTGATATTATGATTTGCATTTCGAAGACTGAGTCTACCGATTTTGGTTACTATAGCTGAAAGCATTTACAAATAACTGATATTTTAGCTGATTACACTGTGCAACAATTTTGGAAAAATTTTCTGCCGCCAGGATAATTCCAGTTCAGGATAATAGTTCTAGGTGAGTATGGTAAAGCTTGGAAAGGATTTTGCATTCTCAGACCAAATTTTTCCTTATGTTCTTCATAATATTGTTCTGATGACATATGTTTGTCTATATCTTTGGTAAAACTTATCCGTCAATCATGGAACTAGAGATATAGCTAAATATTCAAGACCAACTATCTTCTTAGTACTTAGTACTTTATTCGGAATGGAATACTTTTTGCGCAGAGTACCCTATATGACTTTAGCTATAGAAGCCTTTGTTTTTTACGTTTTATTGGTATTGGCCAACACACCTGTTCAACTCAATTCAACGTTTGTTCTAGAAGCAAGACTCTGCTTTTTCACCCGTCGCCCATTTATTTGCATTTGCATTTGGTTCCCTCGGTTTTATTTTTGTTGGTTAGTTTGCTGTATTACAAAACGTGTTGACATGTTATGATTTCTACTTTAATTCATTTATTTTTGGTTTTTGCACCCTTGGCGTTGGTTTAAATTCCTTATTTTTAGTACGCGAAAACCAGTTTGTGCTGCATTTTGCGAATTTCGCTTGGCAGTTTTGATAAACTAACCAAAACGCAGCTCAAAAAGCACACAGCACGAATGAATGCATCACAGTGGCTCTCAAACTGTGGTGCAGTTTAAATCATTCCCAAAGCAAAATATTGAGACACAGCCGTAACTAAAATACATGTTATATTACTTTTTAATAAGGAAATTTTAAAGCAGTTCAATTCAAAGTAGTCATCTTGAAATTAACTCTCCTAATTACTTACTCATATCTGATTCTTAGAAGTAGATAACGCCAAAGTTACTGTAGCGCATGGCGGCGGTAGTATGTACGCAATGGTGCCTCACCCGAAAAAAATTGGAAAAAAATGAACATTTTAATGAAAAAACATTTGATACAGAAATGTGCCAAGATTCAGAAAGTAATAATCCTATTTAAAGATAAGCATTTTTTCTGTCCGCAACAAATACAAAATTTTTAGAAATAAACATACTCTTTAAACTATGCAACCGAAAGTTGTATAAAGAGACCTTCACTAGGTATTGCTGGTTTGCTAAACGACTATGCTCGGAATTTTTTTAACTTTCGAGAGAAGAAAAACATTAATCACATTTGATTGTTATTGATTCATCTACCTAAATAAAACAAAAATTAACTACAAGTGCGTGCCAGAGCAGGGGCAAAATTAATAAAAGTTCTACAGCAGAAGGAAAGAAAGATCGACCAAATCGACTTGCAGATGTCACAGAAACCATTAATACAAACCATCTGTCGGAAGCGTTGTCCTTTAGCTACAAAACAGAGTATGAAAAACAAAAGGCACACATTGGAAAAGAAGAGGATTACGGATAGTATTCGCACGCCACCAAATGTCGTCCAAAGAAAAGTACTTCAATATTCAATTCTTCAATATTCTTCCTAGCTATGAAAATATTGGATTGGCCTTAAGGGATGCCACGCCTCTTTCTGAAGACCAGATGGACCAGACTCCGAGTCGACTTTTAGTCAGCTGGTCCAAAGGTCAAGTTGAACTTCTCCCAGGACTGTAACGGATCAACGGAATTTCTTCATTACTTGCACGGATAAGATGTTTGGAGTTTATTTTGAAGCTACTGCAAGTTGGAGAAACTTTCAATATCGAAATGAAAAACAATATGGCAGGATTTCCTTCTCTACAGAAGGCAGATATTTCCTCTCCTAGCCTAACAATTGACTGCCCAAAGCCCGTTTTAGGACCTTTTTTAAGAATCATGTAATGTATGTACACAAGGCCAGGTACAACGCCATTTATATAGTTCTTACCTTATCCAGCAGTCAGTCATCCCTTGGGCTCCCAAACGTCCAGTAAAAACAGCCTGTGGGTGGGTTCTTTTGGACTTCTACTGTAGGTTTTAACTTGACACATACGAAACAAAAATAAAATCACATCGTCAGACAGACACTGGGATATTTCATCACTCGTATGTTGCTCAGCTGTACTGCAACATAGCACGTCAAAACCCTCCCGACTTATAAATCTTTCTGTGCGCAGCATTTCCACAAAAAATTGAAAGACTCCCAAATTTTCATTCACCCTATTCCCTTGACTCCAGGAAAACTAATACAAAATCTATTCCATAATCAAATTTTATTAACATATTCAAGAATTCGCTAACTCCATATTTCTATCTCTCATATGCATTTAATTTCTGATAAGTAATTACTACAGATGATCAAACTAAAGGCATAAAAAAAGAATTATTTTAGACATAATAACAGGCTAAATTCATATGTTTTTTTTTTAATTAAAGTAATAATGGTATAAAGTATCTTTTTTCAAATCGTTGACATTGTTGGATGCATTATTGGATGTAGTTAATAAAAATTAATAAACAAAAAGATGCAGTCCGAAGATAATAACATAATTAGATAATAATCTTCTTCTTAACTGGCCATAACAACCCGTTAACGGGTTACGGCCTGATACATTCTTTCATTGGAATTGTGGTTGTATGTGGTGGGTCCCAAACCCTACGCACAACCCCTTTAAGGCCTGGGGTAGCTCTACTGGTCTCGAAAGAACCCAGTGTCATTGTTAGTCGCCTCATACGACAAGCTTTGACCTGCTGAGGTGGTATTCTCTAACCCGCTCACTACACGTTGGGCATAATTAGACATGCCCAAAAGATAACCAGCTGATTAACTTCTTCATCAGTACTTAGCTACAAATTAGAACCAGCGCAACATAATTATTTCAAATTAAATCAATTCAGATATACATATTGATATTTCTTTCGCCCCAAAATATATTAATAACTACGTTCCAAACTCACCAAAATCAATCCGTGATGAAGGCCCTCCCACGATGCATAGTGTCAGCTAGATTTTTTGTTATAATAATACTACTTTGTTCTTTTGTTTCTTTTTCCAAGTTAATTAGAGCTTTGCAACTGAGAGGGATAACTTGCAAACTTAACCAAAAATATCTGCATCTATGGTAGCGATCTGGGCATGACTAGGCATAACCTACAAAATAGGTATATTTAGAAAAGACCTGCAATCAAAATTTTTTTGCTTTTGTTTCTTAACAGGTGATTTTAAGTTGTTCTATTCTTTCCTTATTCGTTTCTTTGTAAGGTTATGTAGCTATTATTTTATGTCATTTTAAACCGCCGACGCACAGTGGATCCAACACTTCTTTTTGCAAAAATCATAACTTTTAAAGGAGTAGATATTTTCACAAATTTAAAATGCATAGAAAATAGAAGTCCTTAAGCTTCTGCGATGCACTACGATAAATAAGCTGTGTATAGAGGGAGCTTCAAAAAACGGTAGTAAAGTTCGATATTATATACTGCAAATGTCTTATCCTTGCATGTCATAAAAAAATTCCATGTTCTAAGTTGTGCTTATTTTTCAACAAATCGTTCTCGTCGAAAGTTTATTTACACTAAGATCAAAATAGACTGCAAATATCTTGCCAATAGATTTTCAAATTTTTAACGGTTTATTAATCAATTAGCACATTTTACAGGTGCAAGGAAAAGGTGACGAAAATTAAAGCGGCAAATGAACTGTTCTCTTACTTGTCGCTTGTATGTCTGATTGTGTTCATGTTTTTGGTAAACTATGAACAGACTTAATTCTGAATGTGTTACACTTGTAGTGACAAATCGGTCAATGAAATTTATAACAGACGGGATTGAAGTTTCATCATTTGAATCCAGCTGTTGGGCATCTTTCGGCCACAACATGCCATAAACATGGGGAGAACCTCTCTGCTGAAATTCAATACGCCAAGAATATTGAGTAACACAATGTCTGCCGAAAATTCCATCCGGTTTTTTCATTAAGCTGAGCAACTGTCTAAGCCGCAAATCAAAATACATAGCGCACATTACGGGATCTGCTCTAACTAAGCAGGCCTTTTCTAAAACACATAAATCTGATGCCAATTCTTCTGTAATAACAGAAGCCCGAATTGCCGAATCATGGCCATAACCTTTTTTTTCGTCTTTCCAGTGCGAGCTATGATGCCTCTAGAAGCGCTATGCTTACGTGCACATATAGAGGTTCTTTTTTTAATCTTAATAATTTCTAATTTTATTAATTCCAAAGCAATTAATCGGTCCTACAAGCTCTTCTATCAAAATTACTAAGCTCCGATCGCACTCTGTTTATAAATGTTCCGGAACATTTTCTCTTTACACCTGCATAAATGGTAGGAAAAGAAATTTCTTCCCCATTGACCTTCCCCAGGGGCTATGGCTAGTCTACGAAAGTACCACATCGGAAAAACTTCTAGGAAGATGTGTAACAACATTACCTACTGGAATGAGAACATTCTTTACGGCACGTTTAAGACTACATTTAGGATTTCGAATCCTAAGAACCTTATTATCATAGACAGCCCGTCTGCTGAACAAGTCTTTTTTTTAAGGCCGTTAAATTTGTCAGGCTATCAGGAAGGAAATTCGAAGCCATTGGTAATGGGATGTATGGGTTTTCCACCTGATTTTATGGTGCGGCTACACGTTTTACAGAAAAAATATTTATCGTCAGAAGAAGTGAATTGTCTAATCAAATATAGTATATCGGAACTACAACTGTTATTTCTTTCTATAAGATTTCAACTTATTTTTTTTTTACTTGATGTGGAAACCACAGAGCTTTGCAGCAAAGATAAAGTTGGTCAGGCTCCTGCTTAATTATATATAGCAATCAATTAGTCTAAACCAGAAAGTACAACTTGGCTACCATCTTGAAAATCATTCTCTCTTTAAACCTGAAACGGGAAACATTTCTCTGATTCTCGGCTGCTCTATTTTCTACGTTGCTCCTATATTCAATAACTTTGACTTAAACTCCTATTTGAGTCATGCAATGCTTTTCGTGCACGGATACGGGCATTTTGGTGTTGTTTGGTGTTGGACAGTATTGCGAGCCTGCCCTACAATCCTACGAACTGCGTCACGTCTATTCTGACACCTACGAATCCTATCTAATTCCCTCACTAAAAGGTTAATTTCTAAGCTTCGTCTACGAATGGACCGACTCAAAGTGCTCCCTCCCCCTGACTTCTGGTAAAGCACGTAGACGTGCGTGCTCCTCCGTATTTTGGCCATGCTCTCTTTCCATATAATCTGCCTCCTGCCTACGAACCGATCGACGCAAAGTGTCATTAGTCTGCTCCGTCTCCCTGACGCCTCGTAAAATACGTCGACGTGCGTCCTCCGTATTTTAGACCTGATTTCTTTCCCTACAATTTGCATGCTGTCTACGAACCGATCGACGCAAAGTGTCATTAGGGGCCAATGTTGTTTAAATTTGAAACATGGGTCGAAAAGTCTTTCATAAATATATGTGCCCATTTTGAAATCTGGGTGTGGCGGAGTGTGGCAGTAATTAAAGTAAATCGATAGCGGTGGAAGGGGGGCTTCTATTGAAAAAAATTGTAACTCTAGCTCACATATATGCATATCTACATGTAGGGGAAATTTGAAGCAGTTTATAGGTGAAGGGGGGTGAAATCAAAACATTTTTGACTATGACTTTTGATATATTTATCCGATTTTGATTTTTCTATCGTAGACGCACATAAAGACGACGCATATCTCTGCCAAGTTTCATAGATAGATTTATCAGTTGATAGATTTAATGGCGCGGCTGTAAACCGAGAAAGTCTGCTGGGGAGAAATAGATATCAGATAACAGATATCAACTCAATTCGACAAATTTCATCTTTCATGGGATTACGCGTATCCTTTATTAAAATTTTGTGTTTCTAGCTTTTATGCTCTAGCAGATCTATCAACTCATACAGACAGACGGACACGGTCATTTTGAGTTGCAACAAACAAACGTTCAACCTTCTCGCTCTCCTATGTACGCTGCTGTCACAGCCCACACAAGCATAACATAGGGCAAGCCAATCAATATTTCACATCAAAAATCTATTTGAAAACTTCAAATTTGGTAGCTCTAAAACAGGGGAACTTGCTTATATACATAAATGTAGGCGGACTGAGAGTAATAAGAACAGGCGGTCAGCTGGACATATGAATATGGCTATGTAGAGGCTAAAAATATAGGGACTCTTAGGCTAAAACGTACATGGGGCTTAACCGGATAGTCGCAATATCTCGAAAACCAGGCCTCGTATCGGAAAAGCCAAACACTGTCTGAACACGCCCGTTCAAAAGTCATGACCATTTTTTTTTTTCTAATCATTTTATGACTTCCATAGAGTTGTAGTGTACTCATAACTCATTTTCAAAATATACAAATATTCAGTTATCTCTAATCATTTACGGAGTAAATAAAAAAAGAACATTGTGAACATCTTTAGCTGCCGTGTTGCATTTTGGTTTTACAATATATAAATAGCTTTGTCAATAATTGAATATTTGTGAAATGTCGGTGAGTTGGTCTAACAGAGACAGCAACACAAGCAGCATCACACCGTCTTGGAAATGGTCGCTTCTCAGCAAAATTATATAGGAACCGATATAACCGGTAAACCAACACAAATATCGGTGAATCGATTTGATACCGATATTATAGAAAGAAAAAAACGAACTACTACGGTAATAGCAACCGTAACTGACATAAGTTTCTTTTTGAATCCCCGCTTTTGAGTGTTCAGTGTTTTTTGGTTAGGTGGATTTGATATGGTGGTTTGTTACAACTCTCCTAAGCGTTTTCAAAACAATTTTGTACCGCTTAAGAAATGACTGACGCAACCCATTAGTTGTGGAAAAGCTATTAATTGTAGCTGCTTTGGAATTTGTGGCGCTTTTTCCACTTTCTTGTTATAAAAACAGTGCTCCTTAATTACTAGCGTAAAAGTTTAAAATTTATTATGCAATTTTGTATAAACTATATTTCTTCTTTTGTAAATTGTTCAATTCAGGCAGCTTCAGTGTACAGATTAGACAGTTTTAAGCAATAGTTGTTTTGCCATGTCTTCTGATTGCCTGTAGATTTCTAAGAATCAGCAAGTTATAATGCCATATATATATATAAAGTATATACTAAAGAGTATAATAATCAGCTTATTCATTGTAGTTGGCTGACATTTTGTACTGAGCTTTAAAAGTCGATTTATAGCAAGATTATGAATGGATTATATGTACATACATATATACAAAAACACCAACATAATATTTGATATCATTTCAATCCCATGAAATGAAAGCTGACACAGATTACATAAGGCAAACTTACTTGTCTGAATGTGGTGGCTTAAGCTTAAAGTTCATCTGCGCGCAAAAGTGTGCTACAATTTTGTGTCTGCCCTGGCCATATCCTCACACACACACACACACACACACACGCACACACACACACACACACACACACACACGCAGAAAATAAATAAAATGAAATTATATAAAAGGAAGAGCATTGCGGCCAAACAAAAGATGTCACTTGGGTGTCAAGCGATCAACAGCAGCGCAAAAATGAGAAAATAAATAAATAAGCTGTGGCAATGGGCGTGGCACAAGGGGCGGGAGTTAAGCAACTGCCAGGACACAGCGCAGTTGTTAACTTGTTTGTTGCCGCCAGTTGTTAAGTCGTCGCTACGGCAGAGGCGTCAACGTCGACGTCGTCGTCGTCGTCATCGTCATCGTCGGCGTCGTCGTCATTGTCACTGTAGTCTGCGGTGCGTTTTCAATAATAATCTCTTGTCCCGGGCATAAATGTCGCATTAAAATGTCACGCACTTGTGGCTTAATCACGCAAAAGGATAACGGCATGCCAGCCGACGACGCAGG
Source organism: Chymomyza caudatula (assembly GCA_035041775.1). Taxonomy (NCBI): domain Eukaryota; kingdom Metazoa; phylum Arthropoda; class Insecta; order Diptera; family Drosophilidae; genus Chymomyza; species Chymomyza caudatula. The sequence goes on from JAWNKW010000205.1 coordinate 983,107, forward strand.
CCAAGGCCGAAAACGTGGGGCTTGGAGCACAATTCAAGGCACTTCAGCGAGCCCGTCCAAACCGGAGATGTGTTCCGTTGTTATCTTTGTGACTGAAAGTTGATGTAAAAGTCTGCGCTTGAGACACTGAATCAGCCTGATCCAGAGCCACTTCCTAAATGAGTTTTTTCTCTCTTATGCGCGTGTGAGAAAGAAAGAGTGTGTCCCTGTGTGTTTATTTGCTGTTTATACTCTGTACCTGTATAAATGAGGTGTATATTGGGTAAGTTCAGCCACAAAGCAGCAGCACCATATTGTACACGGATTCGTGAGCACCTCTGACCCAGTGACTGTACTACCATTGAATTGTGAGCTGAAAACCTTTGATACAAGTTCCTATTCTTATGTCGAGCTGTTTTATTACTATTTGCTTTAAGGGAGAAGGATTCATATATCTCAGAAGTGTTTTTTTCTAAAATATTGAGTGGTATGAATAATTCCCTAAACACCTGCATACACTGAGAAAAAAGTTAAGAAAATCGATTACAGTATCGTATCGGCTATCCTTAACACGACACTTGAATTAGATTTGTTTTGGGTACGATGGCTCGTCAGATAAGATTGACCGATCCCCATGGAGGCAGTTAAGAGAGAATGGAGAGTTAAAATGAGAAAAAGAGAACGAAAAAAGAGTAGGCTTGCATGGAGGTCGCCTCCTTCCCGACTCCCATAAGAATTTGTGAAGCCAGCGTAAGGCTAAAGTATACAACTCTCTCTTGTTGAGTGTAGCACTGGGCAAAATGCACATTCGTGCCAGAAAGTGTTCCGTGGAGTCGGCTTCTTTAAGAGAGGCCGCTCACATTAGGTATTGTGACCCGTGATCAATCCAACCAGGGCTTGCAGATCTTTCCTCTCATAACGAAGAAGATATCTGAAGGCCTTTGGATTGAGTTTTTTCACAAAGTGTTTTGTTTGTGTGGACCGCTATCCATTCAATCAATTCTGCCACGCTGACAGGGATTTCGTTGCCCTGAATAACTCGGTGTCCAAGGACCCTGTATAGACTGGAATCATGTTCAGCCTGGTCTTAGATTCCTGGCCATAGTCAACGTTGTCCGAGGATTCTTCAGTGCCGAACGATCACCCTGACCGTCACTACAGATACCTACAGTCACCCCATGCAACTTTCTTTCATGCATCCAGCTAGCGGCATTCAGAATTGCGTAGATTTCTTTTCGAATAACTGACGACAAGCTTGAAATTTCATCAAGATAGCAACCAGCACCAGTAACATCTTTCGTTTTAGAACCTTCGACATGTGTGTGCCACCTTAGTATAAGGGACTCAGGCATCGAGAAAATCACTTTTCCCTTAGCTTGGTGATTAGTGTGTGACCAAATCTCAGTTTGTTCGTCTTAAACTCCGGTATTGTTGGGTTCAATTTAACAGTGCGTTAAGAACACCCCTTAAGGTACGGATATATACTAATAATTGAAGAGAATCTAAATGCCAGAGAAGGTTGGAAACATTCGAGTAACTTAATAAATTCATTGATTCGAAACTAAAACTTTGGGGTTTTCTATCTAAAACATTATAAACCGATTAGGTTATGGCTATTCGTTCGTCTCTCGATCCGTGCACCCACTCTGTGTATGTAACTAGAAGTAAGCCACGAGAACAGAAGACGATTTTTTCTGTATGTTTATCTGTCTGTTTGTTGTATATTAAGGAGGAAGCGTATCTAAAAGTCAGGATTTCCCGATTGCAGCATCTTACTTGTTATTATTATGCTCATGTCAAATGGGCTCAGCGACAGACGCTTAGCATTGTCACTTGGTTGCTGGCTCAGCGTCCTGTCAGGCGCTTTTCATTTCGTCTGCTGTGGCCATACTCGAATATATGTACTTGAAAATACTACTCGAATACTTGCGTTCCCATAGTTATTACACATGGAAACTGAGCGGGACTTAATGTCGTTGCCTTTTAGGCCCAAGTCCAACAAAAAAAACTGACAGCTGACAGCTGGCTAAGGATTCTGGGTTTATGAAGCTGTACCAACTATTGGGATCTGTGGACCCAGGTTAAGTGTCGCAAAGCACTTTGCTCAAGACGCTTGAAAAGTGCTCAGCTGCATCTCTCCCCCCTCTCTCTCTCTCTCTCAATCTCTCTGCAATTGGCCACATTTTCATTTGCAACATTTTACAAGTTAAATCACGTGCCAGTGGTTGGCCGCTTGTCGTTGCCTCAAGTTGCAATGAAAACGTAAAGTTTATTTGCTGAGTGACGCAGAATGTAAGCAAAACCAAACGAAATGCACAGCCATATGGAAGGGTTTGTGTGTGAGCGAGTGGCAATGACCTGCACTTGGCATCTCTTTTGTGGCAAACGCCCCAAAATTGAATTATAAGCTTTGCGGTTGTGCTGGCTTTTTAATGCAAACGCATTTATATGTCGACCCCAACCAGTGACATTTTCATTTGATTATGCCGAGACGTACACGGCAAAATATTGGGCCACCTTTTTCTAACACAAAATGCAGTCCTCAAATTGTAAACGCACACACACATGCATATGGAATTAATTGGATTAGTTGGAATTTGTGAGCTCAGTGGAGCAAGTTAAGTTGAGCAAACTCTTTCAGTCTTCAGTCTGCTGGGCTTCATTTTAGGCCTTAATGGAACAGTCCCAAGTGTTTAGGGTTTGTCTCGATAGCCTTTATGTATAATGACACCACCAAAACGCTGCAGTGGCGATTTCGCATTCAATCAGTGTACATTTACGAAAGTGGCTTTCCATTGCGACGTCTTTACATTTGGGTACACGACGTACAGCTCCGACGTGTGTTTTCCGGCTAGCCACTATTAAGATGTGGAAGATCCGGGCACTTTGGTGTCAGTAGGCAAACGAGTAGCAGAGACCATTCTTATCAGCCGAATACGCTAAAAGACGCTCCTTTCTGTTTTGCCTTATGACGCAAAGCGGAAAGTACTTCATGCGTTGGAACTCTGTGAGCTCTACGACGACATTGACATAGACAATTAACACCCTGCTGCTCCGTTGGATAGGCCATGTTGTGCGTATGGATAAAGAAGATACTGCGAGAAAGGTCTTCAATGCGGCTGTGGACTGTACCAGGTAGAGAGCACACTAACTACCTTTGGTATCACCGATTGGAAGGTGCGCGCGCAAAGCGAGGCGCCTGAAGGAGTTTTCCCTGTTACCGGGTTATTATGGCCAAAAATAAGAAGACCTGGCACAGATATATGTTGATCAGCTACAAAAAAATTGACTGTGGGAGAGATTTATATATGAGATAAGTATTCCTATGTATTTAGAAGAATATACTGGTATTTATGATCTTAGACGAGACATATGTAGTACGCCTATGTTTTTTGATGCGCTCAAATCTATAAAAACTGTTGTCGTGAAAACTGATTGTTTTCCTGGTATCGTGGTTGCAATTTAGAGCATTTTTAAATTGTGTTACTTCTCCCACTGTTACTTCGTCACTGTTGAGTACGCGATCTGAAGGGAGCTTACGAATTTGTATTGTGTAATAAAATTCCGATGAAAAGTCTATAGTTCAAACGATACAACATCAATCTGCAAGACTTACACATGATGTCAGGGAATCCAATTTGGTTTGGCTTACGACTGACACAATTTTCATAGATCATTATTATACCTTCATCTTTGCCTTTACGCAAAGAGCTTACTTCATGTTTACTGCAAATATAGCACAATACTACATCTAAAAAAAAAGTCTACACGTGATATAACCGAAGTCATATTACTGTGATATTGGTCAAATTCTGATAGTGAATACGAATTCAGTGCGTCAAGGCACTTTTTATGTAATCAATGCCTGGACATCCCAGGTAAAGCAGTAGAATAAGAAAGATTTTGGTCTATTTCGAGATATGTGGCTCGACCGCCATGTTGTTCGAAAGCCGACTTATGCCAACTTGATTCGCTTAAAACTGCGACTAACTCGATGAGAATGATATTGATAAAATAGGCGATTTTCAAAGCTAACCCTATAAAAGAATACATTAAGAAATGATTGGTATTGAAAGAAAATTATAGTCACAAAATTGGCATAATGTAGTGCCATCTCAAGTCACTTCATGCGCCACCATCACGGCATACGAGTCGGTCTTAGCCCCAGGGCGCACCATTAGACGTTTTTTTCTTACAATATTGTATTATAATAGCCTAAATATATAGAAACAAATGACTTTTGCAAAAATAAATCATTTCGATTAACATGGTAGCTACATATTCGGATCATTTGCGTTGAATTTCTTCGCAGGGCGAATAACTTTTTTTGGATTTTGCACGTTTCCTAAGACCGATAAGGCTTGTGATTAGTATTGGGCTCATAGATCCATGAATTGTTGCCTATAAACGTCTTTTCCTGTGACTCGGCAAGAGGAACCAATGCTGTGCAATGCCTGAATCTCGCGGTATGGTTTCTGGCAACTGAGAAACAATTCCACTCCATGCTCCTTGAAATGCCGACTTGCAATAAAATCAAATAGAACCCAACTATTTGGCGCTGTGCATGGTCAACCTTGTGTGAGAGCCCAAGCCTTCAAACCTTGGCCATTTGAACAATTTGTCTGCAGTGCCAATTTTCTTTGGCTTTGCGCCTTGCAATTTACTTTTGCCTGCAATGTAAACATGAACAGTACGAATAAAAAGGCAAAAAAAAAAAAAAAACAAGCAAGAAATAGAAAGGGTATGTGAGCAGGGTATCCTTTAGTCGGAAAGCAGAAGGTAGTTGTTGGCGTTGTCAACTTATCCAACGCCCACATGAACTTTTGCCCTTCTTGCGCATAATTTGTAATTTTGCCTTTATTTACTTAAAAGTCACCGAGGTAAAGAGCATAAGTAAGTATGGAAAGAATGGAGTACGGAGCTTAAGGGTGGACAGGATTCATATGTTTTGCTTTTGACGATTGGACAGCAAAAGTTTTGCCAGCCGCAAAGTCGCCAGGTCGCCTGATGTTGCCTGCTTCAGGTCCATCCAGAGTCATATGTGTCCCGAGTCCCATTTCCCAGATGAAACGCTAAGTCAAATGCTTGGCTGATTACTTGGCTGCCACTCCTCTGCCATTCCTTATACATATGTATGTAGTATATACCAATGTGTGTGTGCGTGTGTGTATAGAAATGTGTGCGGTTGAAAAGTTTACGTATGATTTGCTTGGAAAATTGAAATTTGCGGTGCAGCACTTCATTGGTCTTGGCAACGTTTCTTCACTAGAGCCTGCCAGTCTGGCTTTTATGTGCCATTTGCCGTTTTCCATTTGCGTTTTCCTATTTTTCCTTCGCCAGACTCTAGCTTTGAATCTGGCTCAGACTCTGTCTTTCGTGTGCACAGTCGGTCCAGAAACTCTGCCTGGGTCATTATTAGTTGGCCACTTCCTCTGCTCGTATTTGCTTAGCAATTTGCTATTTGCATTTTAATAGCATTAAAATGTTACCAACAACTTTCTCATGTCATATATTATTCTTTCACTTAATTTATCAACATTCCAGCCAAGCCAAAGCAAAGAGACGTCAATATGTATGCCCATGATACAAATTTATGTTAACCAAGTAATGCAAGAGACTGGGCCAAGGTATATACAAGTCAGTCTCGTAGCTGAAACATATATACTGCCACGCCTCCTTCTGCCTGTTACATAAATCGCACAGATAAAATACAATATAAAAACATCCTCTTGCCAAAGATATATTTAACCGTGTATGCCTATACTGTCACGGAGACAAAAAAAGGGCAAGCGAATCCATACGTTTACCTGGTTAAATATATCTTGGTCAGAAGCTTCAAGTCAGCTTAGTTACTGTTTTAACAACTTGGAAAAAATAACAGTCCTAATAATCAAAATTTAAGCTGTCACGTTATCACCTTACTGATAAACTAGTTCAATAATCAAAAGTTCGGAATTCAATCAATTCGTATGTACTGTTTGTTCAGTTGTTCTTTGGTTGATTGTTGGGATCCTCCTTTATTTCTTTGACTTAATTCATTGGTACTGTCACTGTCAATATTTTTATTGCCTTTTGAGAACTCCGTGCCCGTGAAGAAACCCGATGCCCCTTCTCCTCTCTCGTTGTAATTGGTTTAACCATATATGTTCGTAACGCCGAATAAGCAGAGTTGGGAAAGTGGTTGGCAAAGCCACCAACTGGAGGGGCGCCGTAAAACAGTACTGCCTTATAGTGACACTGTACGCTCAGGAACTCATTAACAGGCACTTGAGCTACGAAAAAGGTGTGCAAAACACGTCCAGATCGGAGGTCCTGTAGTTAAAAACAGCTATTAGATATCTTGGCGTAGTGTCAAATCGGACTTGGATTCCAAACCACGTGCATAATTGAGAAATTCTACAATTGAAATGTTTCTTAAAAAAAAAAATACTGTCACTTTAAGCGCGATATCTTGGTTTTGTTAACATGAAAATGTCATGAATTCGACAGGTTGCCGTCGATCTGTGCAAGACAGCTATCTGAAGATGAGGGAGACGAAGAGGCGCGTTGAGTCGTTTCCCTATTCAAAATGTAAATTTCAGTCAAAAAGCTCGAAGCATCTAAAATGAGTCATCTATGTACATATGTAACTTGCTGGGGTAGAGGGGATTGTCTGTGAATCTTTTTTTTTATCAGTATCTTTAAGAATTATAAACACAAATAGAGCGAGTTTCGAGCCTTAGGAGGAGAAGCACATCTTTTCAGAACCAAAAGGTATGCAAGAAATAAGGGTATATAAACACCCGCTTAGCTGTAACTCTTTACATGGGAACGACTGCACGTCTTATCAGAAAGTGCACGACATTTGAACATGATGTCAATACAATAGTAGATTATATCTGGTTTATTATACTTAAGATTAGCACTTGTTGTATATATAAAGGCGAAACGTGCCAATTTCATTTTAAGTTTGCAATTACAAACCGGTTAAACAGATGTTGTTGCACACCATTCTAAATACACTATAGATATATATAGTTATATAAAGTCATTATCATTTATTTAGCGTAGTTAATTAGCATAAACTTAGTCTATTGTCTTTTTGGTAAGTATATTTGCTTGGTTGCTGAATTCGACTATGAAAAAAAACGCACAAATTTAAAATAAATAAAAATTTAAATTACCAAAAAAAAAAAAAAAACATTACATTAAACAAATCAAAAAAAGTAGCTTAAAATAACAAAAACTAAACATAGGACGAAAAAAAAATTAAAGCAATTTCCATAAAATTACAATATGTTAATTAAATTAGCATTAATTTTGGCAGCGAACGGTCGTGTAGGCCGCTTTGAGTCGCAGCACTTAACGCATTTATGACAAAGTTTGTGATGAAATGTGTTCCTGGAGTGCTTGCACTTTGAGTTCTGGCAGGGAGGGAGTCCACGACGATATGGCGCCATTCTAGCAGACCAACCGCTCATTGTCGGGCAGAAAGATGCGCTCGTAATTCTCAATTAGTACCTTGGCCAGCATGTTCATGCGACCAATATCAAACTGTATTTGATTGGCGGCCAGCAAACAGGGTCCCCAGACTATGGCTAGGTTCGAGGCGGGCATACGATTCGAGGCGCTGGCGGCAGCAACGCTGTGAAGCAACAGGGAGGCGAAAAGTTAAATGAGCCTGACACTTGTCCATGAGACGAAGGGCACACTTACTTGGTCAAATGCTTGATAAGGAAACGCAGCGTCGAACGATTCGGCTCGGGCATTTCATCAAAGGCCGTCTTCATGCGCTCTATTGCCGCCTCATCCGTTAGACTACGGCCCAAACGCTCATAGGCCTGCTGTGTTATGAGTGGTGCTGCCAACTCGCGAAAGAATTGCTTGTGCAGGCTGGTCAGCGTGTGTATGTCGTCGGTTTGCAGCCAGCGCGGCTCATACAAATGTGTAAGTTTCTTTTTCAGCTCATCAATAAGCAGCTTATTGCCCGAGGCGCGATAGAGACCATCCTGTTCGATGCACTCGGGACGCTCTATATAGGCGCAGACATCGACTACAAAACGTGGCACATTCGGATGATTGGTCATATTGAGCTCCAAAGCATTGAGTGGCACGCCGAAGAGAGGATACTTGGACTGCTCATCAAGATAGAGACTGCTGACTTGGCCGCGGCGTGTGCGCGATTTTTTTTCGCTTTTTGGCGAGCGATTGCTATAGCAAGAAGAAGAAAGGTTATGCAGTTAGCGTATAGTAGTAGTTTCCTCAAATCCGCGTACTTACATGCGAAACACATTGCTGTTTACTGTGGGACATGGAACCAGGTGGCGGCGACGGCGACGGCGGCACATAAAAGAAACAGTAAAATGTTAGTCAAAGTCAAAAGCGGTTGCTTGTGGGTGCAGTCCGTCCGTAGAACCTACGCTCTATGCCCAGCTTATCCATTTGTCTGTAAGCTGCTTGCATTTAGAATGCCTCAAGTGCAACAACAATAACAACAAAAATCACAACCAAGCTGCCTGCTAGCTGACTGTCAACTGGCCGGACTGTGCGACTGGGCTGAGCACCCAAACGCAACGCAGGGCAATGCATCAACTTGGGAAAAACAATTATGAATGCATATTGTAATGCATGCATTTGAATAGCAGAGTTGCAAAAACAGCAGCAGCTACTCATACTTATGAAGATTTGCGAAACCCAAGATTCCGCATCACTCAATGATTCATGCGACAATAAAGAAACGCGCCTCATTAGCATCAACCAAAAAGCAAAAAACCAACCAAATATATAAAAAATCAAAAAAAAATCAAGAAAGCTTTCATTAAGTAATAGCCAACACTCGCTGAAGCTTTTGCGTACCATTCATGATGACATATGGCTGGCCATAACTGGTGCTGGCTGACAGCAACCTTAAATGGGCAAACAAGTTGAGAGAGTACTGTAGGCGCAGGCGTGCCAGGCTAGCTAGAGAGCTATGCAGACAGCTGGGCGCCCTGCCCGGCGTGCATCAACGTTTCCTAACCGGTTCGAAGCAAACACAACTTACATTTCATCCGCATGCGATTCTTAATGGATTTCTTGTCATCCTCGCCCGGCAAATCCGCCAGGTTACCTATAGAAGCGCTCTTAAAGCGCTGCAATATTGTCGTCTGCTGGGTTTGCTGTACTTCGCTGTCTTCTTGAATTTGCTGGGCACGCAGAATATCAGTCACTGGCACAATCTGCAACAAGAGAAACAACAACAAATTAAGCAATCGCTAGATACATGCATTTAACAAGTTTGCAGCAATAAGCCGTAAGATACTACTTAGAAGATACTTTTGACGAGAGTATCTGCACATTGTATGCCAAAACCTTGCCTTATGTTTAACTTTTTCACACTGATATCTTTGGTTTTTTAGCTTTTTTTTAGCTGCCCCTCGCCACTCACTCGTTATCTGGCTGCGCGCCCGCACCAAGCAATACGGCAAAATTTGATAAGAAATTGATTTCGATTTGTAGCAAAAGCAAACAGTTAATGCACAAGAGATAAAAACTGTGTACCACCAAATAGTATTTTTCTTCGTATTATTTTTTACAGTTTTTTATTTCCAACGTTTTGTTTATTATTTGTTTTTGTCGCGTACACTGAGCGTATTCACTGTGGCGACAAAGTAACTCGCTTGAAGTATGCATCAGACTATCCAAAACGACTGTCGTGTCACAGAGTACACACTGCATACATATATGTACATACTATATGTGTATCCGCCAGATGCGAAATTCATATACCTTTGTACAGAGCGTCTTAGGCACAGATCAATTTCCATGAAACGGCTTTCGAATGAAACCGAACGCAATTGATATAGCACAACATTTGAGATTAACTTTTCCATAGAAAGCAAGAAAAAAAAAAGCGTGCAAGAGTCAAGATATTCTTTTTGTCATGTTCAAGCGTACGGTAAACATATTCCACTCGATTTCAAATAAGTTCCTGGAACAGCAATGGGTGTTGCTTCGAAACAAACTTAATAGAGGTGAAGATAATCACAGAGACTGAGTGATATTTAGTAGGTACTTAGCACTATTACTTTCAACTTAATATTAGCATAGTATGTTTTTATATGCATAAACACATATTATCAAAAACCCATAATTTTAATTGGATACCCATAAGAGAAATTAGTTTAGTTTACATTAGTTTTGTAGACGGCGTGCTACAAGGATCGCTACTGGGTCCCATACTGTGGAGCGTGATGTATAACGCTGTGCTTCGCTTGATAGAAGGTACGATCGTGAACGGGATACAACTGGCGCCATTCTTATTAGCAGCAGGTAAAAGGTTGAGTCTGCAACAGTTCGAGTGGTCGAAACCCAAGTGTAATGGTTGACCATAGGCTGACGTTGAAGCACCACCTCCAACAAGCCGGTCCAGATTTGCTTTACGCATCAGCAGTCTGGGCACCTGCAGACGAGCTAAGCTAAAATCGAAGTGAAGCAGGGATCGTTTGATATCAACGTTGTGGATTCATTCGTCAATTTGGATTGAGCGCTGTAAAGTGCTTATAGAGCAGGCCTATGGTTGACTTATTGAACAAAGACAGACGTTTATTTGTTGTGAAGATGAACGAAAAGCACCAACTCCTCGAAGCCGAATTGGATGGCCGCCAATAGTTTAAAAAAAAAGAACTATAGATATAGCTGCTTTGGTGCAGGTTTTACATTTCCTAAAGGAAAAAGGTTCTCCTGTCAAAGCTTTATTGCTGCTAACACTTCTTATACTGTAGATCGCAATTCAAATATACGAGATTGTGCCGCCAATAACATCTACTCTAAGGTTATCAGCCTGATATGGAAACCAGTCAGAAATCAGAGTGCTTGAGAGTATTAGGCAAATAGCTGTATAAAACTTAAGTTACCGGAGTTTTTTCGGCTATTAAACGAGAATCTGCCGGAGTGGGTCTGCCTGTAAAAGAGAGCAAGACAAAGTATATGTCTTCATCGAGTAGAGAGTCGACGCTGTTCGACTCTCAGATTGATGTTGAATTCTATAATAATAATGTTAGCATGGAGATCAGTGTAGAATCACTCTGCTAATAGAAGCTACTTCGGTCCCACTAGGCAAATGAGTAGTGGGAAACACCCTCGCCAAACGAAACTAGCAATTAACATCCAGCGGCTCCGCGTATAGATGACGAATCTACTGCGAAGGTTCAACATCAGGCCGTAACACAATCTATCTATGTAAAAGAGGGGTTTTGTCTTAACGAGAAAAAAGTTAAGAACAAGGCCAAAAAGAAGGCAATGGCAAGCACATATACATTGTATAAACATTTTATGCAGACATTTGGGACGGTGCCCCACAGTAGAATACCCAGTACCCATTACCCCCCACAAACACTAAATTCAGCATACGCTTAAATGGGAACGAAAGTATATTTTTTAATGTCTCTTTTCACAAGTTCGATGTGACAGTAAGCATTTTCCTATTGGGAAGTTCCAATTGAGCAATTTTCCTATTGGCAAGTTATTTTGCTTGCAAAAATTACTTTTATGCCCATAACTTCAGTATTTTTGAGCTAATGTTCCTAAATTTCGAAACATAGATAAAAAAATATGTGAAATCAGCACATTTTTGACTATAACTTTTGATGCATTTATCCGATTTTGATCATTTTATTCCGGACAGTGCCCGACTGTGGAATATCCTGTACCCATTTCTCCCATTTCTGTGCAAATTTTCGTATCGATGCCTTGAGGGATATGAGCGCAATAACGGTAACTGTGCTACGGGGGTAGGAAGGGACGATTCGGAAAAAGGTTAACAGTGTTAGGTTTATAAGCCTAAACAAAATTTTGTCTTTATCTCTTAAAATTTCTATTCGATCTTGATCATTTTTACGCAACATATGCACATTATCAGTTTGCATAACTGTGTCAAATTTCAATTGGATAGCTTTTATGGTATGGATGTAAAACGCTCAAATGTGTCGCTGGGGAACGGGGTAACGTATCGACATGAATCGATAAACTTGCACTTTTCCGGGAAAATGCTCACCTTTTGGTAAAAAAAAACCCTTTTGCTCTAACTCTTATAGTCTCTGAGATACAGAGACCACCACGGAGAGGCAGACAGACTGACATGGTTATATCGACTCGACTATTGCTCCTGATCATTATTGCCCATGGTACATATGGTCTGCCACGCCTCCTTTTGCATGTTACATACATTGCACAAATCTATAATACCCTTTTACGCTTTGTCTACATGTAATGCCAAATCAAGTATCTTTGATAAATTGAAGAATCAAACTCGAGAATTACAACAGTCTATGCTTGTCTCAATTGATACACACGAATTCTCACATTATCCCATAAGTCATCATCATTTACTTAAGTGCGTACAAATTGCCTTAAAATGTTGCTATTTATGTGACTACCACTGTGCGTTTGGCAAATTTAAAATAAAACAAAAAATTGTATATTTTTGTATTCTTTTGTTTTTGTTGCTAATCTATTCAAATGTTAGAATATGCGTGGCATTAGTCGGCGTTATGCTGGTCGCTCAAAGATACTTTCGTATCTACGGCTCAAAGTAAATAAAACGCAATTTGAATTTGTATACGCTGCACGGGTTTTGGCGTTGGCTTTGGCTTTACCATTATATATTGCTTATTTCAAACTTAATTGACACGACCTTGGGAATGGCGCAAATGCGCGCACAAGTGAAACGACAAGTTCAGGCGCATGTACAAGCTATAGATACAAATGTATCTGTATCTACATTCGGTCGGGCGACAAGTGTAGGCGCTGTTATACGAATATGATTCATTAAGGCCACACCAGAGGCAAGGCAGTTGACCTTTTGTTTTGGTTTGGTTACCGCTCAACAGACTGATAGAGACAGAGATAGTGATATTTTGTAGTACCGTTTTCTAGACATTTGCATTTTTGCAACTCATTATTTGTCAAGCTTAACTTGAAGTCATACTTAGGAACACTTGTGGTTTCGGTTTCATTGCTAAGGCTGAACGCAGATTCTTAGATTTAAGCACAAACTTGAATTTTAGCATTCCTGAGTTGGAGAATCACTAAGACTAAGTTTGTCTAATTTAGTTGCCGAATGCCAAAAAAGAAGTACATCAAAATTTTAGAAAATGCATTGATTCTCGCTTATCTTAGAACACATGCTTTTACTTATAATTGCACTATAAAGAATATAATAGTTTCTCAATGTCTTCGATTCTTGTGAATTCTCGACTAACACAAATAATATCCCTTTAAGGATTTACGAATGAACTGTTCAGTTTATCCCAGAAAATTTTCGAAATTAATTTTGGCCAAGTTTGAAGCTATTTGCGGTTAGGAGTAGCATATGACATAATGCCGAGCTTTGTCATTCTAAGGTATGTCTGAAATCGTCAAGTTTCAGTCGCTTAAAACAAACTTTTGGCATCAGCAAATTTAGAGCATGAGCTTCGAATAGCATATTTTGTCTTCTCAAACATGTCGTCACAACTCCAGTCGATAGACGATAGGCTTTAGCAGCACTTTTCTTTCAATTGTACCAGAAAACTACAACAGCGTTATTGACATACATCCAAGTTCTCTTAAACCATCTAAATCGGATGTCACCATGAATCATTCCGAAGTAATTTGATTTTGATAAGGAAAGTCAATGTCGATTACATTAACTCATAATGGAACAAAAAACAAAAACGTACATAACAATTTCAATTGTTTTTATAAATTCAGATCTATATATATTCTATATGACCCTCCAAAAAAAACTTTGCATGCAATGTATAAACGTTTTCAATTAATTGCACTGTCAATTCAGCAAATAAAAATCAAAATGCCAAGCCAAAGCTTTAAATACCTCTAACATATAGTCAGCTTAACTACATATAGCTTCTGGAAAATAGTGTTTCAAATAGAAGTTTGTACGTACTATGCCAACAAAAGTTTGCTAATCAAACCACAACAACTTTTATGATCGCCTGCAATCTGAACCGAGAGGTAAGCGAAAGAAAACGCTGCGTCATAAGCAGCCATAACACGATCCGATCACTGATCGAGAACCGGTGGCTCGGGGCTCGGGGCAGTTAATGTAACACGAGTTCAGCTCGCCTCTAATTATGTAGTATGCAAAAGATTAACAGAAAAAGATAAATAAAACTAAAAAACACAGACACAGCCGCAAAAGCTTTACTTAAAAAAATATTTGACTAATGATTAACCAATTAAATGCTGATTAATGCGCCGTAAAACCGACGAACCACAGGAAATTATGTTAAAAAAAAATAAGAAGAAATATAAGAAATTAAATTAAAAAAATTATATGCAGACGGTGGTATACCCTGTATCCTTTATAAACTCTAAATACGGTAAAATGGGAATGGAAGTATCCACTTTTATGTCTCTTTTCATAAGATCGACATGCCTGAAAACATTTCCCTATTGGGAAAGTCCAATTGACAAGTTTTCCTATTGGGAAGTTGGTTATTATGGGGGAAAAAAACACTTTTATACCCATAACTCTAGTATTCTTGTGCCAATGTCATTGCATTTTAAAACATAGATCAAAAATACATTTACAAACTTCTGTCGCAAATTTCAAAACAAAATATTGGGGGGTGTGTCAGTAATTAAAGTAAATATATTTGGGGGAGTTTATAGGCGAGGGGAGGTGAAATCAGCATATTTTTGACTATGACTTTTGATATATTTATCCTATTTCAATCATTTTTAAAGCATAGATGCACATAAATACGACGCACACCTCTGTCACCTGAAAGCCGCGAAAATCTATCTCGGGGAAGAGGATAAGGTATCAATTTGATTCGACAAACTCCCTCAGCCTTGAGAAAATGCGCATCTTTTGATCAAATTCAGACGGACATGTCTATATCGGCTCGACTATTGATAGCAGAGCATATGGTCTGCCACGCCTCCTTCTGCCTGTTACATACATTGCACAAATCTATAATACCCATATACACTTTGTGCACAGGCTATAATAAAGAAATGAATCAAAAAATAAGCAAAAACAAACAAGATACTTTAGTCCGGGAATCCCTAGTAGCAGATACACTGCGCCCTCAACGTGTACCGTCACTGGACGAGAGGTGTTTCAGATTTTAAATCTTTTAGCAAATATCATTATCATTTCTCTACTATATTTTTACAACTACCATTAAAGAGTGACAGTAAAAGAAACGTATGATTTAAGTTCCAAACCAAATTGACATAACTAAAGGGCTAAACGTGAAGTTTTTTTATAAAATATTTATAACATACAATGAGCAACTTTCGTTAAGCAAATAATAGATTTTATAACATACGCTCGATGGAACATCTTACAAATTATTCAAAAAATATGGAACTACTTTGGAACGAACTTGAGAAATACTTATTGACCCAGAAGCAAAACTGCTGCTTTAGCCCAGCTCAACTTTACTTATAACTTTGATAAATAAACTGTTCAAACTGTTTCCATAATTTCAAAAACTAAAAAAATTGTTATAAGTCAAAAACACGATTTCTGAGTTAATAGTGCAGAATTAATAGTTCGCATACTCTTTTTTCTACTAAGTGGGAACAAATTGAAAACTTTAAACGAGTTTCTTGTTTTATCCAAGTCTTGTATTGAATGCACAATATATGTTATTTAAAGTTAGTGTTCAGTGGTGTCTTGGCCGCTGCGTCACGTGGTCCACTTATGTTGAGCCTTTCTTCAAAAGTTGTGGTTCATTTTATATATTTCTATGCGGCCTTGACCGCGTTCACTCAATGCTTCCTCACACACTGATCGAAGAAGTGCAACTGGAGTACCAGCTACTGCTGGCAACTGCACTCACTCTCTAAGCAGACTTAGTGCGAGTGTGAGCGAGATAAACACAAACTAGAACAGTTACTGTAACGTGAATTGCAAAACAGCCCAATAGCATATTTAGGGCTGCTAACGCGTGACTGAACTATTTAGTTAGTTCGCCTCGCAACTCTAACTTTTAAAGCAAGACTGCTCTATCAGCTAGAGCTGTGTGTGCTCATCAAGCAACGTAAAAAACATCACCAAAACCATGTATTGATAAGTACAGGAGACTCTGCATCGACAATTTCAGAGGTTAAAAAGCAGGTTACTGAAGTGCGATATTGGCCTAACAGCACAAGTGATGCCGAACGATTAGGTTATCCAAAAGAGGTCGTGATGGATTGAGATTGAGTGCGTAAAGCTGTAGGTATCTTTACATAAGTATTTGAACATTTAAAAGCTGCAATTGTTCACCCTCGAGCATACGCGCAAGCGTATGTCTACAGCGGAATGTACAATCGCAATCCGAAAGAGTTTTTACGTCGTTTCGTAACCGTGTACGAAACATGGTTACATCACAACACGTTGGCAACAAACAAGTTGTAAGTAAGTAAGCCAATACGATCATGGCGAATATTTTTTGGGATGTACGCGGTGTCACATTGATTACCTAAAAAAGGGTCACAATATCAAAGGCGAATATTATTCCGAGCTGAATGACAGTTTTGTCAAGGATTTAAAGCAAAAGATTATTTTCTGTTTCCGAAACCGAAGAAATGGCTTCGCGGTATGAGATTTGGTTCAAATTATGAGTTAACGTAGTTAGACGCCTGTTTTGAGTAACTTAAGAAATTCTATGATATGGCTACAGAATTTGTAAAAAAGCTTGACTAAAAGGAGACAATGTCGAGAAACTATTATCTGTGGAGCTTTAATTTTAAACTTTAAATTTTTTAACTCAAATTAACTTAAAACTTAAATTTTAAAATTTAAGCTCCACAGTGGGTCAGAAATATTGAAAAGTAATAAATAACATCAAACATTAAAAACTCTGAAGTTTTAACTGCTTTGTTGGACGTTGAGCCGGGAAGAAAGAAGAAGATCAGGTCGAAAATCAAAATACTTAATAGATATTTTCAGTGCTTTAAATCAAGGTGCCAAGCAAATCGTAATTGATAAGAAATAAACAGTTGGTAACCAACTCAGGCTTTTCCGCACGTTTATTAAAACAACCGAAGTTAGCTAGGAAAAAATTAAACATTTCATGCCCAACACAAAAACATCGCTAAATCGCCGGAAAAGTTGCCAGAGTGCTTAAATTGGCGAAAATCATAAAATTTGAGATTATAGTTTTTTGGCCAATAGCGATACTTTTTTGCGGAAAAGTAACAGTGGGTAAGTAACTCAGGTTTTTCTGCACGTTTATCAAAACAACGGAAATTAGCAAGGACAAATTTAAACAACAAAAAATGAAAAAGCATAAATTGTATTAAATTATTTACTCTTATTATTCTTCTGGCGACCCAATTATAGCGACTAGAGTGATCAATTTCAATAGCAAACTCTTTGAAGTTATGCCCAACACGATAGAACATTTAGCTTGCTAAAGTCGAAATTACTAAAGTTATTTGACTAACACGCTACATCGATAACTACAACGCACAGACAAAAAAAACATCTCCAAATCACCTGAAAAGTTGTCAGAGTGCTTAAATCGTCGAAAAACATAAAATTAGAGATTTTAGTTTTTTGGCCAAACCCAATACTTTTTTGCGGAAAAGTAAAAATAAAAAATTGTATAATAAAATTTTACCTCAATTAGGTATAGCCTAAAATAATTATAAATAAAGTCAAAATAAATGGATAAAATATAATTTTAATAGAACACTGTACTTGTTTTATTCACGGGCGGAATACACTGAATATCTACCGCTGTGAAAGTTACTAGGAGCATTTCAGATGCACCAGAAGAGGTTTTTAACAATATATAACAAACTGGTATGCATCCATGACCCAATTACTAGTTATATACCACTCGTAGCCAGTTCCTATGACAGCCCTGTGTTGGACACACTACTTGACTTCAAACAAAAATACTAGTATCGTACCATATTTACATTTTCTTTTCCTGGTTAAAAAGTGGTTTCGTACTAGTTTGGCGCAAATACAATGGTAGGCAGCCATTGCCCATAAACTAGTTACATACCACTCGCCCCGTGTTAAACATACCACTTGAAGTCAAACAAAAACACTAGTATGGACCATAAACTCTCCCATTTTTTCTAGTTGAAAGGTTATTCCGAACTAGTATACTTTCCTGCAGGATATTAACAACCGTATGTGTGCATATGTATAGAAATACACATTTCTAAATGTGTACTAACATGACAACAAAAATTGTGCGTGAGCGTTTTTTTCAGCAACTCTCTTTCGCTATTTCAACCTCTCACAAAATTTGAAGAAAGGTCACTCAACGACGATGCTACCTTGTTAATTATACATTGACAAATACTAGTGGCGCAAATGAAGTACAAAATTCGCCAAAATTCGGTTGCTCTTAATGCAGATTTCCTTTTAGTAAATAGCTATTTACAGATAAACACCAATAACTCAACAAGTGTACTACACGATCTACACTGTAAGGCTACACTGATATCAGACTAAAACAAATTGGATAAATTGGAAAAACAATTTTACAAGAAACTTTACCCTCATAACTTTAAGGCACACATTACAGTTTATGTTATCAGTTATATATAATAATGTAAACATTGCTGTCAATTCGTAAAACTCAACAACAGGCAGAAAACGGTTTACAATTTCCATCGTGGTTCGATATTACATTTTCATTAGAATCGCATACAAAGTTTATCTTTTAACTTCCAATAAGCGTAAGAGTAGTGGCTACAACTGAGCATAAATAAAGCTATTAGATCATGTTTTTAAATGCAGTCCAATGTGAGCTGGAAATACAGATGTGGAATAGTGATATTCTATACTTTCATTTAAATTTTGCTTCACCAAGTAAGATGAAACTTTCTCAATATAATGTGACGTGTATGCCACTGTGTGTACCACTTGAAGTAGACAATGCCTAGAGAGTCATGCAAATATTTAATTTTCTAGCGAGTTTTTCCACACACTCTAAACGCGTTATCCACTACGTAATAAACTTGTAGAGTATCATAAAATAAACCTAAAGCTGTAAATTTTATGCAAGCGCCAAAAACTGTAAAGTACCCGTGGGTAAGACCCTTGCCAAATCGACGGCAAGAAGAACAATAAGATCAAAAGTCACAGAAACAAAAGCCAGTTAGCTGCGAGGAAGAGCGCTCGAGAGACAGAGTGGCAACCTGACTAAAATTAGCAGCATTTAATTGAAGAAGCCGCCAGCGGATGACGCTAGGCAAACAATGCAGTTAGAGAGAGATAGATAGAGTGAGAGCACTAAAAACAATGCCTTCAGATAAATCAGTTCGCCCCATCACTTACCATGTCTTCCTCATCCTCGCAATAGTTTACATGCTGGAGCAGCTCACGCCAAGCCAGCACCGACTGCGGCGTTGGTAGCAGCGCATTGGAGCGCACGCGCAGCTTTCGGCCGCCGCGAACTGGGCCGCTGCGCTTGGCATTTGTGGCCGCCAGCACAGCCATGGCCCAGGCCTCTCGTATAGGTAGTGCTATGCTCTCAATGCCGTCACTTTCACCTGTCAGTTGGTGTGATTGAGGCGCCGGCTGCTGCTGCCGCTCCTCCTCCAAACTGGTCGCCTCGCAGCTGCAGCCGCTATCATCATGAGTAGTCAGTTGCTTGGGCGTGCGTTCGGGTACAGGTGGTGGTGGGGTTGGACGACGCACACGCGTCATGAAATGCTCATGTATGTGGGCACGCTGGTATTCATAGAAAATTGCGCTATATTTCTTGGGTTCGCTAGCGCTATAAAAGATGCATACATTGCGCAGCACGGGATGCGTAAGACTGATGTGTGTGAGAGCAGAGCTAATACTGCCACTGCCACGGCTGCTGAGCGAGCCCAGTGTGGCAGTGCTATTGGTCACCGTGCTGCCCAAGCTCAGCGTATCGGCATGTACCTGCTCCTGCTGCACTACTGGCTCTTCTTCGCAGTGACGCTCTGTCGCAAACATAAACTCATCGTCTGTTTCCCAAGCGCCTTGATCCGTTGAAGCAGTAGGCGAAGGTAGGGGTGAGGCGGCAGGTTTGATTGTCGTAATGTTGCTAGATTTTTTACGTGCTCCAGCTGCAAAGGCTGCTGCCGCTTGTAGCGCTGCAGTGCTCGATTCATCCTCATCTTTATCGTAATCATCGTCATTATCATCGTTGTCATCGTCATCGTCATCGCCCTGCTCTAGAAGAGCAGACTTAGTCATATTAAAATCTTCAGGCAAATCTTCGTTTTCCTCATCATCGTCATCATTGATCTCCTGCAATGGCGCCTCGTAGTATTCTTGCGCTTCACCCACTGTCTTAAATTGCCAAATGGGCTGGTAAATCGGTTCCTCCTCAGATTCCATACACTCATCATCCATTCCTATGGGCTCTGTTGTAATTTTGGGCATTTCCTTGTCTTCTGTTGCTTTATTGTTATTTGTCTCATGACTCTTCGCTTTGGCATGCGCAAACTCCAGCTCCGACACTGATTTAGTCACCGGCAATGTTGGCGTCGACGTCGGCGTCGACGCTGGCGTCAACGTTAAGCTCGCCGTCGCTGCTTGCTCTGACTTTGGATGACAGCTGACAAATGTCCTCGTGCTCAGCGCTGTGCTGGGATTACGTACGGGCACCTGTGGTGCTCGTCGCTTCACTTTAATACCGTTATTGTTGTTAACATTTATATTGTTATTGTTATTGTTTTTGTTGTTGTCATTTTCACTGTCATCAAGCAGAGGCACAATTTGCTGTTTGGGCGCCGCCGCCATCACTGCGCTGGCAAATGTGGCAGCGCCACTGCTATCGCTTACGCGCTCGTGTAGGCGTCCGCTGTCGCGTTCTCCTTCCGTTTCAGTACCCGCTAATGTCTTAGTTTTGTCGACGATCTCTTTGTTTGCTTGCGTCTCTGTCTTCGTCACCGTGTTCGCCTCGAGGCGCTCTCGTTGTTTATCGCTCGCGACGCGCCAAGCGCAAACAGCGTCGTTACTCTTTGGCGTTGCTGGTAATACTGGCCCCAACAGCGGAGGTCGCTGCGCCGCTGATTCACGTAGACTCTCAAACAAACGACGACGATATTGTCGCAGTGAGCGTCGATGTCGTACACCATGCAAAAACGCGCTCAATGATTTGTCAAAGCCGATGACGCTCAAATGCAAACTGGCCGCCAGAGCGGCGCTATTGAGCAGCTTGAAGAGCGAAATTTTTGCTGGCAGCGCGGGTGACGTCGGCAGCACATGGTCCACAATTTGGCAAACATTGACGCTTGGCGGCTGCTTCTGATCAATCTGCTCGCTGCTGCGCAGTTTGATGCAGTCAATGGTGCTGAGAAATTCGCTAACAAGCGCCGAGTCGTTGCGCTCATTGATACCACAACGACGTGGATCTGAATGCGCCACTGGTGGCTGCTGATCCTCCGCCGCCTGCTCTGGCCAGCGCTGCTTCATTTTGGCCAGCAGATTGCGTTTGAAATCATGCACAAGCTGCTGCTCGGGCGTATTGGCTGATAACTCGCGGCGCAGCGTCACCAGTTCCGCTGCACTATGCTCTAGTGGTTGTTGCTGCTGCTGCCGATGCTGCTCATAAGCAGAGGGCATGCTTTTGGGCTGCTGACAAAGTGCAGCACTGTTGGCATCCTCATAGCAGTGCAGCTGCTGGCGCAGCAAGCTCATCCACTGACAAATGCTCTCATTTAAATAGAGCGAAGGCAACGATCCAGCTGTTGGTGTATTTGGAGGCGTTGCAGCAGGCTCTGCCATGTTGGGTTTGCCACGCAACAGACGTATCTTGGAAATGCGCGGTTTTTTGCCACTGACCGACTGCGAGTCATTGACGCTTAAAGTTGACTGCGATGGCATCTGCTGCGGCGGCTGCTCCACCAGCTCGCTACTGACTTGGCATTTAAGTCTTCCATAGATGTGCTGCTCACTGCGACTTGTCTGGCTACGTTTGAGCTCGCAAATGCGCTGCATGTCAAAGGTTTCTTGTGTACGAAATACCTCATCTACATTATGTATGATTTCCAGGCTGCCACCGGCTCCAACAGCTGCTGAGGATTTGCTGGGCTCGCGCTGAAACAAACGCAGGCGCCGACGCTGCAGCGAGGCCGAGGAGCCAGACCGATTAAGCTGCTTAAGTGAACCAAAAAGGCCCTGGAAAATACCTCGACGCGTAGTTGTGGCGCTGCCTGTGGGCTGTGTCTGAGACTTGAGCGTTTGTGAGTGGCTAACCAAAGTTTTGGACTTTTCGACGTGCAGCTTTGTGTTTTGACTTGTGCATAGACATGCCTCCTCATCGCTATAGATACTGCGACATTGCTCGCATATGTTCTCATAGATGTTGCACTCGCTGGCCGTGCTGGGCGTGGCCGGTTCCTGGCTGACCACAAGCACACCGTTGGCTATGCACTGACAAAAATGACAGTAATGTCCATGAGCAGCAAAAACGCCATATCCACAGCCACGGCAGAGATTCTCATAGATGGCATCGCTGTGAAAGTACTTGCGCCTCAAACGCCTCTGCGTACTAGGTTGTAGATTCTCATAGATGTGCTCTAGCCATGGGGGTGCGGTCTTCTTGGCGGACTTGCCATCAGAGCAGTCGATATCAGTATGAGGGGCGGCGGCTTTACTCTTGTTGTTGTGATCCGAAATGTGTTTGTTGTCGTTGATATCGGTAGGAAGCGAGAAACTGTGGCTGCCGCTCTCAACCGTTTGAGACATTTTCTCTCTTCGTTTATCACACTCTTTGGCTTGTTTAACCCTATACATATGCTTGTACATATGTAGGCACTATATCGCTTGCTTATAGTTCATTTTCATTTTCATTTTCATTTCGAGCCCAACTTCATGTTGCTGCGTCTGCGCCAACGCTGTAAAGCCAACCGATAAATTTGTGTTCATTTCACTTTATGCGCTTTTGATTAATTCACTCGCTTTGCTGAGCACTCAACTATTTTACGCTCAATTGCTCCATGCGATGCTCTCTCGCGCACATACACATGCACATGCGCGCAAGCGGCCGTTATCTCCCGCTCTCGCAACAAGCAGTGCAAATGAGAGTGGGCTGCAACTGTAAGTTGCTTACAGCTTTGGTGTTGTTGTTGTTGTTGTTGTATCGTCGCTGCCCTATGCGCTCTGCCCTTACACACACACGCGCATACACAATTTGAAATTGCTTGATACACTTACTGAGAGTATGTCACGTTTTTTCGTCATTCAAACCATCAAACTTGTTGAATAACTAAACAATTTTGATTTTGAAATAATCATTTTAAATTTAAACACATATTTATGTAGGCTCCTAGGCCAAAATTACAAAAGCAGAATAAAAATGCTTTCAATGTTTTGTAATGCATATCGCTCATTTAGTAGAAGACTTGCATAACCAGAAAAGTTCGATTTTGTAGAAAAAAAGGAAATTTATACCCATTAAGCAAAATATAATCAATAATTCTGTATCACTAATTAAAAAATTATGTCTTTTAGTAAATGAACGATAACTTATATTGCATATTGAATTTCTTCATTCGTACGATACCTTTGTATCAGAGTGCAGCCTAAGATATTTTCAAATTTTGTGAGTCAAAATTTTTTTTAAATTGTTAATAAAACATTTAAAAAACCTTTTTCTTATTTTTCCCAAGTATCTAGGCAGTTACCTTTTGGATTATATCTAAAATCTGTCCGAAAAAATACCGGATTGTGGCCGCTCTGATCTTGCAACTATTTGGGAACGGGGAAGGAGTGAACTCTAGCTAGCAACCGTTCTAACCTAACCTAGTATCACATCAAAGAAAATAAAATGACAACTCTGGTGCCGAGTTAATTGGCTAACTTTTATGGTGTGGGTTTAAATCGTGAAAATCTGTCACGGGGGAAGGGGTGAGATATCGACATAATTCGACAAACTTGTACTGAATAGAGAAAATGCGCATCGTTTGGTAAAAAAAATTGTTGCTCTAGCTCTTATAGTATCCGAGAACGGTGCGGCAACACGGACAGACAGACAGACGGACATGTCTATATCGACTCGACTATTGCTCCTGTCCATTTTTCCCTTTTACCCTTTGGTATAAAAAAAGTTGTAAGTATCTATATAAAAAATGCGCATGCAGATTCGAAAGATAAAATTATTGCGGTTTGCCGAACATACGTTTCATATGGATACGTTGCGTTTTATTCAGATACAAATCGATTTACAAATTACACACACGTTGTTAAAAATTGAGTTGAAGTCAAAAATGTACTGTATACGTTATGTTTCGTCTCCTTTGCAGCACTTAACTGTGAGCATCACTGCATAAAAGCTCGCCCGATATTAGAATGCATTCTAATATAAAGTAAATCGTATAGGGTTGCAGACGAAACAACTTACGGCCAATATTACCGTGCCATCAAACATTGCGAGATGCAAGGCACACGGCCTCGCTTGAAAATTAATTAAGTTAAGTTAATTGTGTTATTGCAAGTTTTTTATGATTGCGATATACAACAGGGAACCCATTTGCAAATATCTTTTTGCTTTTGGAACCTTTTTCAATAAAAGTGGTTCAATTAAAACAGAGAAAAACTCTTCTATCTTATTTGCATGTGTGTACGCAGTTTACTTATAAGTTGCAAGGGTATTCGTAGTTCGTAGCTTGAAAACTATAATATTATATATATATATATATATATAAGCGTGCTCCTCATATCGCTGCTATTATTGTAATAATTGTTGTTGCTGCCATTTTAATGACTATTTTAACCTGTGCTCAGTTCTGTTATTCTACTTACATATGTATTTCATTTTTGTTTTTCTCGCTCTTTTCCAGTTTTTGGGTGTGCTTTGTTTTGTTTTGTCTGCTTCGCTTTGCCTTCGACAAATAACAACAAACGGCATCGGCCGCTGGCAATGACTCACAACAACAACAACAACAACAGTGGAGCTATCATGTCGCCGCTTTTAATGGAGCCCGGAATCCGGCCAGAGGCGTAGCCGGGCGGTATTTAAATTGAATGCCTTGACAATAGGCAGCTGCAGCCCCTTTTTTTGAATAACTGGTTTGAGCTGCACAGGCTGCAGTTATAGGTGTGAAGAACTATTTGAATTATATATTCGGAGGCTAACCGTAAGGCGGCAAACACGCTTCGTTTAAAGATAAAACGTTAGAGGCCGTATAATTACTGTTGATGATGCTCTATGACTAGCATACTTTTGGGCTGTATATGCCCAATTACAGCGAATAAGCCCGAATCGGCAGTTAAGTTAAGATGTTTGTGGCATATGAAAGCAAAACTATCGAAGTTATTTTGGAGCCTGACTCATGTATGCTCAAAGATTTGCGGTCATTGTAATGATATTGCACAAGGCTATTTATTTATCACTGCAGCTCGTGGTAGTTTTTCTTTTCTTCTGTAACTGCGAATTTTATATATAAATGCAATGTAGCGTAATCGATAAACGTATCTTGCTATAGACAACACGGCAGATCGATTGTCATAAATGAAGCATAAGCGTTTCGAGTTCAATAGCGGGCAGTAATATCAAATTATAACAACTTCTCTGACAAACCTATGAATATGGTTTTTTAATGAAAATCCGTTTTGCGTATGAATCATGTAAATGGGTAATTCTTTTATAAATCGAACATCTATTTAAATTATTCGTAAGCTGCATTTTTTGTTTTCTTTAAATAGGAAATTAGTTTAAGGTGCATCCATTCTGTCTGTCATCTGTGCACAGATCCACAGATACAACAAGAAGCATTGATTGGCATTTTTAGTTCAGCTGAACTGCAGATTTTCAGCGAAGTGCTTCAAATCTCAATACATTTTTGTCTCATGTTAAGTTCGGAATTTACAGCCGTTCTAGAAATATCATTTTTCGAAGTCATTTGTCGAATTGTAATCATCTCGTACTGGCTCTTGGGTGATTATTTGTGAATGACACATTAGTGTTGTGCGACGAGACAATTAAGCATATTTTTGAAATAAACTCTGCACAGGATACTATGATATGCTTTAATTGTGTTTTTACTCCTTTAATTTACATAAGCTAAATTTAAGGCAGACAGGCGGGTGGGTGGTATACCCTGTACTCTTTTGTTGCCATAATCACTAAATCCATCATACGGTGAAATGGGAACGGAAGCATCTACTTTTATGTGTCTTATTGCAAAGCTGGTTATTAAGAAAAAATTGTTGCGGGTGCGGCAGTAATACAAACATCAATATCGTATAGAAATTTAAAACATATAGGTAATAATATGCTAATTTTAGACCTCTGCTCCTAAACCCTTTCACTTTTTATAGAATTGTTAAGGTTAGCAACCAAATTTGGTACACAATCCCAGAAAACCGTTATTAGGTCCATACTCCTCAACTCATCGATACAAAAATTTGTAAAGAAATTTGATTTTCACGGGGAAAGTGCGTACAATTTTTCCAAATGCGCTCGGTTTGTAAAAGAATCACCCACTACATCGTGTCATACATTTAGTACGTGTGCAATGCAGGAATTATATGTAAATATGATGACAGATGAGACAGATGACCATTGACAAATTCTTAGCAAGTTGGGCTTGTGCACTGAGCTTATGGGGCTTGGCGGTTTTTAATTATGTCAAAAACACAAACGGCATACAATGTTTTACATATGTCATGTACTCTCCGGCAACTTGTAGGGCATTAAGTGACGGGTGGACACACCCGTAGCAGCAGCAACAACAACAACAACAACAACTACGCGAATGTGTTTCCAATTGAGCACACACACACACACACACACACACATACACTATTAAGCCGTGATATGTCGCCTGTGTGTGTGCATTCCGTCTTTTCTCTTTGAAATCAAATTAATTTGTTCGTAAATATTTATTGAAACGGCAAAAAATAACACTTATAACTATTTCTTTATAGAATGCAGTAAATTAACACGCGCGTTCGCTGCAATGTCAAAGCTTCGACTAAGTGCTTGTAATAAGCGTGAATGAGCTTTTAAACAACAACAACAACGAGAGCTTAAAACCAAGCTCAAGCCGTATGTGAATATGCAAAAACAATTTGCGGCTGATAACGGCGTTGACGCATAAGAAAGAAAGAAAAAAAAAAAAAACAATAGCACACAGAAGAAAAATGAATAGTTTTAGAGTAGAAGCAGCCGCAGCTGACGACGCGTTCGCGAATTTAGCAGAAAATGAACTAAATTGAACTCACGATGCGGCAGCGCATTTTCTTGGGTGGCAGCGACAAAGCTGCGGCTGCGGCTGACGCCGCGAAGGCAACAGCGACGGCGACGCCGACCCGGCCACCCGGCGGACGCTAATCAACAGATCCACATGGCAGAGCCTACGCAGCGGCAGAAAACTCAGTGTGCGTAAAAGAGTGTGTCTAGCGTCTGGCGCTGCCCAGCCGCTGCTGCTGCTGGCAGCGCTGCCCCAACAAAGACGCTTTGTGCCATGCTCGACATAATTGCCGTTTGAACGCCACCGCTGCCCCGTCGCAGTCGCTGCTGTGGCTTGCACAATTAAGCATAGATCGCGCGCACGCTGTGCGCAGCTGCTGCGGGTGGCCAGCTGATTTACTCTCTTTCTTGCTCTCTTAGCCCCGCAAAAGAGAGCAGTGAGCGAGGCGTTAGAGGCAGCAACGCCGCTTATCAGTGGCACCTTGATTTATACAAATCACTTGCATAAATCAACTACTGCGCAATGTTTATTGATTTGTGATAAAATGAATCGATTGTTTCAAGGAATGCAGTTTGCATCATGACAAGCCGTCCAATATTGCAATTTTATGACAAATACACTGCAAAAAAATATGAACTTGTTCAAATGCAAATGTGGTTGAGCTGAGCACAGAACCTGCTCTGAAGGCGATATTCAACGTCAATAAAGCAACTTCTGACTGCCTCGATACTGGAGCCTATGAGACGCTCAACTGTTGCAAACTGTTCCTCGTCCCAGCAGCTCCTGTAAAAATCACCACCATTCAGCCATCTTGTGTAGAGATCTGCGACAGTTTGTTGCAGGATTTGGCAAATGCCCGTCTTTAGGTCAAATAGACAAAGTTGTTTAATTACTGCTATGTTTCATAGAAGGGGCATAGTACACCTGCTCGAGCAGTACCTCTACCCAACATCTTTACAATCCTGCATATAAGCAATTGGCCAGTTGGTCATCGACTCTCAGGTCTGTGAGTGTGTCCCGTAATAGCCTGAAAGTACCTTCAACATGTAGGAAGGCAGCTAGGGTGTATTCTTTTTTCCTGTTTGCATGCTGTTATTGAGATATAAGCTCTGGACTTAGAGTACTTCTAATATGGACCCCAATGAGTCGTACAAAGGTTTAGAAGGTTTAGAAGAAAAAGATGCTAAGCTGACGTGTTTTAGGCTTTCACTGGCTAAGGTATAAAAACTATTTCTGATTGCAGTCAAGTAATCGGAATTTGGCCTCATTTAAGAAGTTCATTAAAAGTGGATTGATGCCAATTTATGGCTGCAAAGCAAGTATGTTGAAGTTGAGCTGTTATAATTCTATCAGGAACTGGAGATGTATCTCTCCTACAGGAGCTAGGGAGGATGGCTTGGCCGTAGTGCAGCCTGGCAGATGGGTGTTTAGTAGATTGATTGTTGTTGAGGGCGTACTGTGTGCGGAATCTGTTGACAGTTAGTCATCCGCTTGTAAGTCTCTCTTTGTTGTTTCTATCTGAATTGTGTTTCTAGTGTGACAACATTCAAATACAAACTTCGACTTGCTGGCTCAATACGCTCCCAGAAAGATCGTGCAACTCCACCATTTTCCACACTCCGCACTCCGCAAAAAACAAACCTAAACCAAAACTTTGCAAAATTGTGGGTGTTAGTTGGATGCTCAACATGTTGCATGCTCCATGTTGCCTATTGCCTGCTAGTTTCCATATGCCGAGATTAACGCGCAGCCAACATGTGGCACACAAATATACACAGATGTGCATAAGTGACTGCCGCCTTTAAAAAGTTTATAACTAGAACAGCAACAACAAATAAGCAACAGAGCTAGTGAAACAGATATGGAGCCCGCTCCCCAGTAGTTGCATATGAAATGCAGCTGCATGTCAAGCAGTAGCCGAGAAACAAAACAAACAAACAATCAGCAACATGCAACGGGCAGTAATTGCATCTGGGGTAACACACTGGTTCTGGAACTGGGTAAGGCTGGATGGGACTATGGGCACCACCCAGAAGAATCGGCAGAGACACGCATCGTGGCCGCTTGATCTTTGAACTAAATTAATTAAGCACAATGAACGCAATTGTTGTTGTTTTTGCTGTTGTTAGCAAGAAAAATGGCCATACACAGTAGCACGCTTGTATATAGTATCCACAAGATACACAGCCGCTACAGAAACTTTTGCCACGAAATACACTTTCGTAGCTTTTATTATTTTTTCTTATTTTTCGCTTTCAATTTCCGCTTTTTCTGCGGGTCGGACGATGCGTCGTCAACATTGGAAAGGGGTTCGATCGGTGGCACAACGCTTTATGTTCTCATACTCTATTGCCATTTAATGGTCGAACGGTTATGTACGGCTGTGTGGCTCTCTGTGTACACATTGAGAAAAAGCCAAGAATTTTGTATTTTACTTGAGCGCAACCGTGCAAACTTCTCATTTATTTTCGAGCTACGCAGCAATACCTGTCATACTTAGACTACGATTTTCCCAAAGCAATGAGGACAATGTCATCGGCATAACCTTGGCATTGTATCCCCTCATTTTCAATGCACTTCAGGAGTTCGTCTACAGGGAGGCTCCATAGTAGTGGAGATAAGACACCTCCTTGAGGACAGCCACGAGTTGTAGCAACTGTGATAGTGCTGTTGCCTTCTTCCGATATGCGTAGCCTTGTTTCTAGCAAAGAGCGTATCCATTTCCTAATGGTTGCGTTCACGCCCCTTCTTAAGAATGCTTGGTTCACAGCATTATACGATGTGTTGTCATAAGCACCCTCAATATGTGGGAAGGCGCACACAGCGACCTCCTCAAGATGTTCCTTAGCTGATATAAAGCAGTATCGGTCGATTTCGATGCAGCGGTTCGCTTTTAAGTAGAGTATTTCTGAGATTATTATCTACCAGCTTCTCAAGCGTTTTCAGCAAAAACGATGTGTCTTTCTGCCCTAACTGGGGGATGAAGACCACCTTTACTCTATTCCATGGCTCAGGAACATACCCTGTCGCCAGTCTGCTTTAATGATTCTTCCGAGATGGAGTAGGAGGAGTTCTTTGGAGATATGACTGAATGGTTGAAAAGATCTTAGTGCCCAATCTTTTTTCTCCCCTGTAACTATGGACTTGGCCGTGTAGTGAGCGGGTTAGAGAATACCCCCTCGGCAGGTCAAAGCTTGTCCTATGAGGCGACTAACATTGACACTGGGTTATACCAGTAGAGCCACCCCAGGCCTTAGAAATGTTGTGCGTAGGGCTTGGGACCTACCACATAAAACCCCAATGAAAAAATGCAAAAAAGCCTCGGATAAGGATGCCTCGAACGTTGACGACCCCCCCTGCAAACGTGTAAAGGACGATGATTAAACAATGAGGGTAGGCTGCTGACGGATGCTCTCAGGATGTGCAAGGTAGACATAACAGCCATCCAGGAGATGGAAGGGCTGCTTCGAGCCAACAGACTGTGCCATTTACTACAGTGGACATGCGGCGAGGCATGAATTCGGTTGCGGATCAATCAGATTGATCATGTTGTGATTGATGGAAGGCATGCATCCAGTGTGCTTGTTGTTCGTACGTTCAGAGGGGTCAACATCAACTCTGAACATTACCTTGTTGCAACCAAGGTTCGCATGCATCTAAGAGCACAGCGAAAACTGGACGTCACAAGGCTGCAATAACATCAGGGAGGATTACAATTTGGTTAAAAGATGTCTTTGACGCAACCATAATTAGAGTTTTTCAGCTCTTTTTATATAAATTTATAATCATTTAAAGTGTTTTCAGATTGTTTGCTTATAGAGTACAAGGCAATATATATTGAGAGAGTTATTCCTAACTCAGATTTGTATTATTGTGTAAGTGAAGACCCTTAAAAAGCAAACTTAACATGGTCTAAAAAAAACTATTTTTTCGAATCATTGTACTAACAGCGTAACTCTTGAACTAAATTAAAACTAGAAAGAAGAAAAATACCGAAATAGCAATATAGTGACACAAATAGGGATTCCGTGTGCGAATTAACGTCCAGCAAAGAAGCTCCTAAAAGAACGGTCTTCGAGACTGAAATCGAGCAATATTTTTAACTCAAAACCTTTAGCTAGAGCATTCAGTAGCCGGCAATGGTTGCCGCGTTGCTGCTCTAATAAGCTGTGCCACTTGCAATGCTTAACTGCCGCCGCCGCTGCTGTTGCTGCTGGCTCTGCGCCCTGCCATCTGCCACATGCTGCATGACATGCTGTGACACCCAATAAAAATGTGACTGCAACTAGTGCTGCTGCTTATTCTTCGCTTATATGATTATTATTATGCCTCTCGTTTTTAAAGAATTTTATTGAGCACAACAGCCCGCAAAACGAGAGAGTTCGACTCGGGTTGAACCTTGGGCTGACTCCAGCAATGTGACAAATTAAGCCGAAATGAATTATATTTCATTTAAACGGATGAGTCATACAGCTTATTGTATCTTTTGGATTTGCTCAATGAATAAAATTGAATGGTAATGAACAAAACTTAATACTACGTTTTTCACAAACGGTTCAAACAAATTAACAGGTATAAAATATTTAAAATACAATAATTGACTGAATGGCTCTCGTAGTTATATATACTAGTACGAAAGGAAAGTGTTATTGTATTAAGTGATTTTTCTGTACTCTATGCTTTCAGACAAATGCATAACAAGAGCGTTTCAGTTCAATTGGAATGTCGGTTTCGACTACGATTCAATTTCTGGATAAGTTGATAATAAACAATGGGATTTAATTTCAGCAAGTTGTGAATAGTTCGGAAGGCGTGTAGTGTAAATACACAACGATGTAAATCAGTAAATCGACCCTTAACGAAAGCAGCCATTTCAACTGGATCTGGAATGCCCAACCCTAGAAATAGAAATATGCTGTTATGATGAAAAAGCGTTACAGTTACCAAAATCACAATGCTGCTATCGCAACGAACTGCCGCGGCCTCTCTCTCTATCTTTCTGCTCAACTCTCTGAGCAGTTCAATCTACCTATCTCCCAACCTGGTAGCCCCGAGAGACTTTGGGCGCATATAATACACTCCTTGCGTACTACCGAGGAGAACGTCCTTAGTTTCCAATGCCCACTGCCTAGAAAACTTTGGCAATACGATCAGGAGTTACGCGAAGCCTGATCGAAGAATGGCTGATGAAGAACGGCGCCTATAGAAGGACCCTGCAGACAGCTGCTACGCGGTTTGAGGAAAGTGGAAAGGCGCTTTTGCAGACATAAAAAATGTGAGCAGGGATGGTTCGAGCGAGAGGAGATCGAGAAGCAGGAAAGACGTTAGAAGGTGGATGAACAGAAAGGTCGTGGACGAAACACTTATCCCGCTTTCTGGCGAGCAACGACGGGAATAATGCCGCTTCCGTAGTTAACTTTCCAACGTTCCCAATCATAGACGACGGCGTAGATTAACCGCCGCCTAGCCATGACGATGTCAGGGTCGCAATCAAGCGTTGGCAACGACTATCGCATTCGATGGAACGTTTGAGCTATATGACGGGCTTGAAGTAGTCAAGTCATTTAAGAAAGGTCTTCAATGCGGGTGACGAAGGGAGACAGCGAAAGGGAAGACCATGCCTCCGCTGGAAAGACAAGGTAGTGAGCACACTATCACCGATGGAGAAGGCGCGCCCAAAACAAATACGCCTGGAGGAGTGCTTTACATCAGGCCGCAACCCGATAATGGGTTGTTATGGCCAGTTAAGAAGACGATGCGAAGGGAGATCGGGGATTGTGTGAAGAACACTGGGATAATGCCGCTTCCGGTATTCTTCTTCTCTGCGTCTCTAATCACAGATGATGACGTAAGTTAACCGCCTCTTAACCCGTCCGTCTACATGGCTAGGCACCCTGTTGAAGCTTTTCTAATGCATTTCATATTAGCGACTTGTAAACTGTTTAAGAAACAAAAACTGTCATTTAAACCCAAAATGAGAGCAGCAGCTCAAGTGTCAATCATTCAGCTACTTGATGTTGAATTGAATTGGCGTTGCCCATAAATAAAGAAAGAAAAGTCCCATGCAGACAGTCGGGACGGTGCTCGACAGTGGGATACCCTGTACCCATTTTTTCATGAAAATAAAATTTTTGTACAAATTTTTGTATCGACGCATTGAGGGGTATGGGCGTAATAACGGTAACTGTTCTACGGGAGGAGAGGGGATAGTTAAGAAAAAGGTCAACATTGTTTGTTAACCTTAACATTTCTATTAAAAGTACAATTCTGTTACAGTTTCTAGGAGGAGGGGTATAAAATTGGCAAATTATAACCTATATCTTTTGAAGTTTTTATCTGATCTTAATAATTTTCACACCACAAATGCACTGCGCATCTTTTGGTAACAAATTTTTGCTCTAGCTTTTATAGTCTCTGAGAACGGTGCGACAACACGGACAGACGGAAATATCTTTATCGACTCGACTATTGCTCCTGATCATTTTTGCCCATGGAACATATGGTATGCCACGCCTCCTTCTGCCTGTTACAAATATTGCACAAATCTACAATACCCTTCATTTACACTTTATGTACAGGGTATAAAAAGAGAAATTTGTGTGTAATTGTTGTTATTGTAGCAGTAAGAAGTGTCAAGCAAATCAGAGCAAGAGTATGAAATGCATAAATAAAGTCAAATGGAATAATGCACAATGCACTCATTGATGGTAAGTAGTTGAGTGTGTGTATGTGTGAGTGCACTTATGGCAAAATTGTTTTAAGCGCAAGACTGTTCAAATTCAGAACAGTCAACGAAACAAAAGCAGCGACGCAGCAGCGCACAGTGGATCCAACTGACTTATTTTTCGGCAAAAATCATAACTTTTGAGGGAGTAAAGATATTTTGAAAGTTCTAAATTCATCGAACAGCGAATTCCTTAAGCTTCTGCGATACACTGCGATAAATAAGCTGTGTATAGAGGAAGCTTCAAACTGTCACTGAAATGCGTGCAGAGAAATTTTGCAATACATATATAGTACACGCTATGTACATACATATACATATGTAATTTGTTTATTCGTATACTTTGCATATAGTGCAAAAACAATACAAAAAGTACTTATGTTTATAACCAAACGATCTACTGCAGGTAGCTGGAGACACAAAAATAGTATGACCTAATCAAGACAAATGGGTTACTGCGGTTTTAGTGGGTTTGATTCGGCAGAAGACCAACAAGCTTTTGGTCTGCTGTGCTCAGATGCCTATAAAAAGAGGAGTCCCCAAATTGGTGTATTATTGCCTATATCTTTTGAAGCTTCCATTCGATCTTGCTTAACCCATAGCCTGGGGATGGGATGTAAGCTGCATACGGATAGTACGCAATATGTGGTTAAAATTTCGTGTTCCTATCTCCTAGGCTCTCCAGGATCTAGGTGCTCATGCTGACGGACATGGCTATATCGACTCGATCATTTTTGCAAAAATAAACTTAGAGTCTGTAATGCCTGCAACATACCATAAACTGCTACACGATATCAGGATGACACAATAAATCGATTTTAATTGATGTGCTAGGTGCTTGAGATCTTATGAGGACCTAAGTTTTATGCCCTAGTTCTTTGCTTGCATTAGGTTTTTTTCATAAACTCATTTTTCAAGTTAGAAGCTTCGAATCTGAAACAGTCACCAAACCACTTTTTGGGATTACCAAGCAATCCATCACGGCAGATGTCAACTATTTAAACCCAAACATTTCAACTTATAAAGTGAAAACTTCAACTAGCTGTAGTGACTTGCCAAGCTTATAGAGTATATTGTAGTCGTTGGGCTCTCTTGACCGTTGCATATTTCTTTGTTATTTATATTTTCTGTGCCAAATTGCTAACTTTTGATAGTTGCATTGGCCATGTGGTCGCTGGCGGGCGACAAAAAACGCGCATAAAACGCGTGCAACTTTACATATACATATGTTTCAACGTACATAAATTATATGTAGGTAACAAACACATTTGCGATTAGTCTTTTTCTGTCCACTCCAAGGTAGCCCTATTAAGTGAGTAAGTGAGCTAGCAAGCCAACAACACGCAATGCAAAACATGTGCAATGCATTTCAATGCACCAGTGCACATGACGAACAAAAAGTCTATGTTTATAGAAGGGGCTCTGGTAACTAGAGCAAGAGGGTGCAGGGGGGGGGGTCCCCCCATAGAGAGAGGTCAAACAATGCAAGCCACTGTGCGATTGCAACTACATACGTACATGAATATACATCTGTATGTGTGCATATGTACGTGAATGTTTGTACATAAAAGCAGCAAACTTTATACAACTACCGAATTTCATAGTTTTTTCGAAGGTGCATATGTACCTTCCGTGGGATACAGCCAGTGGAATACCCTCTACCTCATGCGCACATACAAATTAACATATCTTTGCAAATTGTTCTATCGATGCGTTGAAAGGTATGGGCGTAATCAAGGTCAGTTTAATGTTTCCTAAACAGTTTTTGTCTCTCTTATCTCAATTGTGGATTAAAGTGCAACTAATTTTTGAGTTCATTGCATTGTAACTCGCAATCGAATCCAGGTAAACCAAATCTGAAGACCGAAAAAATTCGCATCTTTTGGTAAAATTTTGGTGTCTCTAACTCTTGTGGTGTTCGAGCTAGAGCTACGAAACTATCGATAGTGCTATCGAGGCATCAAATTTTTTCTTCGCGTACCAATATCGATGTTTTTTCCACTATTGATGGCTTAAACACTAGCTAAGCGGCTAATACCATTCTCCCACTAGAGTTTACGCGACAATTGTTTAAATTGTTAAGCTTAGAATGCCTTTAAAACAAAAGCAACAATGCTAACAATCGATTTCTATGCCAGACAAATGTCGTTGTTAGCTTTCGGTGGGAGAATGGTGAAAGGTTTGCAAGGTAGGAAGGATCATCGATAGTATCGAATCTTTTCGAACCGATATCGATAGTTTCGAAACTTTATCCGGAAATAATCGAAAATATGGAATTGCGCTACTATTTTACAGTTTTGATGACTGTAATTTTGTAAAAATGCTAAGAAGTTACCATTCTCCATCTAGGTTAGTGTTATACATTTTAAGGTATAAGTCCCTCACAAGCTTTACGCTTGCAAATCTGGTCTATAGCGTGCGTTCTACCTTTTTTAATGCTGCTCAGCGACTGCAGCTAAGCGACTGCACCTAAGCCTTGCGATGGAATCCCCTGGCTCTTGTACCTTGAGTTAACCCGCGAAAATTAAAAAAGAGAGATTAAACTAGAGCTGCAAAACTATCGATGGTACTGTCGATATATCGAACTATCTCTTTTTTTTCACTATCAATTGAAAAAAAACCGATATTAATATCGATAGTATCGAATCTTTTAGAAGCTATTGCTACTATCGAATGGCGCTACTATTGATAGGTTTACTGCTACAGTGTGGGGTATAAAGCCCCCAAAGTATCTACTGAAACCTCCCTCCCTTTCTCTCTTACAGAGACGCTGATCACTGTTACATTAGTCAGATGGCAATAAAGGCACTTGACTTGGAGCTGCCAAGTAAGTTAATAAGTGTCGCAAATCTCTTAAAGAACAGATAGGCAATAAGCCAAACTAGGCGCCAAAGCATAACAACATCCTTAGGGAAAGCTGCTCTCAAGTGAGCGACGAGACGTATGTAGACAAAAGATGACTGAATTCTCCCAACGGACTTATTTGACCCAAAAAGTACTGAAAGGGAACCTTGAAATGCAATTTTACGGATATTCATGTTTATTTTAAGCAAAATATCCTTCAATGAATTTATTGTAATGTATGCGCAGGTAACGTCCGCGGCCAACGATATATTTGTCGCATACATTCATTTTTGTAGGTGGAAAGCTAGATGCATTTATTTTAGGGCCTAAGAGGATGCAATTTTTTGTCGTGAAACAAACAGAAAAAAATGGTATTTTTGTTTGACAGCTTGTCAAACTGTGAATTGCATTTTTATTGTGTTGTTGTGACGGTTAAATTTGGTTCGCGGATTCCAATCGAACGGCAAAGCAACACGAACAGTGAAATCAAATTGAAAGGTATCGATTATCACACCCACACTAAGCACATAAACGGGAAGAAAAACAAAATGCGAACAAAAATGATATGCATCAAATGTGACAACATCGGTCAGTATAAACAAAGGTTGCATTGAGCTGCAAACTCTCAACCGATGACACATCTGCAAAGTCCGGGCAGCACATCGGGGCCGGGCTGATTGTGGATACGGCACTCTGCGAAAATAAAGCATGCCAGTACGTGGTACTTCATTGCTTTGCACTTGTATGCAACAGATTTCGTGCACATCAATCTAGCATTTGAATGCGTCTTGCACTACATACATATTTCATAGGCTCAATTTGCAGTGTATTGCAGGTTGAGGGATGCGCTTTTTATTAATGCCTTGCCACTTGCGGTTTACCACAAATTGTTTAACCGATTTCTGTATTAGCTTTACCAGTCAATCAATTGGTGCTGACTTATTGGCCAGCCAAAGTGAGCTTCAACAAAGTAAAGTCCTACCACAATGTGGAAAACAGACATTGGAAAGCTGACAAATAAAAGGGAAATGTCGATTCTATGAGACAAGCGTTTCAAACGTCTCACATAAAAAGGTTCAAGAATACTGCTTACTGCTTATTTTGCAAAATTTTAAACATATTTGTGTGTAACTTGCGTCTATCTGCTCTGAAGAACTAGTGGGATGGTTCCGAGTGAGCCTAGCTGTAGGCCACAGGACGGGTCGTAGGTTGCGGATAGCGAAAGGACTCACCAAGAGGTTAGCTGCATATAAGCAAGATCTCCTGCAAACAAGCAGTCCCGAACAGCCAGCAGGCCGCCTACATAGCTCCCACACTCCCCCTCCCATCATAATAACCTACCACCATTCTAACCCTAAACATCTCACACCTGGGCCGGACTAAAGTGTTATCCGAACCGTGCCGATAGTCAGCCTGGCGGAGGCCCAGGTTATCAAAAATAGTTCTGTTGCTAACGTGTGGGCTCCGGCAAGTGGCGACCGCCGGTTCTAAGTAGCCTTACCAGCGCATGCGGACCATGCGGACCAGGTGGACCGTCTTTTCTCCGTTACTCGTGGGCACCACGTAATGAAGAACAACAAACAAATATATAAAAATTTGTAAGACACTCCTGCATCCAATGTCGCGAGGCATTTTGGGGAAAGGCTCCTCGATACCGAGCGTCCCAATATTCTGTGGCATTGGAAGACATACAACAAAACAACTATTAAGAGAAGAGGAAAGAAGCAGACGAACCGCTGACTAGACAGGGGCAAAGGCCTCAGACAGGCCAAGCAGCTCCTTATCTCCTACAACTGTAATAGATTTAAGAAAATTGTTCAACTCAGCAAGAACCACCTTAGAGTACTGACTGGCCTAGTTTCTGGTCACTGTAGACTAAAATGACATTTAAATAAGCTGGGCAACA
Organism: Chymomyza caudatula; assembly: GCA_035041775.1. Classification (NCBI taxonomy): domain Eukaryota; kingdom Metazoa; phylum Arthropoda; class Insecta; order Diptera; family Drosophilidae; genus Chymomyza; species Chymomyza caudatula. Next base: position 1,021,662 of record JAWNKW010000205.1, read on the forward strand.
CCAGCTCTAATACCTGTAGGTTTTGCGTACAGAAGGAGGAGTCGTCGCGGCACGAGCTTGCCGAGTGTGATGCACTGTCAAGAAGAAGACTGAACTTCCTAGGCGGGTATAAACTCTTGATGATTGACGTAACCCTATTAGAACCATCCAAAATAATGAAATACATATCAGAGATAGGACTGCTAACGGAGCTATAAGCTACGAAGGGGCACAGTAGATCCTTAGGGTCGCAGTGCATTACTCGCCCATCATATTATTACTAACTTGCGTCTCCCCAAATTGAATTGTCTTCACAAAACAGCTATACAGTTTTTCATTTTCATTTTCTATTTTCAGTTTTCAATATTTTCGACACTTAATCAACATCAAGACAACGGGGGCTTTTAAAATTTAAACTTGTTTTGGTAACTTTCTCTGCAGCTAACTATGCAAATTTTCAAATACTTATGTTAAATAAATCCAAATGTAGAAACACTGCGATGACAACAAGTAAAAGTGTTGCATTCCGCCACTAACAACTATGAGATATATACATAACTCGAAGCAAAGAGATGTGTTTACCATACATTACTTTGTATAAAATTATTCAAATCATTAGCTTGTAGATATACCCGGATAGGTATTCCAAAAGTATAGATACAAATATATAGTACATATTGGCAAAATAAGGGGTGGGTGTGTCATAACTAAAGATCATACTTTCCATTTGGAAAGAGAGGTTTATGTGCAGATTCTGTTAGAACTCATGCGAAGCAATAATTAAAAGCAGTTCCATAAAGTTGGCCTAGGGTTGATACCTTTTCTGTTATGGTTATAAGCTAGGAGTAAAGGCAAGACAAGGGGTAGGCAACTCTACAAGCTACACCACAGAATTGACATAGTCAAGTAAATTAACCGATCTGGCTAGATCATTTAGCTCCTACGGGCGACAAAGCTTCTCTAAGAAATGTCTTCAATACGGCTGTTTAAGAAAGCCAGTAGGTCGTATGTACATATGTTGAAAGGACCAGGAAATAACTCCTTTAGTTTCACGAAAGAGAAGTCGTACACCAGGTCGTTAGCCGGTAAAGAGTTGGTATGGCCCGTCAAAATTCGCTACCATCCTATCTACACCATTGCGTATAAGATGACGGGCTGAGCGAAATTGTACCTATCAACATGACGCATTCCCTTACATGCCACTGATAAGCAAAAGGAAAATCATCAGAGCATCCAGACGTGGCACTCGACTTGGTGCCGCGCCACCTTGTCCCAGCTTAAATACTACTATGTGCATACATATACATACATATGTTTGTATGAAGCAAAGCTGTTTGTTTACTCACCGTTGGCGTAGGAGCATCTGCTGGTGTGTAGCTGGGTATGGTAAAGAGTCGTGTTGGATGCATGAGCTTTTTGCTGGAGGATGATGGCATGCTAAGATCTTGCATTGAACTGGCCTTAAGACGCCGGGCTTTGGCAGTTTTAGGCTCCATGGAAGCGCTGCCAGCTTCACCCTGACACTGCACGCAAATAATGGCATCCGCCTCGCTTTTTATGCGTGGGCGTGGCTTGGCCAAGGTAACCGCTGCTGCCGCTGCTGTTAGCTGTGTCTGATTGTTGTTGTCCGCTTGCAGGGCATTGTTGAGGTTGTTGTTGTTGTTGTTATTATGATTGTGGTTGGCATTGGAATTGGAATTGGAGTTACTGATTTTGGCATTAGTATAAAAAACCTGAGAGATGCTGCGAAAAATGGTGCGATAGCCCTTCTTATGCTCCACATCGCCAGCCATCATGCTAACTTCACATTACCGCACTGGAATGGCGTGTAAGAAGAATACCACAAAAACAAACCAAACAAAAAAGAAACACAAAAAAACAGAAAAAAAAATAAAATAAAAATCGTAGCTAAGTACACTCACACACGCACACAATTTGCACCGCGTTTTGTTATACTTCAATTACATCAATTGTTGCTTTTGTTATGTGTCTTGTTACTTGTATTATTGCTGTTTGCTTTGTTTGTTCGTTCGTTTGTTCGTTTGTTTGTTTGTTTGTTTGTTTGTTTGTTTGTTTGTTTGTTTTATTATGCATTTGTGTCATTACGTATACGTCTAGGTGTGCAACACTACAACAAGATGGCGAGTCACTGCGCCGGCACGTTGACGTTCTCTTTTGTTTGCCCGTGCTGGAAAAAGATGAAAAACGCAGAGCGCTTCTTGTGGTTGCTGTTGTTGTTGTTGTTTTCATTAGCCAATAACTGCTGGATCCCAACTGTTAACTGATTTCATAGACCTTTTGTTTGTTGAACGCGCTCTTATTTGAACCTATCACCTTGGCGCGCACCTACACGCGGTCTTATCGCCAGCGGCTCTCCGATAAGCTCAGAGAAAATTTGCAACTTTAATGGTGCTTTGTAAATACCTTTTTCTATGTCGGATTCCCTTACTATTTCTTTTTGGTCTTTTCTTTGTAAAATCAACAAGCCCTCCTGCAGGGCATTTAAAGCGGCCCACACTTATATTGACTTGCCTCAGTGGCCAGCAGGCGACCAACTAAATCGCAGCGCAGCGCAGCGCCTCTAACCGCATGGGCGTCTGGCGCTGCCGCTGCTGCGGCTGACGCTGACGCTGACGTCGCTGCTGTTTTTGCTTTCGTAATCGTTTCTGTGCTTTAATTTGTGCTTTTTTATTGTGTGTTGTTTTAGAGGTGCAAATGTTGTAGGAGGGCTTCTAGGCACAGTGGAACACATAATAAGCAAACTAGCTAAAAGTTAAGACTAAGAGTCCAAAAGCTTCGCGTGTTTTTGAGGAGGGTTAAATGACTAAATGGGTACATTGAATTGTGACAAATGCCTAGATTAAGCCCGGCCTTAAAGAGAGATACTACAAGTATAACAGGGAATGTATGGCCAACTTTCGTTTACGCTTAATTCAAGCATTTGGCTTTGGCTCTTCAAAGTGTATAATAACAAGAGTTTTTAAGTGTTCTTAAATCTGTATTTTGTCCACGTTTATCAATATATGCTGCGTTTCTATTTAGCATGCTCTAACCTTAAAATCAAATGCTGATAAACTATATAAATTGGCTGAAGGAATTACGGATTCTTTCTTTTTGCAAGCTCTTGGTACTGCGTGTATCATAGTCGAGTCTTTCATCAACAGAAAGAAATAACTTATCTGAGCCTTGTGACATCGAGCGAGGCTTCACACAAGGTGATGCATTCTCCCGTAACCTATTCAGCGTTGTGATGGAGAATGTGTTGCAAATGGCCGAAGTACATCGAGACGGGACAATATTGCATTATAAGAATGTGCAGCTGCTCGCTTACACAGATGATATCGATATCATTGGTCGTACTAAACGAGCAGTTACCGGAGCGGATCTTCTCAGGAAGCTATAGCTGTAAATGAGAGCAACACAAAGTATGAGCCAGACGAAACTAACAAACTATAAGACGCTCATTCTTCCCCGTTTTGCTTTATGGCGATGAAGCATGGGTGATGATGCAGCCTGATGAAAATGCACTTTTAGTGTTTGAGCGGAGAGTAGTCCGCAAGATCTTTGGCCCTTTACGCATTCGATTGCATTCGATGAAACTACGAACTCTACGACGAAGTTGACATAGTGACGCTACTACGTGAAAGATCTTCAATGTATATTGAAAGAAGCCGACGAAGGGACAGGCCATGTCTCCGTTGAAAGGAAGAGGGCAGACTAGCTTCTTTTAGTATCGCCGATTGAAGAGGCGCGCGTAAAGCAGAGACTCTTGGAAGAGTGCTCTGATTTAGGCCGTAACCCGGTGTCGGGTTGTTATAAGCAGTTAAGAGGAAGAAGTTCTAAAAGCGAATTAAAAGTATTGTAAAACGTGAGCTGTAAAATATCATACTCGCAACGTTTGACTAAGATTTTGACACTTGGCGTAAGTTTTTTTCACTTTTCCACTTGAAAATCCAGCTTTGTGTAACAAGCGCCTTTAGGTATCTGAGAGCTATCTGAAATTTGTTCCGAATTAAGGTACATACAGTAATAGCAACCTTTTAAGAAACACACTTGGTTGATACTAGGAAAAACTTGTCTCGTAAACCTATATTTAGTTTAGATTACTAGGGACGATACTCCAACAAGGATAATGCTTTACTGACAGTATATCATTTCTTGAAAAGTTGTCTTTTAACGCGCTGCTTGAGCACAAGAAGACTCAAAGCTGAGCTCATATGAGTCTACACACCAGCTTAATGCATGTATGCAGCCGCTTTCATTCAGCCCTGAAAATTAGGGATTTCATTTTGGTTTTCAATATTACTGAAGCATTGGCTTCATTTTAAGCCATGATTCAAGTCTGCAAAAGGATAAAAACCTATCTATTCAAAGTTCAATCCTGGTGAACTTTTTACGCGAAAGTGTTATTTTTACATTTTTCCCGTCCTTTGTTTGTCTTGATTGCAGTGATTCTTAATCAAATTTCCGGGCCACGCCCACAAACGGCAGTACAGATCTGTGGCTGACTGTGCGCACATTTTGTTATCAAAAATGAATTCTAAGGAATTAAAGGGTAAAAGTGTAGAGATATATGAGTACGGCCAAATATATACAGGTCTTTTCTGAAATACACTTCGAGTTTTCGTTTCATTCCGAGTCGCAAACCAGAACATGCCAGACTATTATCGAAATCGAAAAACCAACCAAATCTTACAATAAACCAGTTGTTTTTTTATTGTTATAATTTTTCTTTCTTTTATTAACCTTAAACTTTTGGATAGTAGTTACGTCATTCTAAGTATAACTAGAAATAAACTGTTTGTTTATTTTTTTGTTTTTGTCTAAAAAAGCATACAGAAATGCCATAGACAATATCTTTGAATGTGTTGGTGTAGAAAGAAATAAAAAACCATTTAAAGATCAAATTTAAACAAATAAATCCCAAAATTTATATGGCAAAACTCATTTAAATTGATTAAAATGATCGAAAATTATTGATTTATTTGATAATTTTATTTTGTTTCAAGCGATTTTAATAACCACTTAATTTCACTTTGTCATCGACTTGTATACCGCCTATACAAATGCAAACGATCTCATCACGTTTGTCCGTCCGTCAGGCTTTCGTTTCTTTCTATCAAAACTAGTTTCTTTGTTTGAAAGCTATGCAGCTAGAAGAGCTATTTCTTCAACGTCCAATAGAAATACTGCCACATAAAATGAAACACTGTCTCGGGAAAAGCGGTTTTAAAAGACTAGTTCAAATGCAAAGCTGTTTTTGTTTTTCTTTTTTATATAAATTACATGTCTTCATTAATTAATTTTAAAAACCAAAAAAAATTTGTTAAAGAGTCAAGCATACAGTTACCAATATTTATATGCGTACACCTGTCATTGCCTACCGTTCCCAATATTACATTTTTTGTAGTAACTGTACTTTTAGAGAAAGCAAAATGCAATCTAGTTTCATCTAACACTTTTTAACACCTCAGATTATCAAGAATGATTTCGTCTTAAAGTTTTAACACATAAAATATTCTTGAAATAAGTATTAATCTCACCGAATTCGGAAGTTAACTGCATTTTCGAAATTCGTAAAAAAAACTAAGTTCATTGCCCTTTCATTCAAAATATAGCGCAGATAGACTTAAACTGTCTCAGGGATATGTGATTTTCTAGCTTGGCAACTCTCAAATTCGGAGTTTTTTGGAATAATAACTTGAAAGCCGTGCTATTAGTGACACCAAGTCTAGCGGAAAATGCATGTTGTAGCCAAGAGCCTTAAATTGAGATCAAACTTGTTGCCTAGTGTAATTACTAAACAGCAAAACAAATTCAAAAGCTTTGTATTTAAAAAACGCGTGAAGGTAAAAGTGCTTTTAGATACATTTTACATTGGTTTGAAGCATAAGATGCCGCTTTTAGCGATAAAGAAAAGTGCTCTTCCATCACGGCAAAAATGGCATGTCTTGGCATTGAAAGATTTGGCTCTTAAGAAAAGCTTTAATTTGGAAGGCATACAACATATCAACGAATATTTTGATTTTCTTGCATCCGAAATGTACTGCGGTTGGGCAACCGATAACGTTGTGTATGACATTCATAACATACGAATAATAAAAAAAAAAAATACAAGCAGATAAGCGGTTATATCAGTGTCAGTATACAAATAGGTTGCATACCACTGTGCACTGGTAACATTTTACAGTTGTGCACTCCGCTTGCGTTTATCAATGCTTACGGTTGTAGTATCTATCGCATGTTCATATGTACCTATCAAAGAGTTATACATACATATATATGTATGTTTAAATGCGAGACTCTCATTCTATACCGAGTGTATTCGAATGCATGCAAGCAGTTTTGTTTGGCACTGTAACAAAAACAACAGCAACAACTCCAGCTTACAATAAAACAACGATACATATCGGGTAAGTGCGACTATAGCTTTGAGCCACCTTTTGATTGTCATATACCATTATACGCAAATGGTCAGCGTTAATGTACCAGCGATTGCAGTTGATTTTCACAGCTTGACCAGTTGACCACCCAACCGCCTAATTAGCCACGCCTAACGTCCAACGCCCACTGCCCGTAGACATACACCGATTTTACACTGTTTTGATCGTTAGCAATTGCTGCCGAAAGTTGGAACACGACACATTCGCTTTTAATTAAATGCCACTGTGCAAATATGTGCCAAAATCAAAGCGCATGAAATCCGTATATAAGTAGTACTATATACTATATCAGGTAGTAGTATGTGCATGCTATATGTATGTACATACATATGTAGCTAGAAACTGAAACCGAAACTCGCGTTCGAAACGCGCCGACACGTTCAGATGAGCGCAGGTAGCAGCAGGTACGACGCCAGGTACTTGGCGGCTTCCCGGTTGACACACGACTAACTGACTGACTAACTGGCTAGCTGTGTAGCTGGCTAAGAGCTAAGAGCCATGGCAGAGCACAAAATCAAAATCAAAACACAAAACAATATACACAAAATAGATGTAACCGAAGAAACGGCAACTGAAACGCCGGCAGCAGGCCGCAACGGCTGCACCCCGTAGCACAGTGTGGCCCCCGCAGCACAGTGTGGCCCCCGCACACTCACACACACAGAAACACGCACATTGACACACCATAACGACCGCACAGTTTTTGAATAATATTTACATTTATTCTCTACATACGCGTCTACCAGTAGGTAGTATATGTGTATCCGTCCGTCCGTCCGTCTATCCGTCCGTCTATCCGTCTGTATGCGCCACGGTTTAACGCAGGCGGCCAAAAAGCCAGTTGTGCTGTTAACGTGTGCAAAACAATGCCAACAAAAGACGCAGCAAGCCTCAAGTATCAAGCTGTGCCTCTGGCTTACCAAAGGGGTAAGAGCCGCAAGTGGGACAGGCCTCATTCAAAATATAAATGACGAAATTACAGCAACAGCGGAGTAACTAGTAATAAACAATGAGCATTAAATGGCAAGAGGTAAAAGCCAAAACCGAAAAAACTGAAAAATAACAACAACCACAAAACATCAACAAAATCAGAAGCGCGACCAAGAAGTTGCTGAAATCGCTAGGAAATCGCGCGCGTATTTTGATTGGCAGCGAATCAAATGTTATGGCCTATGAAACCCAATAAGTACCTCAGCTGTACTCATAATGAGTATGAGTGAGTGAATGAGTGCAAAGAAGCGATACTGTTTATTAATAATGAGCACATCCAGACTTTGTGAAAGTTTTGTTTTCTTGATTTGAACGCTTGGGTTCTGGCTCATGTTGAAAACACCACGTTTCATCATTGATTGCAATTCGAAGCAATTGTTGCCTAATTCAAATTTCATCAATGTAAATGAAGATTTTGGATAAGCTTTAATGAATTCTTCTGCTTCTTAACTGGCCATAACAAACCGTTACCTGGGCGCCTCTGCCTTGCGCGCACCTTTTCCAATCATTGATACCAAAGGTAGATCATATGCTCTCTATCTATAGCCCTGATGGAGCCGTTGGGTGTTAATTCGACAGTGAAATACCCTGTACCCTTTTTCTTTATAAACACCAAATACGCTAAAATGAGAACGAAAGTATCACTTTTATATCTCCTTTCATTAGATCGATATGCCTGTAAACATTTTCCTATTGAGAAGCTCAAATTGACAAGTTTCCGTATTGGGAAGTTGCCTAGTATGGGGGCAAAAATTACTTTTATACAAAAAACTCCAGTATTCTTAGGCCAATGTCGTTGAATTTGGTAACATAGATCAAAAATACATTTATAAATGTCTGTGGCAATTTTCAAATCAATATAAAGGGGGGTGTGGCAGTTATTAAGGTAAATCGATTGCGGAAAAAGATTAGGTCGAACGATTAGGGTCACACGAGTCTCCACAAACATTTTGTAACTCTAGCTCACATGTATGCATATGGAGCGGTTGTAAACCGCACAAATCTGTCAAGGGAGAAGCGGGTAAGATATCGACTTGATTCAAGAAACTTCATCTTACATTAGTTTACGCGCATCTTTTGGTAAAATTTTGTGTCTCTAGCTCTTATGGACCTATCCCCTCATACGGGCGCACATGGTCCAATCACTACCCGAGTTAATGATAAGGCTTGGAACTTATGGTGTGCCACGCTTCCTTCTGTCTGTTACATACATTTCAAAAATCTATAATACCCTTGTACACTATGTGTACACTATACAAAAACCGGAAGCAAAGAAAAATAAACAGTTGGTAACCAACTCAGGCTTTTCCGCATGTTTATCAAAACAACCGAACCATTAGCTAGGAGAAATTTAAACAACAAAAAAATTTAAAAAAATGTTTGGATAATTATTTACTCTTATTATTCCTCTGGCAACCCAACTATATCAACTAGAGTGCTCAAGTACAATAGGAAACCCTTTAAAGACATGCCCAACATGCCCTCCTTTGAAAAAACAAAACATTTATAATTATTTACTCTTATTATTCCTCTGGCGACCCAACTAGCGTCTAGAGTTGTCAAATTCAATAGGAAACCCTTTGCTGACATGCCCAACACAAAAACATCGCTAAATCGCCGGAAAAGTTGTCAGAATGCTTAAATTGTCGAGAAACATACAGTTAGAGATTTTAGTTTTTTGGCCAATCGCAATACTTTTTTGCAGAAAAGTAACAGTTGGTAACCAACTGAGGCTTTTCCGCACCTTTATCAAAACAACCGAATCTAGATAGGACAAATTTAAAAAAAAAAAAGAAAAACAAAAAATTTTGAAAATTATTTACTCTATTATTACTCTGGCGACCCAACTATAGCGACTATAGTGCTCTACATGCCCAACACGATAGAAAAACATTTAGCTTGCTAAAGCCGAAATTACTAAACTTATTTGAATAACACACTACATCGACAACGACAACGCACGCACACAAAAACATCTCCAAATCGCCGGAAAAGTTGTCAGATTGCTTAAATCGTCGAAAAACATAATTTTAAAGATATTAGTTTTTTGGCCAATCCCAATACTTTTTTGCGGAAAAGTAAACATTTGATGCAGACACTCGGGACGGTGCCCGACAGTGGAATACCCTGTGCCCTTTTCCTTTATAAACACTAAATACGGTAAAATGGGAACGGAAGTATCCACTTTTATATCTCTTTTCATAAGATCGATATTCCTGTAAACATTTTCCTATTTCCTATACTTTCATGCTCATAACTCCAGTATTCTTGGGCCAGTGTCGTCACATTTTGAAACATAGATCAAAAACACTTTTATAAATGTCTGTGCCAATTTTCAATTCAATATATTGGGCGAGGTGGCAGTAATTAAGGTTAATCTATTGCGTGGGAAGGGGGGCTTCTATTGAAAAAAAGGGCAATACAGTTTTAACGCTTAGGGTCACACGAGTCTCCACACCAAATTTTGTAAGCCTAGGTCACATGTATTTATATCTACATGTAGTGGAATTTTGGAGCAGCTTAAAGGAGAAGATGGATGAAATCAGAACATTTTTCACTAAAACTTTTGATGTATTTATCCTATTTCGATCATTTTTAAAACATATATGCACCCGACGCAAACCTATGTAGAGTTTCCAGAGGACTTGCTCTTTTTCAAATTTCTTAAAATTTGTTTGCTCAACTCTTATAGTGTCGGAGAAAGCTGGCTCAACACGGACAGAAGGACATGTCTATATCGACTCGACTAATGCTCCTGATCATTTTTGCCCATGGAACATATGGTCCGCCACGCCTCCTTCTGCCTGTTACACACATTGCACAAATCTATAATACCCTTTTACACTTTTTGTACAAAACTCATAATAATATTGTTTATATAAATGTACATTTTCTATGTAAACATAAACAATACGTACTTGATAGGCGGCAAGAAATTTTTTTTAAATTTATGTGAATTATCGTGACGACTGCCCACGGAGTGGGCAACACTACTTATTTTCTGAAATATACACAATTATATAATTATTTCGTAGTTAAAATATCATTGTTCAAAACCAATCAAGTTTTTTATTAATTTACTTAACTTTCACGGCACAATCCATTTTTTTCCTTTCTTCTTCTTTCTTGTTTACATTGGGATGGTAAATGCTACGATAGGCAGAAACTCCACAAATGAACTAGTAAAATCGAATTGAACTAGTTACTTTGACATAAAAAATTACATTTTAGGTTGCATTTGTTTCGTGAGAGCAACAAAAACACCAGCGCATTTTTTATTGGGCAAAAGCGACATTTCAATTTTTGATGTAAAAATGCGAAAAGCGACATAGTGGAAACACGCTATATTATATATATTATTTACAACCAGACACACCCTGTCAGATTCGCATCGCAAGGGCTCCGGTAACTGCTCGCTTAGTACGACCTTAGTATATCGATATCATCTGGCTATGCAAGCCAAACTGGACACTCTTATAGAATATAGTGCCGTTGCGATGTACTTCGAACTTACGCAGTACATTCTCCTTCGCAATGTTAAAAGGTTCACAGGAGACGGAATTGCCTTGGCTGAAGCCTCGCTTGGTATCAAAATTCTTGCAGCAGCTCTTTCCTAGCTTGACGGAGCTGCGTGTGCTGTCGTCATTCTGCATAATCGTATCAACTTTGCAGGGATTCCAAACTATACGCGATTCCTCAACGAGCTATCAAAGGCTGCTTTATAATCAACAAAGAGATAGTGGGTATCGATTTGGTGAATGTGGATCCTTTCCAGGTTTTGGCGTAGTGTGAATATCTGGTCTATGGTGGACTTACCAGATCTAAAGCCACACTGATAAGGTCCGATCAGTTTTTTCGCCAACGGCTTTAGCCTTTCACACAGTACGCTCGATAGGGCCTTCTATGCCATAGAAAGAAGGATGATACTACCGTAGTTGGCGCACAACGTGAGGTCACCCTTCTTGAGAACAGGGCAGAGTTTTGGACAAAAATATAGGAAGCGGAACATAAGGGTCAATATAAGCATATTAATAGAAATGCAATTCTTAATGTGAAGAAATTGCCTTTGCCAAATTGTAATTTAGGCTTCAAACTCTTCAGTTGTGCTCCAAAAGTAATAACAGTTTGAATATAAATCAGAGCTAATAGCTCTTTTGCATCAAGTTCTACGCATTTTGGCGGAATGATATTTTGACTTGAAACAGGAGCTTTTTTGTCTGAAGCTCTTCCAAATAATTGTCCAAAAAAGATATGAAAATAGATTTGTGATAGTAAGCATCTTGTATTACCTTCGTAGGTATTATTTCTTTAATACCTTATCGTCGGAAAACTGTCAACACTACTCAAAGTTTTTCAGTCGCTTGAGTTGCCTAATCAAAAATATTGCGAAAATTCTCTTCGGCCATTAAATATCGGTTTCGATAATGTAAAAGCTAAGATAAACTACAGGTTGTGTCTTTTATTCCGAATCCTTCAGTGCAAGCTAGTCCAACACTTCATAAAAAAGGCTAAGCGAATCTAAATCCTACACCCATCGCGTCTTAAAGAATTTTAGTAGACGTATTTATCTAGCACAAGAGTTAGTAGCTAGAATATAGCCTTTTAAAGTTTCAGCGATTACCGAAAAAGTTCATCGCTGATTTTATTAGAAGAATATAGAATATGTATGACATGTATTCGATTTAGCTTTATTTTAGCCATGATTGGCAGAGTAAACATAAAGAGCGTCGGGATATTTGTTTTAAAATAGTAGCACAACCTTTCAATTCTCCACTCAGGGATCGGTCTCCGTCGTAAATAATAATAAAATAATATAATAATAATAATAAAAGTAGCAATGATTAAATACATTTAATCCGTGCAAAATCACTTCAGGTAAATTTGATCACGTAATGTAAACATTGTAGAACACGTTATATAATAGTTTCATTTTTATAAACATACCCTAACGCTTTATACACCACAAACCCGTTTTATGAAAAATGGGTCCATTAAAATTTAAAAAAATTTTTTGCAACTTTCATCCGATTATTTTAAAGTTCAGCCATCATAAAAAATATAGTGGCAGCTACAAATTCGGAAAATGTCATTATGATTGAACATAAACTGCATTAACATGTCAGTGATTTGAGTTTAACAAATGCAAATTTGGGCAAAAAAAATTTTCCCCGATTTAAACATGACTTTTCAATAGAAAAGCTTCAAGATTTACACCATTTAAATTCTTTTGGTTTACCAGATACCCCAGCTATACTACTTGACAGAGTGGCTACAGTCCAAAATATAAAACAAAAAAATTTGATGCAGACAGTCGGGACGGTGCCCGTGGAATACCCTGTACCCTTTTTTTCCCCCATAAGCACTAAATCCAGCATACGCTAAAATGGGAACGAAAGTATTTTCTTTTATGTCTCTTTTTACAAGTTTAATATGACTTTATTAATTTAAGCAATTTCCTATTGGGAAGTTCCAACTGACAAGTTTTCCTATTGGGAAGTGGGGGCAAAAATTACTTTTACGCCCATATGCAGTATTCTTAGGTCAATGTCGTTGAATTTTGTAACATAGATCAAAAATACATTTATAAATGTCTGTGACAATTTTCAAATCAATATATTGGGGGATGTGGCAGTAATGAAGGTAAATCAATTGTGGGGGTTTCTATTCTATTGAAAAAAGGTGGATACAGTTTTAACGATTAGGGTCACACGAGTCTCCACACCAAATTTTGTAACTCTAGTTCACATGTATCCATATCTACATGCAGTGTAATTTTGGAGCAGTTTATGGGCCAGGGGGGGGGGGGGGGGTGAAATTAGCATATTTCTGACTATAACTTTTGATGTACTTTTGATTTATCCGATTTCCTTAATTTTTTAAAAATATTTGCACATAAACACGACGCACACCTCTGTTACTTTCTTGCCTTTACCTGTTATGGTGTCTGATATCACGACGTTCATACAGAAGGACGGACAGACGGACATGTCTATATCGACTCGACTATGGCTCCTGACCATTTTTGCCCATGGAACATATGGGCTGCCACGCCTCCTTCTGCCTGTTACATACATTGCACAAACCTATAATACCCTTGTACACTTTGTGTACAGGGTATAAACATTGCACAAACCTATAACAACTAAATGTCTTTCGCGTTGATAATGATATCGTTTTTTCTATTTTCTTAAATCAATTAAAAGTTTGGCATATCTGCCTGATAGCTTGAACTTTTCTATAGCGTTCCTTCAATCGTTATACATAAATGTAATCAAAGCTTTGACGTCCCTTCCCAACTATTGTGTGCTAAAAGCGAAATCTGGCGGAACGCTATGAACTCTTACCAAAAAGTCGTTAATCCTCTAGATCTGGGCAGTTTAACCTGGGCCTTAATCAAATAAACACTTTACCTAAATATCAGTTTCATTCAATTAAAATATAAGACGCATTTACAACCAATTTCTGTTTATAAGATTGAATCAAGTTTGTATATTATTGTAAATGTATACAATTTTGTTATCCTCAGCAATTAGCTCTGATTTAAAATCAAACTGTTATTACTTTTGGAGCACAACTAAATCCTAAATAACAATTTGGCAAAGGTAATTTCTCCACATTAAAAACTGATGTTCTATTAATATGCTGATGTTGATCCTTATGTTCCGCTTCCTATATTTTTATCAAAAACCACACTGGTTACATTTTTCTACAACAATCGGTCAGAACAGCCGTAGTTCGTCGGTCCCTTGAATGTTGCGGTAAGCGATTCCGACTGCAATTCACTTAGAGACTAGCCAAAATCGTTCTAAACATCCTGATACGAGAACAAACGTTGGAGCTGACGTAAATCCAAGCATGAAAACAAGGTCTATACCATGCTATGTTTAAGGATAAGCCTAAGTGTGCGTTTTGTGTGAAAAATCAAAAAAATACCTTACAAAAACAATCAACACTTATTTGGTAATTAGTGTGTTAAACACACACATATATTTACTCAAATATTAAATGCATAACAAAATATATACGCCTGCAGGAGCAATCACATGAGAGTAAGTTTCAGCCTTATAGTAGTGTTCACGGCCCTGTGTGTAGAATGTGTATTTGTATGTATGTAGCTTAGAAATTGGCCTAAACGGCGCTTTCAATGATGCTCATGGATGAGGATGTGCGCAACTCGCATAGCTCCTCCATTAGATCGCGAAAGAGCATAGGATTGACATTGACGCTCACTCGCATCAGCACGAACCAATCACCGACGGTCAGATCACGGAGTGCGCGATGCACATGGCGCTTGGGCATAAAGCGCAGCTGACTGCGTATCATTTGCACGCGCACTGTCTTGCTGAGCAGCATGACACCACGGAAGACTAGATTGATGCCCGACAAGAAGGTCAGGAACAGGAACCAGCACCATAAAAACACAAAGACCTTTTCGTTGAGTATGTTGAGCGGCAAGATGCAGAGATTGTCCAAGACATTGGCCGTGCCACTGGCACCATATTTGAGCAGCTCACATTTGGCGATTTTGGGAAAGACACTCGAGGAGACGCGATTCCATTGATCCCAGTCGTAGAACGGTATGGTGGCCAACGCTTGCATGTACTTGGTCCAAAAGCCATTGAGAAACACGTCCAGCATGATAATATTGAAAATCTGCGTAAAAAGTAAACCATTAATTAGCTGGCTACCAGCTTGGCGTGCTTGGCTACTTACGCTGATAACAAAGTTTAGAATCTCACAAGTTACATATTTGGTCATATAGCAGAAATGTATATCCTTGTAATCGGTGTTAAAGTACTTTACCAGCAGGCTCAATCGGGTCTTGTAAGTTTCCTCGGAAAGCAGCGCCTCGCCTATATCCGAGCAGAGCTGCTTTAAGCGCTGGCCCTCCCAGGCCTTCCACAGGCAAGAGGGACAGTAGAAAATGAACGCCTGAAAGAGCAGCAACATAATGACCCACTGATAGTAGCGTAGATATTCGCGCTGCGTAACGCCGCGCACTTCGGGACCCACGCCCTCAGCAATGGATACGGCGCGCGCATAGTCCTCCGTATAGTTGATCAGCTTGCGATGCCTGCGTTGCAAGCCGCTTGGAACCACATTTGGTGAGCTCACATTCAACGCCTTCACTACATAGGTGCCCATAGTCCAGCAATAGGTCTGCACGTAATCAATGTTCTTCTCTTCGCTTATGCATTGTATGGGATCACCAAAATATTGGCGCGCGGACAGCAGCACGGAGCAAGTTAGCAAAATGACCACGGTGCATTTGGAGTGTATGGTGAAAACGGCATCGTAAATACGTGTGGACTTCAATTGCAAATATTTCGACAGTGGTTTCACGGCCGAATACATGTCTTGGTTCTCCGGAAAAAGTTCTTTGAGAACTTCTTCCACCACTTAACCTCAAAAAAATGCAGCTATAGAACAGCTACAAACGCACGCTTCTTGCTTATTATGCGCTTGTTGTTTTTGTAGTTGTGGCGGCCGCTGATGTTGCTTGCCGCAGTTGTTGTTGTTGTTGTTGTTGGTGCTTTTGCATGTACTTGGCATGCCGTTCCGTACAACCTGCAATTAATTACGGCAACTATTTGCCGTATTATAATGCATAAACAATGCATAAACAATGCCTTAAAATGTATACATACTTTTTTTTGCACAAATATTATCTGTCGTATTGAAGTCGTATTTGTTTTAAATAAAAATTTACGTCTCTGCGCATTACATTGCTCTGCTTATGCGTAAAAAAAGTAAAAAGTTCGAGATCCCTCTGACATTTCTACGTTATCGATAGACAAGCAATAAATTATCGTAGGATAACTTAACGTCCGCCAGCTGCCCGAAATTTGCCTGAAAGTATGGCATACTTTTGGGCTGCAACATAAACTACAGTTTGAGGGCGATTGTGAAAAGTTTTTCACGTTTCGAGTGTGGGCTAAAATCACAAATAAAGTTATGACGTCACCATCGAGAGGCTGAAGGGGTTCATCAAAGTGTGAGTTTTTGAAACGATAGGGGAGCGTGGTGTGACGTCATCTTGACATTTTCGTGTAATGTTTTCATTCCTTATTCCAACATCGATTAAAGATCTTATATTAAATTTTAAATGTTTGACTTCTAAATATCCGCCTTTTGTTATACCATTTTACATTTTACCAAAAAGTGCGCGTGATCTAATGTAAGATGAAGTTTGTCGAATCAAGTAGATATCTTACCCCCTTCTCCCATGACAGATTTGCGCGGCTTACAACCGCTCCATTGAGTCTGTCAACTCGAAACTCTTTAGAGATGTGCGTCGTGTTAATGTGCATTTATGTTCCACAAATTATCGAGATTGGATAAATACATACAAAGTTATAGCCAAAAATATGCTAATTTCACCTCCTCTCGGCTATAAACTGCTTCAAAAATCCACTATATGTAGATATGGATATATGTGAGCTAGAGTTACAAAATTTGGTGTGGAGACTCATGTGACCCTAATCGGTAAAACTGCACCCCTCCTTCCCCCGCAATCGATTTACCTCAATTACTGCCACACCCTGCAATATATTGATTTGAAAATTGCCACAGACATTTATAAATGTATTTTTGATCTATGTTTCAACGACATTGGCCCAAGAATACTGGAGCTCTGGGTTTCAAAGTAATTAGCCATAATAGCCAACTTCCCAATAGGAAAACTTGTCAATTGGAATTTCCCAATAGGAAAATGTTTACAGGCAAATCGATCTTATGAAGAGAGATATAAAAGTGGATACTTCTGTTCCAATTTTACCGTATTTAGTGTTTATAAAGAAAAAATGGTACAGGGTATTCCACTGTCGGGCACCGGCATTTATTTATTTATTTTCTTTCAAAGTGTAAATACATATGTATGTCCGTGTGTCCATAGATGAACAAGAACCTGTGCAAACGTCTTGACCTGCCTCAACTTTTATGATATTATGGAAGTTTCATAGACAGGTTTACAATCCTTTCAAAAAGGGGCGAAAGTATTTATTGTTTTATAATTTTAAGTTTTTTGACTCTTGAATTTGTGTTTTGAGCCAAATTTTTCGTTAGCCACTTACTGTTCTTTCTCAGTAAAATTAAAACAAATCCATCGAAAACTGAAAACCAATTTGAATATGAACTTGATTTTTAAGTGGATGATATACACGATAATACGATTTTATTTTTAGCTATGCACATGAATGACTTTTTGTCAAAAAATATTTTGAGAGCTTTAAAATGAATTTTTATTAATGAAAAGAAATAGTCCGAGGGTGCTTTGAGCCTCAGACTTTTTTGAGCACAGTCAAAATTTGTATTTAAGATTAAATACTCCGAAGGACATTGTACTTCATAAGGCGGTTTTAACAGACCAGCACACATTTCGCAGTCGTGTCTTTGCAACAACTTATACAATAAGTATCCCCCAAAATATTACAATGCATTGCCATTAAATGCGTTTTCCAAGTCTGTAACTATTGTATCCATAGAGAGTTCGATTTCGAGCTCCTCGTCTGAGAACATAGGATCATCATTTTCTACAGCTTTGGCTGTTTTTAAGCCTACTTTAGATACTTGATTGAAACCGCAGTCTTTCACTGCATTGGCATATATTCATCTGGTGTGCAATTACCAGATAGTGAAGTAGAGGTTAATATTTTCATGGAAAGCATTTTCGACATGATAATATTAAATTCGAAGATTGTTGGATTATTGTTCGTAGCTCCACGAGACCTTATTAGATAACATAATTTTTTTAAAGGGTCTTGGTTCAACTGTAAAGTTGAAACAAAAAATATTTCAGCACTTTCATTCCATACACTTTCATCCAGGGCGAGGACTAATGAAATGGCTTAAATCATTCCATTGATGCAATGGACTACTTTTGGGTATTTGAATTCTCTTTCTCAATAGGTATTTGTGCACAATATTGTTTTGCTGTTATTAATTTTTTCAATAAACTTGGCCGTATCTTCTGCACTTTCCCTACCTTCCGAAAAGCCTCCAGAATCAAGCACTGTTCTGATTGCAGCAACAACACTGTGACTCAAAATTTGAGTCGCATACTTTACTTTCATTTTTTCGAAATAGTTTGGATTGATGTGCTTCGAAGTTAGTTTTGGACAGAGTCGTGTTGAATTTCTTGACTCAATTAGAAATAGTTCCCTTATTATATCCCAAGAAACTTCACCGTCACGCGTCATAAGATTTCGCTTCTAAAATTTTAAAAGATGTGGGGCATCGACAATTGTAATTATTTTGTTTCCGTTAATATTAAAACTTGGATTATTTAAGTTAACTTCCCATTTTCTAAATGCTGCTCTATTTCTACATATTATATTCTATATTATTCTATAACAGCCCACATGTTGAGCCCCAAAGTTTGCAAAACTCCAATATATGCCTCAACTTTGTTGATAAGGGCATCATGTTTTATGCCGTTTGCAGGAACAGTTCTGGCAGGAAAGTATACTAGTTCGGAACCACTTTTCAAACAGAAAAAATTATGATTTTACGGTCCATAAGTAGTATTTCTGTTTGACTTCAAGTGGTATGTTTAACACGGAGCTGTCATAAGAACTGGTGCGAGTGGTATGCAACTAGTAAATGGGCAATGGCAACAAACCAGTCGAGGGTGTATTTGCGCTATGGAACCATACTAGTACGAAATCACTTTTTAACCAGAAAAAGAGGATGTAAATATGGTGTGTATAATTAAAAACCACTTCTAGTGCATGTGTAATGCTCCTAGTATCTTTCATATCGGTAGAAATTCAATGTATTCCGCCCATGAATAAAACAAGTACAGTGTTCTATTAAAATGATATTGTATCCATCTTTTTTGACTTTATCAATAATCATTTTATGCTTTAATTATTTTAAAATTTTTAAGTTTATATTTGTGCTTATCACTTACGGTTTGCTCGGCACCTTGATGAAAATAAAAAATAAATAGATGGTAACCAACTTTGCTTTTCCGCACGTTTATCAAAACAACCGAAATTAGCTAGGAGAAATTTAAACAACAAAATAATGAAAAAAAAAAAAATTTCGAAATTGTTTACTCTTATTATTCCCCTGGCGACCCAACTATAGCGACTAGAGTGGTCAAATTCAATAGGAAACATTTTGAAGACATGCCCAACACAAAAACATCGCTAAATCGCCGGAAAAGTTGTCAGAGTGCCTAAATCGTCAAAAAACATAAAATTCGAGATTTTAGTTTTTTGGCCAATCGCAATACTTTTTTGCGGAAAAGTAAAAGAGTCATACAGCTTACATCTAAAAATCTGTCAAGCGAAATATTGTAATGCCCCTATAATTATTTTACTGGGGTATTTGGTGCCTACAGTTGATGAGCCAGAATGTCATACCTTGAATACTGGGCTTTAATGTTGAGGTCGATAGAAACAATTGACCGGGATCAGTGCAGCACTTGTTTCTATGGGATTGTCGTATAAGATCCACTTTAATCCATTGCAATAAATACTTTCTTAGTTACCTTGGAATCAGAAACTCTCAAGCAAAACATCCTCTTTTAACAATTCTCCGTTTCAGTCCATAATAGTCAATTTCTTTTAGATTTAAATCTTTTCCACGTTTTTCAATCTTACGAAGACGACTGATTAAGTCACTTGCAAATATTCTGAAAGCTCCGCTTGCATTTGACATTGATTCTCATTGAGCAAAGTTTCTTATTCTTCGTTTTCAATGTTTAGGCGAGGCTTGTATTTAGTGCTAGAATCATCGTCGGTGTAACGTCCTCAAACGATTTATCCGATGGAACAGCATTATCATAGAATACCATAATGCAAAAACCGTACCAGAAAATCTTAATCGATTTCGATTTAGCGACCCCAAATTTACTGAAAAAGGTATGATTTATTTTTTTTGTTGCCTAGTGTAAGTGTAACTGATTATCCCACAGCAGAGTTCATGAGTGGCTACGCGAATTAAAGAAGGTGGCTTATTGCTGGAAGACGATGGAAAAGCCTGTTTATTTTGAAGCAAAGCTTGTCTATATATTAAGCATCAAGCTGAAATTTTACTTAACTTAGAAACTCAATTAGTTTAATTTACTATGCACTTTGCATTTATTTAACACAAAAAAAACCAATTACAAATTCGGCTTAAAACTATAACTATTAGCGCCTATATAATTCTCATTCTGTTTGTTGTTGCTTCAGCCTTGTGTGTATGCTACTTCCTTCTAGCCAGGTCCAATTGCTAATTAGTCCAGATTCAAAAAGCCAATTATAGAAGGTATCTGTGAACAAAAAAAAGCGTACAATCAGCTAAATAAGTAAGCATAAATTAAATAAGTTTACAAATGTGAGTTGCCTGCCCAAAAAAACATAAATAAAAGTAAAAAAAACAACAATAATCAATAAACAGTTTTTTTTTTTAAATCGTTCTTGAAGGAACTTTCGATTTGACAATTATAAAATTTGGATTGAGCTTCACTCAATCAGTAATGGGCCGAAAATCCCTTTCAAACGAATTTCTAACCAACAGCAATTCGGCCGCGTGCGAAACAACCAAGAAATATATTTGGGAGCGTTTAATTTTTTAAGCGATTGGAATTAAAAATTAAAACAAAAACGTCCAAAGTTTTTTGGCACGCCCATTTTGAATATGTTCATTCCTACGCAGATACTTCAGATACCAGTGGGTACCACTTTTCTTTTTTTTTTTTAGAATAACTTGAAAAGTAGAGCTGATGGAGCAAAATGGTGGCCAGATTTGTATTCAGCGAAGCCAAATTACCATAAAACAACTACCATCTTCCCCGCAACAAAGTAGCTGTCGCGCAGTATACTCGTATCGGTTCTACCTTTTTAACCTTAGCCGCTTAGCGTGTGCTTCAACTATCGATAGTAAAAAAAAAACATCGTTAGTGAGACATAAAGAAAAAATTCGATACCGCGATAGTCCTATCTTTAGTTTTGCAGCTGGAAATGATGACATAAACAATGTTACAAGGAGAGACAAAATACGGACATACAAGCTTATACTGATGTTGTGTGCATGCTAGTATCGGGTAGATCGTTCCGTAAAGTTTACAAAACAATGCGAAATGTACTTGATAGGATTGACTCCTGGTACAACACACAAACTGTCACCGTAAATCCGAGTAAGACTACCCTGGGACGCTTTACTTGGAAGCGTAGGATGGATGGATGGCTCCTTCCAATTTTAAAAGGTGTAATTCTACTACTTACCAGTCATGTAAAGTATCTTGGGGTGTCCCTTGACACTAAGCTGACCTGGAAAGTCCACATTGAACCAAACGTGATTTTAGAGCTGTCTGGCACTGCATATGGCCTTTCAGTAAAAAGCGCCGAATGCTGTACACAGCTCTTATCAGGCCCATAGTATCATACGCCGATTTGGTGAAAGAAAGCAATGGTTCAGTCCAGTATCATTCAGAAGCTGAGGCCTGCCTGCTTAGGGATAACAGGCGCTATAGTGCTGGTTGGTTAAAAACTCAATCTCAAAGGAATCGTGCGCGACAGGTAGTTTGCCGTCGGTTTTCCAAACGGATATCTATGCGATTCTGAATGCCGCGACCTGGATCCATGAAAGAAAGCTGCGTGGGGTAACTATTGGTATCTATAGTGACAGTACGGCTGCGCTTAGGTCAATATGGTTTCACGCAATAACAAAGTCCGTCTATACTGGGTTCATCGACACCGATGTATCCAAGGCATTGCAATGGGAGATGAGCTGGCAAACAAAGGGCCGGCGTCATAGCCAATAAGGCCTAAGCCAACCATTCATGTTAGCGGTGCAGGATTCGTTGAAAATTCACCACTGGATGCCGCATAATAAAATACTCTATCGGGCATGGCACAAGGGGCATGGCTACTTGAGTGCTGGGATGGGTCAACCTTCTTTGCTGAGCCATCGCACCAGCCACAAACCCAATCTAATATAATCGAATCTAATCTTCAGGTGGCTCTCAGAAATTAATCGTGACACTGTCTGCTGTTGCTTAACCTACGAATTTCGTAAAGATCGTGGAAAACAGTAGTTTAGCCAGAAGCTACAGATGCTGTGCCTGAACTGAATAACGAAATTAAGGCATCCCTGTTCATAAGTTAAACCAGTGTACATTCGATATTGCATAACAATCTGTAGCTTTCGTATCATTACAACCGTTATTTCTGAGTAGTATAGAACCATTTGTAGGAAAACCAACCGCCAAAACGACCCGTTTTTCATTGCGTCAATGAGAGCTCTCAAACATCGGCTCTTTGAGCACTAAAACGTCAAAGTAAAGGGCGTTACCTCATTCGAAAATTAGTTCGAGCTTAGATTTATTTTCGTTGAGCAGCCTCTTAGGTGATCAGACTTAATGTTCACGAGTTACGCACATTTTGGCGTTTTGTTTTCAAATCGCGATATCTTGAAAACCGTGCTAGAAAAATCAAATCAGTTGCTGAATTCGGGTCTACAGATGCTGTGCGTGAACTGAATAACGAAATTAAGGCATCCCTGTTCATAAGTTAAACCAGTGTACATTCGATATTGCATAACAATCTATAGCTTTCGTATCATTACAACCGTTATTTCTGAGTAGTATAGAACCATTTGTAGGAAAACCAACCGCCAAAACGACCCGTTTTTCATTGCGTCAATGAGAGCTCTCAAACATCGGCTCTTTGAGCACTAAAACGTCGAAGTAAAGGGTCCTTAGGCGTTACCTCATTCGAAAATTGGTTCGAGCTTAGATTTATTTTCGTTGAGCAGCCTCTTAGGTGATCAGACTTAATGTTCACGAGTTACGCACATTTTGGCGTTTTGTCTTCAAATCGCGATATCTTGAAAACCGTGTTAGAAAAATCAAATCAGTTGCTGAATTCGGGTCTACAGATGCTGTGCCTGAACTGAATAACGAAATTAAGGCATCCCTGTTCATAAGTTAAACCAGTGTACATTCGATATTGCATAACAATCTGTAGCTTTCGTATCATTACAACCGTTATTTCTGAGTAGTATAGAACCATTTGTAGGAAAACCAACCGCCAAAACGACCCGTTTTTCATTGCGTCAATGAGAGCTCTCAAAAAACGGCTCTTTGAGCACTAAAACGTCAAAGTAAAGGGCGTTACCTCATTCGAAAATTAGTTCGAGCTTAGATTTATTTTCGTTGAGCAGCCTCTTAGGTGATCAGACTTAATGTTCACGAGTTACGCACATTTTGGCGTTTTGTTTTCAAATCGCGATATCTTGAAAACCGTGCTAGAAAAATCAAATCAGTTGCTGAATTCGGGTCTACAGATGCTGTGCGTGAACTGAATAACGAAATTAAGGCATCCCTGTTCATAAGTTAAACCAGTGTACATTCGATATTGCATAACAATCTATAGCTTTCGTATCATTACAACCGTTATTTCTGAGTAGTATAGAACCATTTGTAGGAAAACCAACCGCCAAAACGACCCGTTTTTCATTGCGTCAATGAGAGCTCTCAAACATCGGCTCTTTGAGCACTAAAACGTCGAAGTAAAGGGTCCTTAGGCGTTACCTCATTCGAAAATTGGTTCGAGCTTAGATTTATTTTCGTTGAGCAGCCTCTTAGGTGATCAGACTTAATGTTCACGAGTTACGCACATTTTGGCGTTTTGTCTTCAAATCGCGATATCTTGAAAACCGTGTTAGAAAAATCAAATCAGTTGCTGAATTCGGGTCTACAGATGCTGTGCGTGAACTGAATAACGAAATTAAGGCATCCCTGTTCATAAGTTAAACCAGTGTACATTCGATAATGCATAACAATCTGTAGCTTTCGTATCATTACAACCGTTATTTCTGAGTAGTATAGAACCATTTGTAGGAAAACCAACCGCCAAAACGACCCGTTTTTCATTGCGTCAATGAGAGCTCTCAAACATCGGCTCTTTGAGCACTAAAACGTCGAAGTAAAGGGTCCTTTGGCGTTACCTCATTCGAAAATTGGTTCGAGCTTAGAAAAAAGTACATCGATTTTCGTTGAGCAGCCTCTTAGGTGATCAGACTTAATGTTCACGAGTTACGCACATTTTGGCGTTTTGTCTTCAAATCGCGATATCTTGAAAACCGTGTTAGAAAAATCAAATCAGTTGCTGAATTCGGGTTGGTTTCAGCGACCCAGAATTAGCCCGAAAATGTATATTTTAACAAAGCGCCTATCTATTGCCGCAGTGTGATCTAATAACTGTTTTTGTTTCATCCGTTAGAAACTTCATGACAAACGTATAAATATATATGTATATAAAAACTATAAAAAAAACGTATGCGGTGTTCCCTGAACTTGACCTTCACAGTGAATGTGACGGCGGGTAACAACATTTTGGTATATCAAACACGTCACGACTCGTTGCCAAAACTTGACTGTGACTGTGACGGCAACAGCGGCGGCAACGTCGACTGCGACTGCGGCCGATCATGCGCAGCAAAAAGAGCCAAATTAAGCGTTAACATTTATCGTGATTTCAATTAAATTAATTTGCGTTCTCGTTGCTTCTTATAAAGTTGTTTTTGTTGCTTTTGTTGCCGTCACTTTGTCAAGAAATTTATATATTTTGTTGTCATTTTCAAATCTTTGTCTTCTTTTTTTTGAGCGCCTTACAAAACATGCGGAAGTTCTTAACGCTGTCCGCTTGACGCAAAAGCCAAAAGCCATAAGCCGTAAGCCAAGAGCCAAGAGCTATAAGCCAAATTATTTGGTAGCTACTTTGGAGAGCTGCTGTCCCTATTGTAGTATAAGCACATACTATACTTCGCTGTCATCTTTTGTAATTCTGACTTGCGATTTTCTACTCATGTTCCGCAATGCTGCACACAATAATAATTAAGATACTAGAGCGTGTAGATACAGATACGGCCAGCTCATAAGATACTTATACACAGCTAAGCATTGTCATGATATTCTTTAGATGCTAGTTAAAGCTGCCCAGTTTCGTTTGTATCTAGCAGATACATTTGTATCTACATTTTGGCCCAGACTGGCGCTTGCATTTTCCATTATCCATAATGGCCAGCTTCAAAAACAACTGCAATTATTTATGGCAATCAGTTTGCACGTCATCTGGCCCTGCCTGCTGCTTTGTTTTATATGCACATTTTTGGTGGGCCAAACTAGCCTGGGCCAGCTTGCTAACTTAGAAATTTAATTTGGCCAACATTCAGCAGGTAGGCAAACAAGTCTAATGCAATACGTAACGAGTAATTTGAATGGGTTGAAAATTTGGTCAGGCCACAAAACGACAACTAAACAACTACTGCGAGTACTCTATGACATTCACTGCACTGCAGCTGAGACCCTAGCAAAACTTATGGAGCAGATACTTTCAAACTTTAAGATTCGTTGCGGTTACTATGCCGAGACGATGGTAACTCAATTTGCTGCTGAACGTATCATTTTGTTTTATGTATATCAGAAACAGAATTGAAAACTTCGATTTGTTATATTATTGTATCTAATAGCTTAATAAAAAGATAATGCAAAGGCTGTCCAGCGTATGATTGAAATCAGCCAAGAGAACCTGTCCTACAGCAGAGTTCTAAGTTCTTATCTAAAATTTGGTGCAGACAGTCGGGACTGTACCGCATCGCCAGACCTTGTGTTTTAAGCAGATACGCAATCATAATAATGGAAATGAAATCGTCTACCGGATCAGGTACTACCGTAATCGTAGCCAAAATAAGTTTTGGTTTGAAACCATGGTTTTAATACGCTTGGTCGAATAATGCTGGCCCAGAGTAAATAAGGAACCTTATCAAGCAATAAGTGTCCTACATGAATACAACTTCAACGTTGAAAGGTATAGCCAACCTTAACTGTTGGGAATTAAGGTATTACCTTCGGGTATGCAAACTGTGCTGTCTTTTTGGTTGCGGCTCCTCGGGGAGATTCGTGGTTGTGTGGCTCAAAGGCAAGCACCGATTTAGGTAGTCCTCGTGCGAAGCCAAGGTACAAATCAGGTTGGCCAACTTAACCTCTGCATTTGGTACTTATGCAAATTGGTAAACCATATTGGTATAATATGGCTCGAAGAACTGTAGAATTAGTGAACTCGAGGAGGAATCCTAGCTGAATACATTTTCTAGGCGAGCACACTACTATCTCATAATCTGTGGTGTGCCAGTTTCATTCGAATTTTCGTAAGAAATTCCAATGCTCTCACAGATAGTTCTGGCACATTGACGAATTGCTTAAATATATTAGATCATAACGCAGTTACTCACAAAACTAAACAGTTTATCATTGGATGAGTCAAAAAAGAGATAGAGTTAAATATCTAAGGCAACTTGGAAAAACTGTGCCTACTTCTAAGTTCGTTGCCAACAAACTACTCAAACTTTCAATGTAGCAAAACCAGTGTTGTGTAGTGTTATGTTACGCTGTGCAACAGTTAATTTGTTAACAACAATCCTCTACGGGGTTTTATGATCTCTGACTAGTTTTTGGCGTAGTTGAATGCGAACTTGGTAAACCCAACTCGTCTGTAAAGGCTTTAAGAATGATTGAAATATCAACCCATCAGATCCTGAAGATCGATTATCACAATGCAAATGAATTTGTGAAGAAATTGTTCTTCACATTTGATGTTTTGTTTTTCTACAAGGAACTTAATAATTGAAAATAATTTTTTTTAAATTAAACTAACACTAAAACAAATCAATTACTAAAGCCCCGCTTAAGCGTTTAATTTTCCGAATTCAAAGTGACAGAAATGTTTGCAACATGAATAAATGTAGACATTAGATATGAATGCAAGCGTATTTTGTAAGCTGTACATTTCTGTCAATCTGAATTCATCGAAGTGAAGATTGTATATGATAGATAGATGTTTATTATTAGTATCTCAAAAAGACAAAATAAAGGTCATCAACAACCAAGTAAATAGTATTTGGAGATTGTCTAAAACTTATAATAGCCGCTTGAAGACTTCCGCATTGGTCAAGAAACCGCATTATAAATAATCAATTCAAAAAATTTTTTAAACTAGTTTTTTACAAATATAAACAAAAGCACATGTATCCGTATTAACATCTGGCTAGCACTCTGACCCAATCATAATTATAATCATGTGGACGAAGGCAACACCTTGACCGCAAGCCACATTCAAAGTTTGTTTGTAGCTTAGAAATGTTTATGCTAATTATCATAAGCCACTAAAACTAGCCAAAAACTGAGACTAAATCAATGCTAACTATTTCAAAGTTGTCCAAGTCCAAGATAAGAAAAAAGCTTGGCTTCAATTAGCAAAACGTCGTTAAGTGCATGCAGCACAGTTACTTACTATAGGCCACAAGGCCCAGACCCACCTTGGTGACTATCTCATCCTCGGGTTCCTCGCACTCTGCAGCCTGTGGCGGTGGCGTCATATCGATGCAACTGCTGTAAAGCCACAAGTAGCTCTAAGATACTAGTTGCAGATGAGTATGATTTGCACTAGCAGGCCATAGATTGTCATCGTTGTCACACGAAAAAAAAAAAATGATAGTTATAGATTCCCAACTACTTAAGTGTTTAGTAGCTGCCGCGCTTAAACTTCAAGTTTTATTACGCGATTTTATGAACCGCTTCGTTTTGCGTTTAATTCGAAACTGACGACGCTAACTAACAAGTTCAATGCGTTGACTTGGAGCTGTACAAGGGGCCCGAGCTTGCTGGCTGAGTAAGCGTTGTTCGCCTCGCAGCTTATGGGCCACAAACTGGTTCTGAGTTCTATATAGCATTGCGTACATACATATTTGTATACACGTAAGTGTGTAAGTGCTTGGAACACAAAATTAGCGCGGGCTCGCTAGGACTGACAGACAGACTGACAGACAAACGAACGACAGACTTCTTTGACTCTAGCCAGTTCTTGTCTAGCTCTGTGACGTCACTTGACCAGTGTGTGTGCATACCTGTGTGTGTGGCACTTGAACTTGTAGCTTGAACTTTTCGTCTTCGCATGTTGCCTGGCTGCTGAAGGTCAGCCGGCAGCCAAGTGTTGTGCGCCAGGTGCCTTTATGTGTGCATGCGTCACACACACACACACACCAGTTAATGCCCGACCGCCACCTTCTTATGCATTTGAACCCCAAAGATGTACCTCTTCAGTGAGGATGCCTAGGACGTATCAAATGTCATCCAAAGCCTTCATATTCACGCACAAATAAAGCTACCCAGTTGGACCTTACGGAACAAACATGTCCGTAGACAACGCTTCAATTTAAAAACTGCCAAGTAGGTTACAAGTGTAGCCAGTAAAATCTGATATAAAAGCATTAGAGTTAAATTTCAGTAAAATTTTTAATTTTCGTCTTCCGTTTTTGGGGTTTGAAAAAGATTATATGTTTTTTTATCTATCCAAAGATTTCATTCAGGCCCTAATCGATTTTCGGGGCTTGGAGTTTTCATTAAACAAGTTCAACATCTTTTGTATATAAATACGCTAAGCAAAAATTCAGTGTGATACCGATTGCTTCTCAATAGCGCAACTTTTTTAGGTGAAACATATACCATTCGAAAGATAAAATGATTGCGGTTTGCAGAATATACGTTTCACCTGGATAAGTTGCATTTTAGAAAGGTAAAAATTGAAATGATTGATTAGATATATCGGGAATATCGGTATTTTTGAGAAGGTTCCATTCAAACCGCTATATCTCTATTGTCAAATAAATTATGTTTATATTGTCAAATATATTATATTTTTATTTATAGCTTATGAATGCCATTATAATCCTATCGTAGACCACTTTCCGTTTTGGCCTAGAAGTTTTTGGCGACATTAGGTGTATCTACTAATATTAAAATTGGTGCACTCACCTGTTAAATGTATATAGCGTGATATCACCAACTGCTCATCCAATCGCCTCAAGAGCAATTTGCTAGGAACATCTAGTACTATCAATAAATTTTTGAAACAGCCCCAAAATTTGTAGCTTGGACCTTGTTCATATACTTACTTAACTGGCCACAACGACCCGTTACCGGGTTTCGGCCTGATGTAAAGCTCTCCTACAGGCATATCTGCTTTGCGCGAGCCTTTTCCAATTGGTGATACCAAAGGTAGCTAGTGTACTCTCTACCTGGTGCTTCCAATGGAGACATGGTCTGCCCTTTTGTCGCCTCCCTTCGGCACTCGCATTGAAGACCATTTTCGCAGGAGCTTCTTACGGATTACTTAGACCAAAGTAACATCTATTGGCAAGAGTGATTCTCCGCTTGATCTCCATGATAACATCGTTTTTCATCGTGACGGTGGTGCCAAGGTTGACGAAATCCTTGACAACATCAAAAGTATAGTTTTCAACATTAATCTGAGAATCCAACCGCTGTGTCTTACTACTCGAAGAAAACAAATACTTTGTCTTGCTCTCATTAGCAACCAAACTCATCCTGGCAGATTCTCTTTTATTGAAATCTTGCTGAGTCGAATGCAATATCAATCCGTAACTATCATTGAGCCGTTGGACAAGTGACGCTTGTATTTCGGAACTCTTCAAATGCAAAAAACACAACACATGTTCCTTCTTTGTGAAAAAATGTGTATTGAACGACATATCATTACATTCACGGAACTGTTCGAGTGCATTGGCATCAGTCTAGACTAAATCGCTGGAAAATAGTGGTCTACATCTTCAATCTGCGCCTTTTCGTTTGCAAAAAACTCCTCAGTTTGACTCTTTCACTATCGATGTTTATTCAAGAAAAGACGTTGTCTCTGCTACCGCACGAATGAAATAATGCATTCTCTTTGCCAAATCCAAAAAACTACAGATGACTATTTCAGCGAAATTTTTTATTTCGTAACCCAGCTTGCTGTAGACCTTTTCGACATGGAGCTACGGGCTCCAAGAGTTGCTTCCTGACGTGCAAATCCGCAAACATCATGAAGTGAAATTCAATGAAGAGTCGGGATTATCTTTCACCGGTGCTCTACTTCAGAATTTGACAGAACGATGATGTTCCACCTGTTTTTTTTTTTTTTTTTTTGTGATGGAACATATTCATGTTGACTACACATCCAGTAACAACAGCTAGTATACAGCTATCGTTGATCGATCTAGTTGAGTAACTTATTTTCGATGGATTATTAAGTACCTACTTACAATAAAAAAAAATAATGTGATTTCATTTAGCGATATATCAAATTCCAGATAAGATTTAAGTACCCATATTTCTATTAAAGCCATATTCTTGATAGACCCAAAAGTTTTGGCGCAAAATGGATATGTTGAAATTGTACAGCATATTTTAATTAAAAAATGCTAAAAAACCGGAAGGCCACAGAACATTGTCTACCTTATCATTTCGGGTCAATATTATGTTTTCGACAACCATTGTATGTGTGCCGCTCAAATTGGTGTTGATTAAGATTGAGTTAAGACTTTTCTCTGATTGCATTCCAGGCTTGGGCATCAAATTTCGCTGCGTTTGCTTGCCTGCTGTACTTTGATAGCGACAAAAGTCGCCCTTGAAACGCGAGTGAACCGCACCGCACCAGTGCACACTGCAACTTAGAACTGCAAAAGCTCAAATTGTTCTAGCTTTGCTACTATCAAGTGTATTGTTTTGCCTCCGTCAAGAAGCAAGCCGGTCACTTTTGGGGCGTTTTTGAGCAGCACGCGTGTACATTTCTGCTCGTTTTAAGTTCAATGCAAACACCAAAACTAACGCTAGTCCCGGCATAAACCGACAGATAGACATAGAAACTTAGACTCATAATACCCTATAACATTCATAGTCCGATAATTATAAAGTCTAACTGGTGTGTAATGCTTTTCAAGGCTACTCCAAAGCTTGTCTACATCTACTTAGAGTTTAATTGGAAATCTTCTAGCTAACTTTGATTCATATTAATAAATCATAATTTTGCAGTAAAAAGCATTTTGATGTTTGCAGTAGACAAGTCATTTGTCTTTGAGTTACAACAATTACTTATAATGGCTGTCAAAGCTTTTTAACTTTGCGTGATGTAAAAGAATTGTCTCCAACTTGACATAATGTGGCGCCATCTAGAGTGCGAATATGCAGAAGCATGTTTGCTCTTCTTTTCGCTCCCACTTCAAACACAGCACAAAGACAAACGTCTCGCTCTCTTGTGTACTCTGCTAACACAACACACTCAAGCATAACACCAACAAAGCGAGACGGCATAATTCATAATAGTGTGCGCAAATCTTTAGTACAATGCAAATGCCAATTCCAAAGAGATAATCCGGCACCGGGTTGTAAACTATACGAGCCCTCCAATTGGAATCGGTTAATATCGGTCCATGGTTACGGCTCGATTGCCTGGAATGGGTTTATATGGAGATATTCATATCCGTTGTCCACTTGTATAGCTAAACTGAAGCTAGATCTGTTAAGGACATAACTTCCTAAGATCTTTTTAGTTAAAAAAGAATATTTCCCTTAAAAAAGTGCAGTTAATTTTCAATGTTTAATCTACTCTTTTATCGAAAATCTAGTTATTAAAATGGAACGGTTGTTTAGAAAATAAGGTAGTACACGGCGCCAAATCCGGTGGCGGTGGCATAATAACGATGTTGTTTTGGTCTAAAAAATCACGAACAAGCAACGATGTGATTGCCGGTGCATTATCGTGATTCAAAATCCATGAATTGATGTGCCACAAATTGTTTCACGCGAATGGCGCACAACTTCAAAAAAAGATTCCTTATTGAATGCATGACCTTCTGGCAAGAACTAACAATCCACCAGGACAGTGTTATCATGTTCTGAAAACCTTCTCTCCTTACAAAACTGCACTTATCAATAACCCTCATAACTCGAAATTTTTGCAAACATAAGTTAGAAGTGGTATAGCTATAAAATTAGAGATTTTGGCTTGTGTTCCCAAAAAGTGACGTCACTGGTACAAATTCGAAAACTGCAATTGAATATAGGCTTTTTTTTTGCTATAGCGATAGGTGAGTTGTTTATTCGTTGAAACTCAAACTGTAACAGCAATGATTCAAACCGAAAACATGTCTCAAAGGTTCTCAATAAACGGCTTGTGTATCTAAGCGCATCCGTGTCTTTCTATATGTGGCTATATCCTAACAAATTTAGCTTTGCTTTTGTAAGATTCAGAAATCTATCATCAGCAAAATCATAAATAATGCACTTTTAGGGTTGCCTAATTACACATATTCACATAAAGCCAAATTGGCGGCCCCCATATTTATAGGCACAGCGTTTATATTGAGCGCTCGTAAAAGTGATTTACAAGCAGGTCTATAGGTAGTACAATATTGAATAATCATCGACAGAAATTAGCCATGCAATTTAGATAAGAATCTATTCTGGCCACTAGGCCCCTATCGCCTGGCCACTGATAAAGCCAAAGCTCGCCGCCTATAAATACGGCGCCCCAACTGGATCAGTAAACAAGAACACGTTACAAAATGAAGTTCATCATTGCTACCGTTTTGGCCTTGTGCCTGGTCAGTGCCAGTGCTGGGCCGGCCTCCTTGCCAGCCACGTTCGATGCACAGGTGCGCAGCGTGGTTGATGAGATGAGCCATGTGGCTGACGATACCGCCAAAGCGCTGGTGCACCAGTACGAGGAAATTGTGCTGGAACCACATCAGCAGTTGGAAGAAGCCGTTGATCAAATTGACTCGCTACGCGAAGAGCATCCAGATTGCGTGGCCGCTGAGGATAATCAAATTGATGCCATACTGGGTACTGCCCATGATGAAATGCATCAGTGCAGCATGGATGCAGCACATGTTTCGGCGGAGATTGCGGCAGATGTTAATCATGCTACGCAGCAGCTGGTATTCGGTGGCTACAGCGTGGGACGCACCTACCAGAAATGCCAGAACTATAAAAACTCGGTGCTGAAGCAGACCTGTATGGCCAAGTTCTATGTGCAGGCCACAGTCTATTTGGTAAATGCCCGTTCCTCGATTAAGACCATTAAGCAGAGCACCAACGAGCGCATTCCAGCCGTATTTGCTGATGGAAATGTCTGCACTCACACTGCTTCGGATCATGCTGTTCAGGATCTGAATGTGGTGGCCCGTACCATTGATGCCTGCATCGCTAAGGCGCATTTTTAACCAGGATTTGTTTGTCTTTTTTTTTGTGAACGTAATAATAAATTGATTTGAAATGAATTTCCACAATTTTGTCAAAAAATTGCAATTAGAACCGGATAGAAATATCATCGTTGTGCTCACACTTCATCACTTCATTGTAAAAGTAATCTGTTCCTAAGATTCTGGAGCTCGAAACAATACAAATAATTGCTACATGAGCTAAAGTAAATTACTCAAGAACAAAAGAAAACTGAAAAGTTTATTTATATTATATTTATATTTTTTTTATATATTTTTTTTATATTTTATTAGATTTATAAATCTAAAGTTTGGCGCATTAAAAGCTTCGAAGAAATGAAAAAAAAATTAGAGAAATATCATCGTTGTGCTCACACTTCATCCCTTCATTGTAAAAGTAATCTGTTCCTAAGATTCTGGAGCTCGAAACAATACAAATAATTGCTACATGAGCTAAAGTAAATTACTCAAGAACAAAAGAAAACTGAAAAGTTTATTTATATTATATTTATATTTTTTTTATATATTTTTTTTATATTTTATTAGATTTATAAATCTAAAGTTTGGCGCATTAAAAGCTTCGAAGAAATGAAAAAAAAATTAAATAATGTAGGGGACATGTATGCCAATAATAAACTAGTATTTAGTAGATACTCCATTTCCATTCACAACTTGATTTTGAAAAGCAACACTATAATATCATGGAGAGCTTTGAATATTTATCGTCACAGCTTTTAAGCGCCGGATTTTCCAAGAAATATCAAAGGAGGCTTAAGTAAAATCCGTCTAGAGATTTCGCGCACACCCCTGAAAAAGCCAAGTTTCAAACCTTCTTGTTAATTTGTCGACTTTGCTGTGCAATTTATAACATGAGATCATAAATTATAAAGCCAGTATTATCTGCCTAATTAAGACATTATTAAAACGCGATTGGCCATCTTAAGTGTGTGACATAAATCTATATACTTGATAGATAGATAATCACACTACGCCAAATCCTGGAAAAGATCCACGAAAAACAAATCGACACCCACCATCTCTTTGTTGATTATAAGGCTGCATTTGATAGATTATAGGGATCGCGTATATGCCGCACTATCTGAGGTTGGAATCCGCCAGGGTGGGTCTGCTAATCAATGAGAGCAAGACGAATTATATGCT
The DNA here is from genome assembly GCA_035041775.1 of Chymomyza caudatula. NCBI lineage: Eukaryota > Metazoa > Arthropoda > Insecta > Diptera > Drosophilidae > Chymomyza > Chymomyza caudatula. The sequence goes on from JAWNKW010000205.1 coordinate 1,056,284, forward strand.
TTCTTCGCCGCCATTTTGCTTTATGGCGCTGAGGCATGGGTGATGTCGCAGTCTGATGAAAATGAGTGTTTGAGCGGAAAGTACTCCGTAAGATCTTTGGCCCTCTGTGCGTTAGTAACGACACTCTATAAGCTCTACGACGAATTAAGATACATGCGTATGCATGAAGAAGCTCCTGCGAGAAGAGTCTTCAATGCGGTTGTCGAAGGGCAGCATCGAAAGGGCAGACCATGTCTCCGTTGGAAGGACCAGGTAGAGAGTACACTAGCTACCTTTGGTATCACCAATTGGAAAAGGCTCGCGCAAAGCAGAGATGCCTGTAGGAGAGCTTTACGTAAGGCCGTAACCCGGGTACGGGTTGTTATAGCCAGTTAAGTAAGTAAGTAATGTGTTAAACCTTAACGCTTATGAGCCAGCAAGAAGAGCATCTAATCTTCGTCATGTTATAGCTGCCTTTTCTAAACGCTTAATGTTTATTTGTGTTGCCCAGCCGACAAGCCCTCTCTATGTAGACAAAGTAAAACCCAGGAAATTCCATAGTAAGTTTGCCATAGATAAAGCCTATTTGTAATATTCAATATTTTAATTAAATAGCCAACTCTCGAGACGTGCTAAAGTAATTGCTTTAGTATATATCAAACAAAGATAAAGCTAATAAATATAGCTCACATTTTGGTCATATGAAGAGACATACGATTTCAAAAGTTCTATGCATTCAAGTTGAAGCAGCATGAAGACCATCATCATTTTGCTGGCCATTTACCTGGTTACTGTAAGTGTTTTCTCACAGTTATGAAAATGGGCTATAATATGAAAGCTAAGGTCCACTTAGTGCGACGGGCAATTCATTTCGGAGTTGCACTCTTCCGACATAGCCCCTACTAGGGAGCCAGTTTCCGACGAACCGCCTACTTTAGTAGACGAATTTCGCATCTTTTTTGAACTGGTGCACAAATTTATATCGACGGCAGAGTTATTGGGCTTGGAGATTATTCTATTGACAGAGACGCAGTTTCAAGAAATTGTCTATTATCCCTTGCATCAGCTGGAAGCTGCCGTAGCTGCCATTGAGGCACGCAAGGAAGATAGCGAGGAGTGCGGACCGAAGCGTGAACAGTGCGTGAAGTGCATCGCTGCTGAAGCCACGCGTATTAGCGACATCGTCGAACATGCCATCTCAGATTTCTATGACTGTGGACGAGAAGCCTCTAGGAAATCGTTGAAACTTGTACTGAACACGAAGAGCACTGTCTACCAGCTTACTTTTGAGGGCTACGCCTTGACAAAGCAGGCATTGCATTGCCGAAAACTCAAAAGCAAAGCCTTCAAGAACCTATGCAAGACTAAGCTGGACATCATGGCTTCCTTATATGCTGCGAACGGAGAACGCTCCATGGGCACTTTGTTCCGCCTGCGACAACGCGCTCCACACGTAACTGCCGAGGCGAAAAGTTGCAGGAATGGCGCCACGCAACATGCAATCAAGCAACTTGGGCAGATAAATCAAAATATTGACGCTTGCATTGACAAAATTAATTTAGAAGCTTAATTTGGTTGATCTGTTAAAACATTATACTCCTCAGGCTAATATAAGTTTGTCAGAAAGTAAGTAGTGTTTTAAGTCACATAACTGTCGAGTTATTTATTTAGATAAGCTCGAAATTAGGAATAATTTACGCTCATATTGTGGCCAGCAATTATTCTTGATTGTCTTCAACTTTTATTGTAAAAATCGGTCAATGAATCGATTTTGCTCGTAATCGCTCATAATAAATGCTCATAATCAGAATCAAGATGATGTACAATTGGGACTGTTCCTTGATCGCTTCACACTAAATGTTTATTAGTGTGATCCATGGCAGATTGTTAAATTTAAATTCTATTCAATTAAGTTATTTACTTAATTATTATTATAACTCTAATAAAATACAATATTTACAATATTAAGGAAAAAGAGGTAGGAAATGAAAATGCGCCGACAATTCTCCCGAGCCACCAATTCGGATTCCGCAAAAGACAGGGTACGTCCGAACAAGTGCACAGAGTTGTACAGCGGTTTCTCGACTCTTTTGAACACCTAATTGATTTTTTAAAGTTTCGTATTTCGATACATCGAAACTGTTGAATTTAGCAAAATCGCTGTATCGATTATATCAATTTTAAAACATCGATGTATCGTCAAAAATTCAAAAATAATACTTACTTATTAAGTCAAATATTTAGAGTTCTGGGATTTTTTTAACAAGGGCATACAACATGTTCCACAGGGGATGCCACCCTTTCTGACGATGCAGGGATTACACTAATTTTAGAGCAATTTTTGAAACATTATGGTTTTTATACCTCTTGTCCAAGTAGCTATTGGATCTGCCCCTTTCTTTAATCAGTTGCACTCCAGCTGAGTTCGAACCATATGTCCACCATATTTCTGTTTTTGGATCAAGTGTAATGTGCTAGTTTTGTAATTTGAATTTCATGTTATTTTTGTAGGTCAATTCGTTTATAATTGTGTTGTTCTTTTCCTAGCAATTAATTGCTGCCCAAGCAGTCCCGCGTTTATTCGAGGGAGCATAACTTTGAGGATACTAATTTACCCAAGCGTTTGGGAAACAGCATCAGCTGAGGCATAAGTGTTCGGCCGGAACGCAAGAGACTCCTGTAATTCCTCAAACAGAAACCTCGTCCAGTGCAGATTGCGCATTAAAGTTTAATTTCTAAAAGTAACAGAAAAATACTCGATAGGAGCCGCACCAGTAGCAGAGTCTACAGTCTGAGCCTTCGGAAGGCTAGGATACCCAAGAAGCGAAGCTTAGACCTCACCTAAATTTAGCTAACTCTAAAGGGATATGCATATAGTTTAGCTCGAAATAGAACAGCAAGTCTACGAGGGAATTGCCAGCGGCGCAGTGGGATAAGTCTTATTATCCAGGCGCAGAAAATCCAATTTGTATGCCAGCATGAGTTGTATATTTTCTTTACTATAAACCCAAACCAGATCTCCGTTGAAGGGCCTCTCACCGTCTGAGCCGGTAAGTGAAGTGAACTGGTAGTGTTAAATCGATTTGATTTAGTGTCCAGTGGAATTGCCTGAACATGAAAGAGCCAGCAACAACACAAACATAGGCCAATATGCCAATCAGAATATCATTGCACGGTGAAAATATTGACATTGAACCACTTCAGAAGAATGTTGTGATCGCACATCAGAATTTCACTTTTAACGGAAAAGTTAAAGTTAACATTTATGTTAACCATACCCATACCGGTGGTGGTTGGGAAGCGGAGCGAGCAGAGGGCGGAGCCCTATACATATATATATATTTTTTTTTTGTATACAAACTGTGATATTCATCCAAAATTGACTCTGATACATCTCAAAAATATAAGAAACATATTTGAACTATGAATACTTTAAAAAGAGTGTTCCCGGCCTATAGACCCTGATTTGTTCGAAACCATAATGTATCTTAGTTTTACTGGCAATGGCAGTTGTTAAACTGAAGGCTAACTGATGAATTTGTAAAAAACAGAAATCCCGATTTTTAATTAAAAATTATGTTTCATCTACTGTATTGCATATTAATATTAATAATATTAATAGAAAGTAGTCCTATGGATCTATTGTGCTAGCTTAAAGGTCTGATAGAGTAGGCCAACCAGAATTCTGAGGCTGTTTTTGCCTAGTTGCACTATCTTCTTAAACCCGTTTGAGTTGTAGGAGATAACGAGCTGTTTCACCTGTCTGAGTCCTGGTGTGCTCATTCGTTCCGTAGTTCTCCTCCTTCCTGTCTCCTCTCTTAGTAGCTGTTTAATGTCTTTTAATGCCACATAAGGGTTCTGGTCCTATCAGGGGGTTCGCAGCACCGTCTGGTGCTGGTTTGTCCGCAAGTTCATTGCCAGGAATGTTATATGGCACCCACCGAAGTGTTAGTTTATTGTTTCTTCCTAGAAGATCCAAATTGGCCCTAATCCTGGATATATCTGATAATATAGCTATATTCCTATGTTGGTAATTCCTTTTTAGGTTTATGTCTGCACATCTGAGATGAGCGGAAGTAATTATGGATTTGACCCCACTCCATATAGTCATGAGCTACATATGAAAGCTACACTGCTAAGAATGACAGTGAAAGGGATTGGCAATGGCCATATAATCTGTGCTCAGGATGCTGACAGAATGGGACAGACAATCAAGCCGCTTCAACAACCCTAGGATGAAATGACCACCGAATTCCATTTCACGCGGTACTTCAGTACCAGTATAAGTAAAAAACAAACATGGATAACCCTAGAGGAAAAACATCCTATGAAAAGGCATACCAAAGTTTGGTACACGGATAGGTCTCTGACAAATGAGGGCACCGGATTTTCTATCGCAGGACCCCGGACACATCTTTCGGAATCTATGTTCATATAAATAAGCATCTTTTTAGCTGAAGTATGCGCCATAGGCAGATGTGCTGACTTCTTCTTAAATGGCCATAACAACCCGTTACCGCTGCTGCTTTGCGCGAGCCTTTTCCAATTGGTGATACCAAAGGTAGCTAGTGTACTCTCTACCTGGTCATTCCAACAGAGACATGGCCCTTTCGTCGCTTCCCTTCGATAACAGCATTGAAGACCTTTCTCGCAGGAGCTTTTTCGTCCATACGCATAACATTACCTAACCAGCGCAGCCGATGGATCTTAATTCGCTTCACTATGTCAATGTCGTCGAAGAGCTCATAGAGTTCATCATTCCATCGTATGCCGTACTCGTTGCCAACGTGTATAGGGCCAAAAATCTTACAGAGTACTTTCCGCTCAAACACTCCAAGGGCATTTTCATCTGACCGCGTCATCACCCATGCTTCAGCGCCATACAGCAAAACGGGAAGGATGATCGTCTTGTAAAGAGTAAGTTTCGTCTGGCGGGAGAGGTCTTTACTACTCGTTTGCCTGCTGAGACCAAAGTAACATCTATTGGCAAGAGTGATTCTCCGCTTTATCTCCATGCTGGCATCGTTTTTTATCGTGACGGTAGTGCCAAGGTAGACGAAGTCCTTGACAACATTAGAAGTATAGTTTTCAACATCAATCTGAGAATCAAATGCTGCTTTATAATCAACAAAAAAGATGGTGGGTATCTCCTTTTTTTCATGGGTCTTTTCCAGGATTTGGCGAAGTGTGAATTTCTGGTCTATGGTGGACTTACCAGACCTAAAGCCACACTGATAATGTCCGATCAGTCCTTTCGCTAACGGCTTTAGCCTTTCACACAGTACGCTCGATAGGACCTTATATGCAAAAGAAAGAAGGCAGATACCACGGTAGTTAGCGTACACCGTGGGGTTACCCTTCTTGAGAACAGGGCAGATTTTATACATACATATATTAAAAGTAAATACGCTAAGATTAATCTTCTATAGGCGAGCTGACGAAATTGTGCAACGCCACCCAATCCTCTCCATTAAGAATTTTTATAGGCTCGTGTCTTTGCAGTGCATGTTTTCCAAGTTATTATAGTCTATGCTTCTTGGGTATGGGACACACACCAATGAAATGCAGAATAATTTCTTGCTCCCTCAAGTTGCATGGTGGGAAGATTGTGTTGCTACCTGTTACATGAGAATTGAAGCTCAGATTTAAAACTTCCCTACTGGTCATGAAAATACTTCGCTCAGCTCTACCGTTAGTCGATACAGAAAGCGTTGAGTTTTTGCCGTTTTCCACATACGAAGCCGCAATACTGTTTAGGCAAAATATGTAATGGACGGTGGAGAATCTTTTTTGAAAACCTGCCTGAAATTTATCAATAGAGGCGTAGCGAATCAAACAAATTCCGCAGGCACTCTGTCCACACCAGCTGCCAAAATTCAATTATCAATGAAAAATAGTGCAAAATACAGTGTACTTGTCACGTCATATAAATTATATCTTAAGAGGGATATTTTAAAAGCGTTTGGGTTTTAAAATTGAATAAACCAACGAAAATTTTCAGAATTGAGTGAAATTTTTAATGGGAGAGAGAACTTATCAGAGACCTTAAATGAAGAAGTAGTCCAGCGGAATAAAACCGCAAGATCTAGGACACCAATTCAGAGCTCCAAACGTGAGATGAATCGCTCACCAAATTTGCCTGGCAATATGACCCTGATTTTGCGCGGTGTCCTGTTGAAATCAAATGTCGACCAAACCCAGTTTTTCCATTTTGGTCAATAAACCGTAACGATGTGGCCATCTTCATTTAAAAAAAAAAAGGAAACGTCCCAATGATGCCAGCGTCCCCTAAAACAAACCAAACGGTATACCCTGTACACAAAGTGTAAAAGGGTATTATAGATTTTTGAAATGTATGTAACAGGGAGAAGAAAGCAATGCGGACCATATGTACCATAGCCAAAAATGAACAGGAGCAATAGCCGTCGTCCGTCCGTGTTGTAACGCGATCCTCAAAGACTATAAGAGTACGAGTAATTTTCCCGGAAAAAAGCAAGTTTATAGATTGATGTCGTTATCTCACCCCCTACCCCCATGTGAGATGTTTACACCCACACCATAAAAGCTATCCCATTGAAACATGGCACAGTCATGCACACTATAATTGTGCATATGTTGTGTAAAAATTATTAAAATTTGTGAGAGACTTTGAAAGATAGAAATAATATTGTGGCAATTTTTAGCACCTTCTCCTATAATGTTAAGGTTAACATTTATGTTAGAGGTACCATATTTGGTACGAAGACTCATGTTAAGCTTACAAACGAAACAATTTTGATATTTTGCCGAATCAACCCCCCTCAGTCCAGTTACCTAAGCAACGCCCATGACCTTCAACGCTTTTATATAAAAATTTGCAGATTAATTGGATTATCATGGGAAAAATGGGTACAGGGTATTCCACTGTCGGTCACTGTCCCGACAGTCTGCCCAACATTTTTGTGGATGCATTGGCAATTCTTGCAATGCTTCTGGTTGCTCCTTGGACCATATACGTAATCTTGCATATAACGTAGCCGTACAATCAGAAATGTGCTTAGTAGATGAACAAAATTCTTATGGAATGGAACTGTCTTCAGTTCTTGTACCAGATGTATTTTGTTGTACGGTTGTTGGAAAGTAATGAAGCTGCAGAAGGTGACGCAAAATGAGATAATGGTCGATCTCGTTCGCCAACTTGGACCAAAGTAATAGCATGCAGTAAGTATGTAGCCGGAGGTTAAGACTTTAACCATGAACAAAAAGTTAAAAAAACAAGCAACTTGTCCACTTTCCGGTGTTCATGCTTATCAGATAACGGTCAATAAGCCTCATTGAATCGAGGACAATCAGCAGCGACTGTAGCTCCTTGCTCCAGTCAAGCTAATGTGTTACAAGGGTGTTAAGTCACAGTCACTTCATCTTCAGAGTCGCAATCCCGACTGTCTGCATAAAATTTTTGTAGATATATAAATGTATAAAGAGTAGGCTATACCTAGTCCCAAATCTTTCTATGTGTACTAATTTGAGTCAAATGTTCAACAACAATCCGAGCAGGCTAAAAAAAAACTTTCATCTAGAATATTAAATCAGTTGTATTATCCAAATATAAACACGCAAAAATAAGAAAAAGTTATGGCGACTAAAGTTGTAATAAATAAGAAACAAAATGCCTTTGACTTAGGAGACGTGGTTAAGGTTGTCGATGGTTACAACGCTGTTCACGGTGGGACGGTTGTGGGCTACGATAACTGTCGCCAAATAGTCCGCATAAGCTTGAACGCAAATAGATCGAAGCCCTTGGAAATGGGCGTGTTCCACCTGGTAAATATGTGTTAATTTTAAATTAATAATTATGATTTAAATAACTGAAACTACATAGTATTCTCACAATGTGAAGAAAGCCGAAGCAATTACCCAGAATCCTCAAACAATGTTGAAAATTCCCCGTTTCCAGACGTTTACAACCAAGCTTAATAATCCGGATATTCAGAATGCTCCCAAAATAAGGAACAAACCTATTACATCGAAAAAAGCCGTCCCACAGAGCCCAATTATAGAAAAGCATCCGGAATGGCTCATAAAGAAGATTTTTGCAACTAAAGTCGATGTTCCTAACCCAAAGAAAAACATAAAGTACAAGAATATTACTAGTCGAGTTGACACTACGCCACCAAAATCTTATGTGCTGATGCAGCAACAACTGGCGTCAGCCACAGGCTCATCAATAAAAAACATAGCTGGTACGAGCAAGCTGCACCTCAAAGCACAGGGGCTCCAAAAATAATCACGGCAATTTGGTGTTCCCCTAACGAAAGTAATGCACGATGTTCTATATTTTTTAGTTCACATCCATTTCTTATATTTGTCACGTGTAAAGAATCGTTAGCTTGCCTGGATATAAATTCAAAATCATACATTTTCACATTTTTGCCTAGTTTTCAAGTTTCAGATTTTCGTCTAGAATACCGATATGCCCGAAAAAGATTTGAAGATATGAGGTGTAACGACGCTTGATCTGCCAAGAGCAAACGGACGTTCCAGCTTAAAACTAAACACAAAGCATATAAACCTCGAACCACGGTACAGTAAACGCTTAAGACAAGACGTAAGCAAGAACAAAATAGAACTGCAAACAAACCAACAATAGACCACAGTAGAATAACGGGACTAAGACAAACAAAGGCGCGAACTGTGACTGTTTAGCGATCGCCACGCCTGCAGCATCACTGGTAATTGCCTGAAAATAGTTAGAAGTAGTAGCCCTTCCTGACAACTAGTAGTGCCTCCTAGTCCTAGGTAGCATCCAAATAACCATGTGCTCCACAACCTAATCTTGATAGCGGCCCACTTTCACCTAGTATCGGTTGGCGGCCCGCTAGGGTAGCAACCACCTAGCTTGGGAAGCATCAAGAATTGAGTGTTCCGCCACTTCCACTTTCCACTTCCACATAGTCTTGGCCCGCTCAGTTCGCAACCAAAACCATGTGCACCTCTCAATCCTCTCTAGCGACTCTGGCACCACGCAACCTACACACTTCGAACTTTTTTCACACTGGCTAAAGCCGTATAAATAGTGACATCAAACTCGAAGACAGCTCAGTTCAGGCACTGCTGGAGTATAGGCATACGCACTTAGTCTGGTGCGGGTAAATGTAAGTGTTGTGTTAAAATTACCACCCAATAATGAATAAAATCTGATTTCTAAAACATCCACCTGTGGCTAAAGAACACACAAATTTCTGTAGCAGATCGCCTGGGTACACTGGCGAGATTTACCCCAACCCGAGACTTCGATAAAGAATATATGAAGACAAGAAGTCTCCTTTAAAATACCGAAGTGCACGAAGAGCTGAGGATGGCCGCCAAAACTAAGTGCTGATACGGTAAGGATTTCGGCCATCTTGGCACCACCGTCATAATGAAGAACTCTCGTCAGACGAGACTAACAACCTATAAGACCTCATCCTTTCCATTTTGCTTTATGGCGCTGAAGCTTGGATATTGACGAAGTCTGATGAAAATGCCCGTGGAGTGTTTGAGCTGACAGTATTTCATAAGATCTCTGGACCTTTACGCGTTGGCAACGACTAAGCATTCGATACGACGACATTGATGTTTTACGTATGGATGAAGTAGCTACTGCGAGAAAGGCCTTCAATGCGGCTGTTGAAAAAACACCGCTGACAAAACTTTAAGTATGGTATTTTGGAATGAAATTCTTCTGTAGTTTATCATATTGTATGCAGCACCTTTTTTAAAAATTGGGAAAATTGTGGCCGTCTGGAAACTTTTTTGGACACATTCAGAATCAAAGATACGATTGAATGCCTCTATCAATAGAAGCGTAGCGAATCCTACAAATTCCGCAGGCACTCCGTCCACACCAGCTACCAAATTCAAAAATAGTGCAAAATACAGTGTACTTGTCACGTCATATACATTTTATCTTAACAGGGTTAAAAGGACAAAAGGAAACGTCCCAATGATGCCACCGTCCCCTAAAACAAACCAAACGGTACTTTTTATACCCTGTACACGAAGTATAAAAGGGTATTATAGATTTTTGGAATGTATGTAACAGGGAGAAGAAAGCAATGCGGACCATATGTACCATAGCCAAAAATGAACAGGAGCAATAGCCGTCGTCCGTCCGTGTTGTAACGCGATCCTCAAAGACTATAAGAGTACGAGTAATTTTCCCGGAAAAAAGCAAGTTTATAGATTGATGTCGTTATCTCATCCGCTTCCCCCATGTGAGATGTTTACACCCACAGCATAAAAGCTATCCCATTGAAACATGGCACAGTCATGCACACTATAATTGTGCATATGTTGTGTAAAAATTATTAAAATTTGTGAGAGACTTTGAAAAATAGAAATAATATTGTGGCAATTTTAAGCACCTTCTCCTATAATGTTAAGGTTAACATTTATGTTAGAGGTACCATATTTGGTACGAAGACTCATGTTAAGCTTACAAACGAAACAATTTTGATATTTTGCCGAATCAACCCCCCTCAGTCCAGTTACCTAAGCAACGCCCATGACCTTCCTCGCTTTTATATAAAAATTTGCAGATTAATTGGATTATCATGGGAAAAATGGGTACAGGGTATTCCACTGTCGGTCACTGTCCCGACAGTCTGCCCAACATTTTTGTGGATGCATTGGCAATTCTTGCAATGCTTCTGGTTGCTCCTTGGACCATATACGTAATCTTGCATATAACGTAGCCGTACAATCAGAAATGTGCTTAGTAGATGAACAAAATTCTTATGGAATGGAACTGTCTTCAGTTCTTGTACCAGATGTATTTTGTTGTACGGTTGTTGGAAAGTAATGAAGCTGCAGAAGGTGACGCAAAATGAGATAATGGTCGATCTCGTTCGCGAACTTGGACCAAAGTAATAGCATGCAGTAAGTATGTAGCCGAAGGTTAAGACTTTAACCATGAACAAAAAGTTAAAAAAACAAGCAACTTGTCCACTTTCCGGTGTTCATCAGATAACGGTCAATAAGCCTCATTGAATCGAGGACAATCAGCAGCGACTGTAGCTCCTTGCTCCAGTCAAGCTAATGTGTTACAAGGGTGTTAAGTCACAGTCACTTCATCTTCAGAGTCGCAATCCCGACTGTCTGCATAAAATTTTTGTAGATATATAAATGCATAAAGAGTAGGCTATACGTAGTCCCAAATCTTTCTATGTGTACTTATTTGAGTCAAATGTTCAACAACAATCCGAGCAGGCTAAAAAAAAACTTTCATCTAGAATATTAAATCAGTTGTATTATCCAAATATAAACACGCAAAAATAAGAAAAAGTTATGGCGACTAAAGTTGTAATAAATAAGAAACAAAATGCCTTTGACTTAGGAGACGTGGTTAAGGTTGTCGATGGTTACAACGCTGTTCACGGTGGGACGGTTGTGGGCTACGACAACTGTCGCCAAATAGTCCGCATAAGCTTGAACGCAAATAGATCGAAGCCCTTGGAAATGGGCGTGTTCCACCTGGTAAATATGTGTTAATTTTAAATTAATAATTATGATTTAAATAACTGAAACTACATAGGATTCTCACAATGTGAAGAAAGCCGAAACAATTACCCAGAATCCTCAAACAATGTTGAAAATTCCCCGTTTCCAGACGTTTACAACCAAGCTTAATAATCCGGATATTCAGAATGCTCCCAAAATAAGGAACAAACCTATTACATCGAAAAAAGCCGTCCCACAGAGCCCAATTATAGAAAAGCATCCGGAATGGCTCGTAAAGAAGATTTTTGCAACTAAAGTCGATGTTCCTAACCCAAAGAAAAACATAAAGTACAAGAATATTACTAGTCGAGTTGACACTACGCCACCAAAATCTTATGTGCTGATGCAGCAACAACTGGCGTCAGCCACAGGCTCATCAATAAAAAACATAGCTGGTACGGGCAAGCTGCACCTTAAAGCACAGGGGCTCCAAAAATAATCACGGCAATTTGGTGTTCCCCTAACGAAAGTAATGCACGATGTTCTATATTTTTTAGTTCACATCCATTTCTTATATTTGTCACGTGTAAAGAATCGTTAGCTTGCCTGGATATAAATTCAAAATCGTACATTTTCACATTTTTGCCTAGTTTTCAAGTTTCAGATTTTCGTCTAGAATACCGATATGCCCGAAAAAGATTTGAAGATATGAGGTGTAACGACGCTTGATCTGCCAAGAGCAAACGGACGTTCCAGCTTAAAACTAAACACAAAGCATATAAACCTCGAACCACGGTACAGTAAACGCTTAAGACAAGACGTAAGCAAGAACAAAATAGAACTGCAAACAAACCAACAATAGACCACAGTAGAATAACGGGACTAAGACAAACAAAGGCGCGAACTGTGACTGTTTAGCGATCGCCACGCCTGCAGCATCACTGGTAATTGCCTGAAAATAGTTAGAAGTAGTAGCCCTTCCTGACAACTAGTAGTGCCTCCTAGTCCTAGGTAGCATCCAAATAACCATGTGCTCCACAACCTAATCTTGATAGCGGCCCACTTTCACCTAGTATCGGTTGGCGGCCCGCTAGGGTAGCAACCACCTAGTTTGGGAAGCATCAAGAATTGAGTGTTCCGCCACTTCCACTTTCCACTTCCACATAGTCTTGGCCCGCTCAGTTCGCAACCAAAACCATGTGCACCTCTCAATCTTCTCTAGCGACTCTGGCACCACGCAACCTACACACTTCGAACTTTTTTCACACTGGCTAAAGCCGTATAAATAGTGACATCAAACTCGAAGACAGCTCAGTTCAGGCACTGCTGGAGTATAGGCATACGCGCTTAGTCTGGTGCGGGTAAATGTAAGTATTGTGTTAAAATTGCCACCCAATAATGAATAAAATCTGATTTGTAAAACATCCACCTGTGGCTAAAGAACACACAAATTTCTGTAGCAGATCGCCTGGGTACACTGGCGAGATTTACCCCAATCCGAGACTTCGATATAGAATATATGAAGACAAGAAGTCTCTTTTAAAATACCGATGTGCACGAAGAGCTGAGGATGGCCGCAAAAACTAAGTGCTGATACGATAAGTATTTCGGCCATCTTGGCACCACCGTCATAATGAAGAACGATGTGAGTAGTGGAGACCACTCTCGTCAGACGAGACTAACAACCTATAAGACCTCATCCTTTCCATTTTGCTTTATGGCGCTGAAGCTTGGATATTGACGAAGTCTGATGAAAATGCCCGTGGAGTGTTTGAGCTGACAGTATTTCGTAAGATCTCTGGACCTTTGCGCGTTGGCAACGACTAAGTATTCGATACGACGACATTGATGTTTTACGTATGGATGAAGTAGCTACTGCGAGAAAGGCCTTCAATGCGGCTGTTGAAAAAACACCGCTGACAAAACTTTAAGTATGGTATTTTGGAATGAAATTCTTCTGTAGTTTGTCATATTGTATGCAGCACCTTTTTTAAAAATTGTGGCCGTCTGGAAACTTTTTTGGACACATTCAGAATCAAAGAAACGATTGAATGCCTCTATCAATAGAAGCGTAGCGAATCCTACAAATTCCGCAGGCACTCCGTCCACACCAGCTACCAAAATTCAATTATCAATGAAAAATAGTGCAAAATACAGTGTACTTGTCACGTCATATACATTTTATCTTAACAGGGTTAAAAGGACAAAAGGAAACGTCCCAATGATGCCACCGTCCCCTAAAACAAACCAAACGGTACTTTTTATACCCTGTACACGAAGTATAAAAGGGTATTATAGACTTTTGGAATGTATGTAACAGGGAGAAGAAAGCAATGCGGACCATATGTACCATAGCCAAAAATGAACAGGAGCAATAGCCGTCGTCCGTCCGTGTTGTAACGCGATCCTCAAAGACTATAAGAGTACGAGTAATTTTCCCGGAAAAAAGCAAGTTTATAGATTGATGTCGTTATCTCATCCGCTTCCCCCATGTGAGATGTTTACACCCACAGCATAAAAGCTATCCCATTGAAACATGGCACAGTCATGCACACTATAATTGTGCATATGTTGTGTAAAAATTATTAAAATTTGTGAGAGACTTTGAAAAATAGAAATAATATTGTGGCAATTTTAAGCACCTTCTCCTATAATGTTAAGGTTAACATTTATGTTAGAGGTACCATATTTGGTACGAAGACTCATGTTAAGCTTACAAACGAAACAATTTTGATATTTTGCCGAATCAACCCCCCTCAGTCCAGTTACCTAAGCAACGCCCATGACCTTCCTCGCTTTTATATAAAAATTTGCAGATTAATTGGATTTTCATGGGAAAAATGGGTGCAGGGTATCCCACTGTCGGTCACTGTCCCGACTGTCTGCCCCACATGTTTGTGGATGCATTAGTAATTCTTGCAATGCTTCTAGTTGCTCCTTGGACCATATACGTAATCTTGCATATAACGTAGCCGTACAATCAGAAATGTGCTTAGTAGATGAACAAAATTCTTATGGAATGGAACTGTCTTCAGTTCTTGTACCAGATGTATTTTGTTGTACGGTTGTTGGAAAGTAATGAAGCTGCAGAAGGTGACGCAAAATGAGATAATGGTCGATCTCGTTCGCGAACTTGGACCAAAGTAATAGCATGCAGTAAGTATGTAGCCGAAGGTTAAGACTTTAACCATGAACAAAAAGTTAAAAAAACAAGCAACTTGTCCACTTTCCGGTGTTCATCAGATAACGGTCAATAAGCCTCATTGAATCGAGGACAATCAGCAGCGACTGTAGCTCCTTGCTCCAGTCAAGCTAATGTGTTACAAGGGTGTTAAGTCACAGTCACTTCATCTTCAGAGTCGCAATCCCGACTGTCTGCATAAAATTTTTGTAGATATATAAATGTATAAAGAGTAGGCTATACGTAGTCCCAAATCTTTGTATGTGTACTTATTTGAGTCAAATGTTCAACAACAATCCGAGCAGGCTAAAAAAAACTTTCATCTAGAATATCAAACCAGTTGTATGATCCAAATATAAACACGCAAAAATAAGAAAAAGTTATGGCGACTAAAGTTGTAATAAATAAGAAACAAAATGCCTTTGACTTAGGAGACGTGGTTAAGGTTGTCGATGGTTACAACGCTGTTCACGGTGGGACGGTTGTGGGCTACGACAACTGTCGCCAAATAGTCCGCATAAGCTTGAACGCAAATAGATCGAAGCCCTTGGAAATGGGCGTGTTCCACCTGGTAAATATGTGTTAATTTTAAATTAATAATTATGATTTAAATAACTGAAACTACATAGGATTCTCACAATGTGAAGAAAGCCGAAGCAATTACCCAGAATCCTCAAACAATGTTGAAAATTCCCCGTTTCCAGACGTTTACAACCAAGCTTAATAATCCGGATATTCAGAATGCTCCCAAAATAAGGAACAAACCTATTACATCGAAAAAAGCCGTCCCACAGAGCCCAATTATAGAAAAGCATCCGGAATGGCTCGTAAAGAAGATTTTTGCAACTAAAGTCGATGTTCCTAACCCAAAGAAAAACATAAAGTACAAGAATATTACTAGTCGAGTTGACACTACGCCACCAAAATCTTATGTGCTGATGCAGCAACAACTGGCGTCAGCCACAGGCTCATCAATAAAAAACATAGCTGGTACGGGCAAGCTGCACCTTAAAGCACAGGGGCTCCAAAAATAATCACGGCAATTTGGTGTTCCCCTAACGAAAGTAATGCACGATGTTCTATATTTTTTAGTTCACATCCATTTCTTATATTTGTCACGTGTAAAGAATCGTTAGCTTGCCTGGATATAAATTCAAAATCGTACATTTTCACATTTTTGCCTAGTTTTCAAGTTTCAGATTTTCGTCTAGAATACCGATATGCCCGAAAAAGATTTGAAGATATGAGGTGTAACGACGCTTGATCTGCCAAGAGCAAACGGACGTTCCAGCTTAAAACTAAACACAAAGCATATAAACCTCGAACCACGGTACAGTAAACGCTTAAGACAAGACGTAAGCAAGAACAAAATAGAACTGCAAACAAACCAACAATAGACCACAGTAGAATAACGGGACTAAGACAAACAAAGGCGCGAACTGTGACTGTTTAGCGATCGCCACGCCTGCAGCATCACTGGTAATTGCCTGAAAATAGTTAGAAGTAGTAGCCCTTCCTGACAACTAGTAGTGCCTCCTAGTCCTAGGTAGCATCCAAATAACCATGTGCTCCACAACCTAATCTTGATAGCGGCCCACTTTCACCTAGTATCGGTTGGCGGCCCGCTAGGGTAGCAACCACCTAGTTTGGGAAGCATCAAGAATTGAGTGTTCCGCCACTTCCACTTTCCACTTCCACATAGTCTTGGCCCGCTCAGTTCGCAACCAAAACCATGTGCACCTCTCAATCCTCTCTAGCGACTCTGGCACCACGCAACCTACACACTTCGAACTTTTTTCACACTGGCTAAAGCCGTATAAATAGTGACATCAAACTCGAAGACAGCTCAGTTCAGGCACTGCTGGAGTATAGGCATACGCGCTTAGTCTGGTGCGGGTAAATGTAAGTATTGTGTTAAAATTGCCACCCAATAATGAATAAAATCTGATTTGTAAAACATCCACCTGTGGCTAAAGAACACACAAATTTCTGTAGCAGATCGCCTGGGTACACTGGCGAGATTTACCCCAACCCGAGACTTCGATATAGAATATATGAAGACAAGAAGTCTCCTTTAAAATACCGAAGTGCACGAAGAGCTGAGGATGGCCGCAAAAACTAAGTGCTGATACGATAAGGATTTCGGCCATCTTGGCACCACCGTCATAATGAAGAACTCTCGTCAGACGAGACTAACAACCTATAAGACCTCATCCTTTCCATTTTGCTTTATGGCGCTGAAGCTTGGATATTGACGAAGTCTGATGAAAATGCCCGTGGAGTGTTTGAGGTGACAGTATTTCGTAAGATCTCTGGACCTTTACGCGTTGGCAACGACTACCGCATTCGATGCGACGACATTGATGTTGTACGTATGGATGAAGTAGCTACTGAGAAGGCCTACAATGCGGCTGTTGAAAGAAGGCGATGGAGTAGCAGGCCAAACCTCCGTTGTAAGGACCAGGTAAAGAGCACACGATCACAGATTAGAGAAGGCGCGCAAAACGCGTGGCGTCTGAAGGGGTCACCGGAACAGGTGGTATAACCAGTTAAGACGAAAAATAGAGCGAGACAGGAAAAATATTGCAAATCAACAGTAAAAACCAAAAGTATTTATACACACAGTAGCAGACAAGCAATGAAAACACATGCACACGCTCATATACAGGGTAGACTTGCCGAAAATGAATATAAGGTGCCCTATATTTCACCTTAGTGCGTACGTCGTTGAAGAAGGAATTTAGGAGTGTGATTTTGTATCAGATAACGGGCAATAAGCCTCATAGAATCGAGGCCAATCAGCAGCGACTGTAGCTCCTTGCTCCGGTGATGCTAATGCGTTACAAGCGTTAGGTCACAGTCACTTCATCTTCTTCTACTGAATTCGCTACCTCTGAACTTGTTCCGTATACTGCAGGGTACTCCGACGCTAAAAGACGTTTTTAAATGCGTCAGGCTATGACATATAGTCATTTTTTTCCTATGAATATCGTGCTTCACTTAGTTGCTGTATTTGTATGCGTAGGCCAAATAAAAACTTAGTATTGAAACGTAGTATCTCGCATTGCAATTCTCTGGTTCCTATAAAAAAACCCAAGAGCATGAAAGTAATAGAGTGGCATCCTGAATAGTACGAAAATTCAAAATTTTTGTCGAAAGTCGAAAGAAAAAACCGGTATAAATATATTGGTTTTATAGGTTGTTTTGGATAACGATTACGGTTTGAATTCCTGGTACAAATAGATATAATTGTAAAAAATGTACACTTGAATGTGTGTATGTTTATACAACAGTAACCTACAAGTATTAAGCACAGTAAGTAAACGTCAAAGATTATGGCAGTGTATTTTGGTTGATGGCTTTTCTCTGCCACGGTCGACATTTAAGGAATCGACCTCGCCGGAGTCACTTTATGTACCCTGCCTATACTATATGCATAAGTGTTGCTTGACAAGGCTATAACGTACGCAGACACAACCTTCCTCAGTATTTCTTCACTTCAGCTAAGAGTGAGACTTTTTTAGGCTCGGCGGCAGAACAGTCTTACCTTGTAATTTTTATTTTTATTCCATGGCCTTAGCTGTCCATTTTTATACCATGGCTGTGCGTATCAGTAATAGAATTGCTCTCATAATTTTGCTTTCAATAATTAGTTTTATTTAAGTTTGGTTTTTAGCATTCATCTTCAAATACAATAAATAAACATTTAAACTACGTAGTTGTATGTATATACATATATATATATGCATATATATAAGACATATGTATATATATAAATATATATATATCGTTTCTCATTAAATATTTAAATAAGTGTATATATATTGTGTTTACATTCAATTTTCTTAATTTTCCTTGTCTGCTTGATCGTTTTAACATTCATTTGTTTGGTTTTTTTTTTTGGGATTTTTTTAGTATTTTTTTATATATATATATATATTTGCTTTATGTTTGTGTTATATGCGAAATATTTGAAAGAAACATTTTTCGTATAAGTAAATTGCTGTGTTTTTTTTGCGTTTATTAAATATCAGAGTATATATTTATATATATATATATACACGTATATATATATATATATATTAGTATATGTATATATGCTATTAATAAAATGTTACATTATGCTCTAATGTATAGACTGTCACTACTACGTGTAAGTACACATGCACATATATCGACTTACATACATATATGTATAGTATATGTGTATCTGTATTGGTATCTGCTGGCCGTGCGATTTAAAGCTCAGCAGATTCAGCTGCTAACTGTACATATGTAGAATGTATGTACTATACCCATCATATCAATACAGTTATACATGTAAAATAAGTTTAACTGTATCTCTTAGACATATATGTGTGTGTGTGTGTGTGTGTGTGTGTGTGTGTGTGTGTGTGTGTGTGTGTGTGTGTTTTGTATATGTAGAAGTATTTGCCATTGGCCTACGAAAAAACTTGTACCTCATACGGTTTTAGTTACTTAATTGGTATTTTTTTTAGTATTTAAGTATGGTATTATATGTTTATTGGAGTTTTCGTTTTGGTTTTGTTTACTTATTAGTCACAGTTTTGTTAGGCGTACATACTTTGCAAAACATTAAAACGAATTCAGCGTAGTTTCATTTTGTTTTTAGAATTTTTTAGTTTAAATTATATATACGAGTAAAAGGCAATTTTGTAATTAAAAAAAAAACAATAAATATATATATGTATATTGTGCTTAATTTTTATTATTTGTATGTTGACTGTTGGCTTGCGTTTAAAAAACAACTTAAAACGCAAGTTGAAATTTTTGTTTTTTCTTTTATATATTTAATTCAATAAATTCGTTACGACACATGGACTAAGACACAGCAAAAAATATTTATGCTTAATTTAAGTTCAGTTTTTATTTTGATTTATTATTTTAGTGGTATTTTTTTTTAAATTTTTTTTTGCGCATATAACTTGCGTTTTGTTTTTTTTTTTTAAATGCGCATGTAAATATTAAATTTATAGAACAGCTGTAGAACAATTTTTTTTTTATAAATTACCATACATACACGCTAAATAAGTATGTATATGCATAGTAGTCATGTTTAGTATTTTTTTGTTTTTTTTTTTTTTTCATTGCAATTGGTTTATATATGTAGTATATATGTATATGTAAATCATACGCACATGTACAAGTGTACGTGTGCAGCTTATTGCATGTATGTAAGAGCTAATCGTTTAACTGTCAATTGTCACGCGTTTTTAGTACTAAATGATACCGCAATTTTTCACTTACCATTTTTTTTAATAATGCTATTAACTGTTTTTTATTTTTTTTTTTTTTTGGTATTTTCTGTTTTTGATATGTTCGCTTCAAATGCGTGTCATGAAAATAAGTACATTTTTGGGGTTATGTTTTTCTCAATACAACTCTATAAATATAGTTTATACTAGAGTATAACACATGTAGCTACACATGCATGCATAAGTAAGTACCTTAAATTGGGCAAACGAACTTTTTTTTTGTTTTTAACTGTTATAATTTTTTCAAAGTTTGACATGTTGGATTTTTTAAATAACGCAAAAAAGTTGCTTGTAAAACGTAAATATATATATATATATGTATATATATTTTTTTTTGTTTTTTTTTTTGTTTTTTTTTGTTAAATATACTTTAGTGTGGCCAAAGCTTATTGTCGGAAGCGTTATGTATGTTTTTTTTTTAATAACTTTTTTTTCGCCAAACTTTAAATGTTTGGTTGTCAAAAAATCGGTTTAAAAACTGCCCAAATCTGTGTACTGTAAAAATATGCAATATCTCAAACATAAAAATCTATGCAAGTTGGAATTATTAAGTTTAAGAATTCATTTTCTTTGTAAGGCTATTTTGTAGAATTTCATTAGTGTTAGATCCCTTTGACCCTATATGTAAGCTGCCCCAGTTTTAGCAGGGGTTTTGTTTCAAAATTATCCTTCTTCTTTTGTTGTTGTTTGTTGTTTTTTTTTTTTAGCTTGGTCTTTTTTTTTTCTTATGGTAATCACTAAATTTATGTATGTATATCTCTTCCTTTCATAAATGTATACAAATTTATTTTGGCGCAATTTCGTATTTGAGTTCTTTTAGAGTTAAGTATTAGCTAGCCAGAGTTCAAGTGGCAATTTTTAGGTTAAGCTTCGTTTAAACAAAGGTAAATAAGTAGTACTAAGTATATAGTATTTAGTTAGTATATAAAAAACTCGAGTTATACTTAGATATATGCCTGGCCTTACAATATACACAAAAATTGCAAATATGTTTGTAATTGTTTAATTCAAATATTGCGTTTTGTTTCGTTGAACGTCATGGACATGTTGGATACCTTACAATTTGTTTGTTTGTAAGAGTATTTACGTAACTAAATGTATATGTTTGATGTAAATGTAAACAATATATACATATATATGTATATCAATACCTCATTGTATAGCAATGACAATAACTTGCTTATAATGAACTCCTGTTTGCAGGAATCGTATGGAGGGGATATAGGTGTATATAGTATGTGTATATGTGTCACTATATATGTATAAAGCATATATAATTGTAAACAAAGGAGCTCCAAATAAAAGTGTTATTAAAAAATTTTGATTTCAGTACCTGATTGCAATGCTTTTTTTTTTTTTGTTTTGTTTTTAATTTGTTCTTCTCAAAACAGACACTTTAATTGTTGTTAATTGTTCTTGTTAATTACTATTTTAATTATAAATATTAATACATTAGTGTGTTTATACCATATACATGGAGTATATATGTATATACATATTTATGTATAACATATGTATGCAATTATGTTGTTGTATATAAGTTCTGTACGTTTTTTTGTTAAATTTTTTCTTATAATTGTTTTTTTTTTTTTTTTAATATTTTTTAAATACGAAAACGTTTTCAAAAAATGCTACAGGCATATTTGCCATTGTTGTTTGTTGCTGTTGTTGTTGTTGTTGTTGTTGTTGTTGTTGTTGTAAACTTTAATATGTAAATAGACACAATTAGCTATAGTACAATATCTTTCATATATTGCTATGCTTAAAAACAATGAGCAAAATATTTAGGACTTATTCATATTTGAAGTTTTCCTTGTTTTTTTTTTGTTTGCTATTTGCTTGGTATTTTTTAAATACTACTACAATAATTAGGTTTTTGTAAATATAGGCCTACCTTTATGGGTACTAAATAAACTTTACCAACACCTGTAGCACATCATTACCACATATCCTACTTATGTAGTACGACTATATCTATATATGTATCTGTATAATACGAAACATATTAATATAAAATATCGAAGGAGGGCACACGAATGAGTACACAAGTTTTTTGTTGTTTCCAATTTTTACTGTTGTTCCTAAGTATAATTCAAATACAATAAGTGCATAACACTAAATAGTACTACATGCTCACGTAGTTGCAGTTTCGATTAGTTATACTCTTTTTAGTGCTCTTGCTCAAAGAACGAAACGAAACGAAACGAAACGATTGGGTAACATGGAATGTAGCATATATGTATGTATAGTATTAAGTTGCTGTTTAGTTTATGCGGAAAATCGTTTACAGATTCACAACCGTACAAAGAAGTCAACTGAAATTAGTAGTTTTGCACATAAAAATAGTTAGAGACTGCAAGGCATGCTAGGAACCCAACTGATCTATAAGTATACGATTCTTGATAATGATAATGCATACGAGTCATATCATAAGCTTGTATTTGAACTGACTTGTTGTTGTTGTTGTTGTTGTTTGTTTATTAGCAAATAGTTCGATTTAAGACACGTTAAATGAAATAGGCCAAAAACTATTTTAATACATATCTAATAATATTTTGTTGAACTAGTTTAATTTTAGAATTCTAAACGCTGTTATGGTGTTTTTCTTAATTGTTGTTTGTTTGTTTGTTGTTATTGCTGTTGTTGTTGTTTTTTTTTTTTAGATTTTGCATGTCATAAAGTAAGAAAACTCAAGCTTTGTTCTCAAGGTTCAGGTAATCAATTTCTAGTCTTATCTGTTGCACTGAGTAGTCTGCTTTTAAAGATATAAATATACATATAATTTGTATTTTGTAGATTTTTATTCATTTATGGATTTTAACTTTTCGTTTTTCAAGTTTCTTGCTTTTTTAGTTCAAAGATACAGCTTAGGTTAGTCCATATCAATTTGTGTATGTGTGTAGTTAATCACAAAATCATTGTTTGTGTGTGTGTGTGTGTGTGTGGGTGTGTGTGGGTGTGCGAGTGTGTTTGGGATTACTTTAAACTTCAAAAGCATATAAATTGTTTAAAAAATAGCATAGCTTAACTTTTGAAACAGCATCGGCTGAAAACTATTGCTTAATTTTCTTGTTGTATAGTGTTTTTTTTTTTTAACACTTGGTGGTTTTTCTATTGAAACAGATTGCGAATTACAATTTAGTTAGTAACTAATACTAGCTTTTCGCATTTTCTTATTATTTAATTCTCATATATATTAGTTAATTTTTGTAACGGTTTATTGTAACTGTCAATTTTCACAAATGTTGTTTCTAATTGCTTTGAATAGTGCTTATAAGCATGTTCGGCTGACGTCAGAGTGCGCCGTACTTCCTTACAAGAATTGCACCAAAAAGTACGTACGTAATAGAGTGGCAATAGCTCTCCCTCTCTCTCTTTTTAAATTTGACCTACGAATGAGTCGGTCTAAGAAATAGAGAGAGAGAGAAAGCAACACAAGCTGGCAATGGATGCGCTTCAACACTTTCTAACGTTGCAAAATTCCACTCTATTACTTTTATGCTCTTTGCAAGATGCGTAAAAGTAAAGCAGTAGCAAGCAGTTTAGTAACTTATTTTGGATTCTACCTGCGCTCTTCCCTACTTGTACTCTAATATCTAACAAGATATTACTGCTTAGCGCTCGAGAGTCAGTCTAATGCCGCCCATATACACAGTTATCGGTTGGGCAACCGGCGCTGTAAGATCCATATGTTTTGATTCTCTGGCTACCGAAATGTACTGCGGTTGGCCAACCGATTGCTGTGTCTATGGGCGGCATTAGTGTACTTGAAGTTTGGCTAAATGTTTGTGTGTGTGTGTGTGTGTGTGTGTGTGTGTTTGCATAGCACTTAACCAATTTGTTTATGTTTTTGAAGCATTTTCAGTACAAAGGTATCGATTTACATATTTATATACAGCTTGTTTATGCGCATAACATTTGCAATATTGTGCAACTCACGAATTTCACAAATCGCGCACTTTTATTTTCTTACTGCTCTGATTTCAGCGTTCCACTTTCAACCAAATAGTCAGAGGTGTGCCAGAAAACTCTACAACAACATTGTTTGCGATTTCGCTCATTTACTTTTCCACAATGGAATATACACAACTCCCTCGGTGCACGTCCATCTTGCAGAGATGAGCATGGTTAAGAGGATATCGGCGTCACATAATAGATTACATTGCACAACATAGAGTGAGAAGATGTAAGGGTAAAACTTAAAGCCATCATTTGATCACAATTTTTTCTTCACATTTTTAAAGGAAAGATAAATTTAGAAGACGATCTTATTTGGGGTTGACAGGTTATAGCATTTAAAGAAAAAGAATTGAATGTCATGACGTAATATATGGACGGCCTTTTAGTGGAAATTGAACAGAAGCGCACTTAACTTGAGAAAGCTAAGAACTTGTCAATAGATTTTGAGCGACTCGCACGCCGCCACGACTCTTACTACGCTCGTATGGTGTTACGCTTGTGTGATCGGCGTTTACGAGAGAGCGAGCAGGTTGCACGCTTGGTTTTGTGTCTTGTGCTAGAGAAAGCTGAACAACTGTCAACTGCGTGTTGAATATCGCGATTATTGCAGTCGCATAAACATGGTATGAGCTTATAATACTTCTTTATTTTCAACTGATTTCCTGATTTACATGCCTGGTATCGATACTTTTGCCGAAGCTGAGCGAAAACATGCAATCTGTTGCTGACGTACTCTTATTTGTAAATTTCGATACCTTGTGAAAAGCAAGTAAACAACACATAGATTCGTGCCTGTTAACCTCAAATATTGCTTTTTTCTTTTGTTCCATTGTGTGTGTGGGTGTTTTTTTTTTTGTGTTTAACTGCCGTAATTTTCTACGTTGTTGTTGTTGTTAAATATATATATATTTATGTATATATATATTTAATTGATTCAAAGGGAAGACATAACATTCTATAAAAGGTTCTTAACTAATTTGTGGTACAATTACAATTACAATAATCATTTAATCATCTCGATTTCTTCATTAGTTTAGTAAATATATATAAGTATATATTTGTTTTCTTGTTCTTGTTGTTGTTGGTTTTATTGGTATAGCTTGTTTTAAGTATGTATGTATAAATATGTATGTATATTTCAGAATATATATTTAAAGCGTTTTATTTAATACACTATAAATATGTATTTATGACGTGTAAATATCAATATAATGTTTTGTAACTGTTTAAACTACTACAATAAGACAATATAGTTGCTTATATCGCTTTGGATTTGGTGCCTCTATAACTATGTATACATATAAATGTTTGTATATATACTATGTATATGTAAATATTTAATGTGCATATGTGTGTGCCAACTGTATATGCAAGATACATACTGTATCTTATAGTTATATAAGTATCTATCATAATTAGTACTTGCACGTAGCTCGATTTCTATGGCTTAGTTCATACTCTCAAGAGCTGGCTGCCAAACTGCTGATGATCAGCTGATGTGATCATCATTTTATTTTTTTGTTTTTTTTTTATATTTTTTTTTTATATATAACTCTATAACATGTTTGCAGTTGTGTGCAAAAGCACAGCAAAATGCATTTACAAGTTTCTAATATTTTGTGTTTTTTTCTTGCTGTTTTTGCTATTATTATTATATTTTTAGTTTTTATTAATTATTTAGGAATGAGAGGCCGCTTTATAAATGTTTTACGGTTAGTTTTACATACATAATTTAAGACAACATTTAAACATTTAAGGTTTATATTTTTTGTTAATACAATAATAAATAGATTCTTGGCGTATATATACGAAGTATTGTTAATTACGTTTATCATCATTTAAAATATCAAAAGTGGATGGAATTATGTGATTCTAGTTATTTTTACGCGCTCCTTATACGAGCATATACCTAGGCATATATTATGCATGTACTTATATATATATATAAGTATATACTATATGATTCTTGCCGATTTTCATTAGTCATGGGCTTTAAAAAAAAGTTCGGACAAAAAAAATACCAGTTCGTCAATTCGTCAATTTCAATTTTCAACGCACAGCGAATGTTTCTTGTGTAGAGTAGTATGTATATAAAAATATCAATGTGAAAAACTATGGCCACAGATCTATACAATATAAGTACTTAAAAATGAAACCATTCTTGGTAAAAGAGTTTTTCTTTGAAAATACAATGAGTACAAATTACAGAAAACTTAGTTGGGATTGAGAATGTTTGGTTCATTTCATAACTTTCTGGCAACGCTCTTGTAACACAATATTCAATAAAATATTGTATACTTGCTCAGTTGCTTACAAACCATTACAAAAGTTCAAACTGAGTACCTTTGAATACCAAGCGAGTACTCTATGTACCTAGCCATAGTCAAATATAAACACTAAGCTTTGCCTTTTCACTTGTAATTTCACTTGTAGGTACTTTTTCTTGGATTATGTTATTGGTTCAGAGTTTGATTTGATTTGTTGTGGGTATGAGTGTGCGGGTGGGTAAGCGAGTGCGTCACAGGGCATTTGATTAACTTGAGTCGCAATGTCTAAAGCGGAGTCTAAGCTCAAAAAGCGTACGCTCAATATTACGTTTTGCATTTTTCCTACGCATACTAATACAGCAAATACGTAAAACACGCTACTCATAGAAACAACAATAGCTCAGAGCCCGACGCATCAAAAGTGTCTTTTAGCGTCTGAGAAATGCGTTGTACTTAGTGCGTGCTACTCAGTACTACGTTTTGCCTGAAATTACAGAACATACGTGAAGCTTACTACTCGTAGGACAAAAATGTAGTATACCTCAGAGCCTGACGCATTTAAAAACGTCTTTATCCGTTGGAGTATTTAAGCATAGACGTCAAAAAGAGTATGAGCGGAAGAGCGTCATTGAGTAAAATAACGCCAAAGTATGTACTGTATAACGTAGTTATAAGTCAGAAAAAAAACCCATTATTCATACGGAAAGTGTCGTCTGATCAAAATGACGCAAACAAAATGAAGCATACTCTAATTTACTCATACTCACAATGACGCCTTCTCAAAACTACGCGTTAGTGAATAGTACGTAAAGAACGCATACTTGCTTGGCGCAATGAGCTGTATCAGAATGGCACCTGTGACGCTATACGTTTGGGTCTATGTTTTTAGTACGCTTTGCAGTTTTATGGTATGAGCACTTGGAGAGCTTGTAGAAACAAGAACAGATATTACAAAGTAGCTCATCAACACAGCTTTTGCTCATTTGAGCTTGCGAGTACACTGAGGAACGCTGAGCAGTATGCGCTGATTCAATGAATCAGTCGTCTTTTGGCTACTGGGTATTTGTTGGTCGTACTCATTTTTGTATGAATATGTTGGGACATGAGCCAGAGAACAAAGATAAATACAAGCAGTGTACTTTGTGTGGCTTTTTAGATTAAAAAGTTGTAGTTTTTGCTCGACTTCTTCTAACCGCACACTCATTCATGAGATGTACTCGCTTCGACTGTGAATGTGTCAAACTTAATTTGCGCGTTGACAAAAAAAAGTGACCCTTATTTGAAAGCTAATGTCGAGAGTAACTCAAAGCAAAAAAGCATCGAGCCGAAATAAGCCGTGTCATAAAGAGCTCTACTGCCGTTTATAATGATACCAATGCTATCGAGCTGATGACTTCGATAAACAAAGATGATTTCGTAGTGGCATAGCAAGTACGCGTCGAGCCCTTTAGCGTATATGAGACGAACAAAATATAAGTTGGCATATTATTATGAGTATATGAGTACCATAGTGTCTATAGTAGCCAGTAGTAAATGTTTTATGTATATGCTCTAATGCAGTGGTCGGCGACGGCAGCAGAGAGTCGCTCGTGGTATTTGTGTGCCAGCAGCGAAAAGCATTGTGTGTGCCGCAAGTGCTCTGCTGGGGCTGCCCAACACTGCTCTAATGTGAAGGTATATTTGATTTAAATATATATATTCATTCATTTAAGTGAAGTTCAGATATGTTGTAAAAGTTGTTGCTGTTGTTGTAGTTGTTTTAGCTCAACAAATCAATGTATATTGTCATAATGTTGTATTTTTTTCCCATTTAAGTTTGCAATGAATTTTTTTTTTTGTAACTTTTTGTAAATCTTTTTCAGTTTTTCTCTTACTAATCGCTAAATGTATATTTTTTAAATATAAAGTATACAAAATGTAAATAAAGAGACATAAAAATTATGCGCTTAAGGCTTAATAAAAATTTATTGTATAGAAATTATCTAAATTGAATTTAAAAAATGCTAAAAAAAAAACACAAACAATGTTCATAAGTGCGTGCCAGACGCCAATTGGCGCTGCACATTTTGACCTTTTTCAACACTATCACAGGCGGGGAGATTAAAACAATGTCATAGTATATGTTCTGTATACGTATGTATGTGTGTGTGTGTGTGTGTGTGTAGATCAGGCATCGGCTGCCGCTGTAGATGGAACCAAAGTCACATTTTTGGTAGCAAAAAGTAATATTGGTCTTGTTTACTAAGACTAAGAGTCAAAAAACGAAAGAAAAACCGTGTCTTGGCATATATCTATATATGTATATAAATATAGTTATGTAAGTATGTGTGTGTGTGTGTGTGTGTGTGTATGCCATGTTTTACTGTAGTTATAAGTTATGTGAATAAGTACAAGAACTTTAATGTAGTCTGCAGTTGCGAGTAAAATGGTAAAAGGTGTAAAAAGCCTAAGGATTACAGTCAGCAAAAATGGTATAAGATTTTGGTATTTTTTGGTATTTATCGTTTTTCTTTGCATGTACTTAGTCATATAAAGTTTTGTAAATAGTTTATAGTTTTAATGCGCACACATACGTTTGTCCTACATATGTATATGTATTATACATAATATATAAATGATTTGTTTTTTTTTTTTTTTTAAGTAAATAATTAAAAGATAAGCATTTCGATTTCGTGGAACCATCGATTGAGTTTGGCGACTTTCAGGATTTTAAGCTTAATTAGGGCGCTATATATATGGCAGAATTGTGCCCCTGGACTACAAACTAAACACTGCTCAATTTTGGACCTAATCGTCTTATTTCCCAATCTTTTTATGGCTTAGTTTAATTGTTGCTTTTCGACAATATTTTGGTGTTTATTTCATGGTATTTGTTTTTAGTTTTCTTTTAAGTTCACTTGAGTTTTGCTTAATTTAATTTTATTTTTATATATTTTTTAAGGGACCAAGCACCCTTTAGCACAAGTTGCTATGTATACAAATTTATTTTTATTTATGCAATTTTTAGGTTTTTTTTGAGGCAGCTGTTTTTTTTTTTTTTTTGTTATCAAGTACTAAATTTAAAACAATTTTTTAACACAGCTAAAACAAACACAAATACCTATAGGGTGATTTTTAAGATTTGTCAGTTGAGCGTAAACAAAAAACATTTTTTCTACAATTATTTGCTTTTTTATATAAAGTATATTGTGCCTTGCAATTCTTTAATTTCATTTTTGTTATTGTATAGCACTTGGTTTTAATTTTATTTATAATTGAATTAAAATACCTAACAATTGATTTTTTTTTTTTTTAATATTTTAGTGTTTTTATACATTTTTTTAACAACACTTCGGTTTCTAATGCAGCTTTTGGGTTTTTATTTCTTTTTTTTTTAGTTTATTTTTTAACTGTACAACATCAAAAATAACACATCAAATTCATCAACATCTTAAGGAAAATTTAGTTTGCTCTATGCTAGATATTAGCACATACACATGTATAAGTATATGTGTGTATATATATGTATATATAATATATATATATATATATATATATATATGGTGTATATATAATTCATAAAACATTATAATTATGTTTGTTTGTTGTTGTTGAAAATGCTGGAAAACCGTTACGCCATTACTGTTTCTTGTTTTTTTTTAGAATTAATTTGAGACATTAAAATGTGTTTCAATTTTTAAGCTTAATTTTTAAATTTTACGTGTTACACGTTTTTTTTTTTTTTTTTTGTTAAATTTGAAGCACACACAAAATTCGCATTGTTATGTTTTACTTAAATACATTTACATACATGTACATAAGTATAGTTTTATATATGTATATATTTTTTTTTCATATTTATGTATATATAATAATAATCATGTAATACAATAAGTTGAGTTGTATATATACTGTATGTATGTATATAGGTATATTTGGTGCCCAAAAATATTGTTGCTGTCTGTTTGTTCTTCCTGTGGCGTTACCTCCAAAAGTGTGTCAAAAATGTGAGGCACGCTTACATATATTTTTTCTTCTTTTTTTAATACGAAAAAAATTTACGCTAAATTACAATTGTTTTAAAGCCTTTTGACAACACAGGGAAGTTTTATGTATGTTACTTTCCGTTACATTTTCCATCTGCCATTGTATCATATCATGGCATATCATATTATAAACCATTTTCATATATAGTTTATTTTTGGTTCACTTAATCTAGTATTTTGCTTGATTTAATTCCCTCAAGACCATAACACTAAAAACACACTCAGGTTCGTTTTTTTTTAGAAAAGTCCAGCTTAACTAAGGGAAACTTAAGTACTAGATAAGTACGATGTTGGCACGCCTCGTATGGTGTTACGGTTGTTTGCGCTGTGTTACCAGTGAGAGCGAAAAAAAGAGCATGCACGCTTTTATGTTGGTGCGTCTCAGATGGTTTTACGCTCGTATAGTGTTACGCTTGTGTACGCTGTGTTAGCAGTGAGAGCGAAAAGAAGAGCATGCATGCTCATATGTTGGCGCGACTCGGAAGATTGGCGTCACATTGAGTAAAGCTGAAGAGAGCATTTCACATCTTCCGAGCGTCCCGTGGCGGTTCGAATTTTTATTAATTAATTTTTTAAATAGGCGAGCAAAATATTAAATATGCTACTGACGCAACGAACAGTCACTTTGCCTAATCCAGAATATTCGGAGGCCAAATTAGTACTTAGGCCCAATTCTAGCAAGCAGGGCTGAATTTTCAGGCCTGAACACGGCTCCAAATAAAGTCTATACCTCAGCAATTCGCTTTTCTTCTAGCAAGCAGAGCTGAATATTTCAGGCCAACGACTCAGAGCTAATGGAAACCAAACTGAATTCTATTTTTTTAGATCAATTTTTAAGGCTTAATCACAGCTTCAAATGAAGGCGACTAATAGAAAGCAAAGGAAATGTGAGCGACACACGCCTATCTTTTTTCAATTTACCTCACTGCCGCTCGGGCTGATCAAGAAGAAATCTAAAAAGTAGTTAAATTTATGTATGAGTATAAGATTAAGTAGAATTATAAAGTAAATTAGAGGAACTATTGTAATATATTAGTGCATCACATATGATTTTCAGCCCGCATTGCTTCAATTGAAGCTATGAATGACTAAGAGAAGCTAAATTCATGACCTAAATGTACATAGTTGGATGAGAGTTGCAAGGCTCGTCATTAATTTTCACGCGTGATTCAGGCCTTCGGAGAACTGCAACTTTCTGTTTTGACAAGTGAGTTCTGTACATATGATCTTTGCGCTGATTCGTAGCCGTGGATGAAACATAGAACCATTGGTCTGTCGGACAGTAAGGTTCTGGATGTGTCACGATTACCTTAAAAGGCGTACAAGAATCAACGAATGAAGAGGTCAAATTGAAGAAAGAGAAAGAAAAGAGAAAAAGAGACTAAATGTCGATAGATTCAGGAAAAAGGTTCGATACTATCGATAGTACGATCGATTCGAAAAGATTCGATACTATCGCTAGTACTATCGGTTTTTTCTTCCTTTTTCCCAACTTGCTAGCCTTTGCCGCTTAGGCTCTAATCATGTTTGTGGCAAAACAGCTGTAATCGGGCTATGCCCTTCAATAGCATCGATGGATACAAAAAGTAAGTCATTGTTTCTGTTGCGTGTCGGTGTGACTACTATAGGCAACTTACTAGTTACGCCGATATTTTTGCCCTGTGTGCCGAGGGCACATTTTAGCGTGTGTTTAAACTATCGAACGATTAAAAAAAAAAACATCGTTAGTGAGACACAAAAGAAAAAACTGGATACCTCGATAGTATACTTTGCTTTGTTGAGCAAGACTTTAACGAGAAAACGAACCCTGTTTTAGTGTCATAAGCACAAGTAGCTAATTCATACACTCAAAAAAATTGCGTACCATAACGCTTGTATGTATATATAGTATATTTGTGTGTATGTATCAAGCAGTAGCGCCTGTAAGCAGACTACATCTTTTGATTGCAAACTTCGTTGGCTTTCAGTGGCTACCACTATGGTTTTCCTAGACCCCCCAGAGCAGCTTATGTGCATTGTACCTTCAATTACATCGTTGTCATTACCACGTAGTACCTTCTAGTATTACGCATAAATATGCATTTGAAAAAGCCTATAGTGGATGCATAAACCGGCCAAACTCTGGCCCCGCACCAGGCTGCAACTGTCCTATTGACTAGGGCGTTACTTGTAGCTTTGGTACCTTTGGCTAGGGCGGGAGTCCGGCTTATAAGCACATTTTGTATACACTTGCCGGCAAATCTCTGACTGCAAGGCGTACAAGTTTTTGGTCAAATCTTAGGTATAAGTGTGTTTTTATTATCGCTTCTGTGCCGCACTTACGATTTGTGTGTGTGTTTTTTTTTTGTTTTAGTTTTAGTTTTAACATTAAGTACGTCTATAATACGGATGTTTTTTTTTTAGAACTTTGCTTTAAACAACCCAGAGACATATTTGAATTGCATGTTTTTTGCTATTTGTAATTAAAATATACTTAAAATATTAATCGAATGGTAGTATAAGTTATATTTCTTATACTATTGTATAATATATATGTATATAGGTATGTTTGTTTTTTGTATGTGTATGCTACTAGTTTTTGTGTTTCTTGTTAATATATCTGTGTAATACACTGAGAGAAATTAGGAAGTTCATTAATTAGTTTAATTTGTTTCTGTTTCTGTTACTGTTTATATTCTTCGGCTCTGTGCAATTTGTTTGTTTTTGTTTTCGTTTAGTTATTATTATTAAAATTCTAGAAAAATAAAAGCTTTTTAATTGCTTCTGTTTCATATGTTTCGTATGCTGTTACTACTCCCACAATAGATTGATCTCGAACAACTTGTATCTTTCGATATTGCAACTCAGTATTATTTGTTGTTTTGCTTATGCCTTTAAATGCTATGTTGTATATAAAAATGTATTTAATGCTTAAATAATTATCGTTGAAAAAGGACTCACTAAATTACAGCACGTAAGTAGCCCATCTATAAGGATTATTGCATTTTTTTAATTTTTTTTTTTTTTAAATTTTTTTATTTTTTATTTCTTGATTTCTTGTCAAGATTCTGGCACTTGTACATATGTCTAATACAATAATGCCTTAGTATTTATTTTAACATAGCTTGGATATTTAAATAGTTATTTTCTTGTGTGTATTTTTGCGAATCGGGTTTTTGGTAGATTCACATATGCCCTATCGGTATTTGAAAAAATAAAGATAAAAGCTATACACACACACTTCCTAAAGGATAATTTGGGCCGCGGCTGAGCCACATTATGCACAAAAGTAAAAAACTGGCAAATCAACATAAAATGTTTTAATAAATTCATAAGACTGTTACGAAGATGGTACAAAAAGTTCCTGTCTCCGCGAAAACAAAAAGCAACATGAAAACATATTCCTTGGGCATGCCAAGTGCTTAGCGTATAAGGATTTCTAATCCTAGAAATAGGTCCCCTTTTGAGTTTCAACCAAGTTGTACATTTTTTTTTTTCAAAGCTATTCTTTAGGAATGCCTAGTACAGCAGTAGACAAGGTTTTTGAGCTCTGAAAACGCTGCTCAGATACCAAATTCAACATATTTTGCTTGTTAATCCTAAATTTGCAGCCTTTTAATGATTATATTTTTGAACATATCAAGGAATAAGCTGGAATTCGTCACGTATTTAATTTTTTTTTTTCATTTTGATTAACTTTCTGCGTTTGAAAAATAAAGACTATATAACAAAAAAATTTGGCACAAAATTAGCTTTGCACAACATTATTTTATGGCATTAACAAAAATGATTTCATTTCATAGAGAAAAGTGGCGAAATTGAAAACTTTTCGAAAATATACAAAAAACTAGGCACAGAAATCTTTGCTATTTTAAATGTCGCCAACTGTATCTAGAAGAAAAGATGATTATACTAGAAGAAGAAGACACCCTTTTTTAAAATAAAGTTTTCAAGCCGAACTCATCAGCATCAAGGTCTCGGGAGCGTGCCCTCTCGTGAAATCTTATTGATGACTTAACGACGTCTGTCGGGGATACAACGGTCTCTACCAGAACGCGAATGCGTTCTTTGGAAAGCAATAGGGTTGACAAGACTTCAGAAAAATATCTGGCAGTCTGAGTAGAGAATTTACTATGAGGCCGTCCATGACATAATATATATTACGTCATAACTGATGATCATGTTAGATTATATGGTGAGCGTCAGGTGTAGTGACTAATAAAGACATCATTATATCACGAATTTGGTCATATTTTCAGTTATTTCTTTTACATTGTCTGGCAATACCATTCGAAGAAACCAAACAATTTATATTGTATTCGTCTAAATTTTAATTTAACTATGAAATTCTTAACTCAGTTGTTAGTAGTGTATCTAATTATGATCAAATTTCGTGTTTTGATTAACTAAATGGAAGAGAATATGGACGGTCCCTATATTTCCATTCTACTTAGCTTACAACTGTCTTTCTTCTTGCTTTTTCGGTCGGACAGAACTGCATGAATTTCGGGCAACCTGATATTTTTTCAGTCACGTAATCTGTAATTTTTGTTATTTAAATTGATATTAGTTTTTGCTGCCTATCACGAGTCCTTTCGCAATCAAAAAAACACAATTTTTTTGTTACATAAAGCCCAAAATAAAGACAATAAACACGAAAAATATTTGAGACTAAAAAAAAAGTCTGCTCTTGTTTATGCCTAAAAATAAGTAAGCTTTTCATATAAGTTTTTGCCCTGTTCGCCCATACTGCATAATTACACGGTGCTACAGAGACTCGACACTTTTCAAGTGAACTTTTCTAGCTTATAGATCTAGGCAAGTAGAGCTTAAGAAAGTATTTTTAATGATAAAAGAACTCGTTTTACTCGTCATTAAATTCATTTTCGAAATTCAAATAAAACAATGAAAATATGCATGAAAGCGCGGCCAAAGCTAAAAAAAACTAACAGCTTTCAATGAAAAGAAAATTAAATACACGTATTCCAGAAAAATCAAACGAATTTTACAAATACATGTGAAAAGTTGTTAGTTGACGGACTTCCCGAGTTGGGTTTTTCCAATTTTGAAATGTCTTTGAAGTTTCGGAAAACTTGGAAAACTGGACATCAAGTGCCATATGGATCTTAACATTTCTAGTGAACAAGTCCACCAAGTATTAAATTAAGCTTTCCGACAGCCTTTTTGCCACTTTTTCAAAGTTTTCAAGCTCCAAAAAGCAATTAAATTTAAAGGGCGCTAAGGATCTTTCTTACTTTCACTGTCCTACAGAAACTTGCACCCTACACCTGCATTGCCTTGAAAACGATATATTTGCGAAGAAGTTTTTCAATTTAATTTCATATTTTCACTGCTGTGACCAAATTATATACATATATTTTTGAGGGTCTTCATGTGTGTGTCTCGTCGTGTGTCTCTTCTTTATACTTTTCTACACTGAGTCGTCCTTTTAGATCAATCTGAAATCGACAACTTACTTAACTATCGTACTTATCCCCAGATCGTACATATACACTGACTATCGATTACAGCTGTTCGTTAATGCACTTAAGTAGCTAATCATTTTAATTAAACTTTTGAACTTTTAAAATGTTTTAAATAATTTTTTTTTTTTTTATTCTCTTCGCTCATAAGTTAACTCATTTTCATGAGTTATAGCCTAAAATAGATCACTTGAAAAGCTTATCGATTTTATTTCATTGGCAAACTGTGCGTGAATTCGATATTTTTTCGATAAATCACAGTTTGCCTAAATGCACCATATAAAAAAGAAGGGGAAAAAAAATAAATAAAAAAAAACTAAAAAATATTGGATAGAATAAAAAATATTCATATATTTTTGTAGATAGTATATAATATAATAATAATAATAATAATAATTCATATAAGCTGAACACAACTCAATTTTATCAACAATTGTTTTTCTGTTTTTAAGCTTCTACCATGAACATACAAGTTATATATGCATGTATAAATAAATATGTATATTTTCGTGATAGATAAAACAGATGTATGTAAATATGTAAATTTGCTATATACTATATATATATATGTATATATATATATATATATAGTAAAATACAAACGTAGTTAAAAACGTCAAAGTAAAATTAGTATTAAAATAAGCCATTTCACAAACATGTATTTACAATAGCCTAACAAAATGCAAATGTTCTAAACATAAAATCAATTTGAAAATGAAAAATTAATGCATATTTGTATATAAATATGCTATATTTGTTTGTATATAGTTAATAGTCGTCGTTATATAATTGAAATTGACTTGAGGAACTTAAACAGCCGCAGCTAAGCGAAAGCATTTTGTGTGTGTGTGTGTGTGTGTGTCTTGATATATATATTTTTTTTAAATTTATTTATATATAAAAAAAATTAAGTTGCCTCATGTAGTAGGAGCAATGTGCAAACACATTTTGGTATTTTTTTTTTTTTTATAATAATTTCACACTAAAAATACCAACGTTTGCATAGCTGAGTTTTCTGTAGGCTTCGATTATTATTATTATTGTTATATACGTTACATTGTACATATATAGACAGCATTTTGTTTTTATTGTTGCTACTTTAAATGTTAATTTCAATTTGCTTTTGTACAATTTAAGTTTTTAATGGCAAAAAATGGAACCGTTTTTAATTCTGCTTTAATTGATTTGCTTGCTTTAAGTTTTTCGCGTATTTTTTTTAATGCAAACTCATCTGCAAGTTATTTTCATTTTTTTTTTTTGGTTTTTTTTTTTTGTTATTGTTTAAAAATGTACATATATTTATTTTCTTGTGTTTTTGTAGGTTTCGGTAATTGATTGCTTCTCGTTCAAGTGGTTTAACTTCACACATACACACATGTACATACACTACTCTACATGCATTTAGAGGTTATAAGTATTATATAGTTAGGTTTTGCATGTAAAGTTTTTTAAGTAGAAGTTCGCTAGGCTACTTTATTTATATATATATATGAATATTTTGTTTATGAAAAGTAGCTCAGGTTTACATGTAAGTATGCCCTATAGCCAGCTGATCTTGCTATTTTGCACATCGTTTGCGTTTCCATTGCTTCAAAGTCACAAAATTAACCACTTATGTGTTTATTTTTTAAGTCAAATCATCAATTCTGCTCTTTATGTAGTATTATATTATATATAATTTTATTCTCTTTTGTTTTCTTTTTTTTTTTTTTGTCTATAATAAGGCGAAAAATATCATCAAAAAATTGACATACACTAGATTGTTTTTTGTTGTTTTTTTTTTTTGTTTTTTGCCTTCATTATTATTGTTTTACATATACTTAAAATAATATATGTATATATATTATTTTTTTTAATGTTTAGTAAATTTGTTACGACAAACGCATTTTATTTTTTAATATATATGTATATATTTGTTTTTTTCGCATTTTTTGTTTGTGTTGTAGAGTAGTTGAATTTGTTTTTTTTTTTCATTTTGTTTGTCGCTAATACATTTAAAAATTCCAAATAAAATACATAATATTTGTTTGTTGTATATGTTGTATATGTATATATAATATGTTTTCTCAATATTAAATATATAATATATATATATTTATATTAAAATAATTTGATGTATAAAGCGTTTTGGTTTTTGCTTTTCAATATTCTCTTTTTTTTCATTCGATAAATAAATTTAACTAAATGCACAAATATGATAAAAATGTATTTTATAAAGAAAACGCAATTAGGCAAAAGGCTGAATGAGAGCGTGTATACTCTTAGCACATCATAACATTTTGACTCTCAGCAGCTCGGCGAAATCTCTATCATCTCTACAATGTACCCACAATGTCTATCCAGCCTTCCGTAATCTCTTTGAGCATTATGCATAGCCTTGGTACTAGCTTTTGCGTCATCTCTTTGTCATCTCGCTCAAAAACCACTTTAAAACAATCGATTTTGTGACGAGTTTGCTAAGTTTTTAGACGCATGGAAAACTGTGTGTTATTTGCAAAACAAACAAATTTCATACCCAAACAAACTGCTCTAGAAGTCTTTTCAGTGTGATGTCTGGTCAACCAAGCCGTAATTACTCGAGTTAATGTTAATGTTTTTGTATGGCAATGATTTATCCAAATCTCCAATTATGTCATTGACGGAAGCCACCTTCAATTCCTATCTCGATGCAACTGGGTTTCTTGCAGCGTACAGCAAACAGGGCGAACCCCAAACAAAATAATTTTAGTTGGTTTTGATCTGTTTGTGCTCCTGGACGCAAATGATATGCATCCCGATAAAGATGGACAAATCTGTTCTGCAAACATTTGCTGCAAGTTCGTATAGTTTGCCAAACGTTCCGTAAATCCAAGCATATTAAAGAAACGAAACAGGAATTTGAAATATTTGTGGCTTTAAATTTCACAGAACGAACCGCCTGATGATCGTTGAGCCTGAGCATTTATTATGAACTGGTTCATTCATCGATTATGTGTTTGGCATTGGCAAAAGTTAATAATGGAAGAGTTTGCATTTCTTTTGTTTGCGTACTCTGCGCTTATAGTATACTCACTCAGCATTTGCCGAGTGTTTCCGTGCAGTATTAGCTAATGTGTTAATTAAACTTTAAACTTCAAAGAGCGAATCGACTAATGATCGTTGATCTAACGCTTTCATAGCCTGAGCATTACTTTTGAACTGGTTCATTCGCTCGTGAACGATTGAACTGAACTGGCGCCGACTAGCATTTTGCATAAACTGGTCTTACATGAATGCACTCAAATGAGCAAATGAGCAAATGAGTGCAACGGTACACGCTTAAATGGTAAATGGTGTGCGTTGCCGCTTTGAATGCATTCATTCTATTTTCTTACACGGCTTTTTTTCGTCGTTTGTTTTTCGTTTGCGCTTTGTATATAATTTCTTGTTCAATATGTATATCGTATATGTATAGTGTTCTTTTCTAGCTTTCAACATTTTCGTGTTTTTTTTTCTTACATCTTAATTGTTTTTTTTTTTTTTAAGCGTCGCATCAAGGAACAAATTTATTTGTTTTAACAAATTCAATTTTAAATTGTTAACGCCTTTATACCATTTACAGTTGTTGCGTTGCTTATTTGTTATTTCATTTTTTCATTTTTTCATTTTTTTTTTTTTAATATTTTATGTGTAGTATTTGTTTTTTAGTATATTTACTTAGTTTAAGTAGCTGCTGCTATCATTTGTTGCTTACTGAGCAAAATGTCATTTTCAATGTTGATTAAACAAAATTTTTTTTTGCATACATATGTGTAATTCGTTTTTGAACAAGTTAATTAATTAGAGTTAGTTATTCAATAATAAATGTTTGTATATATTAATACAAAACACAAAAAAAAAAACAATCTTTGGCAGCATCTTAAGATTTTTTTTTTCTCAGTTTGTTTATTAAATTTGTTTTAAATATACTATATATATATTTTCTTTATTATGCAATTTGTATGCCAATTGGAAGTGTTATACAAAGTAGAAAAGTTATGCTGAGCAGAAACTTGGCTGTGGGTCATGCTGTGAATGTGTGGGTGGGTGTGTATATAAAGTACAGTGTTTATAGGTATAGCTCTTAATGCTATAAGTAGATATAGTTTGTTTTCTTTGCTTAAAAACTCGTTGATGTGTTTTGAGTATATGTCTGTTTACAAAGTTTACAAATAAAACACATGAAAGTCTAACAAAGTGGAAAAGCGTACTATTTGTGGTTATGCTCAAGAGTCAAAAACTATTATAATTTCTTGTTTGATTGGACCTAGACGATGTGTAGGTGTTTTTGTTGGTGTGTGTCTGTCTGTCTGTCTGTCTGTCTGTCTGTGTATGCAATGTATGCAGCTTGACTAGTAACTGGCATATAGAATGTTTCGCTGTAGTATAACACAACACTACACTACCAAGCAGTCCCAGCGCTCTTTTATTTCATTAATTTTTATTTATATTTTTTGTTTTTGCTAAACATAAGTTACTTTGTATAGTTGAGGATACATACATATACATATATATTTTCGCTAACTGGTTTATAACTATTATAACGGTTATAGTTTAGTTCATAATCTCAACTAAAGTGTAAATTTGATTTAAACTTAAGCACATTTCAAAATTTGTAAAGAAACACTATTATAAATTTTTGTTAATGTGTCTATGTGTGTGTGTCTGTGTTTTTATTTTTTTTCTTTGTTGGTTTGTTTTGAAAACATAAATATAATTAAATTCTTTGTCTCACTTAATAGCATCATTATCATCTTTAAAATCATGAAACGAAAACTAAAAACAAAGAAAAAAAAAAACAATTTTAAAACGCATAGTTTGTAGTCTTTGTTTAAAACAAAAGCATCTTAATTTTCTTAAATTTGCTTAGTTAATTTTTTACAATGATGACAACACAAATGTAAAAACTTAAAAATGTTTAAAAATAAAAGCGTGTGGAATTACAATTTCATTTTGAAGGCTTTTTAACAACTAGAAACTTAAGTAAAATAAGTTTATAAACAAAATTTGTGGTTTACTTTTGCTGCTGCTACATTTTCTTCATATAACATAATAGTAGTGGTGTATAACAGTTTTGTTGTTTTTGTATACTATATAAGACGCAAACAAAACATAAATTTGGTATAATTTGCCAGTGTTTTTCATTGTCTTAATACTTTTAAAATGAATTGAACTTGTTTAGTTACAAAAACAAAAAAAAAAAAAAGAAAACAAAATTTTCAAAAACAAGACTAAGTAAATTCAATAAGCACAATCTTGATGGGTCGCAGCTGACTCTTTTTGAGAGCGCTGCGCCTAAATACAATTAATTCATAAATTACAACAATATTTAATTTAAGCTTAATAAAATCGTAATTAAAAATCATAGTTAACGTATTTACGGATTAAAATTTAAGTATAAAAAGATAAAAGAGTTAAATTAAAATTACATTTCAACAGCCAAATTGTTCACAAAAAATTGCATTTTTTTTTTCATTTTTTCCACTTAAACAACTTTGGGGTACTTTGATATTTAAAATAAAAAAAAAAAGTCAAATTCATAGTTTCTCCAGTTAGTTGAAAATTTCTTTGCACAGAGTTTTATCGCTATAGTTATATAGAGAAACTTCTATCTTGTTTACTTTTACTAAAACAAAAGTTAATATGTTAAAGATTTAATAGCCTCACACGTGATGACATTAAAATCGAAAAACTATAATATAAAATAGTATCTTTTCTTTTGTTTTTAACTGTGTTGTTTGCATTACAACTAATACAATTGCTTTACAATTCACAATTTTTATCTTTCTTTCTTTTAGTTCCGCTCTCCTCCACTCTCTCTCACTCTCTCGCTCTCTCTTTCTCTGCTATTTAGAACAACTTTAACAGTTTCTATATATAACAGCTAAGTTAAGACTATGGTAAAAATAAATGACAAGATAAAACAGTTTGCATTTGAAACACATCAAAGTATACATCATAATAAATATCAAAAAGCAAATTAAACAACTTTTGTAAACAATTAACATAGAAAAATTTGCAAAACTTCAGTGTTTTTGTTTTGTTTAAAACTTAAATGTTAAAAATTGTAAACGATATATGTTTCACAATATTATATATATATATAGTACATAAATTGCCCTTAAGCAGTTTATATAGCGTCGTTTGCTGCTGTTAAAAATATTCGTTGTTATTGTTGTATTTGTGTGTATGTGTGTGTTACAGCCTTAAAAATAAAAGTTACATTGCATTTCGCTTAGTTATTAAATTAAACATATAGTCAAAAATAAATCTTTCATTTAGATAATAAAATTTACAATAGAAAAAAAGAATAGGACAACAAAAGTTAATATAAACATTGTAATAACTTTACGCATAATAATAAAAGTTACATGTTAAAAAATATAATGTCTTGGGAGTAAACCAGCCTTATATTGTATTACAGCGGGAAAGAATCATATATATGTATATATACATTTGTGTGTGTGTGTGTGTGTTTATGTGTGCATATAATAGGCTCGATATATTAGCTCGCAACTATTATTAACTACTACATGCACTTGGTATACATATAACATAATTATATATATATATATATATATATATATATGATGTTTATGTAAATGTTTTTTGTTTTGTTTTTCTTTTACATTTTGTATGTATGTAAACAAAAGGAATATCGTTTTAACATTGTAAATATATAAACATATATATACATATATATATGTTAACTTTACATAAATGTATATATATATATACATGTTGTACATATAATTATATAGAACTTAACAATAGTATTTGTTTTTGTTACTAGTTAGTTTTATTTTTAGTTTCTAATTGGCCTAATGCACAGCAACATTGTTGATGATGTTGTTGTAGTTGTTATAGTTTGCATTTGGTTTGTTAGCAATACATTAAGTTTGTATAAATCTCACAGACTCTCTGTGTGTGTGTGTGTGTGTGTGTGTGTGTGTGTGTGTGTGTGTGTGTGTGTGTGTGTGTGTGTGTGTGTGTGTGTGTGTGTGTGTGTGTGTGTGTGTGTGTTATGGCAAAGTCATATATAGTCATAGGATTTCACATATATGTCAAATAATTAAATATATTTATAGGTGTCCGTGTATATATATAAATAGATATCACCTTATATAAGCAGATAAAGAAAAATCTAAACAGTTTTTTTGTTTTTCACTTTTTTTTGTTGTTTTTTTGTGTGGTTTTTTTGTTGTTTTTTTTTTGTAAAAATTTACATAATTAAAATGATTTCAATTATTGCCTGTACGATACCCTCAACAATTTGGTTTTTGCTTTGTTTTTACATAATTCACTTATTAGTTGTGTTTCATAATTTTGTATGTGCACAAAAGACGCACTTCGCTTTTATATGTACAAATAAATATATATATTTAATTTAATTGTATATGTTTAATTTTTCTTATTACTGCTCTTTTGCATTTGAAAAAAATATTCTGAAAGGGTATGCACAAAAAAGCTACTCGTTCAATTGTAACAATAGTTTATAAATAACATTTTGTTTAATTTTTGTATGTATAAGTGAGTGAATGTTGTTTTTTTTTTAACAAGAACATAATTACAAAGAAAAAACGTGATAAAAATGCAAAAAGAAACCAATAAAAGTTCTTAAACACATATTGAAATTATTTTAAATAAATAATTTATTTTTTTTACATTTTCTTGTTGTTTTTAGTTAAGAGATCAAAAATAGTATTGTTGCATTTTGTTTTTGTTTTTGTTTTTGTTTTTGTTTTTCTTGTTGGTTACTTCATTTGTTTGTTTGGTGTTTTGAGATTTTTATAGTTTACTATTTGCTTACAATAATAAAAAGTTTATTTTAACCTTTGATGTTGTTGCTGTTTTTTGTTTTTGTTTGTTATAGTTGTGAATTTGTTGCATTGCCAATCAATCAATTGTTATCGTCGTTATTGTTGCTGTAATTGCTGCTGTTTATCTTTTCGATATTGCTGTTGTCATTGTTGAGACGTTCGGCATTGTTGTTGCTTGTGTTGCTTATGTTGCTTATGTTGCTTATGTTGCTTATGTTGATGTTGTTCACATTGTTGTTGCATTGAGTAAAGAGTTTTCCATCGCTGGACAATTGTTGGTGCTGTTTTTGCTGTTGTTGTCTACGACAGCCGTAGATTTTGCCGGAAGAGTATTTATAGTTGTATTTGTTGATATCGACAGCTGGACGATTATTACGCGCTTTGATTTGCAATCAGTGAACATATAGGGTATTCAGAACAAGAACATGATGATTATTCTTAGCCAAAGTGACCACATAGCCCTCGGATGTGATTTTAAGACCGCAGCAGCGTGAAACCTAATTAAATAAGAGTATTACAATAATTAATAAGCAGTAATTGATTGTGAAATGTAAGGCCTATTGCGAATTGCGATTCCGGTTTTCTTCTATAGCACATAATCAATCCTGGTTGATTCTGTACATACACATATAATAATAATAATACCTTTTATACATATTTCTTAAGCTGAGGCACAACGCCTCAAGAGGGGCCAAACAGAAACGAGCTGCCTAATTACAGACATTTCTGAGATGGTATCCAAAATGAGTCTGTCTAGACTCTAGATACTTAAGCCTTTGTCTATATGGAGCTGTACAAGAGGTGCTCCATGCACACCAACTAACCCCCGCGCACAACTGACCAACAGACCATCTCTCTTGGCTCCACTGTGCTATGTTTTTTTTCAGACTAAGTTGGTTTGGCTTTACGACAATTTTTCACAAGTTTACAAGTAGCTTTAGGTATACTTGTGCTATCTCCCTCACGTCGAAAGTAGCAGTAATGCCTTGTCTGGTAATCTCGTAAATGCCCCTGCACCCATAAAAGGCAAGCAAACTACTGCTGGTGCTGGGCCCTCTCGTTTGAAGATCTGTTACAGTTTGTCACTGATTTCGAAATTAATTATAGTGAGCTTATGGATTTGATAGCCATGTTCCTTCTCAATTCCATTTCTCTGTAACACTGTTAAGAGATTTGCTCAAAATAGCCCTGAAGAAAATGTATTGAATAAAACCATGATTGCATGATATGAAAAAATATTGATTTTCTGAATACTCTGCTTTCACTTAATTTTTTTGTGTAACAACCAAAGATTTGGTCTTCAGGTATGTTTTGTAATGATGTAGCCCAAAGGAAGAGACAGAGACGAAATCAGTCATATGTCAGAGGATATATGGATTTAATGGGCGGATCCCGATGGGATTGGATCATGTGTATGTTCTTAATAAGCTAAGTACATCCGAAATCGAAATTATGCAACATTTTTTTTTTGTATCAGAAAAC
This sequence comes from Chymomyza caudatula, assembly GCA_035041775.1. NCBI lineage: Eukaryota > Metazoa > Arthropoda > Insecta > Diptera > Drosophilidae > Chymomyza > Chymomyza caudatula. The sequence goes on from JAWNKW010000205.1 coordinate 1,101,193, forward strand.
AAACCTTAACATGTGGACACTCAAACTCGGACTGCAAGGTGCCCTCACGCGAGTAACAAGCCACATGAAAGCGATTGCCATGCGAGTCACCGATTAGTACATCGCCAGCATTCGATATGTCAATGCCATTGGGAAAACAGGTAATTTTCTCATTGCCAATCCGGTAAAGAAAGGTGCCATCTTCCTGGAAAACAGCCACGCAATGACCTTTAAAGTCGCACACATAGAAATCGTTATCTGCAAGTAAGAAAAAAGGAGCCAAACTCAATAAGTAAGCCTGCAGTCATAAGTATATAAATGGCATTGTGAACTAACCGCGTATGGCTATATCGGAGGGCTCACGCATATAATCGCTGCAATCAAACCAACGCACCAATTCGCCTTCCTCAGAGATGACAAATACTGTGGGCGAAACGCTATCCACGGCCACAATATGCCCCTTGGATGTGACCGCCAAACCAGCCACAATGTCAATGTATCTGAGGAAAAAAAAAAACAAAGTCCAAACGTACAATTAGTAGATCAACAAAGAAATGCATTTTTCCTAAAGTTGGTATATCTCTTGATGTACCGCTCTGTGCTTCTATATTGTAGTTACTTAACTATCCAAGCTAGAAACATATAATACGAAATTTTTTATATTAAAGTTCAGCTGAAAAGACGGTTTTTTCCTATTGATCTACAAATAAAGAGTTTCTTTATAACCGATAGGTACGTCCACCAGCTGCAATTTGAAGAGCTCAGCGAGGTACTATCGCTCTCCTATCTAAAGCCTCCCTGCTCAATGGAAATGGATGTTGGTCGCATCTTGTATAGGCCGATGATATCTTGTTATAATTTAGAAAAAAAAAAAAACTTCAAGCATTCGAACCACAGAGGTGACCTTTAACGGATATTAACCGTTTCAAATTTGCAGCCGAGGCTGTACCAATGTCCTTCAATTCGATTCAATAAATCATAAACATGGGATATAAGAAAAAAGCGAATTCCTAAATTATTTATGTAATAATTGATAAAGATTAATAGAACCGTGTTTTATCGCAATTTTCATACATTTAACTTTACCTTTTTAAACAAATTATGCTTACCTTATAGCAATCTTCCGCATGAAATGTCCACACTTGGAAAAGATTTGCATACGAGAGCGTTCATTGCCTCGATCGCAGACAACAAACTTGCCATTGTTATGCATGACGGCTACCTTACGTGGATACCAAAGCTGACCCTCCTCTTTGCCAGCAACGCCAAACTGGAACTTGAGTGCGCCCATTTTGTCAAACACCTCGATTCGATGATTGTTGGTGTCCGCCACAATGATCTCCTCATCGACGCCCAAACAAAAGCCATGTGGTGAATTGAATTGCCCCTTGGCAGTGCCCAGTGAGCCGAACTTACAACGAATTTGCATGGGTGTAGCCTTGTTGCGGCCGGTTACGACGCTTGTAGTGCCCGGGGGAGCAACGGCATGAAAATTGCTAAGGCCAATGTCCTCAACGCCGCCCACAATGGGATTGAGAGTCTGTAGGCTGGGTGATGTCGCTGCGGGCAGGCAAAAATCTGGTAAAAAACAATCAATGCACGTTGAGATGCCGTTCGTTAAGAGATTGTCGTTGTTGGGCTCATCTACTTTTAGGTAGATAGGTTTTTTTTTTGGTTAGAAGTTGGTAGTTTGGGATGGAAAGTGTTGTGTTGGGTTTTGTGGTTGGTTGTCGGGTTGATTGATTGGTTTGTTCATGTTGCAAAAACAAATAAAACAAAAACAAAAAAAATTAAGAAGAAAAAATAAAACAAATTATAATGAACATTAATTAATAGAAAATAACTCTATAGTCGCGTTAACCCGACTATGAGAAAGCTTGTAACCAATTGTTTGCCTCTACTGTTTCTCAGCTGTTTTTGGAAATGCTCAACATGAGAGATCGGAAGTTCTTTTAATTTGTTTGTATGAATTACAAACACTCCTGCAGTTAATTTAACAAACATCTGTCCAGTGTTGCAAAGAAAAGTTAAACCAAAATGTTAATACAGCCGCGGTGCTTGAAAAGTACTTTATAAGTTCGTAACAGGCGATGATTCTTGAATCTATGCATAAGAGTCCGAAAATAAACAGCAATTTCCTGTATGGATCTTGGAAGACGAGCAACATCTGAAGAAGCAGTTGATGCGCATGTCTTGGAGATACCTCATTTGGAGTGGCAAATGTGTTACGGGAATTGTTTCAAGCGTATGTAAAAGTGTACCGATTTTCGTAAATTAAATATCTTTATTCCTGTCCTCTATTCGGATTTCCAGGATTTTGGCTTTAAACTCTAAGTCTAGTTACTTTATACGGACGGACTATAGCACAGAACAGAGCTCGTACGGAATAAAACGTACCGTGTCCGATTAAATTGCATTTATGGGTACAGACTACAAAAATTAAGGGAAACCTCAATTGTTGGTACTTTTTCAACTCACCATTATTGTTAAGTCCTAGCTTCGCTAACGCCTGCAAGTTGTTAATGGCACGCTGATCTCCGGAAAGTATATCCGCTAGTGTAATTGGCTGAGTTGGCGTAACTGCTGAGGCCGGCATAACAGCATTCTGATGATGTGCAGACGCATTGGCAGCAACTACAGGATTGGGACTGCCAACAGCAAGTGCATCATTGAGTGTATCACCCATGTTGTCGTTAAGACTGGCCAAACGCGACAAATTGTACTCCAACATGCTGAACGACGGTCCGCCAACGTTGACAGCGTTGCCGCCATTGAGAGCCATGGAATTTTGACTCATGCCATTGGCCATATTGTTGAGGCCATTAAGCTGATTAAGGCCCATGGCGGCAGCATTGGCACCGGCAGCGGCTGCAGCAGGATGAGCAGCATTAAGATTGACGTGGCCAGAAGGCTGCTGCACTTGAACAATACCTTGTTGGGTTACAATCTGGGCAATTTGCTGAGGCTGCTGCTGAACCACCAATTGATGTGATACGTTATGAGCTTGCATATTCTGCTGCTGCTGTTGTTGCTGTTGTTTTTGCTGTTGCAGTGCCGCCTGCTGCTGGGCCTGTTGGCTTTGTTGTGATGGCTGTTGTTGCTGTGCCGTGGAATGCTGTAACTGCTGCTGTTGCAGCTGCTGGACTGACGGTTGCGTTTGTTGCGGCGAATCCGGCGGCAAGGTGCTCATCATAGAGTAATTGGTAATAACCGATGTATCCCCATCAAAGGAACTTTGCAAGGATGAGGGCAATGATATGGGACTAAATGCAGCTGCTGAACTTAGGCGACCCTGCACAGAGCTGGTTCCTGTTACGCTGCTGGAAGCGCCTCCGTTGCGGTTGATCTGGTAGTTGCCATGAGCCAGGCCAGGCATACAATTTGGTATCGGCGTTTGCTGCTTGGGTGTTGAACTCAACGGTTCAGTTCGAAATTTCCCAAAGGTATCGCGGGCAAATTGCTCAAATTTCTCTGGTTTACTTTCAAATTCCAGTTGATAGTTGACATCGCATTTAGGCATCTGCTCGAATAGATGTATGCACTGAGCGCTGATCACGGGCTTCATTAGCAAAAACTCAACGGCATTGGCCTTTTCAATAGCACGCTTGGCAAACTTGGCGGAATCTTCAAGTCTTCCCATATTGTTCTCAAGGGCCTGCATGAGATCCATAATCTTAAGCTCGCGCTCGGAGTGTAGGCGACCCAGCTCGTTAAGCATATGATCACGTACAAGCTCTAATGAGCGCTTGCAGGACTTGTAGGTGTCATCGATCTTTTGACGCGCGTGATCATGCTGGGACTGCAATTCGGTTAAAGCGCTAGTCAAATTGGAGCCAGCATCGTTGCAGTATTTGGCCTTCTTGAGCACCTCGTTCACAATCTGGTCAAGTTCCGTACGCACTGCCTGCTCGGCTATGGTAGCTGTCTCATAGTGATGATCATTGCCCTTGTGCTCGCTTAACAGACAGTCATTGCAGGTGGGCACCTGGCAGGTGAAGCAATAGTACTTGAGATTCTCGCTTATGTGGGTGCGGCAGCAGACGGGCTTGTGTATGATCAGTTTGTCCTGGACGTTCTTCTGCAGATCCTCAATACGCACCACCTGGTGGTTTTCAAAGCAGCGCATATATTTGTGCGCATTATCGCAGCCATTGCACAAAAAGTTGGCGCAGTCATTGCACCGCGAGATGGCATCCTCCTTGCTCTTACATGAGGTGCAAGGTATGTGCTCTGACTCAAGATTGGACACATCCAGTATGTTAGTCAATATGTAATCCGAGGTAAGACCCTTAATACCCTTGGGACCCAGCTGTGTAGTCTGCTTGCAGACGGGACACTCCAGCAATGAGTGCAAACGATGGTGATGTTCGCTGCCATCGAAGGAGGCCGAAGAGGAAGAGGCGGCCGATGATAGGGACGCGGCTGGAGATGTAGCACCGCGCATTCCATGTCCTGAATCTTTGGCCAGCAAATTTGATAGGCAATCCTCGCAGAAGACATGCAAGCAGGACAAAATACGTGGCATGACCAAACGAGAGCTGTAGGGAATAATAAAGGCATCGTAAGTTTGTTGTTCAAATGTGAAAATTCCAAAAATTTACGTATATCCTTCGCATTACATTATCTGCGGGACTGTCTACCAAGAGAGATACACGAATATAGTGAATGGGTGTTAAAAAAAAAATATATATATCAAAGCACATAGTAGTGTAAACTTTAATGTTTTTTTTTTGTGTACCTGCTCTAGTTGCTTTTCTGCGGAAGCAGGTACCCGTCACTTCTTAAACAGAAAGCTGAGGTTTCGCATTAATCTACGATCCCCAGACGCAAACCCAAAGCTCTAATGTCGTAGTTTATTTATTTAATTGTCAATGAATATTTTACGACATAAGTCGCAATTTGTAATCTTTCTTTGTAAACGATGGCCGAATATGATTACTATAAACAAACTGTCACTTTCTTAAAAAAAAAATTTGATGCAGACAGTCGGGACGGTGCCCGATACCCTGTACCCATTTTTTCCATGAAAATCAAATTTCATGGAAATTTTTCTATCGATGCGTTGAAGGGTATGGGCGTAATAACGCTAACTGTACTACGGGGGTAGGGGGGATGGTGCGGAAAAATGTCAAAATTGTTTGGTTTATAAGACTAACGTACCACATTTGGTTAACATAAAATCTTTAACATTTCTGTAAAAAGTGAAATTCTGTTACAGTTCATTGGAGAGGGGCCTAAAATTGGCACATTATTAGATATATATAATTTTTACACTACACACGCACAGTAATAGTGCGCATAACTGTGCCAAGTTTCAATTGGACAGCTTTTATGGGTGACCACGAAAATTTGTCACGGGGAAAGGGGGTGAGATATCGACATAATTTGACAAACTTGCACTGAAAATCTTTTGGTAAACAAATTTTTGATCTGGCTCTTATAGTGTCCGTGAACGGTGCGACAACACGGACAGACTGACGGACATGTCTATATCGACTTGACTATTGCTCCTGACCATTTTTGCCCATGGAACATATGGTTTGCCACGCCTCTTTCTGCCTGTTACATACATTGCAAAAATCTATAATACCCTTTTACAATTTGTGTACAGGGTATAAAAATAACAATTAATGTCTATGATATAAGTCAACTCTATGAATTACTCTCAAAAAGTGATTCCTTCCAACTCCAGACGTTTCAATTCAGTAGTAGTAACGATAGCCAGACGCAAAACCATAGCTCTAATGTCGTAGTTTATTTATTTAATTGTCAATGAATATTTTACGACATAAGTCGCAACTTGTAATCTTTCTTTGTAAACAATGGCCGATGATGATTACTATAAACAAATTGTCTATGTCTATGATATAAAAAGAAGCCAACTCTATGAATTACTTTCAAAATGTGATTCCTTCCAACTCCAGAAGTTTCAATTCAGTAGTAAACTCATGCGAGTGACGCCTGGTACACCATATATTATGATAATATTAATTTATGGCAGTATTTCTTTTGCTTACCTGCACAACTTGCACAGCTTGTCCGCGTCCTTGAGCCCAGCACATGAATCTTCCAGCGAGTCCAGCTCCGTACCGCTCTTCATATCATAGGATTTGTTGAGGTCATGACTGCTGTTACTGCTACAATTACTTTCCACATCGACGACTAGCCCCAGGCCTGATGAGTTGGAAGATGCCGATGATGATGATGCTTTCGATACCGTAGAAGTATTCGAATTAGCCGATCCAATACTCGATGAGGACACACTGGTCACATCCAGGCTACCAGCAGTGCTGCTGCCCTTACCAGTATCTGTATCAGTAACAGATGATGTGCTGCAACTGCTGCTGCTACTGCTGCTGCTGCTGCTGCTCGTATTGCTGATGTCCGTGTCTTCCATGTTGACCGATAATATGGAATCATCGCAATGCGATGTCATGGCACAGCAGGAATCCTCAGCCGTTTGGCCGGGTGTTACATTGGCAGCTTGGCCTTCATGTTCGTCCAGAGTGGTCATTATGGACAGATGTACTCGATAGCTGATTTGGCCTGGATCGTTTTTAACAAGAAACACCAAGTATGGTTTAAAATTGTATCGTATAGTTTTTGGTATGTTCTAATGGCTTTTGTAGGATATCTGAGTGGTGGGAATAATTCGTTGAAACTGTCTCTGGATTGCGTAGCTTATTGCAGCCGATGTGATGTTTCGTTTTAATTGCACAAGTTTTAAACTGACATGAGCTTTAGCTTAGTCGATAATTAGATTTTTTTGTTATTATTCTTTGAAGGCATCATAATATATTGCATTTCACACAAGAGTACTTTTGTTTTTTTAAATTTTTTAAATTTTTTTTTTTTTGGTATTTGACTTTGTAAAATATTGCGCTGGTTTTTATTTCTTCAGCTTTTATATAATGCTACCGCATAATTAAAATACTTTATCCATACTTCACTAGAAATTTTGTTACTCTTGGTTATATTATTGCATTTAGTTCTATGTCAGCATTATGCTTGATAAATTTCGTTAACAGCCATGCCAAAAGCGCGAAGACATTGAATAATTTTTAAAAGACTGACTCTCCAATTTATACCAGGAACACGGACACGCACACACACTAACTGTATTATATACTACCCATAGACACGACGTACACACAATCAATCAGTTCCAATGTTGGTTCTTCGTCTATTTGGAATTTGTATGAGCCTGGCGCATTTTGTAAGCTGTTGGTTGGTTTTGAAGGTTTTTGGCTTCGATCTGCACAGTTTCAGTAAGCTAGCGCCACCTGTTGGATGGTTCCAGCCAATCCTGGACTAGAATCGTGCTATCTTTGCCAATGGATAGTAAAATCACTCTGCGGTCGGTAGCAATGTTAGTCGTATGTTCCTCCTTCAGTTGCTTCTTCAGAACTAATGCTTTGGTTCGGTTTTATTTGGTTTTTGTGTAGGTACTGAACGCGACTTAACGACGAAACGGACGCCGTTCTACACGAAATGGAACAAACAGAAAATTAATTAAAAACATTAAAAAAAAAAAAAAAATTAAACTGTCAGTCAAAAAAATTTAAAATAACCCGACCAAAACTTCCCTAGCCCGACGTTCTCTTACGACGATTGTGCTATAACTAAGCTATACATATTTTTTTTGTACATTACTTAAAGTCTAAAAGTCAATGAACAACTGATTGTATCGATTGTATTACAAATTTGATGTAGCTAAGTTATTGGCGCTTATGCAACACACAGAGTATCTGTTGGATACATACCTACAAAAACAATTAAATAAAACACTCAATGGATCTCAGTTATGGACAAGCGCAATAAGCTGCATACTTTTAGGCCAACTAACAGAATTAACGCTTTTCGACAACTTTCCTGCCCATTAATACAATTTCAATATATACACACACACATTCAGATATTCGTGCCAAGGTGCGTCGTACCGTTCTCCGTTATGGAGCAGGCCACTCAACTCAATACAAAGCCTAACTGTGCTCCACCGAACGGGACCAACCCAACTACACAAGTTCCTTGTGGTGTTCCTTGAAGTTACGTTTACGTTACGTTTACTGTTATGTATAGGTATGTGTGTCTGCATGAGCCTGTTAAGGACAATAGCGTCATTACGGCTGCTCCTGGCGCTGCTGTTGTTGGTGTTGTTGGTGTTGTTGCTGCACTGCTCTGAACTGGCACACGGACGCATCAGAGAATATACTCGAATGTCAGTCAGTTAGTTGTTCCAGCGGCAGCAGCTGAGCTCTTCAAAGGATATTCTCAAAGCAACAGCGGCAGCGAGAGAGTGAGACAGACTGAGAGAGCGAGAGAGCGAGAGAGAGAGAGAGGGAGAGAGTGAGGGAGCGCGCATGCGCATACACATATATAAGCGAAAGTTCCTATGCAGTGTATTCAACGATTTCGCTTTGCATTCCAAACTTTTGCACACTTTCAAAGGAATCGTGTTTTTTACCCCCTTTGCAAATTATTTTTGTAATTTTTCGCACGTGTCGCATGTCCTTGTACACTGTAGCTTGAAAAAATCCTTGAACGCATTTAGCAAAGTTTTCATATAGTATGTAACGATAACCTTAACGATACCAACAGCTGTGCTATACACACACACACTCCTACACACTCCTACACACTCCTACACACTCCTACACACATCACAAACAAATTGTGCCAGCAGCAACAGTACAGCAACCACAAACACACACAAGGGACTCATTATATACTATATATTGGTAAGCAACGGAAGCACCGCAGATTTAAATCAATGCTCTGATTAATCTCCCCTATACAGCACTGCACTACACTACACTACACTACACTACACCAAATATGTGAAGCTTCACAGATATTGCAATTGTAACAGTACTTTATGTACTTACAGATACTGAGATACACTTATACAGCGCAACAACACACGTGGTACGCAAATTTAAAACGTTTTGTTTACGCCTCGGACCAAACGAGATGTACTACTACACGATAGATTCAGTGCCCGTTGGAACACGAAACACGAAACACAAATCAAAAGATGCCACTCGCCAAAACACACACAACACACGCCGCAACGCACATACATACTAACCTCCTATTTACTATTGTCAGTTCTGCGCAGCGCAGCTGATATTTTTTTGCCCCCCTCCTTTACTTCCTTATGCCCGGACCCTACCTTCTGCCTCATCAGATACTTTTTGCCAACGTTCTCATTGCGATGGTTATTTTCAGTGCATGCTAGGCTGATGCGTAGTTTACACTGCCAACTAGTGTGCCAAACTGCCAAAAGTTGCTGAAATCATGCGCCACAAAATTGCGGCAGCAGTGCCGCGTGTAGCAGTATTAAAGCGTTTTTTTTTTTATAATTTTAGCTTTCTTCAGCTTTATTTTATGTAAACTAATGAAATCGTGATTTCAATTATCCTAGCACCCTGCATTGCTGCGAGGTTGGTGACGTTAACTACTCCAGCTAAAGTTGGAAAACAGCTTAAGTATTTAACGTACCCCCAGCTCTCAACATTAAATTATTTAGGTATATTTGTTGCCAAGAGAAAGAAAACTGCATATTTTTGCACATAATTTCCATAGTTTTCAGCGGATTTTTAAACATTTAAACTTAATGTTCTTATGAGTCGAAAGATTTGACTTTACCAAAATCAACTTTACATATAGTTGAATTTCAGTTAAACTACCTGAATGTTAGTGGCAGTGTGAGCACAACACGCCCACGCGTGATTTTAACGGTATACGAATAATTTTAGGTTAGATTCAATGGCTCTATTGAGGGTTTTTTTTTAATATTTCAAAAGCTCCAAAATCCATCGTGTTGGCTACACAGGCAATCGGGTAGAATTATTTTCTTAATGTTATATGGATAATCAGATACGAAGAAGAACCGCTTCGACCTGTGTAATTCACAAAAATATTAGCGTTTTAGTGAATTAACGCAAAACATAGTGCACTATATGCTTGAATCGATTTCGCTGTTGACCATTTGGGCAAAAAGAAACACATCTGCTACGCTTCTTATATAAGGAATAGCATATCAAAATAAATATATCCATTAGAGTATGAAGAGTTTTAAATGATTAGAAAAATCTTGCTTTAGAAAAATCTAAAATACCGAAGATGATGATGAGCCCAGGCAAAGCATACTTGCTGGCTCGACAAAATACATTTTAAAGTAAAATGGGAACTAAAGTTTCTGCGCTTACGCATCTTTTTACAAATTTCAACAGTTTTTATTTATTTAATAGAATCGATAAGGGTGACAGATAATATTTGGTCATCAACTACATTTGGTTTTTAGATTTTTAGTTTTTCGATTATTAGTGTTTTCCCGAACACTACTAAGATCCTTAAAGAAACCTATAAAAACACAAAGCATTTGTGTAGTTGTTTCAGTTGGAATTTCGACGCTAATATGGTGGAGGCGCCATATGGCTTGTCCAAACAGACAGATGTTAAGAATTTTTAAAGATACTAAATAATAGGTCTACTTATGTAATGATACATAAAAGGAAATACATCTGTATTTATATTAAAGCATTCATAGATAACTCTCTTTACAAATTTGGTGGTATATTAACAAGTCCTGAAAAAGTAGATTTTTTTACAGTACGTAGATAACATTACTGTTTATATCTTTTAAAGTTAGATATTGATTTTCACAAAACAAATGCACAATAACCAGCAAGCGGCTCTTATAGGTTTGGTGGAAATCGCGAAATGCTGATATGTTCGAATGGGGTAACATATGAATATAGTTAGATAAACTTACTACGGATAATGGGCTTCTGTTTCCTAAAATTAGGTGGCTAGCTATCTCTCGGTGTTAAAGTAGAGGTAATCGATAAGCGTGTCGAGGTAGACCATTTTTGTAAAATTACTATGGTCTGCCACGCCTTTTTCCTACCTAATGAATAGATGGGTACCGGTACCGGGTACAAAAATGTAATGCTATTGGCACGGATCGGTAAATGTCCCAGTCACAGGGTCACAGTGTGAGCCAGTGTAACCGTAGCATAAACCAGCTGGCCCCATGTGTTTTTCGAGAGCGCGTGCATGAGAATATTGTGCGCCGCGCCGACTCGTACGCTCAGCAAGCAATCGCAATCGCAAACACAAACACATACAAATCTCACCCGGCCCCCGCCACTCAACAATGTCTAACACACGCACATACTACTAGATGGTTTCTTGAAAATTGAATAGCTTTTTTAATATATGAAAATCTATTTTAAAACGCGCTCTTTTTACACCATATTCAATACGCTGCCCAGCCATCTAAATGAAAACGTTGTTTTTGCTCTTGCTGAGCTTAAAAAACAGCTGAGTTTAATCCAGACTAATTGTTTCTGCTAAAGTATAGTAATACAAGAATAAATGAGCTGCTATTTAAGCATTTAGTACCTACGCTGATCACTTTTTCCAATAGGCTTTCAAAATTCGGTTATTTTTCCAATTGTACGTACTAAAGTACGCCCCGTATTGGGAGTGTATTTTAACTGATTCGAGCTGCTTGCACCAGCACCAACACCAGCACCAGGCACCAGGCTTGTCGACCCCACCAGGCCAATCCAGGCCTGAGTTGTCCTTGAACGCAATTTTACACTTTACACAACCGCAACTTATGCACTCGAGTCCTTTTATATGCAATACAAGTTTGTAATCACAAGAAACACTTTTCAACAATTTTCACACGTTTTCATTTCTCAATTTTTCCTTTTCTTTACAATTTACTATATTATTCGTTGCAGACACACACCAAACACTTGCCCTTGCCCCTGCCAGAGACACCACTAATGCACCAATAGTGTATGCTCTTCTGGTGCCGTTTGGTGCTTCTTTTGCTTTAAAGAACAGCAAAAAAAGGTACAAAATCGTATTTTTGCCGCATTTGCGCTCTCCTGCTTTGTTCTCGCTCGCATTGCTGCAAGTTTTTCTGCTTCCTCAAGCTGCGGCTATGGCTGTGGCTGTGGCTGTTTTATTCTGGCTACATTTCTATGTATATTTTGCACATGATACGATACACTTAAACTTACGTATGTACATACATAAGTAAGTATATGCAGTTAAGAATTAGGCTTTTTGTTTTCGTCAATTGCAAATGGTACGCATTTAAAACATGAAAACATATTTTGCAATCATTTCTGTATGCACGGCTTACCTTTGCCATTACACATTTAAATTATATGATTGTATAGTACACTTTTTCACTCTATTTGGAATGGCAGACTACACACACAAAAAGTCAAAACGACGGAGCGACGACGACGACGACGACGGCGAACGCGCGAGCAGCAAAACCAAAGTGAGCAAAATAGTGATGTGCTTTTAAGTGTTGCTTAATTCCAATAAGCCATTCAAGTCATTGCTGCACAAATACCAACAGCCCTGTGTCAATTCAATCGTTATCGTTTATCGTTATCAATACTAATATCTAATTGTAAGATGTTAGACGACTTCTCGTGTGTCAGCTGTCCAATTTATAAAAATTGTGCCGCCAAATTCAGTAAAACAGTATTATCCAACACTAGACAGCACTGTTTTCTAGTAAGTTCGCAACGAGTAAAACTAACGAGAACAAAAACAAGAACTGCACATTGTGTGTGTTTCTTTTTAATCAACAGCAAGTAAAATTACTAGCAGTTAATAAACGCCCAAACATGTCAACATTGAGTACAAGCAATGCTCCCGCCTCTGAGGACGAGGGAAATACAGGAACGCAGCAAAAGCAAGCCATATTTAATGAAATAAACGCCGAACAAACTCAGGAAATTGTCGAAATTGAATCAGCCTGCATGAGATGTTTTTGCAACGGCATTACGCGCCTGTTGCCCACCAAAATACCCTTCTTTCGCGAAGTGGTCCTGATGTCCTTTAAGTGCGAACACTGCGGCTTTGCAAACAATGAAATGCAATCGGCTTCGGAAATACAAAAGTCCGGTGTACGCATTGAACTGCAGGTGCAAAAGATGTCGGACCTAAACCGTCGTGTGGTACGTTCCGATAACTCTAGCATAAACATACCAGAAGTGGAACTGGAGATACCAGTGCAATCGCAAAAGGGCGAAGTCACCACCGTGGAGGGTATTATAGAGCGTACAATTGCGGGACTGTCTCAGGATCAGGAGAAACGCCGGCAAGAGCACCCAACAGAGGCTGCATCCATTGATGCCTACATTGAACGCTTAAACAAGCTGAAAACAATGGAAACACCATTTCGCGTACTACTTGAGGATATATCTGGCAATAGTTTTATTGAGAATCCATTGGCACCCTCCAGTGATTCACAGCTAAAGTTATTCTATTTTACACGCACGCAGACGCAAAACGAACAGTTGGGTAACTATAATTCAATACACACTATGTTTGAGCATCCCACTCTAATATAAATACCTATATTACAAAATAGGTCTCTATGAGCAAAACCACGACGACCAACATTTACTAAAGCCCATAGCCGAAGACTCGTGGCCTTTAGAAAATTTGCATGGCGAAGTCTTGCAATTTGCCACCAACTGCCCCAGCTGTCAGTCGCCTTGTGAAACAAACATGAAGATGACAAACATACCGCATTTCAAGGAGGTTGTCATCATGGCCACGGTTTGCGACAATTGTGGTCATAAGACCAACGAGGTCAAATCTGGGGGCGGTATAGAACCACAGGGTGTACGTTTTAAGGTGCGCATTGCCTCTAAGGAGGATCTAACGCGTGATGTACTCAAATCTGAGACGTGTAGCTTGTCTATACCCGAACTGGATCTTGATGTAGGACCACATGCGCTTTGCGGACGATTTACCACCGTTGAAGGAATATTGGTAGCCATGCGTGACCAGTTGGATGGCGGATTTTTCCGTGATTCGGCGGATGAAGCTTCTAAAAAAAAATTGCAACGTTTTCTGGATGCTTTCGACAGCGTCATTAAGCTAGAGCTCGTCATAACTCTAATATTGCAGGATCCAGCTGGCAACACCTATGTTCAATCCTTAAGCGATAATGACGCTGAGCCGGATGATAAATTACAAATTGAGAGGTACGATCGAAGTTTCGATGATAATGAAGAATTGGGATTGAATGACATGAAAACCGAAAATTATGGCGAGAGCACGTGATAATTGTTAGTTTTTCTGAATTGTTTATACCCAAGATTTGCATTTATTGTACGAAATATATAGCAGTGGCTGTTTATATATAGTACATGTACATGTACTTGAAAATTGTAATGAAATGTAATATAAATTTAATTTCGAATGTAAATTATAATTATAAATTGAAACAAAACATAGTTAATGTATTTATACCTCTAAAATCGCAATGCTATGGTGTATGTTTTGATGTATTGTACTGCGAATAATGAGGATAGGCAGTGTGTGCAGAGCTGCGAATATAGCAGACATTATTAGCAGTGAAGATTGATGAAAAATGGGATAATATGTGGTTTGAGATGATTTTATTTCAGTAGTAACACCGTACGATACTCCTTCAACCGACATGGAGCCATCAGTGTATAAAAATATGCGGTGATTCCTTAATATCTCTCAATTCCTGCTGGTATATTACAGATAAGGTATCTGATTTTAGAGATGAGTGGAGGGAGGTATTTATGAGTGTGCTGTTGATTAGCCAGATAGATAGATTCTGTTTGTAAACTGTTACGTATTCTACTATCTTGAGTGCTATTTTAAACGTTAGTATAAGAGATTAATGGGAATGTTTTGTGTTTGGCTATTATTTTGTTAGGTTATTTGGAGGCTATTGTAAAAAGTATGACTGACAGGCGAGATCACTGTAGTATTCCATTTTCCTATCTTTTAAAGTTTACATCCGATATTTACGATTGTTACACCACACATGCATAACCGTGACAAATTTCAACGGGTTGGCTTTAATAGTGTGGTAGTGTCCATAGTGTAAGAATTCTTAAATAATGCTAGTATCAACTGATAAGTGGAAATTGTTTTGAGCGGCAAGTTCTTTCTCTTCGTCTTATCCTAAGATCTCTAAAATTATATTTGCTATATTCCTGCAATAAAAAATGTACTCTTGATGACACATCTGGTAAGCTCTAAAATGTGCTCTATGATGTCATGATCACGATAATACACAGAGCATGAAATTTAATTGAGTGAAATCCTTGGCCGTTATATCGAATCGACTTGCTGAAAAGCGACCATACGCAAGACAGTTCATACATGTGCGTTGTTTTTTTTTTGTTCTTTCCTAATTTTGCCTACGAGTGGGTCGGCCTGACAGAGAGCCAAAAATTTGAGTTTTGTAACGGTCCAGGATTCCACTCCATTACTTTCAGGTAACTAGTCGCGGAACATTGTACCTTATAACGACTACTCCGTATGAACGGAGTAATGCCTATTTCCTGGCGGTATTAAAATTTAATGGAGGTTTTTCATTGCCAAAATAAATAGCATAAGATAAATCAAAGAGTGCTCAAAGACCAGTAAGAAACGGAAAATCTTGACTTCATATGGTTTCAAATTTGAACAATATTATTTGTCAAGTAAGTAAAGAGTGTGTTGTTGAGTTAGAATCTTAGGACCTATATTAGAAAAATGTGATTTCTTTGCAGGTGCTACATATACTATTCCCGATATTATTAACAATAATAGGCCATTTGATTCGCTCTCCAGTGACTTAGACGATGCCAAGATATTGCGTTCCTTGGATTTTATTGAGTTAAAACCTAATTTATTTATTAAATATCCACAACCTGAAGCAAATATTGATGAGCGAAAGTCCCTTAAGGGGTGGTGCCAGTCCTATATGGTAGGTTTTAATACCATATTAGCTGAAAATCGCGATTATCATGGAATTGTGCATGAAATCAATCAGGTTAAGCTCCAATGGTTGCATTACTTTTCTTAGAACAGTTTTTGTTTGAGTTGAATTTGCTAATGAACCAAACCAAAGAACAACTGTGTATTTATATATTTGTTGTGGTACCGCAAGCGGGTTCGCTTAGTCAAAAATTGATCATTTCTTGAGCTCCTTGATAAATAGGTTTTGGGTCAGCAGCCATTCCTAAAATGCCACTAAGTGGCTATAGCTATTAATATAATTGCAGTGTAAATTAGTGACTGTTAATTTCAAAAATGATCCAAATTAGTGCGGAATATTCCTACGGTGGTCAGATATTAAAATACCTCTACGCAATTAACTAAATGACTGAGGATGAGCTTTTGTACAATCCATTTTACTAGGAGTAAATTGAAAGGTTGTGTTGAAATCATTTTAACAAAGACCTTAGACAGCTTCCCAAGATTATTTTACCTTGGTGTTTGTGATATTTTTGTCTTTCTACATTTGGGAATATAGAATTTAGAGTATTCATCCGATTTCCTGGTTATTGGACTTGTGCCATTCCTTTATTTTATATAATAATATACTTTCATATCCTTTGGTAATTATATACATGTAAGTTTGGTATTAAGAACCATGCCTCCTTTTGCCTTTTATTTATATACATACATAAAAATGGGAAATTGGCAACAATATTCAGAAGTTGCTAAAGTAAAGAAATAAAAACAAAGTAGCAAAGGCGTATTATCGATAGACTTCGATAAATTTGTTTTGATTACATTGTACGACATCGAATTGCTTGCTCTTGTTGTGTAACTAGAACAACACAAATAAATTGGTAAATAACTAACGTTTTACGTATAATCTCTTTAAACAACTTTATTGATAGATATACCATTCCAGACACACGCAATGTCAGCATCTGCAGCACGCGGTACTCAATCGCTCTTGAAGCGCGCATGGAATGAGATTCCCGACATTGTTGGTGGTTCCGCATTGGCAATAGCAGGTATCGTAATGGCTGGCATTGGATTGTCCAATTATTATGCCAAGGATGGTGATAATCGTAAATATAAGGTCGGCTATGTGGTGTTCCGTCATGATGACCCGCGTGCAAAGACCGTAAACGAAGAGGAAGATGATTAAAATTGGCAGTGCCAGTCCAAATACAACAGACTTAGGAAATTATCATACACATTTTTTTCTTGTGATACCGAAATAAAAAAAAGCATAACTACGTATAACAAAGAAATAAACAAATGTTTTGTGAAGATAAGTGTATTTGGTTTAATACGTCTTTGTAGGTTGGATTAGTTGTTTAAAATTAAATCATGCGAAAGTCTAATGGGTCTAGCCTTCCTCAATACGGTGAAATAATTTGTTATGCATATTGTGGGCGATCAGAGTGTGAAACCATTGTTCACAAAATGTACAACCGTAAATACCCTTCACCTCCTCTGCAACTTGTTCACTTTCGATCGGGTCTATTGTCATCAATTCCTCAGCAGTTTCAGGAGCTAAAAATAAAATGTGTAGTACATTAGACTTGTTTTTTATATAGAACTCTATATGAACTCACTGTCGTTTGAGTTAATTTTGTAAACGACCATGTCGTTAGTAGCTTTGTCATCGTTTTCGTCATCAGTATTTGGTGATTTTCCCATAGTTAGCACCGTATATTCTATTGGTGCGTATCTGCTTTCCACTATAATCTCGTTTGCCTCCGAATTTAACAAAACCAAACGCTTTTGTGTTTGATCGGGAGCATCACTCACTGTTGAAGATAGTTGGCTTGCTTGAATGCTGCGTCCGCGCTTGCGCCGTTCAAACTTAAGTGCAACGTTGAACTCATTATTGGCATTTTCCCACTGCAGATAGAATTCGTGTATGATTGTCAATTTCTCTACACAAGTGTTACAAACAAGCTTGGGATAGTCATCATCCGGCAGTATTGGCGGTAGTGAAGGGACGCCGGGCAACTTTTTGGTAAGTACTTCCAACAGTGGAACGTTGCTACCATTTATCAGCACCATTGCGTCGTCTTCAAAAATATTCAGCGCGACATTGCATTCGTTGCCGCAAGTGCGGCAAAAGTTTTCAAATATGTCCATTTATAAAATACAAACAAACTACAAGCTCGCGACTCGAATTGCGTGAAGATCAGTGTGACCGCGCCGCAAATGTGAAAAATACCTGATTATCATGAAAAAAAAAACCAAAAATACAACATTAAAATTTTGAAAATACCTCAAAAATACCCTTTGTTAATATGTCCTATCGGTACCATAAATCAAAAAGAGCCTTAATAAAAGCAGTTATGGAATCTAGGTGGAAAAACAAATCCAACAATGTCAAAATCAAGAAAATCGTATAAGCTGTTCAAAAGTGACAGTGCTGTAAAAATTTTGCCGAAATCGAAAAAAGTATGTTTCAGCAGACCAAAGAGCCTGAAAGTAATTGAGTGGAATCCTTGGCAGTTAGTACATTGAGCACAAATTTTGAATTGTTTAAAGGTCCAGACTCCGCCCACTACCCTGTAGTCCTAAATCGTCAGAATTTGCAGATACTGCGACCTCACAAACCGCTTAAGCGAAATCACAAAAGCCTATATTCAATTGCAGTTTCAAACTATACAATTGGGACGACACTTATCCAAACTCGTGCATAGTCTCCTAGCCGGAAATACCCCATTATGTAAGAAAAATACCCGAATTTACCGAAATACCAGTAAATACCCAGAGCACGAATTTGACTTAAAAAATATCGCTCTGGTATTAAAAATATCGGTTTCGTTCACGCTTGTGAAGATGCCACAAAGGATAATATCGGTTCTGCCGCTACTTTCGGATACAATCCGGTGATTATAGTATCGATAGTAATACATTCAATCTTTCTTGCGCCTGTTACTTCGTGTAAAAAGAGATTTTCAATCGCACCGTTTGTAGACATCTCCATACCTATTAAGCGATTAAGGTAAATCGATTGCGGGGGAAGGCGGTGTTCTATTGAAAAAAGGTTAATACAGTTATAACGATGAGGTCACACGAGTCTCCACACCAAATTTTGTAATTCTAGCTCACATGTATCCATATCTGCACGTAGTGGAATTTAGGCACAGTTTATAGACGAGCCCATGTGAAATTAGCATATTTTCGACTAAACCTTTGGTGTATTTATCCGATTTCGATAATTTTTGCAACATAGATTCACATAAACACGACGCCCACCTCTGTCGAGTTTCGAAATGATAAATTGAACGGAGCGGTTGTAAACCGCGCAAATCTGTCACGGTGAAATATATATTATATCGACATAATTCGACAAACTTGCAATGAATAGGTATAATGCGCATCTTTTGGTAAGAAAATTTCTTCTCTAGCTCTTATAGTCTCCGAGAACGGTGCGACAACACAGACAGACGAACATGTCTATATCGACTGGACTATTACTCCTGACCATTTTTGCCCATGGAACATATAGTCTGCCACGCCTCCCTCTGCCTGTTACATACATTGCACAAATCTATAATACTCTTTTACACTTTGTGTACAGGGTATAATAATTAGACTCCGCTTAGGACACACTAACTTTACCCAACAACACTACTTCGACCACAATATATCATCACTTTGTCCTCTCTGTCAAACTACCTACTTAAATCCTATCAAACCTTAAATTAGAAAAAAATAATATTTAAAGACAACGACCCGATAAACTTATAGCGTGTTTCCACTATGACGCTTTTCGCTTTTTCACAACAAAAATTGAAATGTCTCTTTTTGCACTATGCAAATTGCAATTACTCATAAACCCACATATCGATGAAAACATGTATAAAATTATTCAATTCTTAAAAGGAAGAGAATTACCACAAAATATAATTATCCTAAAACATTTGCACATTCTTGATAACATAGGCGAAGACCTATGCAGGCAGTGCTATAGCCCCTAAGTTAGTATTTAGTTTTGTAAACTATACTATCTGTAATAATAATAATAAATAAAATAATTATTATAATAATAATAATGATAATAATAAAATAGCCAAGAACGATAGCCTTCTGTACGATTCTAATTATAGGCCAAAAACATCGAGTTTAACGTGCGCGAGAATCGCATAATTTATGATAAACTATTTATCGATGTATAAATATATCGGTATCATAAAATCTATCAACTATCAACAGCCCCACAACAAACACACAAAAAAGTCGTAGTCGTTCGTTCTTGTGTCGTTGGGTCGCATGCAATTTGTTTTGTTATTCATTTTTCAAATATTATCGGGCTTTGGGCTGCTTCTAATTGTGATTCATTATATTTATTATATAATTAATGCGATTACCGGTGATTGGCGTCAAAAGAACGCGCCACAAAGTAGTAGACCCACAATAGGAGCAGAGCCAACCACTGACGCCAACGTCGTTGCTGCCTCTGCAGCTGCGCTAAGAACAGCATCGACTTTGTCAACTTTGCTTATAAACAATTTAAATACTTCTGCAGTCACACCAATAACAACAACAATAACAATGCAAACAAACGATGATGCAAAATTTATTAAAAAGTGAGTGAGTGCGTATGTGTGCGAGTGGGTGGCACAGAACAAGAGTGCGTAACAAGCCAACAACAACAACAACAAAACAGCTTTAAGCCAAAAAATTGTATTCCGGACGGCAGCGCAAAGTGGCCAGAAAGAAACCCACTCACCTTGCTGCTGCCAGCTGTTGTTGTTGTAGCCGTAGCCTGGGTAGAAGCGAGACGCTATAACGTCGTCTACGCTTCATTGTCGTTGCGTTTGCGTTGTGTTTTTATTGATTTTCCACTTGCCGCAACCTTTTGTTTCTAGACATAGTATACACAATAAGCCAAAAAATAAAAAAAGACAAATTAGCAAGATTAATTTAAAGTAACGCAATATATGCGTAGATAGTGCCATTTACGGACGGACGTACTGAGCCCGATCAGGGGCCATTTAGAATACTGGTATGTTCCATGCTAAAGTAAGCGCATTGACCCGCTCCGTTTGGCTTTGTTTGGGCAACACATGCACATGAATGAATCGCGGTGTTTAATAGAGTTAGCAAACAATTTGAAATGCTTATTAGAAATAACGATTAATTTAACATGCCGCTAATGTGTGCTATTGTTTGTTATGCTCCACAACGACAACAACTAAAACACACGCTTAGACGCTGGAAAGGTGGCTCCATTGAACCGCATCCGACTGATAAAGCGCTGATAGTCAACTATCAACTGGAAGCGACAGTTTTTGGCGAACCCAACAATCCCATGATTGAGGAGAAAAAGGTAAGTTAAGTCAAAAACAGTTGGCAATTAGGCGGTTTTTGGTATAATATGTATTTGGCCAATATAAGTTGCTTAACTTATCGTAAAAGAACATATTTTTGTTTGTATTTCTAATTCTGAAAGACACAGCGAGCTAGAATCATTGCATTCAAAAAGCAGGATGTCCCACGCTCTAGTAGTCTACTTGCCCTTTATTGATTTTAATTTTACTTATACTTTAATTAAATTATGACAATGAAAGATGACACAATATGAGCTCATGAGTGTCGGCTGAAGCATGTTTACACATAGTGCCAAGGATAATCTAGATAAGTGCAGTGTATGTAATGAAAGAAGTAGGCGATGCATTCAGTACTGATGAGGTCATGTCCGTCCTAGTGAACACTGATCTAGCACATAATAAGAGTTAGGGATACCAAATGGTATGTTCATATGCGCATTCATATAATCTTTATAAGATATTGGCTATAATGTACCAGAAACATCAAGCTGTAAACTGCAATTTCTTTTCCTGTAGACATGTTATTACATATATAAACTGAAGCCACCCAATCTAGTATGTAGCTTACTATATAATAAGAATATTGTCCTTTTGCTATTTGCCTTGATTATGAGTGTAACATATCCATACAAAAGTTGGCAGAGACATACAATTTTTTTTGAGTAAAATGGTTACAGATTCATCTGTCTGAATTGAATTTGAATCAAACAGCCTTACAAGTAACAAAGAAAATCATTTACAAAATTAAAGTGCACATTAAACATATGGAGCTAAGAAAAAAAATCAATATTATGAACCATTTCATTCTCGATGGAAAGGAGCGCTTAAGAACAAACTTTTCTTTTTACATTATAAAAACAAAAACTTTGTTATCAACCTTAAGTTCGCCCACTTCTTTCAACAGGGAGAGGTCAACAATATTCTCAACAAAAATTTTTGGTATAGAACTTCTGATCCATTTTCATAACTTAACGCGTTCAAGTTTAAAATAATTCGCAATATAATACAGATGTGCGATCCACGTTTTGATATTCGTTTGAGCCGGCACAGCACTTACCCACTATAAACAAGTTATGATATTGAAAATTGACGCAGAATTTTCCCCTTCCTGTTATCCATATAAGATCATGAAAATCGAGTAATAACTGCGAAAGTAACCCGTGTGCGGGTTAAAAAATACCACCTCAGCAGGTCAAAGCTTGTCGTATGAGGCGACTAACAATAACACTGGGTTCTTTACAGACCAGTAAGCCACCACAGGCTTTAAAAGGGTTGTGCGTGAGGTTTGGAACCCAACACGAAAACCACAATTCCAATGAAAGAATGTATTTACATCAGGCCGTAATCCGATAACGGGTTGTTATGGCCAGTTAAGAAGAACTGCGAAAGTTATCAAGGTATTATGATTTGATTCAAATTTATTAATATTTATATTATTAAGTCATAGGCAGCACCAAGCACGATTTCCTGACTATAGCCGTTCCACTAGTGTATTTCTGGGCCATTGAATACGGTCAAGCCAAGTACTTAAAAGGGTCAGGGCAGGCTCTCTAAACTTTACATTTAATATGTTTTGTTTTTTATGTAGCAGC
Source organism: Chymomyza caudatula (assembly GCA_035041775.1). NCBI lineage: Eukaryota > Metazoa > Arthropoda > Insecta > Diptera > Drosophilidae > Chymomyza > Chymomyza caudatula. The sequence goes on from JAWNKW010000205.1 coordinate 1,123,886, forward strand.
AGCTGTAGATTCGTGTGTGAGCCCCAGGGTACTTCTCTTCATGTATTTGTAGGCGTTGACATTGAGTTGAACTCTGTTTGACCGAAAAACTTTTGCGTATGTGTGCAATGTACACAGCTGCCATACCTAAATAAATCAATAGCCCAGCAGTTAAGATATGACATAAACTCGAAATAATGCAAAATAATCAAACCAATCAGATTAGGAAATACATTTTACTAGACAGAATTACGCCCGTACAACTCGACAGAGTTTTGCGTCGTGTTTATGTGCATCTATGTTATAAAAATGTTTGAAATCGGATAAATACATCAAGAGTTATGGTGAAAAATAGGTTGATTTCGAGCCCCTTCGCCTATAAACTGCTCCAAAATTCCAATTCCTCTAGATATGGATACATATGAGCTAGAGTTATAAAAATGGAGACTCGTGTCAGCCAAATCATTAAAACTGTATTCACCTTTTTCCAATAGAAGCCCCCCTTCCACCGCAATCGATTTACCTTAATTACTGCCGCACTCCGCAACATATTGATTTGAAAATTGCCACATATATTTTTAAACGTCTTTTTGATATATGTTTCAAAATTCAACGACATTGGCCCAAAAGTACGGAGTTATGAACATAAAAACCAACCAATAGGAAAACATGTCAATTGGAACTTCCCAATAGGAAAATGCTTACAGGCACATCGATCTTATGAAAAGAGACATACCGTTCCCATTTTACCGCATTTGGTGTTTCTAAAGAAAAAGGGTACAGGGTATTCCACAGGCACCGTCCCTACTGTCTGCGTGAAATCGTTACCTAGATACATGCACAAATACCCACATGTATCCACTTCATATTTGCATATTTATGCAGCTTTTTTTTTCATAAATATGCAAATGGTAACCAACCAAACAATCGCTTGTTGTTTTACTCACAGCGACAGAAATTTATGCACTGATTACTTTATAACTGAGGGTATACTTGAACTCGTGCGGCTGCAGTTATTGATGAGTGATTTTGACATTTTAGAATTGCCAGAAAATCATACGACTGCGTTCCCTAAACGCCAAGACAGATCCAGCCGCCTTGGCGCGCGAAGTGGTCGACAAATGCGATCTCATACATAAATCACAGTTAAACGATGTGGAACAGATCATATTCTATCTGAAGAATCGCAAGGACAATTCGAGCAATGGTAAGCCATCAACTTGAAAGATTAAACAGTTCATTGATTATTTTCATTTCTAGATGTTACAGAGAATAACACGCATAGTAGGCGCTCCGCAGCGATACACAATTCGCAAACACGTTCCTCGGCTCGTTCTCATAGCAGCGTAGCGGCCATGTCTAGCAGCACAGTCTCATCGAATGCTTCGACGCCGCTCCAGCCCTCGGATGTATCTATCAACAATATTGACGAGTATGTAGAGCTGTTGTATGAGGAACTGGGTGATCGTATACGCGGTTCGGCCATGATCTTGCAGATGGCACGTAATCCCGACAATCTCGAGGAGCTGGAAAAGAATGGTGCGTAGCTAAATAAGATGAGGAGATTTATTAATACAGCTCAAAAGCTTACAATTTTGTAATAATTTTTGACGCGAGTTTTTATTAATTGTAATTGCAATCCATATTTTCGTCGGTTGCAACACATGCAGACCGAAAAAAACAATTATTAATTAAAATAATTAAATTATTTTAATACAATGAAACCAAATTAGTATAGTATAAATTTGTATGTCCAAAAAAACATATTAGCTTAGATTCATTTCTTTTCTGCCTATTAAAGGACTCAAATTGGAATATTTGCACACATAACTTAATATAGCGCATCTTTTAATCTCATAAATAAAAATTATATTCAAAACTGTATTGTATTTGCAGAAGCCTGTCTCAGCGCTTTGTCGCGCGTTTTGCGCGAAGATTGGCGTAAAAGTTTGGATCTCTCAACAAATATTATTTATATATTTTTCTGTTTCTCAACCTATACGAAGTTTCATCCGCTAATTGTGCAATATAAGGTGAGTAAATACTTTTAGAATAACTTGCTATGATTTCATCATTACTTTTGTGCCTACAGATTGGTTCACTGTGCATGGATGTCATAGACTATGAGTTGCGGCGCTATGAAACCATGCGCAATGAGCTAGATGTGCGCAAGAATCCCAATGGTTCAACGCCGCAGTCTGCAAAGGCCAGCAAGGAAAAGCTAAATCGCAGCACTGATGATTTTCTGGACATTATGAATGAGGAAAAACCCAAGGAGGTATAGACATTAGATTGAGTTTAATTAATTAATTTGAGATTTTTCAAATGTCGAAGAATTGGCTAGATGAGTTTACGCCTTTTTTTCATTTTTAGATGGAACCACCACGTCGACGCATACCGGAGCTAAAGCAACGTCCCAAGTCTGGTAATTGGTCCAGCTTTCATGGCTCCATGTCTTCATCGCTAATCAAAAGTCAAATATTGAACAGTAGCTACCATGAGGCGCTGTCAGCTGGAGCCAATAGCGAACCCGTTTCTAATGGCGACTTCAAGGCTCAAAGCAATGAATCGCTCGACCGTAACGATCCAAAGGTCAAGAAAGAGGAAATTGATCGGCTGAACAAGCAACTTAAAATATTTGCCAAGAAGCAGGAGCAGCTGTTGCGCGTAGCCTTCTATCTGCTGCTGAATATGGCCGAGAATGTGAAGCTGGAAGAAAAGATGCGACGCAAGCACATAGTCAAGATGTTGGTCAAGGCGCTGGATCGCCAGAACATTGATTTGCTAATGCTGGTCAGCACATTTCTGAAGAAACTCTCCATAGTTGGCGACAACAAGGATGAAATGTCCACGTTGAACATAGTAGCTAAGCTGCCGCGTCTTTTTCAAAGCAGCCACACCGACCTGGTGCAGGTCACCCTTAAGCTAGTTTTCAATCTCTCGTTTGATGGCACGCTGCGTCGCAAGATGATAGGGGCCGGTTATTTACCCATGCTCGTTATGTTCATAAACGATGAGAAGCATCATGGGATTGCAGTCAAAATACTCTATCACATGAGTCTCGACGACAAGGTCAAGTCCATGTTTACGCACACCGAGTGCGTACAAATGGCCACAGATGCTATCATACTCAATTTGAATGTAAAAGTGGATCTCGATTTGATTGCATTGTGCATTAATCTATCGCTGAATAGACGTAATGCTCAGATTATGGTAGAGGGTCAGCGTTTGCACAGTCTTATGGATCGTGCCTTCAAGTACCAGGATGCACTGCTGATGAAGCTGCTCCGGAATCTCTCACAACATGAATCACTTCAGCTGCAATTCATTGACTATGTGGGCGATCTCGCACGTATACTTACCATATGCGATGACGAGGCTTTCATTGTCGAGTGCTTGGGTATCTTGGGCAATCTGGCGCTAACCGATCTAGACTTCTCGCAGATACTACAGAACTTTCAGCTTATACCCTGGATACGAAATGTGCTGGTACCCTGTGCTCGTCTTGACGATCTTGTGCTGGACACAATTGTCTATTTGGGCACCTGCGCCTACGATGAGCTTTGTGCGCTGCTCTTTTGTCGCGCCAAGGTAGTGCTCTCGCTTATTGAACTGCTTAAGGCCAAACAGGAAGACGATGAGATTGTGCTGCAAATCATCTTTGTATTTCAGCAAATATTAAGGCACGAAAGCACGCGGGAGTATATGATAAAGGAGACAGAGTCGCCGGCGTATTTGATTGATTTAATGCATGACAAGAACGAGGAAATACGTAAAGTTTGCGACTATTGTCTGGACATTATTGCCATTAGCGACAGCGAGTGGGCCAAGCGCATAAAGGTGGGACGCTTACACTAGTCGAAATGCTTCTTTAATCTAATCAATATTGTTACTCTGCTTAGCTGGAGAAATTCCGTAATCACAATTCGCAGTGGCTTTGCATGGTGGAATCGCAGCAGGATCACGACAATGAGCAGGATTATGTCGACAACGACAATGATGACAATGATTTGGACACGTACTTACGCTCTGAATATTTGGACAATTGCGACTTGTACAATAGCTCCCACATTAATGAGATAGACAATGACAGCAACAATAGCAACAATCCAGCTAGTCCAGCCATGTCCATATACAGTCGTCCCGTCAGCACGTAAGTAACGCTCATCGTTACTAAATTTTCTGCCAAACTTAAGCCTAGCTTTTCTTCTCTATTGTTTAGTTATCGTCGCAGTCAGGATCTTGATGATTTGTATAATATGACATCCAGCTCCAAGTCACAGGCGTCCAGTCAGGGTGACAACAATTATATGTTCAAGTCCAACAAATCACTAGAAGCGGAAGGTATGCACGAAGAGCTACTCAGGGCATAGACAGCGTAGACGGGTTTATTTCTACAATACGACATCATATAATTCAGGCCACATGAACAAATTAAATTATTGCTTTAATCGTATGCTTTATTTTTAGTGTGTGAAAGAGATAGAGGCGAAAAGAGAGAAATATATTTATGGACAATTATGTACATTTAAAGATACGATATGCTCTCGCCATACGCATATATTTACATCGATCTAACGATCCAATTGAACTCGCTTGTTATTACACTTTTAACGAATAGTCATATTATATACAATTTTTTTTACTTATTTAATTAGCAAGCTGCTTTTAACTTTGTACTTGAAACATTCTAAAAATGGCGCACACTTGTTTTTAATTTATTTATGGTAAATTTATATAATTATTATTGCATATGTGTTAATAGTTTTGTTTTAGCTTTACTGTTCTTTGTGCAATAATCTCATTAAAAGTATTATGTGTTAATTTCATTTTATTTTTACATTTAATAGTTATGTTAAGCATAAAGTCTATAAACAACAAGTCAAATTGTAATTTTATAAACCAAGGGGTAGACAACTCATCTAGTCCCGCCTAACAGAACAATATACATATAAAGCTGCTATAATTGTTTAAAAAAAGACATTTTACTTACAACATTGATAGTAATTAAAGCTAATATGACGCCTCGAATCCATTTAAAGCTGCAAAGTTTTTAAATACAATGTTTGACTAAAGTCAGTCACAAAAGTCATTTAAAAATTGCTTGTGTATTTTTCAAAGCTGTAGGATCACGATTTTGTGTCATATTTTAGACCATCAAATTTATTCTATAATACAATACAGTACACTGTTTCTGAGGTACGAGAGTAATATAAAACTGCCTCTAATTAATATTCCCCATAAAAGAAAAAATTATTATAAAGCCTCACATCTGTGGCTCTGATTCGATAGCGAAACGATTAGGAGCTTTGTCACTATCTAAAGCTAAAGATTTGGCCTACAGCAGCGATGATGTAAAAATTTGCTTTAATATTTGCGGCAACTTGCTCAGATCCATGCACACAAAGCTGTGGCCAGCCGGCATCTGCGCATTAATTCTAAAAAAGTTGAAGACAAAAGAAATACATATTAAACAACCGTCGTTGACGTCAATGCGTGAGTTTCGACTTACGCGTCAGCCTCCTCCTCCAGACTGCCAATAAAGATGACATAACCCTTCACTTTGGGCTCGCCACGTTTGAGTGCTAACGCTAAATCTTTTGGCGCAATGCCATAACGTGACAAATTGGCATCACTTAGCACCACTACAATGGCATTATCGTAGTCTTCTTCGGCTCCGAGCGTACCGACTGCTTCTTGTGCAGCTTTTACTGTGCTGTCACCGGACCAGCAAAACTGCGAATGGGCATGCATCATGCGTATAGTCTCAAAACGTTCCTTATCGTTCTTGGGAGCGCTGCCCTGATTGACAAAGGGTATTTCCCAGCCCTCGCCACTATGGCCCACAACATCGTATACAATTTTCTTTTCGTAGCCTTCAAAGGCTTCCATGACCATGACAACGGCTTCAAGTTCGCGGTCTAGCCGCCCATCGTATCCATTGAATCTATTATAATAAAGTAAAGGCTGTTTATTTGGAACTGACATAAGAATACAAAGAGTGCAATCAAACCTACCTGTACATGGAGCCGGAAACATCAACCACCAGCTTCAGCCGATTTGGCTTTTCTTGTACATGATCCGCCCAGGGATTGGCCTCGGTACGTCTTCTGTAAATGTTCTTCTCACCGGTAATGCCTTCGATTAGACGCGTATCATCCAGGTCGCCATGTGTCTGATATTTTTGCCACTGGCGTTCTTTGCTCTTTGTTTGCATGGCATCTAGCACAGCCTTAAGCTGTTGCACCTGCTTTCGATTTGGGTCACTAAACTGTGCATATAGACGATGATCATGCGCCGTCATTTTAATCTCCTTGAGCTTCTCCTCGAAGGCCTTGCGATTCATTTCTCTGGCGGCTCGTTTTATCTCTTCGGGTATATCGTTCTTTTCCTCATCGCTCAGCTGGTGTACTTTGTGGCCCTTATCCAACCGAAAAGGACCCCCCTTGCCACCAAGGCCGGCTGTATCACGTCCACCACTGCCGCCAGCCCAGGTATTGCCGCCCACATGCGGCTCATTCTTTGGATCTGTTTTGCCATATTTTGGTCCTGATACGCCCAGGCCGCTGTGACGTTGCACGGTTAACTGCAGTTCCTTTTTTTTGCGCAGCGCAAACAGCTCATTTTTGGCATACGCCTCAATCGGTAGACCATGTTTAGCCAGCACTTGGGTGACCTGATCCAATGCTTCCGGTTGATATTTGTCAAAGTCCAGAACATTGCCAATTAGCTCGGACATAGGTTCATTGGGAAAGCGCTCCAAGTGCTTGACCATGCTGACCACTTCACGTGTGGAATAGGGATAGTTGAGCAGACCCTCATCCGCCAGGTTACGCAGCTCGCCAAAGGCATTAACCAACTTTTTGAGCGTCGCCTTGGGCACAGAAGGTCCATACTGTTGTAGCAAATAGATTTCAGAATCAGGCGTGGGATTATCAATAGCATGACAACTGAATACATCGCCCAGCGATGCGAAAAAGTCGTTGCCTAGAAATGGAAAGCCCGGGCGATTGGCCAGCACAATTATGCGAAAATTAGGATGGGTTTTAACTAGTTCAGCGGAGCTGTTGTCGCCAGTGCTGTCAGCTGGCACAATCTTGCGTCCATCAGATAATACCATCTCGCCGCTCTCCACCAAAGTGCGCAAAATGCAAGTAACGTTCACTGGCGCCTTATCTGCCTCATCAATGACCAGCACGTGACCAGCCTTTACTGCCTTAACCAGCGCGCTATCCTCATAGACCACTTGGCCATTACGCAGCGTTGATTGTACTGTGAGACTATGCACCGTGGTGTCCCTATGCAGCTGCAAATATTCGCGCGGCCGCCGCATCAGTTCCAGCAGTTTGTCAATCAGCTTGTTCTTGCCCACGCCCTGATTACCCACTAGCAGCAAATGATCGCCAATGATGAAGTCCTGTAACAGACGCTCCAGCAGCTCCACATGTTGTGGCATTTCATAAAATAGCGTGCTAGGCACCTTAGACTGCTGCGCCTCTGTATTAACTCCTAGCTTGAGCTCAGTGCTGCCAATACGCAAAGTGTTGTCCAGCACCGTGATTTCTTTCTTAAGGCCGTGGTGCGAGCTGCTCGGCTGGCTAATGCCTGCTTCTTTGATGGCCTGCTCCAAGGCTGTGCGTGATAAGGCGGGCATAAACTTGGCTAGGAATGTGTTTTGCACAATGTCATAGACAGAGCCGTATAGGCTATTATCGCTGGGCGGATATGCGGCCATGCGACGTGCCAATTTCAGGAGCTGTCGTGTAGAGAGCGTGCCAGCTAGATTTTCTAACAGCGGGTCGCTGGAGGCACGAAGTATGTGCGCCAGCTCAATGACCTTATGAATGTCCGGATGCACTTTTCCGCCATAAATCTGCTGTATGATTTCGTACTCCTCAGACTGCTGCAGGGGACGTACTTTCAGGTAAAGAAACAAACTCAACAGTTCCGGGGTTAGCCAGTTGGGCTGCCCAGCTGCGCTTGGTTTTGGGGGCTCAGCCAGTGCCACAATGCGAAAAGCCTCGTGTATTTGCAAAATGCCACGCTCGGCTAGCTGCAATTTGGTTAGACCCTGCTGCAGCAATGCTTGATATCGATCCGAGCGCAGCAAGGTGGTGCCGTCGCACAGTTGCAACTCACGATCATGCACCAACCTAAAAAAAACGACACAAAAATTATAAAATACATAGCGTAAAATTGGCAGCTGCCGCACACTTACCGTTGCAGCACAGTGGCTGTGCTTTTGTGCAACCGATTGATGCCGTTTAATATGGCCACGGAACCGGATTTGGCAGCGCGAACCATTGGCGAATCACGCCAGACTGTATCGCCTTCAGCCGTTGTGATGCGCTGCTGCACAAGATCACGCGATGTCATGTCCTCGTAGAGCATCATGGGCTCGGCGGACTGCTGTAGCAGGCTAAGCAGCTGCTTCGTTAGCGTCAGCTTGCCCACGCCCTTCTCGCCCAACAAACAGACATCGCCCACGCGATAAGCTTGTATAAATGCGGCCAATATATTCCGCTGATGTGTCAAATCGATAAATTCATTGGGTTTGGCTTCTGATTTAAGTTGGCTGCCGCCTGGCAGGCTTAGCTTGATTTCATCTAGCTGAAAGTGCACCTGCGGCTTCTGGTCTGTTGCGGCTGTTGTGCTTACAATGCGCTGCACCGACTTGCTGGGCAGTGTGTCCACGTGCATTGTCTTCAAGAGTTCCACAACATGCTTCTTTTGTTCATGCTTGAGCATGGACTCATACGGATATAGGCGTGTGATAATATCATGTGTGCTCAGGCTGGGATTGGTTTGCTGGATACAAAATATTGAAATGATATTTAGTTTAGTCTTACGTAGTTTCACTAAAGCTTTTTAGCTTACTAGCATTTGAGCACCCAGGCGCAAGTTATCCAGTGGAAAATCGGGCAGATTTAATGCCGCATCGGCTGTTTGCACAGTCAAAGCAAAGGAAAGCAAACTTTTTAAGTGCTCGACCGGGACACTGGGCCCTTGTTGTTGCAGCTCGCCAAGCATTTCATCAAAAGAGTAATGTGCCACATTGCGTGATTGAAAACGTGAACGCAGCGGTGGATCCAGCGATGTACCCTTGTATTTTTGTGTGGGCAAACCTAAAGCTACAACTCGAAAGTTCTCCGACACGCGTAAGAGGCCCCACTCATCCAGTTGCGCTTTGCTGTGGCTCTGCAAAGCATAAAAATATAAATTTGTCTGGTTTCAGATATTGCCGCAAAACACAAACCTCCAGTAGCTTATCATAACGTTCAGGCGCCATTAGAAATTTACCATTTTCCAAGTGCATTTCTCGATTTTCCAGCAGATTGTTTAATATGGGCAGCACATTGCGTTCGGCATGCTCCACGCCATCGAGCACCAGCACGCGTCCATGCAGGGCAGCGCGTACAGCGCACTGATCATAGTAAATAGCGGCTTTGTTTTTGATTTCACGGCGCTGCTTGAGATCGCTTTCCGTGGTATCACGGCTGAGCGCTATATACTCCAGCTCACGCTGCGTTAGCTCCAGAAACTGCAGCGCCAGTTGCCGGCGCAGTGGACCCGGTTGGCCTAGCAGGAACATATCCTGTTTGAGGGCATCTTTTTGCAGCATCCAACGGAGATGATGCAAGGCCGATTGTGTAAACTGCAACGTGCCATCAGCTGCGTACTGAACTGGGCGAATAATATAAGTGAACTTTGTACTTTGCATATGAAAACATCATTATGATCATTGCTTACCATATTGCTGGGGTACTAACTCCGGCTGATTAGGTTTCGTTAGGTTGACAGTTATATCACCAACGGTGAGCTGCTCGCCAGCTGCCGGATTGACGTTATCTTTTGTCGCTGTGACATAGTTCCTCTGACATTGCGACAGGGAAGCTGCTGCCAAGTTTTGATACTGCTTAAGACAATGGTGACGCAATAGACTAGCGCCGCGATATTGTAAATTCGCCAGCATTTGAACACTTTGTAGGTGCAGGTAGGGTGGGGAAATTGTCTAAAGGTTAGAGCAACTGCGCGTACTTAAATTAATAAACCATCTAGCAATTGAACTAAAGGCAACAACACGCGCGAACTAACAGATGTTTAACAGTGCTGCCAAACAGAAGCATCAGTGTTGGGCAGCAACAGGTTTTGTTTTGCGTACCTTATCAGGGGCTTGTTTAAAAAGTTGAAGTGTTGAATACTAATACCCTTTTTTAGCTATGGTTGTACCCAAAGCCACTAAAAGTGCATTAAGGCTCATGCAAAAAGTATAATCACTTAGTGGTACGAAAATTCAAACTAATTTTTGGCGCTTAAACGCAAATTAGAAGCAGTTATCTTTCGCCACTGTAACCAGTGCTGCCGATGTCAAGAATATTTTAGTTTTGCGTAATGTATGTCATTTTGCAGAAATGATAAGCATCAATAGTGCTATGAGATAGACAGCAGCCATAACAGATCTTTTGGTCGCATAGTTCTCAAATCCGGCTGATGTTAAAGAATTTAGCCTTAATTGGAATTTTTGCTAGCCTCTTGTTTACTGGTGTAAGACTCTAGACACAGTTGCGCTGTCTCCTGTCAACAAATCCACCAAATTCGTACCACTCTACATGGCAGCTATAGTAGATGTCACAGCCTAGCATGCAGCAGCTTTGACCTCTCCATCGCATCTCCTGTATATTCCCCATTGGGAAGCGGCACCATATCAATAAAGCGTCTGGGCATACCAGGTGTTTACCATCAATGTCAAACAATAGTTCTTCATTCGATTGATGGGATCGTCAACTTTCGGGGATACCTCATCCAAGGCAATTGAGGGGGTTTATACGTGAGGGGCTCCAAAACTAACGCACAGACCTGTTAACGCCTAGGGAAGCCTTTGCTGCGCACATTACCCCACAATCCTTACTACGGTTGGCAATTAGGGCGGCTACGTAGAGGTTGTGTGCCATCTTGGTTACGCCAGAGACCCTGGCTATTGTCAAGGTAATGACGATGAGTTTTCACCCACAGAACCGAGGCTCACCCGGAAGTATTAAATAGTTGTCTTATAAGTTTTTTTAAAATTGACTGATTTTTGTTTTTTTTTTTTGTTGGCAACATTGGCCGTGACGTTTTGTGCAGATTGCTGTAGCTGCAACAATGGTGCCCAGAAAAAGGTTTGTATCCGTGCTAAATAAAGGTATAAAAATTAGCTAACGGTTTTGAAAGCAGTTTAAAAGGCATTTTATACGTTTTGCTCTAAAAGCGAGCGTGTGAAAAACGTCAAACTCCTTAGATAAACAAACACATAGTTCAGAAATTTTGTCTGGGAAAATGATTAAAATCGTGACCTTCGCACACAAATAAATTTGCCCACAAGTTTATACATAATACCATTAGTTGTATGCTATTTGGCAAAAATACCGCAGCCAGAATTATGTTGATAAGCTTTGCTCTAAGTTCCCACAAAGCAAAACAAAACTCGCACAACTGTGCCCCGATAAGAGTATTAATTGTAATTGCTCATTTTATATGAAAATACAATAATGTCTGTTTCTATGTACCTTAAGTAACTTAATCAGCTGGACTGACTTGGCATTTCGCATACGACGTTGTGGGATTGTAAAGCTGCGGGCTTAATAATCATTTCCGAGTTGATTACTCACTACGCTAATCTGTATTAATTTGTGCTGCGGGCTTTTAAAATAGTTTAAGGTAAACTCGAGCACAACAATAAAACACATTGTCGACAGCTGTAAGCTTTAAATACACACTATTAGCAGGAATGCTTCAAATCTAGCTTACTTTTTAGAATAATGAATCCGTAAAACTAAGCCGTTTTCGCTTAGTTTCCCGATTTAAGTTTTCCTAAAAATTTTGAATGCGAGACTTACCAGCCGCTCTACTGTGTTTATGTACTCACCAAGTTTATTTCACATTTATCAAATATTACACACACATACAACTGCATTTAGTACCAAAGAAATGCTTGGAAAATGTATCAAATCACATAAATTAGATGGATAAAAAAAATAAATTAATTATATTAAGAAATATGTTAATACTTTTATTCTAAAAAAAATTGTTGTTCTTTACAAGCATTCTATTGTTTTACATTTCGCTAGCTCAAAGTCATATGTCACTTTTGCCGAAATTGACTATCGAATTCCTTGAGGGACATAAATCCTGCTGAAAGTAAGACTTGGAACAGTCCTGAAGCACATACAAACACACATATGTTGTGAGTTTCTGATAAGAAGCTACTTGGATACTAACTAATCTCTATCAAAGATTTGAAAAATTTGTGGTTTGCTTTGGTAATGTAAGCGACAGGCCGACGGACCGACGGACTGACCACAAATGTTAGGAGGCAACCACAGTTATGGTTAGTTTGCTTGCCAGACGATAACTTTCTTATCTCACCCTTCGAACACATGGCCCGTTAGTCGGTCATGAGAACTTGTTTTATTTATTTATTTAGTCTTATAAATAATAAACAGCTGTTAATTATAAATGCGTACAGCAATGATAGCGCACCCAAAATCCAATTGATAATGGCAATATGTATGGGCAAGAGCGAGCAATTTAAGAGTCGCTCACAAAGAGCAACCAATTATAATAACAAAGAGCAGAACGTTGCGGCTTACGCACACACGCACACACGCACACGCGCACACACGCACACACATACAGGAGCAGGCTCCACCCAATGGCAGCCAACAGTGGTCGGAGTTGAAGCCAGAGCGATAGAAAAAAAAACAACAATGCACCACCATGACCTAGAAAACAAAGCGGCGCACATGTAAACACACACGCATAGCTACGCACACATGCTGAGCGAGCCAATGAACGCGCTGCGTGCACATAACGGTAAGCAGGCAGCATAAAAGCCGACGACTGCTGATTGGCCGTTGCGCTGCGCTTGCACAGCAGCTTAATAAAGTGAAAGCTGTGAGCGGCGCAACAAAAGCGCAATTGCTGAATTAACAGCTGAGTAACGGAGAGAGCGCGCGCGGACCTTATCACAGCAGCAGCAGCAGCAGGTTCCTCGCTGCTGTTGTTGTAGTTGTTGTTGTTGCCGTTGCCGTATGATGACGCTGCTGATGACTGGCTTTCTGAGCTCGGCTCGACGCTCGCTTAGTGACTGGTTACCGCCTGCTTAGCTGGGCTCTGCGTCGGCGGCGCGGCAGCCGCTCTCTGTGTCGTTTGTTGCTTCGTTGTTCGTTGTTCGTTGTTCTATGGGTTAAGTCGCCGCTGGTGGCCACGTTAAGTGTCAGAAACGATTTAGTACGACACGCGAACACACCTGTTTTTTTTGTGTTTATTTTTTTCTGAGCCAATGCAAAGCGTTTCATTCACGTTAAGATCAATAATTTTTTTTTTTTTTACAACTGCTGCTGGACCGTCTATGTGTATGTGTGCGAAAATGATTTGATTATTGAGTAAATAACTTATGTGAAAAACCAAAACACACTAGAAATGCATGAAAAGCCCAAAACTAGGTTCGAGCTAAAAGCGCGCGAAATTTGTAACAAAACAAATAAAAAATTTAAAACAAAAAAACCCGAACGCCGCTTAGCTATAAAATGTAATAAATGCAATTCTAAAATGATTGCTTAATAAAATAACAATAAATGTATGAGCTTTACATGCTTTATTTTCAATTTAACCGGTCTGTGTGCTTGTTGTTGTTGTTGTTGTTGTTGCTGCAGTTACCGCGAACTCATTAAAAAATCTTTGAACGTTGCCAAAATAATGCTAATAAGAGTAAATAAAGCCAATTCGACGTCAATTTGTGCTTTTTGGACAATATTGTTATTGTTGCTGTTGCTGCGGCCACTGCCGATGTTCCTCTTGTAGAGTGAGTGAGTCATTGTGCGTGAATGAGTTACGCATGCCAAATGCTACAAGAGACACATCGATCGACAGCTTATCAGCGTATCTAGTGAAAGTAACAACAACAACAACAACAAGTGCTTGGAACAGACCATCACAGTCATGCAACCAAACAAAAAAAGTTTAAATAATTAAGTGTGTGACTAATTGTTTTTTAATAAAAGCAACAAAGTGGCTACAACTACAGTTACAGTTAGCCTAGAAGCAGGCAACGATTTTATAACCAATTCTTTTCTCTTGCAGTATTGCAAAGTGCATAAAAACAGTGAAACAGTTAACTTTTAGAGATACAAAACAAATGCTTATAGCAAAAACTACAGTTAGATAAGCAAGAGCAGCCGTTACCCGCAGTTTACAGTTACGGTTACAGTTACAGTTACAGTTACAGCTAAATCAAAGCCAGGCCGTCAAATTGGCGCCTAGTAGCTCCTATTCAAAGCCTCACCGAATGCATTTGCCGAGCGGAGCGTCCGCATCAGCAACAGCAACAGCAACAGCTACCAGCGGCAGCACCAACAACAACAGCAACAACATCGGCGCCAACGCTGAAAACGGCGGCGTCAACTTAATATTATATACGGGCACCGCTGTCATCTCTGCCAATTCCAGTTGCAATACTAGCACTAGTACACTAGCTGTGGCGCCCGTAAGCATCGCTGGACGACGCTTGGGTCGCAGCAGCGGCAGCGCCAGCAGCAGCAGTCAACGCAGAATGGTGACATCCTCGGTCTCACCAACGGGTTGGACAACGCCGGCCGATTGTAAAAGCGTGACGTCTGCGGTCATGTGCGAGGTTATACTATCGAGCAATGCCAGTGTGGGCAGCAGTTCGCCAACAGGTGGCGCCAGCAATGGCACCGCAAATAGTGGTCACAGCAACCAAGGGAACCACAGTAATAATAGCAACAGCAACAATAATAACAATAACAATAGCAGTAATAACAACAACAATGCAGTGCATCAGGATTTGCTTTGGATGGAGCGTTTTGTAATAGAACGTCAGCAGGAATATCCTGGCGAATTGGGTAAGTCCATCCAACGATCGAATTACATCTTATGCTAAAAGAAAATGGCGTAGCAAATATTGGGTTGGTATTCACAGGTACAAAAATTATCATTAACATTGTTGAGCTGTTTTAGTCCAACATCAAAATTCTTCAATCAGGCAGCCAAGTATTCCAAATCCAACCTGTGGTGTTTGAATTTAAGTCTACACTGACTTTGAGCAGATAGTCTCGAGAATAGTATCTTTAAAGCTTTCAATTTGTTTCGGAAAATATTAAGTTTCAAAACGAATTTTCAAAATAATTTCGAGTGCTCACCTTAATAAACACCAAGAGAAGAACATATGTTCTGAAAATAAGATGCCTGTTGCCATTCAGTCTCAGAATTTCATGTGTTTCTTACGATTTTGTAAGTTAAGTTTTAAATCAGTCTTACTGATTGCAAATTTTGAAAGCAAAAAAAAGGCCGGTCATCATGGCTACACATTAGTCTTTATCGTTATGAAATATACGTTATTCATCCTAAATTCAGAAATCTACGCTTAAGAAGTCTACCTGAAACTAGCAATTTCTTTCTTTCAATTTTTTGGCGTTTTGTTGAACTTTCCGATGGGGTTTACCTCAATATAAAGAAAAAAAGGCACTGTTTTTTTTTTCAACAAGAATAGCAACACATATCTTATAAAAAGTTGAGCTTCGAAACAGAAACATAACCTTGTTATTCTTCAACTTACCCGAACGGAAACTCCCAAGGTATTTCTAGTACACTTCGGCACACAATATTTCTGTCGTTTGGTTCACTTTAAACCCAGATTTTGTTAGTGCATTCGTCCTGTCATTAAGCCCCGCTTTTGAGCAACTTTTAAGGCTTCCTTGAGGAGCTTCGCGCGCTTCATTTTTTTTTTTGTCATTCGATGCATTCCCAAGTGCGAAAACTGATATCAATAATTGTTATTGATATGAGCATCACGCACGAGTCTCAATTTTTCTTTTTTTTTAGCTGTCTTTATATATATATATACTTTCATTCACCTTGTTGAGACAAAATATCAATGACCCGAAAAGCTTGTCTCATGTACTTGTGTAATGAAATCTCGGCGCGCACGCCAAGTTCCCAAGATTGTCTTGTCCATAGTAGACAGTGTTGGCATAACCAGTTTGCAGTACTTTATCCTGTGACGGCATCAATTGATATATATGACGCTAGCTAGTGAGGTGTGAAACGTTGTTTGCAGTATTCCTAACGTCCCAAGTCATTTGACATTTGACTTGTTTAGTCAATACCAGTTTTTCAAGGCTCAAGGATTAAAATATGAATATCAAATAAATTATACCAATTACAAAAGCTAGATAATCGCAACTAACAAAGATATTTGGCCAATCGTTTTGATAGAAATAAATATAAATAATATTAGATTAGACTTGTGAAACAGTAAAAAAAGTGTTTAACAGCTGTTTTTAACAAATCTATAAATATAAATAAAATAATAATAAAAGAAATATGTAGAAGGAGCCAATGTTCGAAAACTGTTTAGTAGGCAGACGGCCTCTCCGAACAATAACCATAAACTTTGAAGCGTAGGACGGACTAGCAATACGCGGTCATCGCAACTAATTGCTAGAGACTATTTTAGCATCACCAAGGGATTAACTTGGGCTACTAATCTCCCCAACAAACTGTTTATAAATACAAATACCCTCAAAAGTTTTCATAGCGTAGAAAATCAATCGAAAGCAAATAGTATGGTGATAAGGATACCAATTGTGTATTGTTCTTGGTACATCGGAACGGGACAATATTGAACTATAAGAGTGCATAGTTGCTGACATACGCAGATGTTGTCGATATCATTGGTCGTAGTAAGCGAGCAGTTACCGGAGCCTTTACGACTATTGAAAGAGTATCCGCCAAGGTGGCTCTGGTTATAAATAAAAGCAAGACAAAGAAGTATATGGTTTACTTATACTTTTGATGTTGTCAAGGATTTCCTCTACCTTGGCACCACTGTCACGATGAAAAACGATGTTAGCATGTAGATCAAGCGGAGAATCACTCTTGCCAATAGATGTTAGATGGTCTCAGCACGCAAATGAGTAGTAGAGACCACTTTCGCCAGACGAGACTAACACTCTACAAGACGCTCATCCTTCCCGTTCTGCTGTATGGCGGTGATGATGCAGTCTTATACAGATGCCCTTTGAGTGTTTCGAGCGGAAAGAACTCAGTAAGACCTTTGGCTCTTATAGATAAAGAAGCTACTGCCTGCAGGCCGACTTTGCCTCCGTTGGAAGCACCAGCTGGCGACTACACTAACTACCTTTGCTCTCATCGAGACAGAGGCGCCTGGAAGAGTGCTCTATATCAGGCCTTAACCCGGTAATGGGTTGTTATGGTTAGTTAATAAGAAGAAGAAGCGAGCGTTTATTGAATGTGGACTAAAACACCTTCTCTTCTAATGTCAACAAATGCATCTCTGCTGTGCACAACAGACAAAATCCCGAATTTCTAACCAAAAATATATGTATACAAAGATGAATTTTATAAAAACTAGATAAATTTGCAGATTTTTAGTAGCAAGCTCTTTGAGTGTTTGTACTGCAAATTGTTGGTCTCCAGTAAAGAAGCGAGCGTTTATTGAATGTGGACTAAAACACCTTCTCTTCTAATGTCAACAAATGCATCTCTGCTGTGCACAACAGACAAAATCCCGAATTTCTAACCAAAAATATATGTATACAAAGATGAATTTTATAAAAACTAGATAAATTTGCAGATTTTTAGTAGCAAGCTCTTTGAGTGTTTGTACTGCAAATTGTTGGTCTCCAGTAAAGCTTTAAGTGTTTCATTACTGAAAAATGTAAGCATCTAAGCATCATATCATGTACTATATTTGTATAAACAAAAATTAACAAATTGCATCACAACATTTTTGAAAGTCTTAATGACTCATTAATATCTTCACTTTGGCGTTTTTAGTTGCATGATTCACTATGATCTAGCCAGGAAATAACAACACAACTTACATGTATGTATGTGTGTACCAAAACCTTTTACACACCATTCCTTCTTCCCCCCATTATATAAACTTAGATATGTAATCGTCCACTTTCTACAATTTTATAATCGTGAAAGAACCGTTAAAACTGTTTCAAAACGAATTTATTGCTTCAGGTATTGGCACTGGTAATGCAGGGCAGCGTGAAGTGCGCCCTTAATTTGCAATGTCCAGTAAACCAGTGTTCCAGACCATTTGGTAGTTTAACTTTTAAATATTTAAGTAAAGTGCGTAGGGTTTGGGAACCACCGCGTGAAACACTCCTCCCACTTATGCTCGGATAAGGATACCCCGAAAGTCGACGGCCTCCCCTGCAAAGGAGAAAAGGACTATGGTTTTAGGCTAGGTACCTGGCATGTCCGGTAACGGGTTGTTATGCCCAGTTAAGAAGAAGAATTAAAGTTATAAGAACTGCGAAGTTGCTTGCCTATCCTTGTGGCCTGTACATGTACAGTCTGTAGTTCGTCTGGATCCCTTTTTTTCTCTTGGTAGTTGTTGACAGTCTCCTATTAGGGTGTTAGCAGCATAGTTTGTGGCTAGTAGGTTCGCAGGAATATTGGTGTGACCACGAATCGTCGATGGTTTTATTTGATTTGTGTTTCCCGAACCAGTTTAGCTTTTATTCTCTTTATTGCACAGTTCTGCTATGTCAATCTTGTGGTAGGTCCTAATTATGTTTGAACAGCGGACGATAGCGCAAACTTCGGCTTGGAAGATGCTGGTCTAGATGCTGAGAGACGCTCTCTTGGCATGCTGGTGCGCCTATTCATGGTATGCATGTAATCTAAGCTTTTAAATTCACCTTCATAGCTGTTCATAAGGCTAAAGGTTTAGATGAAATGGTGCTCGGCATCCAGCTTATGTCTGGGTTGTAGAACCGAGCGCAATTCTTCTCAATTTGGTGGTATATATAGCGATTATAATGTACGCTCTCAGAGGTGTGCCTGATATCTGATGACGGTTTCGCCCATACTGGCTTTAAAATCTCTAGAGAAATTCGTTGAATGTCCCTCGATATTCTAAGCGTGTTTCTATAGGTTTTGAAACAGAATATAAATTTCTTTACACTCTTCGATCACTTACGGCTTAGAGCTCTGTTTTCATAAATTTTCTATAAAGTGCAATAAACTTAGTAGCTGAAAAACGAAAGTTATAAAACGTAAATGATGTGATTATGACAATTAAAATTGCTATAGCTTTGGTATTTGATAATTATACCTTTGTGTATTATAGATTTGTGCAATGTATTTAACAGGCAGAAGGAGGCGCGGCACACCATAAGTTCCATGGGCAAAAAGTCTTCTCATTGACTCGGGTAGCGATTGGACCATGTCCGTCTGTCCGTATGAGGGGATAGATCTCCGAGACCATAAGAGCTAGAGACACAAAATTTAACCAAAAGATGCGCGTAATCCAATGTAAGATGAAGTTTTTCGAATCAAGTCGATATCTTACCGCCTTTCGCCGTAAGAGGTTTTAGCGGCTTACACCCACACCATAAAAGTTATCCAATTGAAACTTGGTATAGTTATGCAGCGTTACTGTGCATGTGTATACTGTGGCAATTTTGGGCCCTCCTCCTATAAACGTCAACATTTTACTTTTTACAGCAATGTTAAGGTTAACATTTATGTTAGAGCCACCAAATTTGGTACGAGGACTCATGTTAAGCTTATAAACCAAACATTGTTGACATTTTGGGTAGTGGGTTACCCTACCTCCCGCAGTCCGGTTACCTTAATAACGCCGATAACCTTCAACGCTTCGATATACGAATTTGTACAGAAACTCGATTTTCATGGGAAAAATGGGTACAGGGTATCCCACTGTCGGCCAAAAGAAATAGGTAATAACGTGGCAATTTTGGGCCCCTCCTCCTATAAACGTCAACATTTTACTTTTTACAGCAATGTTAAGGTTAACATTTATGTTAGAACCACCAAATTTGGTACGAGGACTCATGTTAAGCTTATAAACCAAACATTGTTGACATTTTGGGTAGGGGGTTACCCTACCTCCCGCAGTCCGGTTACCTTAATAACGCCGATAACCTTCAACGCTTCGATATACGAATTTGTACAGAAACTCGATTTTCATGGGAAAAATGGGTACAGGGTATCCCACTGTCGGCCACCGTCTCGACTGTCTGCATGAGCGAATTGACAAAGCAGAAGACAAGCTTTTCTGCCTCTCCGTATTTCGTAAAAAGTATCGGAAGCAGCTTAGGTAACTTTTCGGATTATTTACTACTAAGTTTAAAATATTTAGATTTGCCCGCTTAGAGAAACTCTATCTGAACCATTTATGACAGTTAGGAGCTTAACATTGTTGTGCGGAGGGCTGGGGCCCCAACGTGTAAGATCCGTTTTGCAATAAAAAATGTTATGAGTCGCCTGGTGGAGTGCTATGTATGTTATGACTATTCGAGAAGAAGAAGACTTTAACTAGGCCCATAAGCTTATCGTTGGATTGATATTGATTTCCTTGTCACAGCAACAGCTGGAATTCTATGACATTCCGACTCTGCATTAGGTTAATTAATGATGTTAAAATGAAAATGCGCTGATTGATTGATGATGTCCTGCTGTCTCTCTTCTTTTCCTCTCCCTTTGTTTCCCTATCTGTCCAAACTTAGCTTGTCCAGCAAACAACTATCAATTATTTATAATTTGTTGCCAATTTTTATGGAATGAGTGTATTAATATTTTAGTAACTAATATGTAATTATATTTATGCCATTATAGTGCGCACCAGTAATCCATATTTTTTATGCTCCGCCTTGCCCACACACTGGCGCTCCAACAAAACGCTGCCACTGGCTTTCAAGGTCGTGGCACTGGCCGATGTGGGTGATGGCACCTATGTGACTATACGGGCTGGAAATGATGAAAACTGCTGTGCCGAGTTGCGCAATTGTACGGCACAAATGAAGAACGGTGTGGCCAAATTCAATGATCTCCGCTTTGTGGGTCGCAGTGGACGAGGTGAGTAAAAACCAAGGTAGAATTAATACATACTAGTATATGAGCATTTCGACTTTCACTTTTAGTGTAAGCTTTGACCTTTCCAATTTTTTAAAAAAGCGGTTACCACCGGAGGACATTTTGTTAGGGTGTCTGTAGAACAAAAGCATCGACTACAAAAAGGACCAAAAATTTCCTTTAAGTCAGAAATCAAACAAGTTTTTAACTAATTAGGCTATAAAGAGTTGTGTCGTTGAGGCCTGGCCAAGGATGATACCCAATATGGTCTCGAAGAATAAGTTTAGCTGAAAGCTTTGAGGTTGTGTTTTTTGTGTGTCTATCAACGTATCTTGCACGGCTCGGCTTAAAAGCAGAGCACTTAGTTCCACCATTTCATTTTATGGATATCACGGTACGCAGATACCTAATGCCTTCCAGCGACAAACCATTCCCTTGCAAACCTCGAGCTCGATATACTTGTAGCTCGTGGAAACTTTTACCTATGAAAATCGAGTGACTCACCCTACCACATGCCACTATTCCGCTTGGCACACAATGAGCTCCATATTTGATGAGATCGTATTACAAGAGAATTGCTTTTAAATGCATTCATGTCAGGTTCTATTGACAACTGACTATATAATGACATAAATACACTCAAGTCTGGTCTTGCACTCGCCGAACATGATCTAGAACTTTCCACATAATGTGACTGTGCCTGCATATTCATATAGTTTCCCTCGGCCTTCAGAAATTTCCATCTGAAAACTGTCGCGTATATGAAGCTTGGATTTTCATCAAGCCAGACCATGTTTCCGAATCGTCTTTGACGATTTTAAACCTAAAGTTTAAGCGGGCTTTAAATACAAGAAGCCAGCTGTTGTTGTGATTTTTGCTTGTGATTTTTCTTAAATAAAGTATTTCTGAAATCAAAATCCTGATTGCCACATTTCTCTTTTGACTGTGTAAGCAGCTTTGCCTCATGTGCAGAATTATTCGAGCCGGATGGCAAAGTGCTTAAGAACTGTTTTTCTAGATAGTCAGAGCTCGTCTGCAGTAGTACTTCCATTTTATGGTGATGATACCAAATATGGTTCTTTAAGGTGGAGCAAATGATGAATGATGAAAAAAAATTGTTTCACATCTATTTTGTAGAGCGTTTAATGCAGCCTGACGCTTATTTCTGTTAAGTATTTTAAAAAACTAAGCGAGTTCTCTAACGTTGGACAATCGTTGGCACTTATCATATGCAGAGGGAAAAAACCGAGAACATTGGTATTAGCTTGACCACATTCGTGCATGAAAATAGTGTAAGAGCAGAATACCTCAATCCAAGCTCTCGTTTCAAGTACCTTTTGCGTAAAACAAACACTTAAATGACGGCTGTGCCAGAAATCTTTTCCAAGCGAATTTAAACGCAAAGCAACTATCTTTTTAAACTGAAAGGGCAATCTGAAAAGGAGAACTATTTAAAGAGAATTCAAATGAAAGTTTAGGTAAAGCCAATGAGAATGAAAGTAATTTTTGGTGAAAAGCGTCAATTTTCAAGACAGTGTAGTACGTGTTAGGCTGCTTGTGTTGCTGTTTCTGTTAGACCGACTCACTCGCAGGCAAAATTGAGAAAGAGCACAAAAAAAAACGCACATGTACTGTCTTGGGAATGGTCGCTTTTCAGCAAGACAACTGAATGCAACGGTCAAGGATTCCAGATACCAGATTTAAGTTATTTTGCCGTTAGTTTAAGTTTATCTCAGTTTTATACTAAATACAAATTTTACTCATTTGAAGTAATTTGAGACAAATTGTTGTTTAGAAATTTTGGGAACTTAATTTTAATAAAGGTCATAAGTTTGAAAATTATTTTGTTACCAGTAAACTCTATTTTCCATAGTACTCATTTTTATATTTCATATCTCGTTGTGGTAATAGGAAAAAAAGTAAAAGCAAGCCTTTATATGTATATAATATAACAGGGGGCTCCGCCCCTGCTCGCTGCTGTTGCCAACCAGCGTGCCACACTAGGGGTAAAATATATATTCGCCTTCCCGTTCCTCTTCCTCATACTAATATTGGTACCAATATCTTTCTTTACTCTTCCTCTTCGCCCTGCTCCACCTCCTCTTCCAGTCCTCTTAAGTCTAGGTGAGGATATTTGTACCACTTGTGACTATTGACAGGCTTGCCAGTAGTAGCCGTTGCCAGACTCTTTGATACTTTGGTATTTTGCAGTTTAACGATTTTATGTTCACTTTGAATGAAACTTAACCTTTCATTTATTTCTCGTAACATCTGCCACATACACAATTTTAGAGACATTTGAATACATTCAGATATATAGGTATATAGATAATATATATATATAACATACCGAATACTTCAAATTCGACTGAGACACATACAATAGATAGTAGAATTCCAAGACACAAAAAAAGCAATTTTGTCTGTTTCATTTGAATAATTCGCATTCCTCATCGAAGTCAGAAAGAGTACTCAATGTCAACGGAGTTTGACTTGGAAGCCGCTTTGGTAGCACTGCTATTAAGAATGCATATAGCACCAAGCAGCACATATCAAAGGCGGAAGCTGCACACAACGGAAACACCTTGATTGACTGATCGACAGCCAAACATATTTTGGGAACAAAGTAAGAGAACTACAAAAATAACAATAACTGACACGCTCGCTCACAGCAGTCGTCACATTAGCCAGTGTCTTGGAAGCTGCTGCAGTTGCAGTTGCAGTTGCAGTTGCCTTTAGGCCAACAGCCGGCACATGTAAAAGCCAAAGTCAATAGCTTCAACGTCAACAACAACAACGGCAGCTCAAGAAGTTCAAAGCACCAAAATATGCCATAAGTGTAGCATGACGTGCAGTGCAATTTTTTGGGCCTGGTCCCTAACTAACTGCCTTTTGACTTCTTTGTCACGCAATCTTTTGGCCCGATGCCATAATCGATTTGAGCCTGTGCGCCTACCTGAGCCGAACCATGTCCGAACCCTAGAACTCTCAACCTCTGAAAGTCACTCGTTCCCTCTAGATATTGCAATTAATAGTCATTGGCAGAACCTTTGTAACTACTATGAACAGCGCATACGATAGGCAGCAGCAGTTGGTTAATTAGCTGCAACTGTCGTCCTGCAAATTGGCGGCTCGTGCCTGCCCAGCAAATAATTACCCACTGCAGCAACAACAATACCGAAAAGTGCCCGGCTCCGTTTGACAGGACATGCAAATAACACGCTAATGATGTTAAAAGCATAAGCGCTGACCAAATTGTCAACTCCAGAGTCAGTTAATAAGCACGCCCACAACATGCCGCCCCCAACTCCTATCAAGTCACACCCGTAAGCTCCAAAAAATTATATTTCTGTATATAGAGTCAACAACGAGGACATCATGCGGCGATTTCTGATTAGATGACAAAGCGCATGACGAGCACCAACAAAACAGAACAAGAAACGAGCACATAAATAACAAAAAAAAACAAGAAAACAAGAAAACAACACGAAAAGCACAATTGGTCAATGTTTTGGACTGGGGTTGTTCCACGGTGTACTGATTGTAGCTGTCGCCGTTTTTGATATGTTTTTAAGTGGTTTATGCAAGTTTAGTATTGGTTATGAGCACTTCATTGACACATGCTAGCTGGTCCTGAACCTAAACTTGACCAGGATCAATGCCAGCAGCGCTTGACTGCGTCCCCCATCAGTAGCTGGGCATGCCATCAAATGACTGCTAATAATATCAAAGGCTTTGCTCAAAGTGGATTAAAAGGATGCATGATATTTTGCCAAACGAATGGCACGCGCCGTTGTTATTCAAAAGTTGCGTAAGTTGGTTAAAAGACTTTAAGCGCATTTCGATAACAACATAGATAACATCTTGTGGCTGGGATTGTGCTCCGCTCATTATGTCTACATATATTAAAGAGACTTGGTTTACAATTTCAGGCAATGACTCAAGTATGCAAACATCTTAAACTTTACAGTTTACAACAGTCAAAAAACGATGCAATTTTGCTCTTTTGGGTTGAAAATGGGCGTCGTATTGTTGTGAAACAATTATTGGCGCAAATTGGATGCAGGACCGAAAAAAAATCTGTTATTACGCTTTGGTTAAAATTACTAAAGTTATTTGAATAGCACACTACATCGACTACGAACACAAAAACATCGCCAAATCGCCGGAAAAGTTGTCAGAGTGCTTAAATTGTCGAAAAACATAAAATTAGAGATTTTAGTTTTTTGGCCAATTGCAATACTTTGTTGCGGAGAAGTAAAAAATATGATAAACTTGATTTGCTTGATCTTGCAAGAAATTTTAAATTTTTAACCTAAAAATATCCTTCTTTCGTTTTTTTATTAGGAGCGTAAACTGTATGTATCCTATTTGCAATGATTCAGTTGATATTCGATTCAAAATGTCTTGTAATGCCTAAAGATGTTTTGATTTTTTTAGTTACACGATTTGTGACGTTACATTAGGGGTTGACTAAATGTGACTATTTTGGAAAAGGGAATAGGTAAATGCAAAAAAAAATCGTAATTCCGAAAATTGTTATACCTGGTACACATAGTGTATGTTGTGGTATTATAGATTTGTGCAATGTATTCAACAGGCAGAAGGAGGCGTGGCAGACCATAATTTCTATTTGCAGCGATTGGTAGCGATTGGACAATGTCCGTCTGTCCGTTCGTCCGAACGTCTGGGGCTAGATCTGAGAGACCATAAGAGCTAGCAAAATCTCCGGAAAGATGAAGTTTGTCAAATTGGGTTGATATTTGCCTGTTGATTTCACATGTAGAAAAGGATATATGTATATGAGCTAGAATAACAAATCTTGGTGGACTTGTGTTTCAGTAAAAGCCCCATATTCTCCGTAATCAATTTATCTTGATTACTGTCATACCCCGTAACGCATTGATTTGAAAATTTTCACAGATATTTATAAAAGTGCTTTCGATCTATGTTTAAAAATTCATAGGCATTGTCCTAAGAATACTGGAACTATGAGCATAAAAGTAATTTTTGCCCCATAATAACCAACTTGCCAATAGGAAAAATTGTCAATTTGAAATTCTCAATATTAAAATGTTTACAGTCATATCAATCTAATGAAAAGAGAGATAAAAGTAGATAGTTCCGTTCCCATTTCAGCGTAGGTTGGAATTAGTGTTTATAAAGAAAATAGGTACAGGGTATTCCTCTGTCTGCATCAAATTTTTGATATAAATTTTATGAGCAAAACCCCTAAGCTTATAGCTTACTTGTCGAGTGCTGAACCCTTTTTGTACGCTACAACTCTGTGCTTTATCAGCTCGGCTTTCTACTAAGTCTATTTTCAAATTGATGATGACTACTGATTTCTCTTATTACACACACAATCAGTGGTGTGCGTGGCATATGAAGTGTATTATTTTAGTCGCCATTGTTCCAATGCGGTTGCTGACTAATTAAGATTGCATGCCCTTTGGTTATTGCTCTTGATGTTGTTGCTGTTGGCACTACAGACAGAATGACAGACCGACGGACCGACTGACTGACTGACCGGCTGGCTCATTATTATTATCGTGCCTGCGACTCCTAAGTACAATATTTTATCATTATCAACAATAACAAAGGCAAACAAACCGCGCTCAATATCTTATTATTCTTTACCGACTTATACCATACATATGAGTGGTGTGTATGTACCTCTCTATGTACATACATATATGACGATGATGATCTTTTACATATGATCTGCTCCAGTTTCCAAAGCCAATTCAACAAAAATGCTACAAATTTGTTCTTTTAGGTTTCTTTTCTTATTTGAAAAATTACAACAGTCAAAGGGTAACAACCGAAAAAATATATCTAGGAGTTTTTGGCTTTTAACAGTTCTTTTAGGTTTGTCTCGTTTCTTCTATTTCTTTTTTTTTGTTCGTTTGATTAATCGGCGTTAATATTTCGATAGATTTGACTTTCAAACGCAAGCAATGGATCTTATTGGAGTACATAATTAAGACATCTTCTATAGATCACGCATATGGCAGTAAGCCTTCCAGCAGCAGATATTTATCAGACTGAAGCAGAAGACAGAGTAGAGAAAGCTCTTCTAAATAATGGCTGTAATTTGAGCAGCTTGCACTTAAGTGAAGTTTAACTAACTCAATTAGTGTTGGGGCAATGGCAAGAGCGTAACAATTCATTTAAAGTAGCCAATATTTACAGTTAGCTGAGTTTTAAGCCTCTAAGGCAGTGGTCGGCAAGCGACTGGCAATTGGCAGCGAGACGAGTGGAAATATTAGTTCTTAGTATGTAGTAGTTAATTTAATAGAAAAGACACAATTTTTAAATTAAACTTGGCATGTAATGTGCGCCTTCTCACAGTCAGCAATTCACAGCCCAGATGGCTTTGGCTTGGCCAAAGTCTGTGAGCTGCTGAATCGTCCTAGCAACTCCCTAGCGAGTGGCGCTCAGAAGTTGTGCCTACGAGTGGACTCCTGCTGCCAACAACATGCTCGTTTAAAAAGTAGACTTTTTACCTAGAACTGCTACAGCATTATGGTTTGCCACTTCTTAGAGGTACCCATTACCCATTTTGTCCATGAAAATCAAATTCAAAAAGAAAACACTTCTCCGGCTTATTATGATAATAATGCTATTTCCAGTTAACTTCTCGACGTCCCCAAACATAGATGACGGCGTGGATACATCACCGCCTAGCCATGACGAAGTTAGGATTACGTAGACGGCTTTCCTGCAGATTTGTTCAAGACTTGTGGCAATGAGTTTTTAGGGTGCATGCACTAGCTCTTTTGCAGAATATGTCTAGATGAAAGCTTGCCCTTTGATTGAAAATTTAGTATTTTCTGCACTACCTTCCAGAAGTTTAATCCCACGGTTCATCCTTCCCCTTCTACGACGACAATGACATACATACAAGAGAATTAACATCCAGCGGCTCCGCTGGCAAGTTCAAGTTGTGGGTATGGATGAAGAAGCTACTGCTACTGCTTTACATCAGGCCGTAACCTGATAACGGCTTCTTATGGCCAATTAAAAGAGCGAACTGTAGGTTCTTTCGTTACAAATACTGCTTACTACTTTTAGTATTCAATCATCTTTCTAACGATATGCTGTTCATTTAAATCGAATGAGTATAGCTGAAGACATACACGAGTATATAAGCCTATCTAACAAAAATGTGGTCTGAGAATGCCAAATCCTTACGGGTTCATACTATACTCTCCTAGCACAGACTTACTTACTTATTATTATTATTATATTTGTTACTCATTTCCTGAGCCATATTAAGCATGCTTCGTCTATTAGGAAGTACGATACTATCGACGCTTATCCAATTAGTATTTGATGATCTTGTTTGAAAGTTAAATGCAGTTTTCGTCAAATATTGCTGCTTTGGTCGTCTGTCGATTCCCCCTCGAAATCTCCCCTCCAAATCTCCCCTGTCCCCTGTCCCCTTTCTCGCTCTCTCGCAACCACTCGTTGTGTGTTTTAATAACTGACCGGCTGAGGTGTTCGATTTGGGTAGGCAGGGTGGATGTATTTCTGCCTGTGTAGATCTGAGTATGTGTGTGTGTGTGTCTGTGTGTGTGTGTGTGTGTGTGTGTGTGTGTGTGTGTGTGTGTGTGTGTGTGTGTGTGTGTGTGTGTGTGTGTGTGTGTGTGCCTGGCCGATTGGGCGGGCGACTTTGCGACTGCAATGGCGACTGCGACTGAGGTTTTGTGGTTAACTTGCTGCTGGGTTGGTTCTAGTATCTGTCGTCAGAAAAACGAAAAAAATGACGAACAAATAACAAAAACATTGTTGCTTTTGTGGGTGTTTAATTATATGTATGTATGAATATGTAACAGCCAACAACCAACAGCCAACCGCCAATAACAAAAGCAACAAAACATTTTAATGCACTCTCACGAAAGGGCAGACAATAATGTGCCTGGAAAAAAAGGTAAAAAACAATAACATATAGACAACATTTTCATGGGTAAACTTGCGGCTCTGATTTAAAGCTGAAAATATGTCTAGTGTAGTGCATAGTATGCCAGATTTGTCATGCAGTTTATGGCAGGCAGAAAGGGGCGTCACCCTCGGGAACCATCAGTCGGTCATTAAACTAAAGGAATAGATGAAGCTTCTTCTTCTTCCAATTTGAAGATCTGATCTCTTTGCTTCCTTAAAATTTTTAGGATCTGACTCTCTCTCCCTCTTTCTGTAGTAAATTCCAAATAGCGTGTTAGTATTTGCTATGCTGATATTTGCATGACAAATTCTTGAATAACTTTAAAGTGTTTTTTCTTAGAGACAAAGTAAGATTGAAATAAAATAATGAGCACAAAACAAA
Organism: Chymomyza caudatula; assembly: GCA_035041775.1. Classification (NCBI taxonomy): domain Eukaryota; kingdom Metazoa; phylum Arthropoda; class Insecta; order Diptera; family Drosophilidae; genus Chymomyza; species Chymomyza caudatula. The sequence goes on from JAWNKW010000205.1 coordinate 1,153,113, forward strand.
ACCAACATCTGCTTTTCGGTAGTGTACAAATTGAGAGAGAATTCATATTGGACATCATTATCATTTGCTCACGATAAAAAACCTTTTGTACCTTGAGTATCTCAGACATAAATGCACATACTTGCAGTGTTTTTTTCGATATAAATATATTAGGAAGCTATCCGAACGTGTTTGGCAGCGAATGCATTTGACCACATCAAAATTAAGGAATACAACTACAGCAAGTTGTTTCTTAAAGCAGCGGTTTATACTCAATAGCTTGAGTCATATCCAATTCTTAGAAGGAGGCGTGGCCGACCATATGGTCCATGGGCAAAAATGATCAGGAGCAATAGTCGAGTCGATATAGCCATGTCCGTCTGCCCGTCCGTCCTTGTTGTAACGTGTTTTTCAGAGACTATAAGAGTTCGAGCAAAAAAATGTTTACCAAAATAGAGCAAGTTTATCGAATCAAGTCGATATCTTACCCCCTTCCCCCGTGACGGATTTTCGGTTTACAGCTGCTTAGGTGACCTCTATGCAAGCCTACCCTGTTTTCGCACTCTTTTCGACTGTCTAATCTAAGTGTATAAGACAGTAGCTCTCCGCATAATCGCCGCGGACAGACGGACACGGCTCTAGTCGCGTCGAATTTGGTAATAAGGTCAAACTAGTTCGATTATGGAGGTTACATATTTTATTTAAGCAGTAACCACTTACCTGTAAAGTAGAAACTGTTACATATCGATATTTGAAGTTCAAAAACTAATTTTTTTGCTTTTGCCTTGTAAAAAGTTATGTTGAAGTAAGTTTGAACTTGTCTTTATGATCTTGTTCAAACACACATTGAAAACAGTGTAAATAACGCGAGCCTTGGAGTTCGGTTCGCTCTACAATGTTGTTGGGTCAGTCCATCATATAGTCAATCATTTTTGTACTTCGGCAACATTTTTTATGGCGTTTTGAGTAGTAAACAAAATTTGCAGCGACCTTTAAGACAGGATAAACTAAACTTTATGTCATGTTCAAACATGCCGCGCAACCCCACACACACACACACATATTGAAAGCTTTGGCAACTCTGTTAATGAAAGTTATGGCGCGTGTTGGGCGCACAGTTTAAATTGATTCGGTAGCTGGGAATGGTAGGTATAACTGCTCATAAATCACTAAGTGACTTTTAACACTTCTTTTGCTCTTCCTATTCTCTAGCGGCTATATGATTTGCTTTCTTTTTCTTCCAGGGAAAAGTTTTACGCTCACAATTACCGTTGCAACAAGTCCACCGCAGGTGGCTACCTACGCCAAAGCCATTAAAGTAACCGTCGATGGGCCCCGTGAGCCGCGCTCCAAGACAAGTAAGTACCAGAAAGTGCATATCCCGCATTGAAAGTACTTAAAGTGCAGGCAATTAACACTTTGTTGCCCGCAAGAGGGGATTATCCTGTTGTACTGTATTGTTTAGCTTGGCACTGTATTGTTTAGCTTGGAGTCTTCAAATCCAATTTACCTCGGGTTTTCAACTCGGTCAATAGTCTTACACAAATTTGGGCAACTTTTCTTGGTGTTGCAGGAGCCCGGATGCACCTCTCTGAATCTATGGGCATACACACAAGCTTCTTCCAAGTAAACCCGAAAAGGATTTACCAATATAGGGCAATAGCTATATTATCAGACAGTCAGACCGCAATAAAATCAGTTGCAAGAACTAGAATAAAGTCCAAGCTGGTTAGGGAGATTCGAGTCAAACGGGATCTTCTGGGAAGAAGCAACAAACTGACGCTTCGGTGGTTATCCGGCTATACCAACATTCCTGGTAATTAAGTTGTTGAGGAACTAGCTAGAAATGGTGCTACATATCCCCTGATGGGACCAGCGCCATTTAGTGGCATTGGAAGACATATGGTTAACCAGCTACTATGAGAGTAGGGAAGACTGAGGAGAGCCGCAGACTGGATGAGTATATGAGGACTCAGACAAGCGAAACAGCTCCTTATCTACTACAACTCTAAAAGTTACGCGAAAATTGTGCAACTAAGCAAGAACAACCTCAGTGTTCTGAGTGGCCTACTTACTGGACACTGCAGGCTGTAGGGACACTATGCAAGCTGGGTATCACCAGTTCTAACATCTGTAGGTTTTGTGATCAGGCGGAGGCATCGTCGCAACAAAATGAACATCCTAGGCGGGCAAAGACTTTCGATGCCCGACGTAGCACAATTAGAACCATCCCAAATCAGAGACAGGACTGAGGTATAAGCTATATAGGGGGCATAATAGATCCTAAGCGCCGCAATGCACTACTCCTTATTAAAATACTACTATTAAGCTAAAATCACGGCATGTACGCATGCCCCCTTAAGGGGGGAAGAGGAAAAACTGCTTTAAACTAGTTCGGTTAAACTAATCTTTTCGCTGTATCGTCGATTCACGTTTGTTCATCTCGCGTTCATACTGGAGTCGCTAAATAGCCGCAAGCAAAAAGCAGTCGCAGACCATACAATGATGTGACAGTTTGGTTTAACACAGCGACCGGCGACGTTGTTGCAACTAACAATAATTATGCGAAGAAATGGGCAACTTTTCGGTTATTGGTCGTTATCGATGTAGCAATTATGGTTTCAATGTACAACAGCTAATGAAAGAAAGCTTGCATTTCATTGTTTGCTACATAAATTTTGACTTGTTTAACAAAAACAGCTGTTCGCCTGCGACTTTATGGCCAGTGGGTCGGTGTGAGTGTGACATAAGTTTGATTACTCACGTTCGATTAGCCCGTTAAGTTCGATCGAATAGTATAGAGCTATTAGGCTCTACTTTAATTCATATGCTAGCGCCATCTAGCATTCATCTATGCTACATTAGTGTAAAGCCATGCGAGCATCACGCCATACGAACATGACGGCATACAAGGCGGTCTGACCCCTAAGGAGCGCTAATAGATGTTGCCCATTAATAAAAATCTTAATTGCAAAATAATTTAGGTTTTTCTCTAATTTGTATGAGTTAAGCACTCAATTTTTAGGACTTTATCCAATTCTACTTATAAAAGTTTAAAATGAGAAAACGATATCCCGTCTCGAAACTATAAAAGCAAACCCTTTTATCTTCTTGTCATTATGTCGATACAGTTTTCGATTATGTGTCATGTAGAGACTTGAGTTAGGGCCCTATAGTGGTAGACTGTTCTGTTTTTGCGAGAGTTACAGCAAAAATTTTACCAAAAGTTGCGCATTTTTCTGGAAAAGAGCAAGTTTATAGATTTATGCCAATATGTTACCCCATTCCCCTGCGTCAGAATTTCGTAATGAAGTTTTATTGTTACATCCCTCCAAACAAACTGCAACATTTTACTTTTTGTAGAAATGTTAATATTAAAGCTAAAGCCACACAATTTGGTATGTAGACTCATGTTCGGCTTATAAACCAAACAATGCTGACCTTTTTCCGAAATACAATTACCTTTATTTCAAACATACCCCTTAAAGCATCGATATGAAAATTTGCACAGAAATTTGATTTTCATGTGAAAAATGGGTCCAGGGTATTCCACTGTCGGGCCCCAAATTTTCTTCCTTATGGTGATTGCTGTCTTGAAAATGATCCATGATCCATATAGCACTGCTGCCGGCGCCTCTAATCATCTCGGTTTAGATTTTGATATTTTATAAATAAGCTTTATCTTAAATTGAATGACTTAGTTTACAAATAGAGTCTACTACTAATATCTTATGGCTTAGCACACTAAAATCGCGCTGTTTTCAACAAAGACTTCTACTAGCAGTCAAACCGACAGGTTTTTAGATATCAAGCTCATAAGTCGAGTGATACTTCTTGAGATTCTGATGACTTACACATTTACTGTGTAACTAACCATTATCAGCTGTGCGAAAAGTGGTTTAAAAACAAACCAAAACACAAGCCTATCTATATGGGTGACTCCCACAAATGGGATTATGTGGCATTCATACAAAAGGCAACAACAGTAACAATGAGTGGCAACTCCCGCCACCCGCTGCGTTTTGGGTTACGTATTGAGTTTGCGTCATGTGTTTTGGCCATACTTAGAGCGCATTAAGGAAGCGGGGTCCAATTAATGTAAATAGTTAAGCCGAGTCGCCCGATTGAACATAATCCTCATAACAGAAGGTGCTCGCACTCACAATATTTATTATTGGATTGACTTGAAAATTGCACATAGGCTGGGTTTTGAAGCGATTGCAACGTCGACTGCAACTGTGACTGTGACGGCGACGTTGATGTCATGTGACAGACGATCTTCAAGCAGCAAGCGGCCATTTTGTATCGACACTTTGCGCACAGCAACATCGGCCAGGAAGGTGTTTGAAAAGTGCAGCCGGTTTGACTGACTGCCTGACTGCCTGACTGACTGACGTACTGATAAACTGACTGACTGATAGACGTACCGACTGTGAGACGGACATATAACAGCCGCTTTAGTTGTTATTCGTTTCTTACGGTTTCTGAAAAATTTGCGGTTTTCAAAGAAAACCTTTTTGCAGCGCACGCAGCGACTGAGCGTATTGAGTTTTTAGTTCGTGTAATCCATATACATATGCACCTTTATATAAGCACTATAAACATACATATGTACACTCTTGCACGTATATAAGTTAATTCTTTTTTTGTGAATGCATTTTTATGTCTTCACTATAAGTTTTTACCTTGAGTTTGTGTTAATTACAATCGAGCGATCGAGGTACTGGCCAATTTCTTGCATCACCTTTAATAGGCCGCAGGCTGCAAAAAATTATTAAAAGGTGGCAACTTAATCGCTTTTGTAGATTAAGAACAGCTGGGTGAATTGAACTTATTTAAAATTTATTGGTAGAAAGTTATGAGTTTAGCTCGGCAAACATTTGTACAAAAAATTGGTGCAGACAGTCGGAACAGTGCCCGACAATGGATACCATGTACCCATTTTTCCCCATGAAAATCAAATGTGTCTGCAAATTTTTGTATATAAGCGTTGAAGGGTGTGGGCACTACTTAGGTAACTGGACTACCGAATTTGGTGGCTCTAACATAAATGTTAAATTCATTGGACAAATCTATAAAAATCTTTTACCATTTGTGTACATTCAAGTATTCAGCGTTTTAATTTTGGTAAGTCGGAACTTCTACTGCTTGAAGCAAGGAAAAAACTAAAGGATAAGTTTTGTGCAAATTGATCGTTAGGTACATAAAATTTGGGATCTCTTTTTCCTGATCCGTTTTGCATTATATTTTCGGGTCTTTTTATCAGTCCAACTTATCCAATTCAGATTGGGTAAATGATTTTTTTGAGTTGATTGCCCTGTAGCACGTAATTGCATCAACGTAGACTAAAACCATCTGAGGGACATTGAACCGATATTTAACTACATTTAATCTGAATTGATGTTCATCTTGATCGGAAGTAAGGTTCCCGAGTAATATAAGATTTGCTGACTTCGCAACTGTCGAATAACCATAATTCATAACATAATAAAATGTTGCTAGAAAATCCAAAACGGTTTCCTGATTCGAAATCAGCGACACAAAATTTACTGCAAAAGGTATTTTTTAGCCATAGGCCTTTCATTGGGGTCAAATTTGTTGAATGGTGTTACTAAATCCGTGTCCGTGATTCGGAAATGGCCATATGTATGTCGTTTTTTTACAATAATTTTTATTGGAAAAATATTAAAAAGTGCATGTATAACGCACTTTTCGGCAAGTGTCTTATAGTTATGATACGTCTTCAGTTAAGAGGCCGCTGATATATAACGTCATAATTATGGGATTATGTTTGATTACATGGGGGAGGTGGGTTAAAGGTATTGATGAGGTCTATCATTGATAAAAGATTCGCATCAAGGTGCGAAGGAAGCCGACTCCTCTCTTTGCTTTAGGCTAAGAACCGCTTTCGAGGTAGTGCCTTTTCAAAACAGCTCAACTTTTAGTCTGCCGGATCAATGTAGCGTCTGCTAGGTAAAGTTTTCATTTGATAAAATTGATAATCGTGGCCTATCGCGCCTAAAAGAGTCAATCATTAAGTTTTCAAATCCTACATCTGTAGCAAAATGTGGCAATCTCTTTATGAGATGGCTCAAAAGGTATTAATCGTGTTCAAGGGGGTCTGCTTGGGGGATCAATCACCTCCCTGACGTTGCCAGCTTTTTACCTTGGGAAATCTGCTTATAGATATGGCACTACTGCTTTAATTCTCCTTGAGAGAGTGAAAATGCAGAAAGTTTACTTTAACTGACAATATTGAGGCAACGGTGGAAGGCCTCCGCTCTTCATGTCCGCCTTCCTATAGAAGAAGGCTCAAACATATTGGTAGTTACTTTAAGGACAGCATCTCGTAGCTGTCCGTAATTAGACCTCGCCCTGACCATGTTTTCTTTAAGCGAGAAAGACTTTTTTGCATTGTAGTATACTTATATTTTTATCGTGTTTGGCGAATTAACAGTTATGGCCCAATACACACAGCAATCAAAATATTTCGATTTTTTTGTGATCGAAATGTACTGCCGCTGGCCAACCAATCGCTGTGTGTGCGGGGGCATTAGGGATTATATTCAGAACAGGATGTCTGGTTGTAAGCTGAGGAATAGCTGGCCATCTGGTGAATACAATGCTTCCACTATTTGTGTAGATTAATCATTTCCAAGCCATTTCGACAGCGTTTCTTTTTGTGCCATTTCCATAAAAGTTCATAAATGTACTCTTCGTCCCAACTCTAAACTTTAAATGTGATATCTTCAGGCACTTGCTGCTCTACAAGCTAACTGTCTAATCAGCGGTTCGGTTAGGGTTTGCTTATTAACTCGCTAACTCACTCATACTGTGTCCAACTCAATTCATGCGTTCTTCTTGTGTGTGTCTTTCAGGTCCTACTGGCGGTCCACAATATCGCGCACTTGGCGTGGGTCAACGGCCATTCATTGAGGGCTTTCCGAAAACATTTCACGAGCTGGAAACATTTCGACGCTCCGCCAAGGTAGCAGTGGCCGCTACCGCATCAGCCACAACGGCAGCAGCGGCGGCAAGCGGTTCTCTGACCACAAGCGCAAGCCTAGCGCAGCAATTAAGCACCAATTACTCATCGTCGAATAGTACAATAAATTCTGATTGCCAGGGCTACAAGCCAAATGCACCGCAAATACAAGGTAGGTTCTATGTTCATAGCGGAACTAGTACAAATGCCAGTGAGAGAGAGAGAGAGAGGGCTGAGCAATGAGAGCGGCACGCGAACTCGAACTTGTGCTACTTTTTTGACACAATGATCATTGCGCTGCTCTCCCTCCCTCGCTCACTCTCTCTTTAATGAAGCTATTAATGCTGCGCGTGTGTGTGAGTGCATTAATTAGAGCTCGAGGAAAGCTTTGGGCTTTTTTTGGCTGACTCTTCCATGGCTGACACTGCCGCCCGACTACCTGGCACCAGGCGTCCTAAACCCTTTAATTAAGTTAATTAAACTGCCGTTGCCACTTGGAAGTTATTTTTGGTATTTATAATTTTTTGGCATGCTGTTGTTAATTTGATTTATTTGCATTACGGGCGCTGTTTAAAAATAGTTCAGGCGTCTACAGACGTACTATACTACATATATGGATATGACTACCTGGTAAAAAGACATCAAATGGACTGCAGCCAAATTTGGCACACTTTGTGGCTCGCATGCCGTATACTTCGCTTAACCGCATTCTACATTCACTACACGGAGCAAAACTAGTGACACTGGCTTGTTGGTTAGTCCTTTATTCTTGTACCAAACACTTTATCCCAGTCTCAACTCATAACCTTACTAATCACATTTACTCACTAAGTCCATTATCATGGCTAGTATTCACTATCAGGCGTAATGAGCACAAATAACATAATTAATAACACTATGCAACAGAAAAAAAAATTATGTCTAGAACAATCCGGTAAATTTTGGGTAGCTGATTCCGAATCCGGAAGCCATATCACCCGTTTTTTCTTGAAAATTATGTATTTACATTTTTGATAAAAAAAATTGTCTGCATTTCGGCAAGCTGTGAAAAGTATGTAGGACGTCCTATTAGACCACACAGCTAGCCAAAATACTGACTATTTTTTATAAATTTTTTTAACACATTACACATTATCAATGATAAATATTACAAAATACAGTGTTTTTTATCTTGTCACATAAATTATATCATATATATTATGATTTGCATGCAAGTACCCACGATTTCGTTACATGTTTTTTACTTCGAAGATTTTTTTTCTTTTATATCAGTTCTTTAATTAAATTTGCCCTACATATTTGTTACTGAAACCCACAAACTTTATATTTTATATTCGAAAGCTCACTGATACATGTAATTTTCATTTGTAATCTTCGCATGGCAACACTAAACTGAGTACTACCCAACACCTACAATTAGTCCGGGAAACAAATCACACGGACTCAGTTGAAAATCTCGCTTGTAACAAGCGCCTAACGTGCATAACTAATTGGTCGGCATTTAATCATCGAATCGAATCATTTTCCAACGGGAATACGGTAGAGGTTTTCATTTAAGCCACGATATCTTCCAAACCAATAGCCAAAAAAACCGCCAAAGGCTTAATCTACCCTTTAATACCTTTACAACGGCATACGGCTCGACCGTATCGACGAACTAGGCAAAAGCTCAAAACTTTCTGTAATTTATGGCTAATGAGCTACAGCACTTCGAGAGAGTCTCTTGCTTTCGTCACAGCACGAACTACCGTTCGTTGTGTTAAATAAGCAGTTGGTAACCAACTCAGGGTTTTCCGCACGTTTAACAAAACAACCAAAATTAGCGTGGACGAACCAAACATTTTTTTTTTTATTATTTACTTCAATTCAATAGACAACCCTTTGAAGATATGCCCAATACAATAGAAAAACATTGGGCTTTCTATAGTGGAAATTACTAAAGTTATTGGAATAAAATAGTACACCGACAACGCACGAGCACAAAAAAATCGCCAAATCGCCAGAACAGTTGTCAGATATGCTTAAATTGTCGAAAAACATAAAATTACAGATTTTAGTTTTTTGACCAATCGCAATACTTTTTTAAAGCTAAATATATTTTCAAAGAAAGCTAGAATTCCTGCTGTTTTCAATGTTATCCCACAATCGGGTTTGAAAAAAATTTGACGCTGACAGTCGGCACGGCACCCGACACTGGGATACGCTGCACCCATTTTTTCCTTGAAAATTAAATTTCATACAAATTTTTGTATCATTGCGTTGAAGGGTTTGGGCGTAATAACGGTAACATAAATGTTAACTTTAACATTTCTGTAAAAAGTGAAATTCTGTTGCAGTTCACAGGAGAGGTGACCTAAAATTGGCACATTATTAGCTATATCTTCTAAAGTTCTTATCCAATATGAATCATTTTTACACTACACACGCACATTAGTAGGGTGCATAACTGTGCCAAGTTTCAATAGATAACTTTTATGGTGTGGGTTAAAACCGCGAAATTCTGTCACGGGGATGAGACATAATTCGACAAACTCGCACTGCATAGGAAAAATGCGCATCGTTTGGGGACAAAATTGTTGCTCTAACTCTTATACTCTCCGAGAACAGTGCGACACCACGGACGGACAGACAGATGGACATGTCTATATCGACTCGACTATTGCTCCTGACCATATGGTCTGCCACGCCTCCTTCAAGTCTATAATACCCTTTTACACTTTGTGTAAAGGGTACAAAAAGCTAGATCTAGCAGGAAAAAAGCCAACCAATGCAGCCGTTTCACCCAGCGGTTAAAGCTTTCTTGTGGTAGTCCCTAAACAGACTGACGACTCAGGAGCAGGAACGCCACGGATATTACTATTGAGCACACTTTGTGGCTAACAAATTGTTGTAATTAACTGTATCATTGTTGTTGCTATGCTGCATTCTGCAACAATTGACTTGAGTTAAACTAATTAATTAATGGAAAAATTTCAAGCAACTCAGTTACATATTTTCGCTAATTTTCGGGCAAAACAACTAATTAATTAATAAAAAAAATTAATGCTGTATACTTGCGACATACAGCCATAAGTTCAAAGGCAAAAACCCAATTGGCATTTTGCAAAATTACGTTTTGTTTAAACAAAAGAACCGCAATCGTTGGCTGAGTCACAGTCATAGTTGTGACTTGGCCAAGTTGCCGGTTCGTACCGGCCAAACGCACCAGGGCTCTAAACGGGGATGAGTCAGTCTGGTCTGGTCAGGTTGGTCGACTTGGTTATTGTTGTTAAAACTAGACGAAACAGTTAATTTTGCTTTTTTTCACTGAGCTAACTTTGCTTATGCTAATTAATTTATTAACGTTTTGGTCTAAGCTGCCAATGACAGTCAATAAAATGACACATCGTCGTGTCAATTATCAAAATATATAAGCGACAATACTAGCGCAACAACAAAACTGCGTATTTCAATGCAGCACTCAAATATACAGTATAAAAAAAAAAAGTATTTCGACTTTTTTTAGCATATAAGTTTTAAACCGGAAATGCCCAAATCGACTGAATGAAAAGTCACTGCGCATGTTTAGGCGGCTTTGTTGTTGTTGCTGACTTTAAGCCAAGTCATAAATATTTAAATGTGTGGCGCTTAAGCCTGTTAATTTACACAAAAACAAATAAGAAAACAAAAACCAAATATTAAATAATAAAATATGATGAAAAAAATTGAATTCAATGGAAAGAATTGCAAAATTCCACGAAGTCATTTGGTAGGTAGCCAAGATCCCAGCACACAATGAACTGTATCTATAATCTGTGATGCTCCACTCTGTATTGGATCTGGCTTAAGCAGGGCGCTCAATGAACTATAGTAGATATATATAGAGTTGAACATATAACACTCTCGATATGGACGCTGTCCGCTAATTGCCGCTAATGAGAGTGATGAACGGGAAATGAGTGGCAAATGAAAAGCCGCAAGGGATTTATTTATAGTAAAGCTGAACAAATTTGCAAGTAATAACTGTTGCTCGGTTTCTTAATAAGCAACTAACACTTAAGTCAACAAACTTTCATGTGGCGCCATCTAGCGTGCGCATATGGCAGCGAGAAAAAAACCACAACAATCTAGCATAAGCATGAATACCCGTTTCACAGCTAACACAGCGCTCACAAGCGTAACACCATCGTGACGGCATGCGAGTCGTTCACAACCTTAAGGCCAGCCAAAAAATGTTTCACTTTAAAAGAATTGCTACTATGAATCATAAGTTCCTTTCTCGACTAGCCATAACAACCCGTTATGGGTCACGGCCTAAAGTAGGGCACTGCTCCAGGCTTCTCATACCATCATCCATTGGGAGGGGTAGGGGGAGTCACAAAATCCTACGCACAACCCTGTTGAATACCTGGGCAGATTGTTTTAAAGACAGATATCTTGAACTCTGCAGAATGACGTTGAGCAAAAGGTGGGAAAGCACCTCTCCGAACCTTTTGTTACCGAGCTTCCCTTCAGACAAAGCTAACCCTTTTCTGCAACCTCTTTAACTTAAGTACAAGAAAACAGAACAATATGCACTATACCGCTAGACGAAACTAACACTCGTGAAGACGGTCATGCTTCCCGTTCTGCTTTGTGGCGCTGAAGCATGGGTGATGACACTGTATGATGAAATTGCCCTTGAGTGTTTGAGCGGAAAATACTCCGTAAAATCTTGGACCCTTTAAGTGTTGGCAACGACTACCGCATTCGAGGAAACGACAAACAATCAGACCTCTACGACAACATTGACATAATCAAACGAATATACATCCAGCGGCTCCGCTTGTCATATTGTGCGTATGGGTGAAGAAGCTCCCGCGAGAAAGGTCTTAAATTTAGCTGTTAAAGAAATGCGACGTTGAAAGAACCAGGCAGAGAGCGCACTTGATACCTTTGGAGAGGGCGCTCGAGAAGCAGATGCGTCTGAAGGAATTCCCTATATTAGGTTGAGTTGGCCTGCACATAGACCAGTTGGTCCTTAGTTTGGCTTCGTAGAGATGAAGTAAAATTTGAAAATTGGCGTGCGCTTCGCAAGCACTAGCGTGCTAGGAGAATTTCTAGCCGCTTCTTCAGTAATGGAACTATGCAAACTATGCGTTCTGCGAACTACTATAGCTACTGTTAAAAGATTGGTCTGTTCTTTGCATTCTCTCAAAGTAATCAAACTTAATATTTTGTCCTCCAGTCCGCAAGTATTGAATGAATGACTTCATTTTGTAGCCGTACGTGAACATATTGTAATGGTGTGTTGGTCCAGTACAGTCATTTGGTCCCATTGGCGCTTTTTTAGGGTTTTACATCGTTCTTGAAAACGAATCGAACCTTTAGTTTAATTTCGATTTCGAAGCGAATCCTGAGTTGGTTACAACATTGTTTTACCTCTAAAAGACTTCTTGCATGGAATGATAAAGCAAGGTCTGGTGTTTGATAAGAGACCCTCTTTTGCAAAATACAGTGATAAAAAAATTAAGCTAACTTCTTTCTACCAGGTCTTAGCTGAATATCTAAGAACAGACGACTATATCGACTCGACTATTGCTCCTGATCATTTTTGCCCATGGTCTGCCACGCCTCCTTCTGCCTGTTACATACATTGCACAAATCAAGAATACCCTTTTATACTTTGTGTACAGGATATAAAAATAGACCATACGCTAAGTGAGCAGCGGTGGAACCGAATGCTTGCTGAATCTGAATCCAAAAAACCCATATGTTCAAAAAATTTAAGTTTGCAGTTCTGAAATTGCCGGCTTGCTTTGTAATAGGCCAGAGCTTGTTTGATAGCATAATACTCTACGAATTTCATTTGGTAATCAATTTAATAGAGATTCGAAGAGTATAATTCTTTCTCTTCTTGACTGTCCATGACGACCTGGCCACCACTCCACTTTGTGATACCAAAGTTGGTCTTTGCGAGGGGGGATTGACCTTTTCGTTATCTCACTACAACAGACGTTTCTTCCGAAATCGCTTAAACATAACACTGTTGAGTCGCATAAAGAGCAAAGATCTTACGTAGTGCTTTCTGCTCAAACACACATCAGGATGTACTAGAGTGTTCGAGAAGATCTGAACTTTTTACTTAGAATAGGTCTAAACGGTTTTTCTTTGGTTTTGTGTTTTTTGCAAAATTTTAATCTACAACAGGTTTGAGTTGTTTATTTATAATGTACTTGTATATGGAGTAAGTGCAAGTACTTGTGCCTTTTTTTTTTTTGAGCCTGGTTCCTTTGGCACAGCCAAGCCACAAATCAATCCAAATGCGGTTGCGCAGCTGTTGTGCGGCTGCAGCCATAAGATTCAGATGCAGTTGTACAGATACAAAGTTACAGATGCAAAAAAACTGCATATAAAGTATGCCTTTCGAAGCGTTAGCATAACTACAGCTGGGACTAGGGAAATGCTGGGCCAGAACTGGTGCGAGCAAGGGGGAGTTGGGGCCCGGGTTTTGGTGTTGGTGTGTACAACAACAATGTCAACCGGCAGCGCATATTGAAATGAAATCTTTTTGGCCCATAAAACGCAAAATGTGGTAAAGAAGTTGGCTGGCTGACGTACTGGCCGGGCACAAACCGCAAACTCACTTCCGTTTCGTGCTGGCACTCTTTTTACTTTTTGTTGTTGTTGCTGCTGCTGTCCAAAATGGCGGCTGGCAAAGCCTGGGCGACATTAAGACAACAGAGCGGAATTGTTAGCAGAGAGTGGGACAGCGAGTGAGCTCTAAATTTAGCAGAGCTAAATTAAGCCCAGTACTTTAATTAACATTGCCGCTTCTAATGAGCCACAAGAGCTCAAAAGAAAGCATATAGAAGGTATATAGAAGGTAATGTCGTTGCTTTTTGTGTGTGTGTGTGTGTGTGTGTGTGTGGCAACAAAAGCTGTGAGAACCTGGCAGACCTTATGGCTACTTGCTGCTGAAACAACGGCTGTTGCTTGTTACGGCTGCCGCTTTCTACTGGTGGCAACAACAATTATATTGGCCCAACTGAAGCTCTCTGGCTCTGTGGTTTTGTGTGTGCAACATGCCAAAGTTGGTTGGTTGGATGCATTGGGTTATTGCATATTCCTTGCGCTTGATTGAACGCCAAGCGGATATGGCCACAAAATCGAAGATATCCGGCTATATGCTTCATTGTGTGAAATTAATGCGAACCCTTTCCCAGCGCTATCAACAGCCCCAAACTCACTCGCCGATTGGCCGTCTTAGTGCGCTTATTACAAGGCCAATTAATTTGCATTGCGTATACGCAGCGTAGCTTTTTTTTTTTTACCTTTTTTTTCTCTTTGCATATTTTTTCATTATTACTTTATTATTGCTGGCTGACAGCAATTAAAGTCAACAAAATTGGCAGCTATTTATCATTCAGCGGTTGGGCTGACTTGAAAGAATAGTTACACGTGCGCCCAAGCAAATTATACCTTAAACCCCTCCTTGGCCCGTCGTCTACGTCACAAAAACGGCCATGCAAAATTATTTGCCTCGTCGCTGTCTTTCATCCTGGCCCATGGGCTGAACGGTTTCGCTTCATTGCAATTGCTTTGCCACCATGTTGCAACACACACACACACACACACACAACACACACACACACACACACACACACACACACATACATACATATGTGTAAGTGTGTTAACGTGCGGTAGTTGTGTTTTGTGATTACTATTGTTTTTGTTGCTGTTGCCACTGCAACGCAATTTGCGCCTTAATTGAAACATTAAAATGTGATAAGTGCCGGGTTAAAAGTTGCATGCCATGCAATTTGCCACTGCCACTGCCACTGCCTGTGGCACAACATGGAATTGGCGCTACTAACTTAAGCGATACGTCTATACAGGATCTGTCATGATTTATGGTGGTTGCTTCTCTAGCTTTTATATTTGTAGCTAAGGATTTCACTCCTAAAGTAAAGTATAAATATAGGAACAGGAACAAAGCAGCGTTGCCAGATTACAGAATTCTTATTCGGCAAAACACATGTGCAGGATAACTGAGATCGACAGTCTACTATGCTCAAAAGGCAAATCTATAACAATATAACGCGTAAGATCTTTGGGGCTCACCCTACCCAAGTAACTGTTCAATAACTTGTTGTAGTCTGATGCTATACCGGCAAGATCTGTTTGGTTGGGATGGGAATACAGAGTGGAATACTGAGTAGAACTCAGTAGGAACTGGCGTGTTAGTAGCAAGCAATGCGCCCTGACGGACAAAGTGTTGAACAGCTTGGCGATGAATGCAAATCTTCGCATTGTGAAAAATTTCTCTAATCAATCTGAAGCGTAAGAAATCTAAAGTCAATTGGAATGGATATCTGCTGTTGGTAGTCTGAAGCCCTTCGACTTGGAACACCCACACAAGTTGACGGTATACTATAAGCGTTTTAATTTATTCCTGCAAGTCAATGACGTCACAGACGATAATCGCATACGAACGTATTTCCTTACTTTGGCCGGAGCGCCACTGTACGATCTGTTGGCATCATTGGGTCTGTCAATTTGTTACCTCACCCGTCTGAAATTTCTGCGTTTTATCATTTCCATAAACGCGATCAAAAAACGGCGAGTCAACTGGCGCTACGCATACTAGCTCTAATTTCGGTTCTGCGCTGGATAGCATACAGTGCGTTCGCTTTGTCTGTGGCACGATGGACGAAAGCTTACAGAGGAGTTTTCTTGCTAAGTCGGATCTATCTCCATCCAGTGCAAAGGCTATGAGGCACGCCGAGGAGCCTATCCATAGCGTCAAGGTGCGTCAACAGGCACAATACCAACAACTAGCTAAAAAGTTACAGTGTAGGCAGTGTCCATATAAAGACGCCGTTTGTAGAGGTTGCGGCAAAAAGGGACGATATGAAAACTATTCTGGATAAGTACCAACACAGCAGAATACCTTTCGCTATCTAAAGGTTGCTCGAGGAAGAACTCGATCGTTTGTGCAAACAAGTGCCAGTAGAGTATTCTGACTACGCCGATAGTACCCTCTTCAAAGAAAAGCGGGGCAATAAGGATTTGTGGGGACTACAAATCAACGCTTAATCGAGGAATCAAGCCACACTGCGACCAAATACCCGCTGTCAGCAACCTGCTGGCGTGTTTTGAAGGTGGATCTATTTTCGCTAAAATTAATTTGGATCAAGCATATCAACAACTGTCAGTGGACGAGCGCTCAGACGATATCAACGCATAAGGGTGCGTTCAAGGTAACAAGACTGCAATTTGACATTGCATCTGCACCTGGAATTTTCCAAAGTTATATGGAGTCTATTCTGCAAAATATTCCTGGCGTCCCTCCATATTTTAATGACATCCTCGCCATGGGAAAATCAGAAACAGAGTTAGCAGTGAGACCTTAGGAACTTTTCTCACGTTTTGATAAGGCAGGGACAAGTGTCATTTTGGCGTGCCTTCCATCGAATTTTTACGCTTCAGAATTGACGCCTGTGGTATACGCCCATCAGCAGTAGCCGCCATCAAGTTTCTCAGGCAACTCTTCGCTACTCATGGACTGCCGGACGAGCCCGTATCGGACAATGATAATTTTATACGGCATATTCGCTCAGCCCCCTCTCATCCTGCCACTAATGGTCAAGCTGAACGTGGTCTACAAAGGGCTATCTCAAGAAACTGGGACACAACACAAATATTGGTCTCCGCCTAGCCAGGTATATGTTTAGCCAGCATATGTCGCCGCACTCAACAACAAATCGCTCACCAGCAGAGCTTTTGCTAATCTTATTTTGATAAGATTAAGCCGCAGGAGATAACCTATTGTTAAATATCAGATCCTGGCATGCCTAAACATTTTATTATAGATCCTCCAGTCTGGGTACGAAATTATGCTGCTGGTCATAAATGGATAGAGGGCCGCATAACTGGAAAGACAGGTCCAATTTCCTATAAAGTGCGCTTAAAGGCCGCAAGGATTGTTAAGCGTCACCTGAATCAACTCCTTAGTCGTGTGCCTACATCATCAGACCACGTTGCTGAATACGCTGCCACCCCACGGGCAGTCATCAGTACCCGATCCGCCAGACATAGCTGTTGCGGCCAATTCGGAGATAATACCAGAGCCTTTGAACCCAAAGTAAGAAACCGGATCATCGTCGCCGGCACCAACGACTGTGCGCCGCTCCAGCCGCATCAGAGTGTCTAAGCTTATATATGATCCCTCTGGGTGCTAAGGGGTGTTATGTATGCAACCCTGGCTTACACCTACATTCGACCTGTTGCCATTCACACCAGTCAGTCGGCATCTACACCTACGAGCAAGCACAACTGTCGTGCGTCGATGTTTTTTTTTTTCTAATACTACTTTCGATTACAGTTATCAGCTCAAATTGGTTAAAAGCTCGATTCGCTGCGTTTTTCTAACAAATTGCCGTACAAATTATCGCTTGTCAAGAATTAAGCCAATCTTAAGTTTTATACAATTCTTGCTCTAGCTATGCGTCTAATAAATTTGATTAATTAAGCGGCATTTTTGCCAGCCTTTTGACTTTTTGCGCTGCGTCTTGGACGCATTTTGGGGGGCGCTTAATTAATCAAGCAATGTGCGCGACATTATGTCAAACACTGATGAAGATTAAGACGATGGTAGCGACTATGCCAAGGACGCAGCAGAAGGCGCCCTGCTGAGCGTTGCCCGTTGGCGCGCTGGGAGTGGGCAAGTGTCCCAGCTCAGGAATGTTGTGCTTCTTTAGCTTAATTTTCTTGTCAGCAAAGGTGTTCTTACGCGCTGCTCTTAACCCTTTGATAAGGCATAGGGTGGAGCGACGGGGTTGAGGGGCATATACGTGGGGCACGACTGCTGTCGTGCATATGAAATTATTTTTCAATTATCCCTTCCGCTGCCGCTGAGCACGCCCACACACTCGCACTCACACACACTCGCACATATGAAGGCTGTCTGCGTGTTTGTGACAAGTGCGTCAGAGGGGAATGAGGGTAAAAAGTACATAGGTATGAACTTATATATTTATATGCATTTACTTAATTGACTTTTGTGCCCTGTATCTCTTTCTCTCTCTCTCTCTAATGCTTGCTCACTCTATTTGTTATGCTTTGCCCTTTTGTAGAAATCGATCTAATAGGCGCCGCAGAGTGGACCGGCTCGGCTACAACGGGCAGCAATGTTGCCTATCCGGTGGGAGTGGGCGCCACACTGCCCTATCATCATGCCCACGCACATGCACATGGACATACACATCATGCCGCCGCCGCCGCCGCCGCCCATCATCACCATCATCACTTGCAGCATCATCACAGTGCCGCAGCTGTGGCGCTGCCGCCGCCGCCACCACCACCCGCTGCAGCGCCGGTGCCCAATGCCGCAGCCATGAATCACTATGGCAGCGCCATGGGCGGCTATGATACCACCACGCTGGAGGCCAGCAACTATCATTTGCCCACAGTGCTGCCGGATATGCATGGATTTTGTGCGGCAGCTCCAACAGATCCTTATCAGGCAGCCAGCGCAGCCGCTGGCGGCTATGCCAGCGGCAAAGCTGATTTGGAAACGCTTAATGCTGGTTATGCCACGTCTGCGGCCTACAACAATGCCTGGTCCAATGGCTACAATAACTATCAGTATGGCAGCTGCTCGGCCACGGCGCAGTATGGCGGTGCGCATGCAGCAGCGCCACCGCCGCCGCCCGTGGTGCTCTATCCGCAGCTTTACTCCACGGTCAATCAGAATCAAATACACCTGCATCTGCACAGCAGTGAAAAGCTAGAGCAGTATTTGGGCACGGATCAGCAGCTGACCATTAGTTCACTAACTGGCAATCGTTCTAGCATAGAAATAGGCCTGGGCGGCGCAACGGAGCAGGAGCAGGCTGCTGCAACAGTAGCTGGCGTAGAAGCGGTCGACAGCAGCGCTCAGAACTATCATCTGCATCATCATCATCATCAACATGCGCAGCAGGAGGCGCAACGACAGCATCAGCTAGACGCGCAGCAGCAGCAGCAGCAGAGCGATGTGGTCAGCGATGCGCCCAGAGACGAAGATGTGGGTGACTTGACGCAAGTCTGGCGTCCCTATTGACACAATATCAATCTGGTAATGCCGATGCCAACTTGCAACTATCTGCACATAGAACTGAACTAGGCCAAGTTTTTTTTTGTTTTTTTTTTTTGAGCGTGTAAACTACAACTCGCTAATACTCTAATAGATTTTATAAGCTTTTTTTTTATACACTTAATAAATGTAATTAGTTTTATCGGTTTTGTAAATAATATGTATATTGGGGCCCGTATACGTCTAAGCATATATGATAAATAATATTTATAAAGTTCAGCAACACACACACTCAAGCTCAACGTGTACACCTATATGCATTACCTGGTAAGCGAAAGGGTAATGCATCGTTAAGCTAATGCTGCATAGCTTACTCTGTAAGCGAATGAAATCAAAGCTGTTTGCATTCATGGCTTCTACACGCATGACTCCTTCACTTATCATTATCAGCTGGGAACTTATGCACATTAGGCGTATTGTATGAAAATATCTAATTAATATATATGATAGTATTTTTTTTGATAGTTCTTAAGTCACTTATTCAAAGTATATAGGAATCTATTGTATATTTATGTATGTATGTATGCCGCACAATTTCAGATGGTAAGCTATGCATGTGTCGCGATTTTTGTTATTTTGTTTAAACAAATCCACAATGAAGACTATAAATAAAGTTATAATATTTATTAAAAATCTCAACCCTATATAACTACATATATATTTGCCTTACAGTATCTGCCAAGATTTCGTTGCAAAAAAGTGAAATGCTAAGCTTGTGAACAACGCTTATAGCTCGGCTTTTTGCGAATCTCCAACTTAGTCTGAATTTGGTAACATAACACTAGCTTACAAAACGCAGCAAATTTTTGGCTTATCGAACGTCATAATGCCATCGAAATTTCATTTTTTTTTTAGAGGTTAAATTTTCTTAATTTTGCGCTTCACTACATTGTTGATTGAGCCTCTGGAAAGACAATAAATATAAATTTAAACTTATAAGTTATACCTACACTGCGCGCAATTCAATAAAGGGCAGAGGCATTTTCTTTAAAATCTTTTCGATGTGGAATCGAATTAACCTCTGTTTGGAGTTCCGAAAGTGGAATTTAAGTCCGTTTGAAGGACTTGACTCAAAGAGACTAAAAGTAATAAGAGTTGAATCCTGGACCGTTCAAAAATTCAAAATTTTTGCTGAGCAGCGACCATTTCCAAGACAGTGTACGTGTGAAGCTACTTGTGTTGGTGTCTCTGTCAGGCCGACCCAATCGCAGGCAAAATTGGGGAAGAGAAAGACCAAAAAAAAAAAAAACACATGTATGCACTGCCTTGGGAAAGGTCGCTTTTCAGCAAGTCGACTTTATCTAACGGCCAACGATTTCACTATTAAATCTTTTGCTCTTTGAGCTTGACTGCAGGGAAAGGACTGAACAAGGGTACTTGCTTTCCTTGGTTTTAAAATAAAGAAGAAGGAAAGTATGACATGTTTTGTCTTAATTTATGACGGAGCCCCTAGCTAATACTTAAAATCCGTCTTGGAGATCCAAGACATAGAATTGCTTACGGCTAGTAGTACCTACTTTAGTCCAATAGATGTATTGTTAGAATATTTTTATGGCTAGGCAGTATGATATATACATTTTTGGCTTTCTTTTTATTTCATCCCTATACCAAGAAGCGTTTGTTGAAGTTCTCAATGTCATGGACAGACAGTGCAGAGTGTAATCCTGGACAGCTAAAAAATTCAACAATTTTGCTAAAATGCGGTCATTCCCACAAACACTTGTGTTGCGCTCTCTCTTAGAGCAACTCATTCGTAGGCAAAATTGAGAAAGCGAAAGTGCAAAACAAACGCACATGTATGCACTATGTTGAAAATGGACGCATTTTAACCAGTCGAGTCAATTTAAGCTGCAAAGCTATCGAGTTATCGAATTTTTTCCTTTGTGTCTCACCATCGATTTTTTTTTTACTATTAAGGTTAAGAAGCTAGGAAGGAAAAAATATCGTATCTTTTTCCAGCATATTTGCAATATCGCAATATTCAATGTACTTTGTATAGCCGAACTAAGTTGGGAGCTTGGCCCCAACAGCCAGTACATTTTTTATACCTTTTACACAAAGTGTAACCCGTTACTATTATTGCTCTTAAACTATTAAACTTAGAGAAAAACATTTAAGATCAAAAATTTAGGTTGAACAATATCCGCTTACAACTAGAGATATAGCTAAATATTCAAGACCAACTATCTTCTTAAATTGAAAAATATAACAGGACATAAATAAAAAATATGGTCTAATATCATAATAAAGCCTTTTGGGGCTTTACTATTCTTACATAGTACTTTCAGAAAAACCTAGAAGGGTTCCGACAAACAAATGTGCAAAATTTTGTAAGTAAATAAATATTACACAATAACTATAAGTCCTACATAAAAAGGATCTGCCAACATAATGTAGATTATCAATATCGGATAGGCTTCAACGAATATATAGATAAGTATATGATACTACATAAGAAAAATATAAAAAAGGACATAAAAAAAAGTTTGGCCTGAGAACGCAAAATCATTTACAGGATTTACTATACTCCTCAAGCACTATCACCCTGAAGTAGAATAATCCCGCTCCCAGAAAATTGTTTCAAAATTGTTCCACAGTGGATTGTATTAAATATCCATTACAGGATATTTTTGGGGTAAAAACGACTATTACGGTGTGACGCTTGTTTGGCCTCACAATTAAACGCAGTTCAAAGCTTTCAAAATTATTTCATATATAAAACTTTAATCTACGAGTGAATTGAATTTGAACCAATTTCACGTTAATGAATATGGTTAAAGCCTTTCCCGCAGCAGCACTACGTAGTTCCCCATATCGGCTAAAACCATCAAATTTCAATGCTCCGATTGATATTCCAAAAACCTCAATTTGTGTGTTGCGCAGTGTATTGAGCGAGAAATTCTAAGTCTAGTTGCCAATTTCTATACACTACAATTCACAGCTTACAATTATGTTGACACCGTTGGTGCTGCGATTAACCAAAACCTTAACCGCAATAAAAAAAACAAAAGCAATAATGCCTACAATCAAAATATGTACAGTTTATTATGTGCATATTTAAACTTGGAAGAAACATGAACAAAAATTTGCTAACAATGCAAATTCCATATACTTTTGCATGTTTATAGATAAAAAAAAATGGAAATTGCAAAAAAATTAAAAAATTTGATGCAGACAGTCGGGACGGTGCCCGACAGTGGGATACCCTGCACACATTTTTCCATGAAAATCAAATTTCATGCAAATTTTTGTATCGATGCGTTGAAGGGTATGGTAACGGTAAAGGTACTACGGGGGTAGGGGGGCTGGTGCGGAAAAATGTCAACATTGTTTGGTTTATAAGCCTAACGTACCACATTTGGTTAACATAAATGTTAACTTTAACATTTCTGTAAAAAGTGAAATTCTGTTACAATTCATAGGAGAGGGGGCCTAAAATTGGCACATTATTAGCTAAATCTTCCAAAGTTCTTATCCGATATGAATCATTTTTACACTACACATGCACAGTAATAGTAAGCATTACTGTGCCAAGTTAAAACTGGATAGCTTTAATGGTGTGGGTTACGGGAGAAGGGCGTAAGATATCGACATAATTCGACAAACTCGTATTTTTCTCAGCATATGCGCATATTGCGTACGACAACACGGACAGACGGACATGTCTATATTGGCTCGACTATTGCTCCTGATTATTCTTGCCCATGGAACATGTAGTCTGCCACGCCTCCTTCTGCCTGTTACATACATTGCACAAATCTATAATACCCTTTTACACTTTGTGTAGAGTGTATTAAAACAACATAAAATTTGAATGAAACCTTAAAAACGCGCGCATAAATAAATTATGAATTTGCAACAATAACAAAACAACTGCATTTGCAACACTAGCAACAACCACAAAATGTGCACAGCAAAATGAGGACGTGTGCATGGCTCGCTCTACGGACAATAGTTGGACACTGGCAATGGATGCCCCGAAGAGCGAAAGACCCGGGGTTAGATCATGCTAGCTTTGCGGTTAAGCTGCGATAAACAAATTGAGCACCCCAAACGGCAAAAGTGACAACTTAAGCACTGAGAGAAATTTAATCGGGTTCCTCCACTTTATAGCTTTTGATATGAAGGTGGTTCTTAATAAAAAAAAATTTTAACAAAAAGTTTAATTTTGGTGGACAAAAACCCGTTAAGCTACAAGAAATGATAGAAAATCTTAAACGTCTACTACTAGCAAGCCCGCTAATAGAGAGAGGGTAGAGGTGCGCGGAGCTAGCAGTGGGCAATATAAATCATTCATATTATCTTGAACCTATATAAGTTATAGGAGCCGAGGAGTAGTTCGGCCTGTCTGAGACCTGAAGTACCAATCCAGTTCGTGATTCGTCTTACTCTTTACTCATCTCTTAATAATTTGATATTAAGTTACTTTCAATTCGCGTTTCCAATATATATGAGATTTGTTTACATCGCAAATTTCGAAATGTCGAATTTTTTGAAATAGCGATAATTCGAAAACGGTGCTAGAAAATCCAAAATAGTTTTCGCATTCGAAATCAGCGACCCAAAATTTACCGGAAAGGTATGTTTAAGATGGAGCTTTTTATGTTCTTGCATAGTGTTATCTTAAGTCCTTAAGTTCAGGCTATTCCGTACTAATGTTTTTTTTTTTATTTATTTAAAAAAAACAGGGCCTTAACTTTTTGTCAGTGTATTTTTTAAAAGCCCTAAGTTTCTGAGAGCAACATTTGAACGAAAGAACTTACTAGGTGCTTCTAATAAGCTCGAGAATGCTTATAACAGATCTTAAAAAAAAACTACGATATTTCATATCAAGAATATTTCGATTAAAAAACAAAAGAATTCCTAAATAGCGTGCCTGTGAAAGCCTGTTTTTAGATTCAAACAATGTTATTTCATTTCTTGTTGTTTACTTTTTTTTTTTGCAGTGTATGCACAATTGCAGCTGCAAATGCATACAAGTTGTAACCAAGTGTTTTGGGGCGTAGGTGCTGCTGCTGCTGTTGAACTTAGACGCCGCCATTTTGTTGAGTGCTCAAATCAAATCAATTGCAAGTCAAGTGAATGGCAAATGAATGGTTGCAACGGATTGAATGAAACGAATGCTGAGCCGAATGTGGCGGGGGTCATTTGTGGCACATTGTAGTCAAGTTGTGCGCGCGCTCAGGCACTCAAGTGTTAAATTGAAAAAGACGCGGACAGTTGCAAGTTGGCAAAACAAGCATGCCCAACAGTTGCCGCGCTCCGCAAAAACTCACACACTCAGATACTCAGATACATATGTATCTGAGTATCTGAGCTTGTTCTGAGTGTGTGTGTGTTAACTGAAAACAAAACGACACAAGAATGCTTTAGAAATTCTAGCCAGTGCCTAAAGGAAGCCAAATTCAAGCAAGCCAACCAAAGAAAGTTAGCCAAACAATCGCTCGAGCGTTAAAGATGAGGGTTACGACAAAGACAATAACAGCAACAAGATTGTTCCTGATCTGACACATCGTCAATCGATAGCCGACGGCACGAAGCTGGCACAAGAACAACAAGCCCAAGAAGCCTGACACAAGCCAAGCTCATCGCCAGGCACATCGTAAATGATCCCCTGCGATCGGGTTTGCTTCCCTGCACTACGAGATTCTCTTGTCTCCATGCTCTGTGCTCTATAGCTGCATGTAAGTAAGTACTTTGCGGTAAGTTGCTTTCAGCAGTTTATTATGTGGCAACTGCGACTTGAATTACCAGCACAGCCCAGGGCTAGGCCAGAGCTAGAACCAGAGCTCGGCTAGAGTTAGCTCCCTCGAAGTATGGAAGTTCAGCTTAGTCTTACGTTATGCCATTGTTGCGCCCAAGCGACTAATTAACCCTGGTCGTTGTTGCAAATTGTGCAAGCGCATGAAAAATGTCAGTCAAGCAGTCAGTGCATCAATATGTTGATGGAACGACCATGTGCGGTCGTTACCGTTGCCTAAGCTACCGTGTTCCCATCCAGCGACTGGGTGGTCCTGTCCACACCATCTAGAGCTGTGACATGCTGGCAGCCTGAGCAATTGTAGTCCTCCGCTATATAAATGAAGCATCATGTTTTTCAACTTGTTTTGATGGGGATACATGTCACACGTATGAGAAGCACCCAGAGAGGTGACATGCACTAAGTGATGTAGCCAAGTTCACACGGCAGATAATGCACCAAATACATTTTCAAAACTATGCCAAAAAAAAAAAACAAAGGATTGACAATGGCACAAAATTTGTTTGAAAACCCGTGCTATTTCATAGAAGATCTTAGTTCAATCCGTTCCCAAAAATTCATCAAAATCAAATTAATAAATGTGAACATTTTCAGTCACTTACAACTTTTTGATTATGTTTTTTTTTTGGGACGGTCCAACTCTGATTTGAACCTGGTACATGCATATGTGAGAAGTCATCTAAACTAAGACTAAGTTGGTCACGCATTACAGCTTAGTTTGATGTACGATTTCTAGCTCACATACTTCGGAATTAAGCTCAATTTATGTCGCTATACTACTTATAGATACCATTAGATTGCAACACTAACACGACACTTATGTAATACCAAACAAGCAAAAATATGAAAAAATCTATCGAAAATCTTTTTTTGCAGTGTAACATGTTTGCTACAATTGAAACCAAAAAGATAAAACCACTAAATTCGTAACCAAAACTAAATATTTTTTGCGATTTTTAGCACAACTTTTTCAGATGAAATCGCGAAATTTAAAGCACTCTAAATGTATAGTTATAGTTTAAGTAAGCACAAAGTTTGACATAAATATATTTTTTTAAGCGAACCGTTTACATTGTGGATTCTGAACGTTCTCAAAGTACTCAGGAACTGAAAAATTATCATTTCGGATTTTTAGAAGGCCTAATTATATGTTGGTAATGTTTGAATACTCCGTGTGGTGAGCGGGTTAGAGAATACCACCGCAGCAGGTCAAAGCTCTTCGTAACAATGATACTGGGTTCTTTCAAGACCAGTAGAGCTACCCCAGGCCTTAAGAGGGTTGTGCGTAGGGTTTGGAACCCACCACATACAACCACAATTCCAATGAAAGAATGTTTTTACATCAGGCCGTAACCCGATAACGGCTTGTTATGGCCAGTTAAGAAGAAGAAGAATGTTTAAATAGAAGTTCCTTTCGATCAAAAACAACTTTTTACAATTTAGCCATTTCAGCCTAAAAAGTCTTATGATGTGATAAATTGTGTACTCAAAATAGCTTTGGCTAATCAACTTTGGCTTTTCATTGAAACTAGCTTTAGGCCCAAAGATTTTCCAATATGAGCAGCCAATCAGTCAGCCATTCATTTATTGTACAAAGAAAACACTTGAGCACAAAAAGTTTAAGCCAACTTGGAACCTACTTTATGGCCGTTAAAATATTGCAATTCAAAAAACATACAAAAGGCCAATGAATCCGTGCAGACATCTCGCTCTCGCCTGCGACAATTGTGCTGCGTGCGAGCGGGAAGCTGCAAAAAGTTGTTGCTACAAATTGCTAAATCTCACGCACACACACACACACACACACACACACACGTCTATGCAATGAACTTATGTGCGTTCATTTTTAAACAAATAAACGAAACGAAACGAAATGAAATGAAATGAAATTAAGGCTAGCAGAAGAAAGCCAAACAAGAAGCACAAAAAAAGACAATGTAAAGTGCTAAGCGCCACCCACAAGCACGCAAACAGCGGCAACAACAAAAGGAAATCAACCAAAAACATTGCGACATCAAAGTCAAAAGAGAGAGAGACACAAAAGAAGTTAACGCCCATCGGCAGCGAAGAGAGCGCGCGCACTGTTAAAGAGCGCAGCAACTAAATAAGAGAAAATTATGCTTGCTTATCAGCAAAAGTGCTGAATGAATGCTTGAAAGATTGAATTTGGAATTTCGGTTTCAAGTTGAAGTTCAATCGAATTATGCTAATATAGGTGAATGCATCGCGACTAGGCGTAAGTATATGATTTTTTCATACAAACTTTTTACTGGATTGTTAAGTTTTTGACGGTTTTTTGGATAAAAATTTGAATTATATTCTATCTTTTTTATGTAGAAAGCGACTTAGCTAGCTATGAGCTCAAATTAAAACAAAGTAAGTAAAACTCCTCAGCAGGCCAAAGCTTGTCGTATGAGGCGACTAATAATGACACTGGGTTCTTTCGAGACCAGTAGAGTCACCCCAGGCCTTAAAATGGTTGTGCGTAAGTTTTGGGACCCACCACGTAAAATCACAATTCCAATGAAAAAATGTATTTACATCAGGCCGTAACCTGATAACGGGTTGTTATGGCCAGTTAAGAAAGAAAGTAAAACTGCCGGTTTTCGTCGACTTCATTTATATGCTGACTCTTAAAATTTAGGGTATTAAGATACCCCTTGATTAAGTACAAGTTTGTCGAATTATGTGGATATCTTAACCCCTTCCCCCGTGACAGTTTTTCGCGATTTTAACCCACAACGTAATGTGTAAAAATGATTCATAAGAAGGCAAGAACTTTAGAAGATTTAGCTAATAATGTGCCAATTTTAGGCCCCTCTCCTATGAACTGTAACAGAATTTCACTTTTTACAGAAATTTTAAAGTTAACATTTATGTTAACCAAATGTGGTACGTTAGGCTTATAAACCAAACAATTTTGACCTTTTTCCGCAATATCCCCCCTACCCCAGTAGTACAGTTTCCTTTATTACGCCAATACATTTCAACGCATCGATACAAATAATTGTTAACTGCCAACAGGCTTTGATCCTTACTGTTTTGAACACGGATATGCATGCTTTAGAGAACTGAACCGAACAAAGAACAACGGTTGCTCTTATTTTTGTAAAAAGAAGGCACAAGCTTTCTCTACAATTTGCAGTCCTAGTTTCAATGAGGTATCAAAGGATAGAAAAGCAGATTTAAAAAATAACGTTTCAACGTAGTCATTTCCAATATAAAATAAACAGTTGGTAACCAACTCAGGCTTTTCCGCACGTTTATCAAAACAACCGAAATTAGCTAGGAGAAAATTAAACAACAAAAAAATCGAAAATTATTTACTCGTATTATTCCTCTGGCGACCCAACTATTAATTGACTAGAGTGGTCAAATTCAATAGGAAAGAAGTTGAAGACATTCCCAACACAAAAACATCGCTAAATCGCCGGAAAAGTTGTCAGAGTGCTTAAATCGTCGCAAAACCTAAAATTAAAGATTATAGTTTTTTGGCCAAACGCTATACTTTTTTGCTGAAAAGTAACAATTGTTAACCAACTCAGGTGTTTCTGCACGTTTATCAAAACAACCGAAATTAGCATGGAGAAATTTAAGCAAAAAAAAAAAAAAAAATGAAAAACAAAAATTATTTACTCTTATTATTCCTCTGGCGACCCAACTATAGCGACTAGAGTGCTCAAATTCAATAGGAAACTCTTTGAAGATATGCCCAACACGATAGAAAAACATTTGGCTTGCAAAAGCCGATATTTCTAAAGTTATTTGACTAAGACACTACATCGACAACGACAGAGACAACGCACGGACACAAAAACGTCTCCAAATCGCCGGAAAAGTTGTCAGAGTGCTTAAATTGTCGAAAAACATAAAATTAGAGATTTTAGTTTTTTGGCCAATCCCAATGCTTTTTTGCGGGTGGAAAGTTTATAGGCCTGGAACACTTCCATTATTATATTATGGAAAAAAAACTATCAGAAAAAGAAGAAAATGTCCATTGCATCTCCGAAAAGAACAGACCGGTGTTAGCAACCGTGAAACTAAGAGAACATGTTGTTTCATGCAACCGAACCAAAGAGCTTACGCTCAGCCGCTCTCTTTAACCATCGATTGTGCTCAGCTGTATTCAGCTGCGGCGGAATACCCTTCGAGCGGCATGATTCATTTGGTCTTTGGGTTTTTGGGCCAGTTAGTTGAGGCCATGGCTTTGAATCTGGTCTGGTCATGTCTAGCTCGTTGCTCGAGTGTCGACGTTGAGCGCTTAAAATGTCTCACTTAGCTTTAAATAAATATTTAATTACTTTATGGGAATATTAACGATAAGCGCTATTTATTTATAGTAGGTTTTGTAATCGTATAATACAATTAATAATAATAATAATAATAAAAATGGAAATTTGTGTTACTAAATCACAGTTAGTCAGAAATAAACTGGGATCGCGATTTAGTTTTGATGCTAAAGCCGAAACGCAGCTTGAAGATTGGCGCTGACGTACATAGATACATATGTATATGTCTATATCTATCAGCTGGTGACTCTTTGGTATTGGGAAAGACGCAACATTGATGACGTTTGACAACGGCGCGTATGAGTAATATATATTTTAATTCATTGTCTGCACTAAAACGCTGACTAATCAGCCAAATTAGTCAATTGGAAATCTTGCAGGCAATTTTTAAGTGATAAACCCAATAAGACCAATTATATTATATTTGAAGTTTTTTGTTTGTTGCCGTTTGGTTCTTAACTGCAGCGCATCAATCAACTGTCATAGTGCTGCCGTTGCACACACGCACGGTGCACTTGTCTCAGTCTTTTCAAGGTGTCAAGAGTTTGATGCACACTTTATGCCGCCGCCACTGGTAAATCACCGCAAAATTATAGCAAACCCAATCTAAGCAAAAACTGCAACACCTGCGATACTTCAACACGGCAGTATGAGCAGCTGGCGGCGAGTTCATCATTTTGATCATTTTCGTATGTAAATTTTGACTAATTTGTGCTACAAAAACGCCACAGGATGACGACAGTACGACAGAAAGCGGCTCCAAATAAAGGGAAACTGAGAATGCAGAGTGAGAGGGTAAGAGATATGCCGACTAGTAGCTACTCTGTCTCTATTTCTTTGTTAGAATTAACAAAAGAGCTTTTGGAATCTGTTTCCTCAGTTGTTATGTTGAGATGTAAGCCTTGGTTGTTGGACGGACCCAAAAAGTCATAATTACGCTCGAACGGTGATACACTTGTACATGCTGTGTATGGAGCGTCCACAGGGAAGCGAGAAAGTTGCAAACTTGTATTTGTATTATTAGTGAGAGCGAAAAGAAGGTCATGCATGCTTATGTTAGGCAGGTATTGAGCCTCTCGTGACGGATCTCATGCACATAAATGCATATGTCCATTTAACTTTCATCATTCTCTACAAATATTTTATAAAAATACCCTTAATTGCCTTTACATATAGTGCCGTTAGATCCTAGGCAGTGTCCTTTAAGTACTACTACGAATGAACTACTACACTTTCTTTGACTTTGCATCGAGTCTTGCAGAATTTACAAGCCTTCCGGAATCCGGGCTTTATGCTACCGTCAGTGTACCGACGATTAGAATCCAAGTTTTACTGAGATAATCTTATCACATCCTGCTTACCAGGTTAGTTTAAAAGCTTGAGTCCATAACACTCAAGCCATTTTTTTGTGCTTCATTTGATTTGTTTTTAAATGTGTTGGCAGCATTGCATGCACTGAGAGAAATGCAAGTCAAAGTAGTAATAACATCCAGAGTAAATTGTTTCATATATTTTTGGTTAAAATTATGTTTGAGTATTCTTACCAAAAACAATAAACTTAAAACAAGCAGGGCAGCAAATCTTTAGAATTTTCTTGCAAGGTTCGCTTTGCGGCCCGTATGTTTGGCAGCACACAAGAAAGTCGAGGTGCGGTTTTTTTTGACATGCCAACATATGCGGGCTCGAATCAGATTTGCGAGACCTTCATCGGTAGATGGGCAATAAGGATAGGCACCTTTTCAGACGTAAAAAACGCGACCAGAAAAGGCGCGAGCGAGCGGATACAGAGCTGTGCAGGAGAGCAGGAGCGACGTTAGGAAAATCAACCAAAATTTCAAGCGTCTGGCTGAAGGATTTAGTACCGGTGCGTCTTTCTGCAGAGATGCAGAGGGAAATATGGTTAGGGTCACATTCAATCGGCTCAAGAAAAACAAAGTTGCTGGCGTAGAAGACCTGCATGTAGAGTTGTTCAAGACTGGCAGCAATGAGTTAGTAAGGTGCATGCACCAGCTCTTTCGCATAATATGGCTAGATGATAGTATGTCCCTTGTTTTCAAACTTGGTATTCTCTGCCCTGTCCGTCGATTATGAAGCAGCAGAAGATGAGGGATTGCGTATATGCCGCATTATCTGAGTTCGGTATCCCTGCACAGTTGGAGCGACTTCGAGCGAGGCTTCAGACAAGGCGATGGCAACTCGTGCGAACTCTTGAACTCTATGATGGAGACTGTGTTGCGAAATACATCTGTGCGGGACTTATAGGAGTGTCTAGAGCAAGATAAAGTATACGTTTTCTTCGAGAAGTGAGACGCTGCTTCGTATATTGTCAAGTATGCCAATAGATGCTACTTTGGTCTCAATAGTCAAATGAGTAGTAGACACCACTCTCGCCAGACGAAACTAACACTCTAAATGAAGTATGGGTGATGACGCAGTCTGTGAGCACACCAGGTACATTTTGTATCACCGATTGTTATCGGTTAAGGCCTTTAAGATAAACTAAGCAACAACATTATGAGCACTACAGTGCATACTGCTGCCTGTTACATGTATTCTAACAAAACTGTTATGCTCTTCTTCCATCGATTACAGTGTATAATGAGCCAAAGCTCAAACACACACACACACACACACATATAATACACGGCTAATGTGTTGGCATGTGTCAGACGTGCATCAAATGCAGACAGCAATGCAGAGAGCTGGTGGTAACGGACTGAAAGAGAGGGAGAGGAAGAGGGGGGGAGAGAGAGAGAGAGAGAGAGAGCGAGAAGAGCAGGGCGCAATGGTAATGCAAAAAAATTGCACGATGATGGGCATTAGGCATGGAAAACTGTAGCTGATAGAGATTCAATCTGTGCGTCAGCCCTTTTTTTGTGGCACAGCCTGTACCCAGTACCCTCTATTGTCTGCTATATCAATATGGCCTGAAGGTCATGGTCAGGTCATGCCCCAGACCATAGCCTGGAGCGCGCCCAACAGGCGCCAAACAGTGGGCCAAAGCTTTGTGGCGCAGCCTGTCACCTGCAACGTTTTGTGTGTGTGTGCTGTGTGTGTGTGTGTGTGTGTGTGTGTGTGTGTGTGTGTGTGTGTGTGTGTGTGTTCCTCTGGCGGATGTCGGCGGTCGGTGGTCGCCTGATTTTTGCTGAACCTGTGAACTTGATTAGCGGTTGTTCATTTGACTAAAGTTTTTGACGTATAACGCGGCGTTTTTGGCGTTTGCGTTTGCGTTGGCGTCAGCGTCGGCGTCGGCGTCAACGTCAGCGTTTTCGCTGTAATTGTTGTTATTGGTATTTGAGTGATTAGCTGCATTGGTGTTTTTGCTGTTGTCGTCGTCGTCGTTGTTGTTGTTGTTGTTGTTGCCACATCATTACATTTACAATACATTTTATTAGCCTTTTTTGATTATTTTAGCCTCATGTTTTCACTGCTCATGTCAGGGCTATTTCAGCTCTTCAGTTTGTTGTTGTAAATGCTACCACATGCGCTTTGATGTTGTTAATGTTAACCGCTTATTAAATATAAACACAACAAGCGTAAATAAACTGCATAAAAGAAATTTTATAAACAAATTTGTGTGACTTTCGTTGCAGTTGTTGTTGCTGTTGCTGTTGGTTTTGTTAGTCATTTGGCTAATTTAAAATTTAATTACGCATTGCCGGTGAAAGTGTTCGATCATGATATTAAGTTTTAATGCATCTCTGTGGACCAACTATATTGCTAGTATGTAACAGGCAGAAGGGGGCGTGGCAGACCATATGTTCCATGGCCAATAATGGTCAGGAGCAATAGTCGAGTCGATAAAGACATGTCTGTCGAACTATGTCGATATCTTACCCCCTTCCCCCATGACAGATTTTCGCGGTTTTAACCCACACCATAAAAGCGTTCCAGTTAAAACTTGGCACAGTTACGCACACTGTGCATGTGTAATGTAAATATGATTCATATCGGATAAGAACTTTAGAAGATGTAATTTTTTTCACTTTTTGCAGAAAAGTTAAATGTTAACCAAATATGGTAAGTAAACTCATGTTAGGCTTATAAACCAAAAAATGTCCTTTTTCGTAATGATCCTGTGCTTAAATTCAATAGGAAACCCTTTGAAGACATGCCCAACACAAAAACAACGCTACACCTTCCTCTTCCTCATCATCATACTAAGACCAGCTGCAGTTATTGGTACAGCCTGTTTAACACGTTCTGCATTGGCCTCTTCTATTTGCTATGTCGGGAATGGCGTCCAAGAGTAGGAGTAACATTGGTCAAAAACACAAAACCAAAGAAAGGGATTCTAATGTCGCAGAGGCTCCACGAGCTGCTGCCTGGTTAGCTGCTCTCATCTCCTTTCGCCACAAGTATTTTGGACTCATATGCGTTTTCAGGGTTTGGTACCATATGTATAGGATCTAGCAAATGGCTTGGATGTAGTCTACTCTAAAGTTGACGACCGCCGTGAGCGTATAAAGGACTTTGATTGGCCATCTGTTGAACTGGCGGATGCCGCTAAACTGTTTAGAGCCGACATAAGGTGAATGTCCCTTAATATAGCTACCATTGGGCAAGGCGCGATCATATGTACGGAATTGTTGGCAGTAGATTACGCAACCGTAATCCTGCAGACAACTGAACACTATCGGGAGATAAGAAAGGAACAGTAAACACCTTTCAAGGGAGATCGATATGTGCAGAAACAAGTATAATGGTATTTTCAAAAAGTTACTCGATTCTGTACCGAGGATTCTTCGTATACAGATGCAAAGGGAGATCTAAAGCTATGAAGCAAACACTGGTATAATGCCGCCTCCGGAGTTTACTTTTCGACGTGCCCAACCACAGTTAATGTGAGTGTGAGAAACCTGCCGCCTTACCATGGGCGTCACATTCGGCCTACCTGCAGTGCTGTTCGAGACTCACGGCAATGTAGTTGGTAGGGTGCATGCCGCAATTAATTTTTTTGTCGGAATGTCAGAAACGGAACTGCGTTACAATAATCCGTCTGGCTACATCTCAGGCAACCGGTTCAAGCTTTCCTGAAGCTCTTCAAAAACTGTCAATGAAACAAAGTGTGACTACGAAAAGTAGCTATATCTTATAAATCTGTTGCACGTTTCCAAGAGCTGCTGCATTAGAGCCGATATGGTAAGGATCGTGGGAAAAACCCCGTTGCAAATCTTATTTATTGAATTATTTAAATGAAAATAAAACAAAAGCAGAAAAAAAATATATGCAATGACAACGACAAAAAACCAAACAAAAAGCAATTATTATAATGAAGACAAAACTGGCCAGACATGTAGAGTGCGAGGTGATTCACCCAAAACTCAGGCAAAGTCGCTTTTAATCGCACGTAATGAGCGGCCGGCCCGAGGTATGCCGCAAACGGCAACGTGCGTATCTCGTGCCGGCAAAGCGGACCAGCTGCACGTACTCCAACATAGCTGGCATGGTCTAAACCTGGTTCAAGCTCAGAGCTCCAGACCATTAGTATGCAAGTCTAGGCTCCAGTCAAAGCTAATTTAATAGTCGTAAAAATAAAAAAAAGCATATACTAAACGGCGTATGGAAACTCCAAGTTGTTGCTGTGATTTCAATTTCACTGCGGTTGGCAATGTTGCCCAACGGAAATGACAAAAGCAACAATAACAATGGATATACGCAATTAACGCAGGATATTTGGTGCAACCACAGAAGCTCACACTCCTTGTATACAATATTGCCACATCTTTGATGGCTTTTCGAATACATATACATATATCATAAATCAAATCCGCGCTTTTCTCAGCTGAGCGGAGCGGAGCGGAGCTGGGTCAACGCTGGAATCAGTTGGGGTAGAGCAAGAACTGGCTAGAGCTTTAACCGGTTACGCTTATGGATAATATATATGCAAGCTTTGTGCGCGCGCCAACTGAGTCAGCGTATAGGTGTTGAGGGGGGTTGCCGGTGTGTTGGGTGTGGTGTTTCCCAGGGGGAAAACAATCTGAACTTGTTAGCGATTTACAGTGCTATGCACTTGAATGGGAACACCGACTGGAAATTGCAATGCAAATGTGTTTAACGAATAACAGAAAAGAACGCTTGGCGAATAGAATTTCACAAAAATAAAACGATGCACCAACTGAAATGCCCATAGATGGAAAAACATCTATATAAATAGTTCTCAAATGAGCATTTCAAAAAGCCCACTTTGTCGGGATCTTCTTCTTCTTTTTAACTGGCCATAACAACCCGTGTTATCGGGTTACGGCCTGATGTAAATACATTCTTTCGTTGGAATTGTGGTTTTACGTGGTGGGTCCCAAACCCTACGCACAACTCTTTTAAGGCCTACTGTCATTGTTAGTCGCCTCATACGACAAGCTTTGACCTGCTGTGGTGGTATTCTCTAACCCGCTCACCACACGGGGTCGGGATCAGTCATGAAAAAAGGCCAAACAAATTCTTACATCACGGCGTACATTGCCTCAAAATTACAGTAAATCTGCTTTCCAGCGCCGTTGAGACTATCACTCCGTCTTTACACAAGCTACGTGTCATATATGAGTGTCTACATATCACTTCATTTCGAATCTTTAAAATGTGTGCTAAATTTTCAAAAAAAGAACACCCTAAAAACTTAAAGTTGTGTGTTTTTATTGCACGAGGGTTGCCTTTTATAATTTGGTAATAGATAAGAAGAGCACAGACATTTCATCAAAAGCGGTATGCACTTTTGCCTACGCTTGGACACAAAGGATGTGTTTTAAACGCAAGAAGCGTTGGTCTTCAGGTTTGGGAAAACGTTGATCTCGCAATTTTTTATTGATAAAAGAAATCATTGGTTGCCAAAACTGTACTATACGCCGAATTAACCATGAATTTGACATTTTGGATGCTTAAAAAGTTGGTATAAAAAAAAAGTACCCGTTTTTGGCGTTTGGTTTTATTTTAATTCTCCTTAAATCTTTGGCAAACTAAACTTGTGTACCATTTAGAATTGAGCGTCTCATGTTTATTTTATGGTCTGGTAGCTATATCTCCAGTTTTTGAGCAGAAGCATAAAATCAGTTCACGCACAGTTTCGAAGTTTTCAAGCAAAATAACAATTTTTAGACGACCTTCACGAAGGTGAGCGAACAGTAGCCACTAATAAATTCTGAAAACCACCTTTTCGAATGTCAAAAGTCAAATTAAGCTCATTGATGCGCTCTCGTTGATATAAAATCACAGTCCATTTTTTTGCCGTGTTAAACTTTTCAAAGTTGTCTTTATATGGTCAGTTGAGAGGAAGAAGAGACCACTACAAAATACCGAACTTCACGATGGAAATGAATTTAGATAAATGTTCAAAAAAGTTTATTTTTGCTTAAACTTTGGTAACTAAACAACTTTCAGCATTTTTCATAGCAGAAAATTTATGATTTTGTTAAATTTTTAAAGCTTCAGAAGGCATATAGACGTCACAGTTGGAGATAAGATCCGCTAGCTTCACTAGTTGCATTAACTAACCATAGAAGCAGTTATCGCTTATATGCAAGTAACTTGTATATCAACAAGTTTCCGAACTGGAGAGACGACATTTAGATCTGGGGAATCGCCTTAAAGTCCAGCAAATCAATGGATGTAAATATTACGATAGGCTCCGGAGTTACTGCAAACAGCTGGCTAATCGCCCAAGCCCATGACATACTGAAAGGGCATCTCAACGAGCTTTGCCTTATGAACTTATACTTCTGGAGTACACGCCGTAACGGCACTGGCAGTGACTTCATATCGTACAACAATAAAAAAAGTAACAAGTTTCTTTATAAAATATTGTTGAATTCCTGTTTATCCAGAAAAAAACTGGATTAATAGTTATCAGTCAGCTATAACTGGCAAGACCAAAAAACAAATGATGATCAATGTTACAGCGAAAAAATATAAACTGTAGCCAAAAAACGAACGATTTACGAAGAATCACACATCGATAAAGCAGAAAAATCGTTCTATGTCGTAACTTTAGGGCAGCGGCAGCAGAGTAACTTAGAGACTAAAAAAAGAAAACAAACAGCGAGATTTTCAAGAGAGAAAGGAAAAAATCTCTTACAAAATCTCGCTCGAAATCAGAATGCATTATAATATGAAGAAAGTAGCTTAGGGTTGCAGGCAAGATAACTTGCGGGCGATATTACCGTGAACACAAACGGTACGAGATACAAATCTCACGGCCTCGCTTTAAAATCTCGCTTCGTGTAGCGCCTAAGTATTTTTTCCAACATCAAAAATAAAACATTAAAAAAAAGTGGAAAAAAAATAAAAAATTGTAATAAAGTTTAAAAAAACGAAATAAAACTCTTGAATGCTAAACAGAACTAAAAAGTTTAAATAATTTTTAATATAAGAATATATGTTATTAACTAGAAAATGAATAGCATTGTAAAAAAAAAGAAGAGCAGCTGGCATAAAGTTATTAACGAAAAAATTAAAAGCATTGTGAAAAATCGATATAAGTTGTCATAAGTATTTGATTGGGATGATTTCTAAAAGTAAAGCTTCTATGAAAATAGGATAAAAAAGCACCCCACGCTTTTTCACAATGCCTTAATTTTTGCACTTGCTACCAGCGAACTGCTCTCGCTTCGATTGATTTTGAATCGATACTCAACTTATCTTCTTCCGATTGTGAGGTTTAATACTCAGCTCAGTATGTCGCCGCATTTCCTGGAACTACTCTTTTTTTGACCATTTAACCATTTAAATTCTTTAAGAAAGCGTGAAAACCTTTTCAAACAACAACAACAACACAAATCTGTCCCTATTCAACTGTATATCAATGTACTTACGTATATTATGTAAACAATGAGCTCAAGTTTTCACCAAGAATTTGAATTATCCAACATTTGTTTAACATTTTGTAATCTTTTTTTTTTTGGTTTTTACGCTTAAACATTCTTAGAAATGTGCGAATTCAGAGAACTTTGAAGTGCAGTGGTTCTACCCATAAATTTTGATTTACACAGTTCAACTATATTTTAGGCTCCGTGTTCTCCATACCAGATTCTGGTATCCACTCGACTATTGCTCCTGACCATTTTTGCCCATGGAACATATGGTCTGGCACGCCTTCTTCTGCCTGTTACATACTTTGTACAAATCTATAATACCCTTTTACACTTTGTGTACAGGGTATAATCATAATCGAATAAATTTAGCTTTGTGACTACCACGATGGTATTGCGTTTTATCTGTCTTATCACTGGTGAATGTTCCAAATTTGTTTCAACAAATTTGCTTGCTGCAAAGCCTAAAAAACAGGAGGTGCAACGATCTGCGCAGATGTTGATTTCACAATTGGAAAAGAAGCGAAACAATTTACGCAGCTACAAGTTACGAAGCAGCAATACTAGTTTTGATATTTCCAGCTACATCAAAAGCAAAAAAATGTAATAAAAAATATTAAAAAACCGGAACACCAGCAAACTGACGTTTTGTTATTAGAAATTGATAGTAAAACAGTTCTAAAAAAACTAATTTCGAATCAACCAAATAAAAGTTCGTTTTCATCAAGAAAGACTCAAGACTCGTACCACTCACGAACGAACATCTGGACGCTTTCCACGAAAATATAAAACAATTGCTAGCCGATAACACAGACTTTTGTATGGCTTGGAAATCGATTGTTAGCATTGTTTTTGTTTTCAAGGCATTTTGGCTAACAAATGTCGTGCAACTTCCCAGTGCGCGAAGAGTATAAGGTTACGAAGGCAGGAAGAAAAAAAATCGATAGTACTATCGATAGTATTGAATCTTATCGAACCGATAGTACTATCGATAGTTTTGCACCTCTACTGCCCAGTACCGTGACCCAAAAAGATCTATGAAAAATTAACGGGAGTTCGTTTCAGAAAATGTACACAGAAAACGTGTCTTCGATAAAGTTGAAATGGATCATGTATTATATCAAAAAATGTATGCAGAATGTTAAAACATCACCAGCAATAAGATTTGAGACGAATGATATTTCTAAAGTGATTCGTATTTCCTTGATTATCGACAGTTCGATAAACACCAGATGGCTCTCATATGATGGAAGGTTAAAACGTTGCGGCCAATTCAGGTATTTCTTTGCGAAAAGAGAAGGAACTGTCTTTGAACCGATTCGATTTTGTCAGCGTACATCTATCTATATATACAAAAATTAAGCCTCAAAAATTATGTGCTCGCTAAACTGGAAAACGCGTGGACCGATTTCAACCAAATTTTCACACATTTTAGACAGTATTAGGTAGAAGGTTTTTGTGAAGTTTGCTTGAAATTCCCCACCCACACAGATTTGCTAATTTTTAATAATCTGAGGAATGAATACAGTTAAAAAAATTTTCAACCCATCCACCTACCCACACAAACACACCCTGACACCAATTTTTCCTTAATTTTTTAACATTCCAACGAACATTAAATTTATAAAATTACATTTTCTTTTGCATAGTCTGTGTTTTTTAAGATATTATTTTTGAAGTTATTATTTGATCGAAAAAATAAGTAGAAGCTATCATATTTAAAGAGGTCACATTTTTTGCATTGCTAAAATAATAATTACTTAGATACGTATTTCTCCTTTTTTCCAAGTATTTTCTTGACAAATCGCGCATTTCATATTTTCGGTCAGTCGTGGAACTTGGTATTTCTGCATTTTCTTAATTTTCGTAGTAATTTTTCTTCATTTTCGATTCCAAATTTATTTAGTTTTTCTTCTTCAGATTTTAATTTTATATAAAACAAAGAAGGACTGACGATATGAAAATATTTTTGTCTTGAATGAATTCACAACTGTAGCGTGGAATTTTACCGAAAAAATCGGTCATATTTGAATGTTGTTTTGCCCGTTCCGAATATGAATTTACTGACATCACCTCTCGAACTAAATTGCATCGAATATTAATGAAAATATAAAAAAAAACACTTTTTTTTTAGAATTGTAATTTAAAGGTCTTTACTTACATCGAAAATGTTACAATGTTAATGGGCAAGACTAACGAAGCTTCGGAATTCACCTTTATGAATTTCGTAAAAATTATCCGTTTTTTAGATATCAACGCTTTTTTTGTTTACATAAAAGAACTATCCAACTTCACTCGATGTTTCAAATTTGTTGTTATCAATCTTCACGCCATCGACTTTTTTTTATCAAATTTGATTATAAACTTTGGCGAGGAAATTGAAGTAAAAACGTAAGTGAAAGTAGAAAAAACTTTCAAAGTAAAGAAAGGTTTTTTCGTGGAAGTAAATTATAATGAATTTATTTATCAAAAAGAGTTTTTTGCAGAATTCTCTCGAGCGGTTTCAAAAGACGAATTTGGCCATCGTTATTGACTAATATCTTTTTATTCCACAAAGTGAATGAACAACATATGAGATAAACATATTAGCATGGGACCGTCGATTTGACAAAAAGTGAAAATAAAAGTGCATTTTGTGTAGTAAAAATAAAATGCAGTGTGATAAAAGTGGAAAATTTTAGTTTTTACATTTTTGTGTATGAGCAACGCTGAAAAAAATGAAAAATTATTGAATTTTTGTTGTTTACTTCGTCAAAATATAATCGAATGCTTAAAGAATTGTGCATTTTATACATATTTAACTCATAGAATTTGCTGCCTGTAATTCGCAGTTGCACGTAATGCTTCTCTTTTGACGGCATAATGTCCTAAAAACAGAGACACAAAGTGTCTTTCAAAAGAAGTTATCTTTAAATTATTACGGTAGTCATCTGTGTGCCAACTATCTGCCTAGAATAGGATAATTAAAGAAATGATTTGTTTTTACTGTTTCACAGCACAACTGTTTTTATAGTAGAAGTTATAGAACCGATAAAACTTCTTAAATAACTTGCTGAAGGTTACAGTCTTGCATTTTATTAATTATGAAGCAGGTATAAAACTAACTCAAAAATACGTTAAAAGTGGTTAATTTCGATTCGCAACTTATGTTTAACACAATCGATATATTTTAATCGACAATATATCATTTTATATCAAAAATTCATAATTTTTATTTTTTTTTGCCATGTTAATTCTCGAATGAAGCTAATGAAGGTGATCTGATCATTAAATATGAAGTCCTAATAATTTTAGAAAATTATAACATAATTATTCATGTTTTGGGAAAAAACATTTTTTTTAAAATCAATATAAGGAAAAAAAATTACAAATTTTATTTTGGATGATGGAATGACGAACTCTTTTTGTGCGTATGCATGAAGAAGCTCCTAGGAGAAAGGTCTTCAATGTGGTTGTCGAAGGGAAGCGACGAAACGCAGATCATGTCTCCGTTTCTAGGACCACACTAGCTAGAGACTACACTAGCTACCTTTGGTATCACCAATTGTAATAGGCTCGGGCAAAGCAGAGACGCCTGGAAGAGAGCTTTACATCAGGCCGTCACCCGGTAACGGATTGTTATGGCCAGTTAAATATGCAAGTAAGTTCACCACTACGTCAAATCCTGGAAAAGGCAATACCGTTAAGGGTTTACGTATGTGCTTCACCGTCTGAGTTCGGTATCCTTGCAAAGTTTGTGCGACTATACAGAATGACGTTGAGCAGCACACGAAGCTCCGTCAAAGTTGGGAAGAATCTCCTAACCTTTTGATGACCAGCGAGGCTTCTGACATGGCGATGCCCTTTTCTTCCACTTTAACTTTAAACTGTCATGGAGAATGAGCTGCAAAAGCCTGAAGTACATTGCAACGGGACCATATTGAACTATAAGTGTAGGCAGCTACTGGCCTACGCAGATTGGATTGCTATTGAATCAGATTCTACCAGGTTGGGTCTGGCTGTAAATAAGAGCAAGACGAAGTATATGTATACTTCAAGTATAGAGTCCCCGCGGTTGGATGTTTGATGTTGAAATCTATAATTTTCATGTTGTCAAGGATTTTGTCTATCTCGTCAGCATGGATATCAACCGGAGAATCAATCGCCAAGTAGGCATATGAGTTATTGAGTCCACTCTCGCCAGACGAATCTAATACTATAACACGGTCATCCTTCTCGTTTTCTTTATGGCGCTGAAGCATGGTTAATGAAAAAGCCCTTGGAGTGTTTGAGCGAAAAGTACTCCATAAGATCTATGGCCTTTACACGTTGCCAACGAAAAGACGATCTCTATGAGCTCCACGACGACATTGACATAGTTAAGCGGCTCCGCTGGCTAGGCTATGCTGTGCGTATGGATGAAAAAGCTACTACTAGAAAGGTTTTCATTGCGGTTGTTGAAGGAAGACGAAGAAGGGCCTGATCATGTCTCCTCTGGAAGAGCCAGGTAGTGAGCACACTAGCTTCCTTTGCTATTACAGGTTGTAGAGGGCGCGCGTAAAGCAGGTGCGCTTGGAGGAGTGCTCAACATCAGGCTGTAATCCGTTAAAAGGTCGTTATGGCCAGTTACCAGTAAACCTCTTTTGAGAAGCGGAATAATGAATGAACGTTTCCATTACCTGTCACATCGTAAAAATATTTTACTAAAGCAAAACCCATAGACATGCAGTCTTGAAAAGCAGTTACACTTCAAGGGTTGGACTTTATGACTCTTCCGGTAAGGAAAACGCAGACTGATTTTTAATTCGATGTGAAGCTAAGGATCTCTCATTTTACCTAAGCGTTTGAACACTCTGTGATCAGTAGATGTCATATATTAATTAACATGTTTGCAGAAAGCAAAATTTGGTTGCAGTTTGTAGGAGGAGGGGTCTTAAACTGGTACATTATCACTTATATCTTTTAAAGTTTGCATCCGATTAACAATTTTCACGTTACTTATGCACAGTAACAGCATTCATAACTGTGCCAATTATCAATCTTATAGCTTTTATGATGTAACCGGCCTAATTCTGTCACAGAGGAAGTGGGTAAGATATCAACATGATTGGACAAACTTCATCTGCGTCCTATCTCTTATAAACTTCAAGATCGAGGCGCCAAAGAGAAGACGCTTATGGCTATATTGACTCGGCTATTGCTTCTGCCCATGGAAGTTATGGTTTGTCATGCCTCCTTCTGCCTGTGTATTGTATCGTAAATCAAATACCTAAAAAGTATATAACATTATGATTTAACACGATTTTG
The DNA here is from genome assembly GCA_035041775.1 of Chymomyza caudatula. Lineage (NCBI taxonomy): Eukaryota > Metazoa > Arthropoda > Insecta > Diptera > Drosophilidae > Chymomyza > Chymomyza caudatula. Next base: position 1,196,314 of record JAWNKW010000205.1, read on the forward strand.
ATGAGCTTATCCATAAGAATTATCCTTCAGGACGCCACTGTTCAAGTGCTATTAATTTAGAAACACCCACTCACACAGATAGCTAGTTACCCAGCGGACCAACATACGTTATCGAAAATCTCGTAAAATGCTCGCATGCGAGCAAAACACGTGGGTTACAGTATTGGCTCTCAAAACACTCGCATACGAGCTTTGAAACGAGTATTTTGCGATAAAAATGCGACCAGCGTACCGTCACACGCGCTCGCCCCGTAGAATACGCCTTGTTTGGAGGGTTCTCATTTCTTTTGCTGGTCAAATAATGCGGTCACCCATTCATTAAAATTACATACATTAATTAAGTGTTGTGTTCAGTGTAAAATTGAATTTTTAATAGACAGGTATTTACTAATTTGTTTTACTTATATTTGTATTTGTGCAGCCAATCCCAGCAACAAATGTTGGACCATAGAGTTGTAACCACCCCAGTTGGCATTAAAAAGCAATATTAATAAAAAAAAACAGTCTTTTGTTGGGAATAAAACAAAGGTCTCGCACACTATTTCTTGAGTGTCTTTTTTGATATCTTTTGCTAGCCATTTTTGATATTGCTACCGGTTATACTATTTTTATTCAAAAAACGTATCACGTTTAATATTGTATTTGACCCGTAAGAAATGTGATAAAAGTATATTTTTAAATATCAAAAATGTCTCTCAAGAAATATCAGAAAAGTCTCGTAAAAGATATCCTAAAAGGCTCGCAAGAAATAGCTTTTGCGATATCTTTTGCGAGATTTTTCTGATATTTGATACCGATTTGATAACGAGTCAAAAGAGATATCGCCAAATGCTCGTTAACAATATTTCTTGCAACACACGTATACAATAGCTTTTGCTGCCAAAAACTGAACGACATATGAATCTTATTCGTATATTTTTCGCATCTAAATACGAGCGTTGTGTCGGTTAAGTCTCGCATTTCACTCGAATGCGATATCATATACGAGCGTTTGGTCCGCTGGGTATACACACACACAAATATGCATCTGTCTGATTGTGGGAGGGGCAGTAGATCACTCTAGTGGGTTAAAAATACAGTACAGTAAGGCATTTTTCAAATTGAAAAGTGACCAGAAAACCGCAAAGTTCTTAACTACCTCTATTTATCGACGCACATAATAGATGCATCAGAGACCTGTCCATTTAAGCTCGGAGCGCAGTGAAGAGGCAGGGGCAGCAAGTGCAATCAGCAGCCACAAGCTACGCAGACTACGCACATGTCCACATGGCAAGTGTCGCGTCCTTTGACCAGTGGCAAGCCAGTGCAGTCTCTCAGGCCAAATTGCGCACCGGATGCATGGCAGCAATGGCCAAGCACCCAAGGCAGCCAAGTTAGCAATACGCACAAAAGTAGCAACAAGCCCCAAAGGCAGACGCATGTGAAACCTACAATTTGATTATCGGAATGAGAATTGCAGCACTTGGCAAGGCCTGCTCACAGACGCTCAAACCTCTAGGAATTGCTATGTACCTCTAGTCATCGTTGTGCTGTTACCCTAGCTGTGGCTGACCGTTGGCCATTGCCTTTGTCGCCGGAGACAGAAAACAAAAGTCACACTGCGTAATACACTTGTTGTGGCCTAGTCCTAGGCACAAGCGTGCCACCCTATGCCCCCACTTAGATGCCCCAAAGTCCCAAGTCCGCGCTGAATTTGTCAACATGTGTAGCTGTCTGTTTTAATGGTCAATTTCTCACTCTAAATGGCTTGATGCATGCAACAAGGGTAGGGGCAAATTGTTGGCATTGTTGTACCCCACTTGGTATAGGCATATGGAATATGCTTGATGAGATGAGTCAACTATGTGTAGCAAGCAAGCGCCATGATAGCAGAGTATCTAATCGTCATTGGTATCTTTTGTAGCCTATAGCCTATGTGCCGACTTGATCTGACATTTTGCATCTATAGTTGGTTTTCGACAGATATAGACGTGCTTTGGTGGGCTTGACAGTTTTTGGCTGTTGAAAATAAATGCATCAAAGAAATATGTATGAAAAAATCTTAAGAGCTCCAGCGCACTTGGTGCAAGTTCTTCACAGGAAAGCTAAGCACATGTTAAGAACGATGCCCGCACTGGGAGCACCAGTACGTCAACAACACCTGATGAAAACGTTGAAGCTGTAAAGAAAATTGCTATACAGAATCGACGAATCAGTATTAGAGAAGTTGCTGAGGATGTTGGAACATCGGTTGGGTCCTGTCAAGCAATTTTTTCGGATATTTTGAGCATGAAACATGTGACAGGTTTTTATGCAGTTGTTAGTGAATGTTTTAGTTGAAGGCTCTCGGAACCAATTTATATTGTGTTTGGATATATATGAATATTTTGAATATTTTCCCTGCTGAATTTCTCAAACAAACAGTATGGCAGTAACTTGAAATCGAAAAACAAAAAAATACTTTTTGCTACTTTTCAAATTTTCATCATCGTTATAATCGAAACCTCTGGGGTTGAATGAAGATTAAGAGCATGATTAGAGTTGAGTTGTTCTAAACGTTGTTGTCTCCACCCTCTTCCCGTGCTGAGAACACAAATTTCTACGTGCAATCAAAATTTTCCAATAAATCGCTTTGAAAAATTAAATTTAAAAGCTATTCAAATTCCTTGCTATCAGAAGTAAAGTGGAAATACGAGGGACTACGAAATTGGACACAAAGTCAAACTGAAAACACAATAAATTGTTTACTTAAGCACTATTGGGATATCTATTCCATACTTTTGATGGGTAATATCTAATTGTGCGCTTTGAGGGTAAGATCGATCAGATGGTATTACGCTTGGGTGGTGTTACGCTTCTTGGTGCTGTGTTAGCAGCGTGCAGGGATATGTTAGGTTGTTCTGGTTTATCCACTCTTCGTAATGCGGCCGCTAAATGGCGTCACATTATGCCAATTTGTAGAGAACACACAGTTGAATCTGCCCCGTGGCGGCTCAACTTTGTTATACTCTACTTTATTGCCCCGAATTAAGCAAAAAAAATGTTTAGCAGTCTCCGCATTTGATAACCACCTTTTATATCCAGAGGCGCAAGCATATACACGTTTCGTTGCGACAAAGCAAGTTTCTTGCATGCAGCATTTCTCTTCTTTTTTCAACATTCCGAAAAGAAAATGTGAATCTAACGCATTTGCGGCCAGTGCGGGCTTGTTGCAGCAGCAGGAGACAAAAATGGACCTGCAACATTTGGTGGCTTGTGGCGGAAGTGTGACTGCAAAAAGGAAGTAGTTATCGGGCAGACAGTGGGCTCAGAGCAAGCAAGGACAACAGGATATGCTTAGAAAGCCAGCTACAAGCTAATACTGTTGTTGTTAGAGCCTTTGGTCTTTGCTCTTGTAATGGGCACATATCATTTACAGATGTCGCAACAATTTTACATAAAAATGTCAACGAGACAATGCCCATCCATGATTACGATGATGATGATGACGATGATGCTGCTGCTGATTATGACCTTTTAAACGCTTTCCCAGTCAGGAAATGCATTTTCATTTAGCGGCGGAAGTAACTGCAAATGAGCTTTTAGTTTTCCACACTTTCTCTCTTATTTTTTGACCATATTGGCCATACACACACACTCGCATACCAATTTGCAATTTGCATTTCCGGCTAGCCATAGGCACACGCACGCCTAGTCAGTCCGGGACGCAAGCGACCCAGCACCCCACACTCCACCTGTTGCTTATATGCGGCAGATCCTAAACTCAAGTCAATCAGTTACCACATTAGTAGACTACGGAAATATGCGTCTGCTCGATGAGGCGCGTAAATTTGATTTTAATCCAATTATCATTCACTTTGTATTAGATGAAGGTGCCAGTTCTCATCAGGGAATTAATTACTGTACTTTAATTAAATGCTTCATAAATAATGGTAATGCCTTCCTCTTTTATATCAATTCCAACCGGTATTTTACATATACTCTAAATATCCCTTAAGGAGTAACAACGGCCTTCAATAAGCGCCTCTTTAGATAAATAAAAACCGTAGTTAGCGAAATCCAATCAATCCAGTCTTAACGGTTGCGTAAATAAACAAAATTGCCAAATCTCTTCTTCTTTTTAATTGACCATAACAAAACGTTGAAGTGTTACGGCCTGATGTATAGCCATCCTCCAGGCGTCTCTCCTTTGAGCGTGCTCAAAGGTAGCAAGTGTGCTCACAGCATGGTCATTCGAGTGGAGGCATGGGCTGCACCTTCCTTCAACAACCGCACTGAAGACCTTTCTCGTGTAACTTTTTCATGCACACGCCAAACGTGACCTAGCCAGCGGAGCCGCTGGATTTAAATTCGCTTGACATGTCGTCGTAGAGCTCATAGAGTTCGTCGTTCTATCGGATGCGGTAGTCATTGCCAAAGCGTAAAGGCCATAGATTTTATGGAGTACTTTTCGCTCAAACACTCCCACGGCATTTTCATCAGACTGTGTCATCACCCATGCTTCAGCGCTATAAAGCAATACGGGAAGGATGAGCATCTTATAGAGTGTTAGTCTCGTCTGGCGAGAGTGGTCTCTACTACTCATTTGCCTACTATGACCAAAGTAACATCTATTGGCAAGAGTGATCTCCATGCTGACATCTTCAATCCTTTACAACATCAAAAGTATAGTTTTCAACAACAGTCTGAGAATCCAACCTCTGTCTCTTTACTCGAAGAAGAGATATACTTGGTCTCGCTTAGTACGACCAATGATATCGACATCATCTGCGTATGCAATCAACTGGACACTCTTATATAACATACCCGTTCCTATTTAGTTCGGCCTTTTGCAACACACTCTCCATCACAAAGTTGAAGAGGTTGCAGGACACCCATGCATCAGCGCCATAAAGCAAAATGGGAAGGATGAGCATCTTATATAGAGCGATTCTCACATTCTTCAGTTGAAGAGGCTGCAGTAGAGGGCATCGAATTGTCTGAAACCTCGCTCGGTATCAAAAGGTTCGGAGTGGTGCTTTCCTACCTTGACGGACCTGCATGAGTTGCTTGACGTCATTCTGCAAAGTTTCACCAACTTTGCTGGGACACCGAACTTAGACAATGCCGCATAAACGCGCTTCCACAGCGGGCTATCAAATGCTGGTTTTCAATCTACAAAAGGATGGTGGGTATTGATTAGGCTTTCGGGAATCTCTACTATGATTTGGCGTAGCGTGAATATCTGTCAATGATGAATTTAGCAGACTCACTATTATGGTATTATCGAGCATGTTATCATCTAGATATATTCGAAGTCGACGTCAGCAGCTCTGTTGTTCTTGAGCCGCTTGGTTGCAAGCAAAGTTATCTGTACATGCGGCATTTATCCCCTAATCGCACGACATAAGGCAGAGAGGTGATCCCACAGCAATCTCTGTGTGTCCAGTGCAACATCTAACGGATCTCCCTCCGCACCTCTACAGGTATTATTTCCTAACGTCTAACGCTTGACTTTTTGGAAAACCTCCTAGCAACCAGTGTCCTGTTCCTCATCTTTATTTGGTAAGTAGAACCAAACAAACAAAAAATGTAACAACAACCCAACACCGAGCAAAACTTCAAACAGATATTTACTTTTTTAGCTCAAGTTTTAAACAATTATACTTTTTTTTCTCAACTAGAACAAAATACATTTTAAGGAACTCTTTTTCGATTGTTGCTTTTATTGTCGCCTATTGCAGCCAACTACATACATACAAACTCGAGCATGCAGGAACAACCATTAAACTGTGGAAGTTCTTTAGGATAAACTTCATCGCATATTGGGTTGCCTGCATCAGATTTCATTCAGGTAAGATCGAGCCCGCAAAAAATATACTAATAAATATTATTCATATATTATCCAATTTTTAAGCTATTACATACGTTATGTTTCTGCAGAGTTCGTAAATTCGTATAAATTCCGTGGATTGAACTTTTCATCAGAACAACTCATAAGGTCTGTAGTCGAAGTGCAAGTCTCACTTGGACCATCCGTTGGAGCAGATTCCTCGTGACACCGATGAACTCTTTTTCCAGACTCTTTAAAATGTTTCTCATCTTTAAATGAAACCGACCGACAGCGCACTTCTTTAGGGTTGGAGTGTTTGCTGGCTGAGATTGGTAATTTGCGATATAATGCTGATTAAAAGCTGGTTTAAGATAAAATAATAAAAATAAAAAAATGAAATAAGCTGGGACATCAGTGTTAATGTCAATATCATTTGCTTATAGTCCAATATTGTATTTCAGCCTTTCGCAACACACTCTCCATCACAAAGTTGAAGAGATTGGGCATCGACTTGTCTGAGGCCTCGCTCGTATCAAAAGGTAGTTGCACCGGCCGAACTCAGACACTGCGGCATATACGGATTCTCTCGACAGGCTATCAAATGCTGCTTTTGTTGTACCACTTGGTGTTCGTGGGTCTTTTCCAGGATTTGGCATAATCTAATCACCATCTGTATAATGGTGTACTTACCAGGACTGAAACCACACTGATAAGGTCCGATCAGTTCTTTCGCAAACGGCTTTAGTTCGCCCGATAGGGCCTTATATGCAATAGAAAGAAGAATGATACACCGTGCACCCAGAAAAAAAGACCTAAAATGTGCTAAAATGGCCTAAAATTTTAGGAAATTTGTAGCTAAGAAAAATGGAACTTAATTTTAGGACCTTCATTGCCTAAAAATATATCTAATGTTTTAGGCAATATTCGTCCTAAAAATAAGTTTATTGGGTACTAAATATTTATGAGAACCCGCATCATAGCTGAAAAGCATTAACCCAAGTGCTATACCAGCAGTGCTCCCTGTGAATCCACTACCAGATGTCCCTCTGCATGTGTACAGGAAGCTTTGACCTGCTGAGATGGTATTCTCTAACCCGCTCACCACACGCGGTGCGCATCTCTACAGGTATTATTTCCTTGAGCGTCTAACGCTTGACCTTTTGGAAAAACCTCCTAGCAACCAGTCTCCCTCGCCTCATCTCGATTTGGTATGTAGAAACAAACAAACAAAAAATGTAACAACAACTCAACACCGAGCAAAACTTCAAACAGATATTTACTTTTTTAGCTCAAGTTTTAAACAATTATACTTTTTTTTCTCAACTAGAACAAAATACATTTTAAGGAACTCTTTTTCGATTGTTCCTTTTATTGTCGCCTATTGCAGCCAACTACATACATACAAACTCGAGCATGCAGGAACAACCATTGAACTGTGGAAGTTCTTTAGGATAAACTTCATCGCATATTGGGTTGCCTGCATCAGATTTCATTCAGGTAAGATCGAGCCCGCAAAAAATAAACTAATAAATATTATTCATATATTATCCAATTTTTAAGCTATTACATACGTTATGTTTCTGCAGAGTTCGTAAATTCGTATAAATTCCGTGGATTGAACTTTTCATCAGAACAACTCATAAGGTCTGTAGTCGAAGTGCAAGTCTCACTTGGACCATCCGTTGGAGCAGATTCCTCGTGACACCGATGAACTCTTTTTCCAGACTCTTGAAAATGTTTCTCATCTTTAAATGAAACCGACCGACAGCGCACTTCTTTAGGGTTGGAGTGTTTGCTGGCTGAGATTGGTAATTTGCGATATAATGCTGATTAAAAGCTGGTTTAAGATAAAATAATAAAAATAAAATAATGAAATAAGCTGGGACATCAGTGTTAATGTCAATATCATCTGCTTATAGTCCAATATTGTATTTCAACCTTTCGCAACACACTCTCTATCAAAAATTTGAAGAGATTGTAGGATAGGGCATCGCCTTGTCTGAAGCATCGCTCGTATCAAAGGGTTTCTACACAACGTCATACTGCATAGTTGCGACAGCCAAGGTCGGACAGTGCGACATATACGGATTCCAACAACAGGCTATCAAATGCTCCTTTATAATCAACAAAGAGATGATGGGTGTCCATTTAATATTCGTGGGTCTTTTCCAGGATTTGGCATAGTGAACATATCTGTATAATGGTGGACTCACCAGGCCTGAAGCCACACTGATATGGTCCAACTGGTTCTTTCGCGAATGGCTTTAGTCTTTAGCACAATACGCTCTGTAGGATCTTATATGCAATAAAAAGCAGACTGAAACAAAGGTATTTAGCGCACACCGTGGGGTCACCCTTCTTGAGAATTGCCGTATTTAAGGGGGTGAAAGCCCATAAACAGTCTATGAAGTAATGCGGCTAATAGAACAGACACCCATAACCTCTTTGTCGATTATAAGCAGCATTTTATAGTCTGGAACGACGAAGAAGCTCCCAAGGTGAAAGGTCTTCTTACGGTTGTTAAAAAAAGCGACGAGTGGCTTAACCGTGCCTCCGTTGGAGGGATCAAGTGTGAGATGATGAGAAAGATTTATCTAAGAGAAGATTTGTCATTATCTCTTTGTCGATTATAAAGCAGCATTTAATTGCCCGGATGGATGAAGAAGCTCCTGGGAAATCGACAGTAACTCGAATTGCTTAAGACAATATTTAGGCAACAGTTGTGAAGGTTTCTGTAACGTTAAATCTCTGAAAAACAGCTGAATATAAAAACATACTTTTAATTTTGTTTTGGAGATTTCTTCAACAACAAATTTTCAGTTAGCATGAATAAAAAATAATTTGATTTCTTTTAAAGAATCTTAACACTTACTCCAAATGAGTTGAAGCAACAAGTATAAAATGCAATATTCTAATTGTAGACCCACTCGATGGATGCTGGAGTCCAGCTGACATGCCCCTTCTCTCAATAATTTAGGCGGGAGGAAGGCATATGTATTACAAGCTATGAGCTGTCTGCCGGCAAAGAGACTATATTTGCGTGGACACAACCTCGCTTATTGACGTTTGCAACAGAATCAAAAATAGTACCTTAAAATGTGCAAGCGTCAACAGACGGCACATACCTTGTATGTATACAATGGAACTACGTTGTTTTTATTACGAAAAAAGGCAAAAAAGAAGTTATACATGAAGTGCGTTAGCATGTAACGATAGAATGCTTAAAAGAAGAGATACATGAAAAGTTTTCATTGAAAACATACCCTACAGGCACTACATGCTTATTGCATTTCTTGTTAGGTGCTTCCAGAAGGCTTCTTTCGGAATGCGAAATGAGAAGGGAAACCCGAACGATTCACAAAGCAAAACTACATAAAAAAGGATGCGAGGCCATGCATGTGTTAATATGGAAGGAAAACGATAGAATTTGAAACCTACTTAGTAATTTTTTTGAAATTATTTTTCATGCACGTGACCCATTGTCACAATTCGGCGCTACCCCTCAGTGGTGACGTCAATGATGAACAGCGCCTTGTGCTATTTACCAATATCGCCCCAAGATCAATGCACAGATTAACCAGCCCGGCGTATACAATTTGATTTCCGTCACCAAAGATCACATTCTATTGACATTATGCAACTCGTGCTGAACTGTGGTATATGAAAAACTGTAGTACTCGCATACATATAAAGATACAACTTTTCACAATGCCCCCTGCCGTCGTCACTGGTCGCTGCCTCTGTTTCCCACTCCTTGCCGCTCACTCTGACCGTGAGACGATTTACAAATTGCCATTACGAGTAAATATGTCAAGTGCAGGCGGGCAGCGCCGACTGCGACTACGACTAGCCCTACACCCTTTGCCGAAAAGAGCAACGCACATTTCTGCTGGCCGGCAGGCGGTAAAACAAACACAACAAATATTTGCAACACACACACACTCACACACACTCATTTTTGTGAGTGTGTGTGATTGCGTCAGACATAGTAGAAAGCCTTTAGCATTTGGCTTGTTGGTTGGCTGATTGTCTGCGTGGTGCATGCTGCATGGGGCATGCGTTTCCGGTTGCACTCAGTGGCAAACGTTTTCAGTGTAAATTGGTCAACTAAATTATGCAGCATCAGGCTGTCCGTTTTTCCTCTTTTTTTTGCCCCCTTGCTCTGGGGGTCATGACACCCAAAAATGCAACAGCTGAATCGAATTTGCATGCCACATAGTATAAAATTTTAAAGCAAAAATAAAGTGTCGCATTTTCGATTTTATATGTATAACTCTCAGTATGGCATGCGTGTGTGTCTGTCTCTGTGTCTGTGGGTGGGTTTTGGATGTTGCAGGTTCATAACTTTTTTACGCTTAAAAGCCAGAAACATATGTTCGTGGTCGTTATTCGTGGTCTAGTATAGGACGCTGGCTATTTGTCACTTGAAACCGCTACAACAACAATGCAAGCTCAAGAAAGAGCTAAATTTGAATTACGGAACTTTGCATACTCTTTTGTCTTTAAAAAAACTTAGAGTCGAAGAATGTTCACTTCAATAAGCGAAATATTGTATTTGAAGATCCTATCTTAAATTAGCATTATATTTCATTGGGAAGCGAACATTTCAATGTCTCACTTCTTGAAATAAAACTTCTTAAGCGAGGCATCTGTCAGACAAAATGAAAACGGAAATCAAGTGAAACACATTGCTGATAAGATAGTTAAGTGCCATAACTATATGTGCAAAAATACCGAAAAAGTCAGTTCAAAAGCAAAAAAGCTGCAAGACAGTGGGCCAAATTAGTGTCGTTACAAATTGGCGTTGCAAACTTTTTAAACCGTCAATAATACTCAATAAGCACACTCAGAGGTACAATACCAACAACTGCTGGGAGATCACGACATCATCAAGACATGATGCATTTTTAATATCAGTCTAAGAATCCTTAAAGCAGAAGAAAGACGTACACATGGGATACGGAAACTGTATACAAAGCGATAAAAAATTATGTTTGGAAAAAAGTTTTATAATGATGCATAAGATAGCTATTACACACAACTAACGAGAATAGGGATATCCTTGCTCTATAGTCGAAATCAGGATGTCTGAGGAATACGAACTGCAAAATATGTCGACAGTACAAAGCAATGTGAAGGAGCTAAGACGAACTGGTTGCCAATGGGTTTGGACTTCTTGAAAAACTTTATATGGACTCAATGCCACGACGCTTTTTAGATCCTAATGTATCACAACATTCCCATTTACGGCATTAGTGTGCTCGCAAACTTCCATGCCAGTTGCTCCGTCTTCTTCTTGTTTACAATTAAACAAAAATTTACAAATTATTTTTAACTTTCTAGTTCTGTTTACCATTCAAGCAAGTTTTTTAGTTTTTATACCCTGTACACAAAGGGTAAAAGAGTGTTTTAGATTTGTACAAAGTATGTAACAGGCAGAAGGAGGCGTGGCAGCCCATATGTTCCATGGGCAAAAATGGTCAGGAGCAATAGTCGAGTCGATATAGATATTTCCGTCTGTCCGTCCTTTCGTATGAGCGTCAAGATATCAGACACTATAAAGGTAGAGGCACAAAAATTTACCAAAAGATGCGCATTTACTCTGAAAAGATAAAGTTTGTCGAATCACGTCGATATCTTGCCCCCTTCTCCTGTGACATATTTTTGTTCAATCTGTGGCAATTTTCAAATCAATAAATAAAATAAATCGATTGCGGGGGAAGGGGGCTTCTATTGAAAAATTTTAAGGATTAGCGTCACACGAGTCTCCACACCAAATTTTGTAACTCTAGCACACATGTATCCATATCTATACTATATGTAGTCGAATTTTGGAGCCGTATACGGGCAAAGGGGGGTGAAATCAGCATATTTTTTACTATATTTTATAGATGCACATAACCACGACATATATTGGGGGAATATATTGATTTGAAAATTGTCACAGACATTAATATATGTATTTTTGATATATGTTACAAAATTCAACTACATTGTCCCAAGAACTCTGGAGTTATGGGTATAAAAGTAATTTTTGCCCCCATAATAGCCAACTTCCCAATAGGAAAACTTGTCAATTGGAACTTCCCAATAGGAAAATGTTTACAGGCATATCGATCTTATGAAAAGAGATATAAAAGTGGATACTTCCGTTCCCATTTTACCGTATTTAGTGTTTATAAAGAAAAAGGGTTTTTCTTGTTCCTGTACTACTAAGCTCCTTGCATTTAGATTCCTTAGTAACATATACATCAAGATTGAAATGAGTCTGTATAAAAGTCGTTCTTAAATTGAGTTCTTAATGTTTGTTTACCTTCATACATTTTGACACATAAGCCTTCCTTGTTTACATAAGCAGTCAATCAACTTGTTAGCGGATCGAAACGAAAACGATCCAATTTCTATTCAAAATGCATTCGAACTCACTCAGAGGATCTTTTGCATATTGTTTTTTTAATGGTACGTGGGTATGCAATATCTGATTGGTGTAGGCCCCAGAAACAAAACTTTTTTTATAAAAACACAAATATGGTTTAATTTCTTACCTTTTAGCCAAAGCGAAACAATGATGTTGTCTAGTCACACAAATACTCTATTGTAGAGGGCCGTCGAGAGGGCACGGTGATGCAGGTTTAACTTTTTCAGGATTTCGATTGAAATTGGAGCCCTTAGAAGCTTCGGACCCCCTCTCCCCCCTGTCGACGGTCCTGTTAATGCCAAGCGGCATTTGTGTGCGTTTGATTCATCTTATGGAACATCAAGTCTTTATTCTGAGCTTAAAACGAATCTTTGTCCAATAATGCTACCAATCCTAGATCTTAAACAATTCTGGACTCTCGGCACTTCTTCCCTTGAACCAACGAAACAAATGCAAGCGTTTATGCCTTAGTTGAGTAACAAAGCTTTTCAGAAATGCATATTGCTTTTTGGACGCAAATCCAGATTCATAAACTCAAAATACTCTAACAAACTGTATAAAATTGTACAGCAGCTAACAAAATAAAAACAATAACTTGGTTATTTGCGTTGTTTGTAAGCCATTTTGTTTTTATTACAACTATATATTTCTTTTTGTTTTTAAATGTATGTTTTAAGTATGCTTGACAATTGACAGTCGTTGGTCTGGCCTTCGTGTGCCTTGACTGGAAAGTCCATTCCAAATGTCCAATGTCCAGTGACCACAATTTAGCGCGCACAACTTGCCAACGACTACCGAAAAATATTAGCCAAAGCGGCATGTTGGCCGGGCGTTGTTCCAGGGAGGAGCAGGAGAAGTTTGCATTGACTGAATGCAAAAATAATGGGTGTATAATGCAAAACAGGAAATAAATTATTGTTGTTGTTGTTGTTGCTGGCAGTGCAAGATACATAAGTAGTATACTACTCTATAGAGAACAGTATGCGGCGTGGCTGGAGGCCAGGAGCTTGCCACTGTGCAGCACAGACAGAAGCAACAACCAGGCCATAATAACAACAATCAGCAGCATTTTCACCTCTCGTGCCCCCGCCACCAAAAACAACAACTATTAAAGACAAAGCTGCTGCTGCTGCTGCTGCTGAGTATGATGATTATGTTAATGATAATAATGATGTTGGCTAATTTTGTTTGATTTTGATTCTGATCGAATTAGCGTAAAATTGAGCGTTCGGCAACTTTGGCCGGGGCCATCCATATGGGCCGCAGGTCGACCAGGCCATAACCGAGCCAAGCCGAGGGCACACGAACACGCTCTGCTGATTGACAAAGTCGAAGTTCAACGTTGGCGGGCAAAGCGTGCGGGGCTTTAAGAGGCGTGGAAATTGTGCAGCAAGTTGTTGATGTTGATATAGCTGCCCCTGAGTACCAAACGGCAACTGGCAATCGGCAATCGCAATTGTCGAGGCTACTGCCCGCGAAAGAAGAAGCACAGTGGTCGAAATTGTTACATAAGTGGTACTCAATTTATACGATCGTAGTTCGAAAGAGCTACTAGGAAAAGTAAGTGACGTCACCACCGATGTGGGAGAGAGTTTCATCAAAATGTGACTTGTGATGTAGACAAGCGTCACGTCGGTCCCAACCGAAATGTTATTAAAATCTGGAAAATTCTTTATGTTTTCATGCAATGATTTCTTTTCATTTCGGTTTCATTTCTAATTAAAACATACATAAAAAATGTTATTTTAAATGTTAAAGCCCCTTTTTCATTATTTGAGTCTCGAACAATATCACGGCAAATAATTTAAATATGTTCGTCAAGCTGCCAGAGCAAAGTCAGCAGAACAAAAATTGATTATACCTATATTAAATGCACCACTAGTTTTTGAGTAAATCCCAATACCGTGGTTTCTTGGCCCACATGGCAGCAGAATACTACTAAGAGGATCATCAAAACAAAGATTAATCAAAATCTGTTGTATGGCAATAATAATGTGCTAATTACAAGCAAATTTAAAAACGGTTCGCATGGAGTTGGCATGGTGACCGTTAAAAACAAACAAAAATAACATCAGAACCACTATCCTTCACAAGTTGTTAGGAAGAGAAACCCTGGCTTGTAACGTTTTCGAATCTCACTCTTTGTGATCTATCTCAATAACGGTTTATCGTACAAAATATTGTCTAAGTTCTATCTTGTAGAGATTTGCACGCTCTACAAATTTTATTATGACTTCAAATATCATTTGAAGCCCAGGAAACGAGATATTTGCACAAATTTTAATATAATAGCTCTGAAATTCATTTGAAGTTCAGGAAACAAGATAATCGGAAAAAAAAAGTAGGCGATCACACTTGTAGAATGCATAAACGAAGACGTATGCAAAAATTCAGCTTACTATCTTTCATTCCTAGGTTGACCCCATTTTCTCTTTATTTGACTGTACTATGTATTAGAAACTAAAGAGTTAGCTGTTAGAAACGGTCTTTCTTTTTCAAAACATAGCTCACTTTTAAATCATTTTTTTTTTTTTTTTATCTGAGAATATTTTGATGCTATTTTCTATGAAAAGAACGGTCTCTGTATTTGAAATGAAAAATTTATGCATAACGCGACATAGAATTATGAAAATCTTAAAAAATTCAACCACTGAAATTTCTTTGGATTTGCTAAAAACTATGTTTAAAGATCATAAAATGTTAGGCAGACCAAGGTTCGAGGGAAAATGTCCTATATTTGGCGGTCCCATATTTTCTGGATTATTTTTTTACATATGTATGCTTTATAGTTACGTTTGGCTTTACTCTTCCTTATCTTTTGTCCATAAATAATCTTGCCATTAGTCTTTGTGCACTGCGCAAGGGGACTAGATTTATAAGATCAGAAAAAGTATCGAAAAATATTATATTATGGCTAGATGTAGGACATCTTTCGCGAGCTGCAAGCAAATTTATTCCAAGACTTAAGACTCTCGTGTTAAAGATTTGCTGAAATTTCGCTGCATTTTGACCACTATGCACCGCTAGCACCGCGTACTGCGCGCGTAATTGGCCAAGTTATTTTGCGTTTTCTGCCTGGCTCCTTTGGCAAATTGATTTTGCTTCGTGCCTCATCAGCAGCCGACAATTGGCCTGCCAAACATCATTAGCATTATGATGATAACACTAAAAATTTTGATCATGATGAGCTCGACAATGTCAATGATAAAGTTGCTTATAGCACGTAGCAGTTTATGTTACTCTGCCCCTCCCCTTAAACCCAGCTCAATCTTTCTATGGCCACTCTCTACTTTAGCATTTTTCTGTGCTACTGATGTTTTTTTGCGGTTTCACACTTTGGTTAAGGTTGCCTGCCCTTAGCACTTTCGAGATCTTGCTGTTTCTGTTATTGCTGAACGGCTCGGTAAGGCCAGGCATTGGGTCAGCAAGCCAAATGCCATGCTAAATTGTCAGCCACAAGATATCTTATTGCTACCATATAAAATACGATGTTTTAATTTGACAAAAAAATTTAAAGAAGTAGTAGGTAGTACAAGAGATAACCAAATCTATTACATATAAGCTTTGTTATGGTTTATGTCAAGCTTACTTAATATATTTATCCATGAATTTCTTGTGAAAATCAGAACGCAGTGCATCATTGACAAAATGTGTTTTCTTTTCGGGTGCCGAGCGTGCGCAGTTTTTAAAGACCACATCATCATCCCAGCGACGTCTGACTTTTAAATCGGCCAAACCATTGCCGGAGCTGCGGCCTGCAGCCGATGCTTGTGTGCCTGGTTCATAGTTGATAAGAGGATTGCCGGATAGAATGTTTTCCATGCGTATGCGTTCATCTTCCTGTTTTTTCTCCGCATCACGGCGAGCGGTTTCCTGCAAACGTTCCTGTTTGATTTTTTGCAATTCAGCCAGCAACGCTGCATCGTCGTCTTCCGAATCGCTGCCTGAGTCTGAGCTATCGTTGTCAATGGGCTCATCAGCGTCAAGACTAGCAGCGGCTTGTTGTTGCTGCTGCGATTGGTTGTCCAATTTGGTACGCTTGCTGCTTCCGGCATTATTTGCCTCAATAGCCTTGCGCACAATGGAGGGCAAGGCTTTGCCCGAACTGGAACTAGAACGTGCTTCGCGTTCACGTTCCTCAAGCTCTTTACGAAAGTCACGGTTGCGGATTTCCTCGCTGGTGCCTTGGCCAGTTTCTCTGTTGGGGTACACAACGCAATGCGCTCATATTAATATTCAACGTAAGTATAAGTGTTTTAAATAATTACCTGTATTTCAGTTTGGTGTGTCCAGGCAAATCACGACTTGAGTATTGTTTGCTTAGTGCGCTCAAATCCTTTTCACCGCGGCCAGAGCCACCGCGTGCGGGATCAAATGTGGGGCGCGCTGCAGTAGTCATTTTACTTTAATTATTTCAGGCTTTTTTAAACGTTTGTATGACGAAAACTAATTAAAACAATAGACAAAAGGTAGCTTGTTTTCTGCGCACAGCTGTGCTTCTTGATGGTGATGGCAGTGCGTGGTCGAGTGCTGCCATTCAGTGCTGCCAAGCAACCAAGCAATCGATAACTCTTTTGCGATAACCAACAATCGGAATAGTTTTTTCCTTTTTACGCTATTACACCACACTGCTTCTTGCTTAGTCAGTTGTTTGGATCCATCACAATATTATTTATCATAAACAACGTCATTGCCTTGGCGCTCGCGTTTCATTGTGTTTGCAATAGTGACATCGACGGCAACGAGCACGGCAAGGGGGGGGGCCGAGCGAACTGCGTAAAGCGCTTCAGTGAAAACGCAAAAGAAGCCGTAAATTGCACATTAACGTGCTGGGTATAAAAAAAAATAGAAACGAAACCCAAAACAACGAGAACAACAACATTACGCTTTAAACGATTTGTGGCTCAGAACTTGTTGCTGTTGTTGCTACACAACACAAACGACACCATCAAACCATATTGTGAAATTGCAAGTGAAGCCCCTGATCAACAATAGATTGCAGCAAACTGGAGAAGTGGAAGAGAACGCGCCAATCCACAAAGAAGATGGACCATCATCACAGTCCAGGAGGTGATAAGGCGCGCGGCGGTACACCAACGAATACAGCTGGTGGCGGCAATGGAGCAGCAGCTGTGCCTCTCGATAAGGAATCAATTCTGGAGGGTAACTATAAATAGCTGCATTCCATAGAAATTCCAACTGCCTATGCAAACATATGTATATATGCATTTTGCATATTTATTTACTGTACATCTGAGTCATGACATATGTATGCCAATACGTAATTGTGTGCCAATAATGGTTTATTTTTTTTATTTCTCTGTACCAACTTTTGTCTGGGCGTTTTGTTCATGTTTTTAAATCAACGCTTGATACACACACACGGTTCCTAATCAGCAATTGCATATATTTACATATGCACAGATATACAATTACTGGGGTACACTTGGTTGCAGAATTCTGCGTACTGTGCAAAAATAATTACAAAACTCAACTTTGACTCCATTTATTTCTATTCATAGGGTAGGTACAGCAATATATATTTTTTTTAATTTATAGAGGAATCAATTTACTTTTTAAAACTGCTAGTTTTAAACTTCAATGCCATCAAGCTTGCAAATTATTAACTATTTACTGAAACTAACTTAAAATACAGACCAGACCTTTAAAATTCTGTGTGCAGCAATTTAAAATTGTAAAATTCTGGAGATAAAGTTCAGTTTCGAAGTCCCGTTGTTGCTTGTACATAATAAGTAATGTGTATTAAGCCATGGATAAAAAAGTTGTAGAAGTTTGTGTTGCGGAAAGAAAAATTACTTTTAAACTCTATCTGGAGGGTAAATCCTACAGCGAAATTGGACAAACAACTCACAAAGCAGGAAAAAGAATAGGTTGTGGAATTGGAAATGTTAATCCCAAGGATTACCACTGACTTGATGCCAAAGCGACTTAAGAAAGTGCTGCAGCGAGATGGACTTCCTACAAGTTACTAGGACATAATTACACATAATTTTGCGGGTCCATATTTTAAGGTAGTTTCAGTAAATAGTAAATAATTTCATGGAATTGAGGTTTATAATAAGCAGTTTTAAAAAGTTAATTAATTAATTACCCTATAAATGGAAATAAATGGAGTCAAAGTTAAATTTTGTAATTTTTTTGCACTGTACCCACAATTCTGCAACCAAGTGTATGTATTACTTTGTGTGTACCCAAATAGGTATACATTTAACTCTGTTTTTCTATGTTAACTCAACCTCTTCGAGCTATGTTTGTTTATTTAGCTTGGTGGCCTTTCAGGGCTGCTGCTATAAATATCCATAACTACGCATTAACCGTTAGCATCTGTGCTCCTGTTTGTATCTGCATGTTCTTGCCTGTGTATGTTGTACAGTGGCTAAAAAAAGTCTGCGTAAGATCCACCATTTTTTCTTCCTGACTATTTTAAAAGCATTATGAAAGAGCAATAATGATGTCTTAATTAAAAAAATAAAATAAAAATGTTTTATTATTTTAAACAGATTCGGGACAAAATGTTTATTAAATTTTTTTGAAATAATTCGATATCTCGATTCCCATTTTTGATGTTTATACCCTGTAAACAAAGTGTAAAAGGGTATTATAGATTTGTGCAATGTATGTAACAGGGAGAAGAAGGCGTGGCAGACTTCCATGTTCCATGGGCAAAAATGGTCAGGAGCAATAGTCGAATCGATATAAACATGTCCGTCTATCCGTGTTGTCGCACCGTTCTCGAAAACTATATTTGTTTACCAAAAGATACGCATATACCGGGAAAAATACGAGTTTGTCGAATTATGTCGATATCTTACCCCCTTCCCCCGTGACAGATCTTCGCGGTTTTAACCCACACCATAAAAGCTATCTAATTGAAACTTGGCACAGTAATGCACACTATTATTGTGCATGTGTCGTGTAAAAATGATTCATATTGGATAACAACTTTAGAAGATATAGCTAATACTGTGCCAATTTTAGGCCCCCTCTCCTATGAGCTGCAACAGAATTTCACTTTTTACATAAATGTTAACTTTAACAAAAATTTTAAATTTATGTTAACCTAATGTGATACATTAGGGTACCAAACAATGTTGATTTTTTTTCCTGATCATCCTTCTTACCCCATAGAACAGCTACCGTTTTTACGCACATACCCCTTAACGGGTCGATATAAAAATTTACACTGAAATTTGATTTTTTTTTTTATATTTAAACAAACACAATATGGGAATTTTCCCTCTTCCTTTAATATCTATAAACTAATAATATGCCGCA
Organism: Chymomyza caudatula; assembly: GCA_035041775.1. Classification (NCBI taxonomy): domain Eukaryota; kingdom Metazoa; phylum Arthropoda; class Insecta; order Diptera; family Drosophilidae; genus Chymomyza; species Chymomyza caudatula. The sequence goes on from JAWNKW010000205.1 coordinate 1,215,819, forward strand.
CACACTTAGTTAGTCGGACTGCGATTTTAACATGAGAAAGAAAAGGACGACATTCTCAATGCATGTATTTTCGTATAGCAACTTCTCTTTTCCGTAAATTCAGCCTAGTCGGTCGCTCTAGTTTTTCACTTAAGGAAAAAAAGACTGGAGCGGCCGAGAGGTACAAACTATTTCTTTCATAAAAACTTATTATATTATTACATTAACAGGGAATCGTAGATTTTATTCTTCTCAACTGACCATAACAACTCGTTGCCGGGTTACGGCCTGATGCAAATCTCTCCTCCAGGCGTCTCTGTTTTCACGCGACTTCTCCAATCAGTAATACCAAAGGTAGCTAGTGTGCTCACTACCTGGTCCTTCCAGCGGAGGCCTGGTCTGCCCTTTCGTCGCTTCCCTTCGCCCCTCGCATTGAAGACCATTCTCTCAGGAGCTTCTTGATCCATACGCACCACATGACCTAGCCAGAGCTCATAGAGTTTGTCGTTCCAACGTATGCGGTAGTCGTTTAGAATTTATGCTCTTTTTATGCTACTCCGCGCTCCCTTGACAACACCAATAGCCCTTTTATGTGTGCATGACAAAAAGGATAGCATGAACATACACTTATCGCAGAATTGTGCGTACAGTGCAAAAAAATTAGAAAATTCAACTTTGACTATATTTAATTCAATTTATAGAGTATGTACAGCAATAATTTTTTTTTATTTTACAGGGAGATCAATTTTTTTTTTTTAAACTGTTTATTATAAACATTAATTCCATCAAGTTTGCATATTGTTAACTATTTACATAAACAACCTTAAAATGTACACGCTAAACTCTGCGTACAGCAATTTAAAGATGTAAAATTCTGAAGATACCCTTGTACATCTTGTCTTTCCTGTATATTTTCGCTTGCTTTTACGTAAAATTTAATGTTTATTAACCCATGGAAAAAAAGAAGCGGAAATTTATGTGACGGAAAGAAAAATTACTATAAAACTCTATCTGGTGGGTAAATCCTTCAGAGAAATTGGACAAACGGTGGGCAAAGCTCACTCATCAGTTCAAAGAGTAATAATGTACTATGTTTTATCGGGTTCCATCTTGTGGAAGCCCCGTCCTGGGCGTCTATTCCAGCTCACAAAGCAAGAAAAAGAATAGATTGTGGACTTTGACACGTTATTCCCAAGGATTACCGTTGATCTACTGATGTTGGAGGTTACGGATCGCTTTGCTAAAACAATATGCTATAATAGCTTAAGAATAATTTTAAGGGAAGCCTTTAATAGCTTTGTAGCCCTTAACAAGCCTCTAATATGTGCGGCTAATTAGCAGAACCGTAAAGATTTCGCAATTATGTACATAAAGCCGCCAGAGCTTTGGACAAAAGTTATTTTCTCTAATTAGAGTAAGTTTAGGATTTTCGAAATAAAAGGAAAGAAATTAATGTCGTGGAACGAGCGTACAGCGGTGAATTAAGATCATTTATGTATGGCGGTGTCGGAAAATTGGAATTTATTTAGTCAACAAAGAGCCACATGGGCTATATCCAAATTTTTGGACTTAGTCGAACGCAGGGTCCGCCAACACACCATTACTTCCAAAATATGCTCAAGGGGAAGATTGGGGGGCAAAATTACGGCAGAAGAAACAAAAAAGCTAGTAGACTTGATGCCAAAGCGACTTATGGAAGTGCTGCAGCGAGATGGACTTCTTACAAGTTACTAGGATACCTCCATTAGTTATTTAATTAAATAAAAATTTTCTGTACGCATAATTTTGCGGGTCTATATTTTAAGGTAGTTTCAGTAAATAGTAAATAATTTGATGGAATTGAATATATAAATAAATAAAAAAAATAAATTATTGCTGTACATACCCTATAAATTGGAATAAGTTGTGTCAAAGTTGAACTTTCGAATTTTTTGCACTGAACGCACAATTCTGCGACCAAGTGAAATAAACGGTGTCAAAGTTGAACTTTCGAATTTTTGTACACTGTACGCACAATTCTGCGACAAAGTGTACATACATGGGGCATTGTTTGGAGTAGCTATTTTTAGTTGCACGAAGGACATGCCAACATAATTAGGCTGCCAGGTTGCGTTTTCATGTGACCTGTTGATATTTTCGCTCAACGATTTAATGCATTTATGTTCGCATGCCAGAGTCAGTGTGCATGTGTGTATGGTGTTTGTCGACCCATAAGTTCCGCCAGTTTGTCAATCTAACTAGTAAAAAACATCAACCATATATATACTACATTGCTCCCTATGCCGATGATTGACTAATTGGTCACTCACGCAAACACTCACACAGTGTTTCTAAACTCATAGGAGTGCGTACTTAGAAGCTCCATATACATACACAAATACATATGTACATCGTTGCCAATTGCTGGGTATCAAATTGGCAGATGCGCTTGGACACCCATCACTTACTTTGGCCTGAATGGAAGCACTTTATGTGTATCGTTCATTACATCTAACTATTACACAAGCATATAAGTGGCATTCCTTTGCCGCACTGTATCTTAGGAATTTAACTATTCCCTGCTTTTTTTTTGGGGCTAGATTTTAAGCTATCCAGATTGAGTTCTTAGATTTTATCTGCTATCTAGTAAAATAACAGCTGAAAATATTTAATACTTTTGAGTAAAATAATAATAATAATAAGTGGCACCACAAGCAAAGTCTGTAAAAAGTAACATTAAAAATCTTGAGCTTAGAAGAAGCCAGCTAGACATTGTCGAAGAAGCTTTTAAAGCCACATGACTCCCGTATATTCTTAATCTTTTATGATTCTGCAATCCGTGGCTACTCATTTGCGTACTGAGACCATAATAGCCTCGATTGGCAAGAGTGATTCTCCGCTTGATCTTCATGTTCTCTTCGTTCTTCGTTGTGAAAACATGTGTCCATGTCTTGTTCTCATTTATAATCAGACCAACACTGGCAGATTCTCTTCCAATAGCTTCAAATGCTCCAGTAAAATCTCACTTGGAACGACCAATGATGTTTATATCATCTGCGTGACACTTTTACATAAAATGGTCCCGTTCCAATGGACTTCTCCTGCCTTTCACACTTTGAAGTGGTCGCAGGCTGAAGCCACACATGGTATTCAAATGTTCGTAGAGGTACTTTCCTACCTTGTCGAAGCTGCGTGTCTTGCTCAACGTCATCCTGCATAGCCGCACCAACTTTGCAGGGAAACCGAATACAGACAGTGCGGCATATATCCGATCCCTCAACGGCCTATCAAATAGTGCTTCATAATCGTAAGTCTTTTCTAGGATTGCCGTTATGTGAATATCTGATCATTGAAGGACTTAATAGGCCTAAAGCCACACTGTTAGGGTCCCATTACTGCTTTCGCGAATGGCTTTAGTCGCTGAAACAACGAGGTCGATACAGCCTTATATAATTTAGAAAGTTGATTGAGGCAGTCTGCCACACCAGTGTTGTTGTTAGCATGGTCACATTATGGTGGGTTATTCTTTGCAAACATTTTTAATGTTGTTGGGAAATCGCATTGGATCCACCCAGATCCAGAGCAGAAAGTCTCGAAGGAAATACTTTTTGCTGGATCTTTCCTTTATTTGAATATACTTGAGCATACAATTAAATAAGATAGTTTTAGTAACTCCTGATTCCGTCCATTTTCTGCAGCTGCAGCGCATTCAAATCACATAAAAACGAAGCAAAACAGAAACGAAAGATTTTATTTTTAAATTCCTTTACTCTCCGAAATGAAATTTCTCGTCTCTCTTTGTAAGATAAAGATTAAGTCAATATTAACAGTAAGGTTGTAAAATCGTTTGACTTTGAAATGATTTCAAATCATCATCATAAAAAGACGACCCAAATAAGGAATCTATCCATTTTGGACTTGAGTAGCTTTGCCGGAATATTGCACAAATTCCTGTAATTTTGCCAATCTCATGTATTATCTAAAGTAGGGAATGCATGACTTAATGTTTGTCTTTTTTTTGTTCTTCCAGGTGTGCTAAACAACATCTTCGATGGATTAACTGACAAGGATGAGCCAGTCCGCCAGGCCATACAAAATGCCATCGTCAAGATAGTAGAAACGCATCCTGTGCGTGCCGCACACATATTGACTGAATACCGCGAAAAACATGCCAAATTGAATGAACAAACTATTGCCATATTGCTAGAGTAAGTAAAGCTTTGATTAGTTGCAAATATATTTACAAAACATTACATATTATTTCAGCTCCATTCGGCGCGTTGTGTGCTCAGACTCGGTCTCGCTGCCTACAGAGGCCAACAGAAAACTTATTACACTTGCTTTGGAGGATCTGACACGCTCCAGCGAGCATGTGCCGCTCATACAAAGTCATGCCTTAAACATACTTGTAGGCATTGGACGCAGCAAGGATTGTCCACTGGTCATTGACGCTCTTCAGGCGCACATAGGTGACAAAAGCGCACCTCATTTTATGCTCATGCAGTGCCTGGGCACACTGGCCATGGCCAACAATGCCGGCGTGGTACCACACATTAAAGCCATTCTGTCGCTTATACTTCCACATTTGGGTGGTATCAAGCAAGATCATATAAAGCAGGCGCATGCTTTCGCTATTGGCCACTTTAGCGAAGCTCTGCTGGAACATTCCAGCACTGTGGCCTCACCCAACGGTGAGACCGAGCAGACAGAGAGTAAAACAGAAAGCACAACGACAACGCATCCAGCAGCACACTGCGCTACTGAAATTTCCGTCGCCTACGATGTGCTCTTGAATCAATGGCTGCACACGCGCGAACCCAAAGTCAGTGTAGAAATTCTACAGGCTCTGTCCAGCATGTATCCTCTGTTGCCCGTGGATCGCATACAAGACCAAGCGCCACGTTTGGTGCCCCAAGTGCTGGCACTCTATAGACGCAGCATTGAACGCAACGCTATCACACAATTTTTGTCCTCCGTGCTGAAAACCAATATTGCGCTCCACACCGATGTGCTCGACCCTGTCATTGATGGGCTAGTGGGAAATCTTTTTGATTTGGTTTGTGTGTATCCCGACTACGAGAAGCCGCAGACTGTGAAGGGCCACTACGAGGTGCTACGCTGCTTTCATCTGCTTGCTGGCGTCTATCCGGCTAAGATTATGGAAACTCTGCTCATCCATCTACGCAACAACAGCGAAAGAGAGCGCATCAAATCACTGCTAATATTGACGCACTTGCTTAATACATCCAGCGCTCAGATCGAGGTCAAACTGGTTGCATTCATTGAGTGCCTGAAACAAATGATACTGGCCGAGCGTAGTGTAAAAATGAAGATGACGCTGCTCAAAACAATTGTAGCCTTGGCACAGAAGGCGCTCATACGAGATAAAGAGTTTGTCTGGTTCATTGTACGCTACAGCTGCAAATATAGCAAGATTAATCAGGAGCATGGCTCCCTAGAGGAGCACGCCAATTTAGTGCTAAGCTGTGAAAACATGCTCTACATGCTGGCCTCTACGGTGGGCACACTCGATGAGCTGCTTAAACGAGAATTGCTAAATTACTTTGTGCTCTTGGATTATACGGACATTTGTGGCAACTTGGCCAAGTGTTTGACTAGCTTATTCGCCAAGTCACCGCATATAGAGTTCGATGTGGTTAGTGATGAGGAACTCAACGCGTCCAATGAAGCAACAGGAGTCACTACAGCCACTGACGAGAAATCTGAGAAGCAGGACAAACTAGGTAGCAGCACCATCAAGCGTGGTAAAGTTGTGGTGCCCGGCGCCGAGACAATTTATGCACGCTGCCTGGCGCTGCTAGGTAATCATCAATGCATCAAGCGCGCTTCTAATATACTTTCTTTTCTGAAGTATTATCATCCACATCTAAATCCGGCACTGGATGAGCTCTGGTCACGACGTATTTCCGATTTGCTACTGCACATAAACAAAGAGTCATCATATTTCCAGCAGCTACATCAGTTCATCAACGAGACAAACGAGTTCCTAACCGCACGCGATGAGCACTTTGCCCAACGTCTGGTTAATAAGCTGGCCGACCAAATGTACATGTACCCCATGCAGCTGCCCCACTCCGAGTGGCACATACCGGAGCTGAGTGCTGAGCGCGGTATGCTACTGCAGGCTGTGGCGTTAACACTGTGCCATGTCACGGATGTGCCCACCATACACACCAAGATCGATTTGATTGTAACAGCGGCCAAGCAGGAAAAACTAGAAAAGCACATTAAGCATGCGGACTATGAACGGCGTATAGAGCCGTGTGCCATGTCGCTGGGCTATATATCGCGCATGCATTTGCCGCATCTGATTAAAAAATTGGCCGAGCTGGCTCATATTGGAGAGCGTAAGCATTCGACGGGATTCTTTAGCAATTTGCATTTCATTAAGGATACGCACAAGGAGTTGGAGAATTATAAAACCAATCTGTTGGTGGTCAAGGCTTTTGGACGCATCATGGATGAGGCCGATCCGTTACAATCACTACAGAGTCTTGATGATACCATACTCAATTTTCTCATAGTGCAGTTAACGGGCCACAAAGATCAGACCATTATGTCAGCCATATTAAAGACCTTACTTAGCATATGCAATCAAATAATCGTTACCAAGAAGAACTCACATTTACATTGAAATATCGCAGACCAATTATGGAAACCGTCTTTAGCATACCCATAGAGGCGCCATTTGATGATCTGCCGCTTTTACCGACCATACTAAAGCTAGGCACGGATTTTATACGCATTGGTAAGTTTTTGACTGGTAATTTATTAAATATTTAAATAATGCTATTTATCTTTCATCGTTTCCTAGGCGGCGATGAAGCGGGAGAGTCCGTGGATGATGCTGTCATTTTTGAAATAGCCTGCAAGAATTTCTTTAGTTGCGCGCAAAAATTGAAAATGAAATTCGATTCTCAAGAGGAGGATGAACGGAACAGCTTTCTGGCCAAGCATTTGAATGAATCATTGCCCGAGCTGAATGCTCTGGTGCGCGTCATTGTCGAAATAGATCCGTCACCTGCAACTCTAGATCTAATTATTGGCATACTAGAATGCTGGACAAGGGACAAGAATTCAGAGGTGCGCATATGTGCCAGCCATGTGCTTAACAATACGCTTGATGTATACATAAAATCGATGAAGATTGGCTGCGAGGCGCCTTCAAAGTTTAATGAGACTGGCCAAATGTTGGGCAAAATTGTGCCTCGCTGCATTGACTCGAATGGCACTGTACGTCAAGTCTCAGTGGACATATTGCAAAAAACCTTAGAAATCTCATGCATCTACGAGACATTGACCATAGCCGATAGCAATGCGGATTGGGTAAAAGAAATTGAATCTATCAAAGAGCAGATCATTACCGATGTGCCGAAGCAAATCTATAATCTGGCCGGTGACATTGCCAAGATTATAGCCCAACGTATTTCCAGTTTTCAATATCTACAGTTCTGGTAAGTTCATGTACATTAAATTTCCAGCAGATTTTACTATTTTACTTTTTTAGCAAAACTTTGCTGCATTCGCTGCAGGATCCTGAGCAAAGCTCTACCATTGGCGCCAGTGTGGTACTTAAATTCTTTATACAGCAAAAAGGATCGGAACTTTTTCATGCGGTACCCGATTTGGTAAAGGATAGCTTGTTGGCATTACACCTCTGCGATGTGAATCGTGCCAAGTCGGGCGTGCTAAAGGCCTTGGTTGCTCTTACCAAACACCATCCCAAGCTGGTCTGCACCGAAATGCTGAACCAAACTCTGCCTTACGATGATAATCTAATCGAGTATTGGCATTTGCTGTGCAATGATACCGAGCTAACGGGCATTGTACTCGAAAACTTTTTGCAAATACTCAATTCCTCTTGCATCTATGAGCCGCTAGATAATACCACAGAGCGTCAAAAGGTGGCCTGCGTACAGCCCTTCGCCATATTCTGTGCGCTACACGAGATGTTGCCGTGCAAGGACATTCGCGGGGTGAGTCAATAAAGTAACTAACACGTTTTTTTTTTTTTGGTTATATTCTTTGTTTACTTTTATAGGAATTGGAACGCAAGTTTCCCGAGCTTTTCACCATGCTGCTTACCTCGCTCTCCACCTACACCAATCTTGCAGCGCCTATGCATACGGGACAACGCAATATATCGCCGACGGGCATGAACTCTACATCTAGCATAGTCGGTGGCAATTCCTCCATTAGCAGCAAAACCAAGTTTGGCTTTGTGCCCAATAAGGATGTAGTCAAGCTAAATCCATGCCAAATAGTATTGGAAACATTTCAGGCCTTCCTCAACAATCTGGAAATGGAACAGATTGCCACTGTGCTGACGGTGAACACACAGCTGGCGTCTAGCACAGACTGGCACAATTATATAGAGCTGCTCACTCCAATGGCCATTGGACTGGTCAATCAGCTACAAATCAGCTCTCCTGGCATGAAACAGATGGTGAATGCGCTAAGCAAATATGTTGCCTCACCTTATGATGGACAACGCGTGGCCGCAGTGGGTCTCTATTCGCGCTTAGTGCCGCATAAGCCCTGCGGCGAATTGGCCACCACCATTATGCTGCATCTGAGCTCAGCTCTAAGCGATCCCAATGCCGTGGTGCGAGGTCTAAGCGTGCAGGGCATGGGGTATGTAGGCCAGCTAAGCGAATATGATATGCTTAAGTACACGGAGACAGCCATTACGGCACTGCTCAAAGGGATCGATGATACTGTCATTGATTGCCTTATCAATATACCACTGGAGAGCATGCGTGGATTATCGCGCGTGTTGCAAGCATTACCCAGCGACCGCGTTGAGTCCTTCCATGTTTCACTGGCAATACGCATACGGCCTTTCTTTGGCAGCTACTCGTTGGAGATACGTGAAGCAGCTATCATACTATTTGGTGATCTGTGCGAATCCAAAATGTCGCTGGAAAATGGCCAAAGTTCACCCACCTCATCAATTGAAGCGTTGCGCGAGCAGCTCTTTGCCAACTTTTTTCCTTTGCTGCTGCATCTTAGCGAGTCGGACCCGGGCATCTCAAGGGTAAGCATAGGTTTTCCCATTATAACCACGAAATCGGAGCGATTTCCTTGCTTCCCTGCTGCGCTTATATTTATTATTATTATTCTTATTAACAGGCCTGCAAGGGAACGCTGCGTCGCGTGTGCAAACTCTTGCATGCAGAAAAGGTGAACGAAATGGCCCAAAAACATCTGATCGATCATGAGAAAATCAACTATGGAACTTTCATTGTGGACTTCGTCAAACTCATAGTACGTATAGAAGGAGCCCTACAGCCATGCTATTTTCATGTACACTCATATTTGTGTAATTTTTTTTTAGGCACTGGAGCTAACCGATCATACGCAGGACTTTATAGATTCGTGCATACCAAAACTGCGCAGTCATTGGCCGGAAGTGCGCGGCAGTGCCGCAATAGTAATAGGTAAATGTGTGCTTTAAACTGTTTGTAAATATGTTAAATGTAATACCTTTTCGCAGGCATATTGCACAACTTTTTGAGCGAACGCTCGTTACAGTCCGAGTCGGTGGGCAGTAAGATTGCCGTACTGCTGAAGGATGAGAGCCCTTTTGTGCGCGTGAGAGCGGCTACAGGCTTGGGCTACTTCTTTGGCGATATTTAGGGAACAAGAGAACCAAATTAAAACGTTTTTGCGCTATTTGTTACATGTTATTCCTATTTACAAGCACCATATTTATATATATATATATTATTTAATCTAGTGTGTAGTAAACCTACACGTGTATGTATTTCTCTCCCAAGTGTGATTCCCGGCTGTTTTAAAACGGCGGGGCCTACTACGTCTGCATAGGGCGTAGCTATTCAATTACATAAAATTTTGTTTGATGTTTTCTATTTGTTACTACATAGACGAGATACTATCTATTTACTATAAATGTAATCAATTTATCTGTAACACCCTTTGGGCGTGCGAATGAGATGGCTATACATTTTTATTATATGTATGTACATGAGCATGTCTGCGATTCGGATCAGCAAATACAATTCCATTAATTCCAAACATCATAATATATTGTTTTTTTAAAGGGGTTTGAGGCAGCTACTGGATTAAGTACCTAGCTTGGAATACTAGTCCCAGTAATTGTAGTATGGTAAGCATGCATAAGATATGTTGACGTTATTGAAAAAAGTTGTAAAATAAGTTAATTTCACAGGCAGCAACTTAGAAGCCTTACATGGTTTGACTTGTAATTGTTAGAGGCTTAGAATGTATTGTATTGTATATAGATTTGCATTTAACTCGTGTGTTATACATCTCAATTCGACTAAAATGACGATTAAATTTTTGCCTAAAATATTAAGAGATTGTTAATAGTACGTGTTTGTTCAAACATATTACCATAAGAACATTATAAATAGTTATTATAATTGGATAATTAGTTACGCTAAAGAAATTGTGAAATTGTGATTCTAGGGCAACTGGTGCCCCCACTAGTTTTGGTTTCGAGTTCGAAAATCCCACACTAAACTTGGTGGGAATAAACTTTACCTAAGATGGGTTACGGACATGCTTCATACGACGCTTTATATCACCTGAGCTAAATTTAAGTAATAAATATCATACGAAACCCTGATGATGCAACAGTACAACTGCAAAGCAATAATATAAATCAGTTTAAAAAACTATAGCACTGGGTAAGAACTAAAGCGGGATTTGACTACAGGGAGCTACAAAAAGAGGTCGTTCTTACAAAATATAACTCAATGGCGCAAGGGAAAAGTAATCATTAGATATGAATCAGCAAAACACCTGCAAATGTATGTTTGCATCACTTGGTAGCGTAAAACATTCTACATTTTCTGAATTGTAGATTGATAATTGATAAGAAATTTCATATTTTATACAAGTTTTTACAAGGTCCACAGCTAAGCAGCTATAGACGTAGTGAGGTCTAGCATGGATTTTATTCTGAGCCAGCAGGAATATTCTGGTTGAAAAATCTGGAACACTTGCTACGAATTGTAACATTTCACCATATTGTAGAAAGATTCACAACTTCTCTCATTTCTAATATTAAGTATAGATTATCATGGCTACCTATTTATATCTATATAACCCATACCGATTATAAGCAAAACATAATAGACTAGAGTATGGTTTTGTTGGCAGCTTTATACAGGCGGCACCGTTAATTAATTGTTCGGCTACCTGAAGCATACCAGGTATAATGTGGGCGTAAGTTGTTCACTGTATATCCCTGCAAAATATGAGGGATATACGTACGGGTAGCATAGTGTAACTAAAAGTTAAGCAAATGCTGCTGTACAAATTGCAGACGATAGATAATGGTTTCCTTTTTTTTTTACTTTTCACCAGCAAAATAAACTAACCATTTGAGACTTTCAAACCCTAATAGGGTTTATTAATTTTTATATGATTTTTCTAACGCATGTAAAATACTTCCCTTTAACAAAAATCGTCAACAACAAAGGCGATTTAGGCATGTCCATCTGATTAAACTATATTTTGAGTTAACTCCGTATAAGCATCCCCATATCAAATTATCTATAAAATATTAAAGAACATTTTTTAAAGATAAGAACAATGTTTCTTCTGTGTCCTCCAACGAAGATTTATTGGATCTTATTATTATTCTCAAAAATAGATCCATAAAGGGCAATGTGCTTATATCTAGAAATGGGCCATTTTCTTACGATGAGCCATCTCATCCACCAAAAGTTTTATCTAATTTTATTAGCCATTGTATAATATTGCATTATTTCTTTTATAAATCGTTTCTTGGTGAAACATACAGATATTCATACAAAGTTGTAAGAATGCGCGTTTTACTCTAATCTTTTGGTAGCATTCAGCTCTTTCACAGAACATTCGGAGTTTATGCTCAATTCATTCAATTTTTAAACCGTCTCGCTTAAGAACCACCTTTATGTAAAGTTGTTTTTATTAAAGCACAATCGGTCGACTCATGAGAACTTAAAAAATAAAACAACTATATTTTTTGATGATACCACCATCGCGTTTCCATGGAAATTTTCAATCGCTTAGAGTGCTTGTGTAGTTGCTGTCGGCAATTTCGTCATCTTTTCTGCGGCGTTGCAGAACTCAGAGCACTATAATCTTACCGCCAACTTAATGCCAACTTTTTCTTGATTTCACGACTATACACTTAATTAAAGCTAAAGATTCTTCAAAAAAAAGCTAGAATTCCCGCTGACCGCCGTTTTCAATTTTTCCCGCCGTCAGGCTTAAAAAAAAGCTAAACCTAGCGGGAAAAAAGCTAAATTGGCAACTCTGATGGGTTCCGATGTGCTGACAAACAGCAAGAATTTGCCACAGGGTGACCAGCACGCAGCCTGTACAGTGCCGGAGTTCCACACCCAACGTTCTGTAGTCCAAAACAAAAAACGCGGTCCACTGTGGCAAAGAGCCAATTGTTGTTGGGTCAGCATTTAAGCAGACGAATGAATGAATGAATGAATCCCAGAAACCACTTTACAAGAATGTGCGCGTTATGTGTGTTAAAGCACTCGTTTACCAGTACAAGAAAATCCCGAGATAGTAAATTGTGAATATTATTACGCTGAGCAGAAGTATTGAGTATATCATTTTTTAAGTTGATTACTGGATAATGATGGAGGTCGGGTATGTGGAAAGGGGTGGGCACTGTTTTAAATTGATTTAAGTGGCCATTTTATGTTGTGTCCCAAAAAAGGAGGGAGTTGTATTCAATACTACGTTGTTAAAACGCGGCTATTATCGATAGAAATCTGGATGTCAGTTATGATATATTGCAATTGCAATTGCGAGCCAAGATAGCGATCCGCGAAACCATTTTAATAAACTCATGTTAAAATAAAAATAATAAAGCTTGCAATCTGCATTTTTATAAGTCAACGGGTAACTGTATAAGCTGGTTTTTATTTAAATCTATTGCTATTGAGTTCTTTTTTAATGATAAATGCTTCATTTACGACTGAATCAAGTGTAGCATGATTTTTGTAATTTGATTAATACCATTGCAAGGGCTGGTACTCTACCGTTCTTTTGTTTCAAATAATGAAAAATTATTTAAATCAGCTGCTTTGCGAGTAAATAATATTGCCACATCGATAAAAGCAGCCGATAACTATCGATACCCATAGAGTTACCCATTTGCTCGCATGATTTTTGGTAGCCGCAGCACCAGCGTCGGTTGCTGGGTTGAAAATGTCACTTTATTGTATGGCTGGACACAGGTTTTTTTTGCTTGCGGCTCTTAAGCGCCTTATTGTGAAAGCCACAATAGGTTTTTTCTGACTTTGGCCTTTTTTAAAAAAAACTTTTTTGGCCTTTAATAGCTATTCGTTTTGCTATTCGCTTCCATTATTTCCCTTTATTTTGATAACTGCTGAACAGCTGATTCGTTCGCTCCGAAATTTGTTAAAATATTTGCCTTTATTCTAGTAAACGCTGTGATAGCAGCTAACTAGTTACTGCTAATATAAAGACATTTCTAGGGCTTAAGTGTTTTTATTAAAAACGGTAGTGGAACAACGTGGAACAAGGCTTTAACCGTCACTTAAGTCTAATGCTTCAAGAGCGATTCATTCTATTGCTTTTCACATAAATAACATATCGATAAATCATATGAGTTCAATCGGCAAATCATTTGTATAATATTCTAGCGAGTTGTATGGTTATCGAATTATGGCGCGATAAGTTTTGAATTTTTGCTGGAACTTGCCATAAAATTATCGTTCGTCGTTTTGGCATAATTATAACAGTCGCGGTTTATTGTTTTTCTTTTCTTTAAATGTTTAAATATTAAAATAACGAAGCGTTTGTTACATTTGCACACACTTACAAATTACAACGAATGCCACTCAAATCAAGTACGTAATCACTGCGGCAGCGAAGTCGGCATTTTTTTTTTTTTTTTTTTTTTATGTTAAGTTGCCGCTTCCAGCTGTTGTAGTCGTCGCACTCGCCGTCGTTGGGTCGCGGTCGCTCGCTCGCTCGCTGTCACGGTTGTTGTCGTCGTCGTTGCTCCGCTGATTGTTGTCGTGGGTCGCGCGCTTCTAGAAATAATGTTATTGTTTTTTTTGTTTATTTTAAAGTGATTGTGGCTTATTGGCAGCTTTAAACATCTTGCCATAAACAGCTGGTGCGCCATGAAAATATTTATTAAATACGACAAAATATATTTACAATAAAGGTTGCAGAAAAGGGCGCGCTCTCATGCATAAGTGTTGCCGACCGCGCGTTCGCTTTTGTTGCGTGTATGTGTAGGCACAACAACAAAATTGGTTTTGCAATTTGAACTATGTACATATGTATATACATATGTACTAGAAAATTCATAGATTTGTGTATAACTCTATACTAGTTACAATGTGAAACAAGAGTGTGCTGCTAGAATCTCTTATATGTCGGTGGCGGCGTTTGTCAAATAGTTCAGAAAGTCAGCAGCACTAGTAGAGAGTTAGTAGTATTGTTGTTGTTGCTGTGCTCTGTGTTTGCTTTCCTATTATTAATTTTTTGATCGCATCTGTGTGAGTGGGTGAAAGAGTTATCTACATATATTTAATTAAAGTTGTGCCGCGTAAAAATTGAATAATAACAGATAAACGTATATATATATATATATTAAACTGCAGCACAGGGACACCGCCTACAATTGGCGCTGGAACAGCAGCCGCAGTCTCAGCCATAACAACAACAGCGACCCATTGTGGTAGTTTGGGTAAGTGCCTATGTACTTCATGTGAGAGTGTCTGACAATCAAATTGATTATGATGCAGAACCCTATACAAGTTTCAAGAATTGTGAAAAATCGAACATCAACGCATGTGCTTTGCTCTGCCTGCTCCTGCTATGTAACATTGCTTGTGTGAGAGGAAGCATGTGTATGCGAGAGTGCAGCAAATGCGTGCGACATGGCCAAGCGGGTGGTGGATCAGACGCGGCGGTAACACTGCACACACACACACATACACTCACACACACACACACACATACACTCACACAAACACACACACACACATAAACAATACTCGCGCACGCAAATAGAAAAGTTCTATAATATCCACCCATAAAAAGAAGCAGCAACTGCAGCCACAACAACAATGCATACAACAAAACTTGCCGCACACCACTGCACGTGCAGCAATTGATGTGTGCTTGTTATACCCTGCACACAAAGTGTAAAAGAGTATTCTAGATTTGTGCGATGTATGTAACAGGCAGAAGGAGGCGTGGCAGACCATTTGTTTCATAAGCAAAAATGATCAGGAGTCGATATAGACATGTCCGTCTGTCCGTGTTGGCCCAGCTTTCTCCGACACGATAAGAGTTAGAGCAAAAAAATTTTACCAAAAGATGCGCATTTTCTAAAGGCTGTCGAATCAAGTCGATATCTACCCCCCCCATCCCCCTTCCCCCGTTTTACAAACGCATCATTAAATCTATCAATTCGAAACTTGACAGAGGTTTGCGGCGTGTTTATGTGCATCTATGTTTCAAAAATGATCGAAATCGGATAAATACATCAAAAGTTATAGTCAAAAATATGCTAATTCACCCCCCGCCCACCCCACTGGCCTATAAACTGCTCCAAAATTGAACTGCATGTAGATATGGTTACATGTAAGCTAGAGTTACAAAATTTGGTGTAGAGACTCGTTTGACCCTAATCGTTAAAACTGTATTCACCTTTTTTCAACCAATCGATGTACCTTAATTACTGCCACACCCCCCAGTATATTGATTTGAAATTTGACACAGACATTTATTGTATATTTGATCTATGTTACAAAAATCAATGACATTGGCCCAAGAATACTGGAGTTATGGGTATAAAAGTAATTTTTGCCCCCATAATAGCCAACTTCCCAATAGGAAAACTTGTCAATAGGAACTTTCCAATGGGAAAATGTTTACAGGCATATCGATCTTATGAAAAGACATATAAAAGTGGATAGTTCCGTTGCCATTTTACCGTATTTAGTGTTGATAAAGAAAAAGGGTACAGGGTATTCCACAGTTGGGCACCGTCCCGACTGTCTGCATCAAAGTTTTTTTGTGTTGTATGCGTGCGTAATAGAGTCTAATAATCTAACAGCTGCTATAGTAGCCACATTATTTGCAGCTACCGAATAGACGATACAGTGGCGAACAAAAGTCTACTTTCAAACCGCTTCTTTTCTCTGATAAGTCCAAAATGTGCTGCCTGCCTGAGTAGTACCCCCCTTTACCCATTTACCCGTAAACAACCTCTCCTATTTTTTCACTTTTCTTATTGACAATTTTATTATTATGGTGGAAAAAAGCTAAGCAACTTTCGTAATTTTAGGCCGATTGATCGGAAACACTTATAAATATCAGTGCCAGTTTTCAAATCAATACTTTGACAGATGTGGACATAATGTACTAATGCGAATATCATTTGCAAGGGTTTGGGCAAGTTTGTATCGACAACAAGTCAACAATGATTTTTAGGCTCATACGATCTCTTGCATAAAATTTCATGACTTTTGCTCATATATAATTATAGGGGTTTTCAGTGAGGGCGACTTGATTTTGTAGTGGCGGTATTAACGAAAATCATTTGTAATTTGAAGGGCACACGTATGCTATTATGCATAGCATATAAAGTCGTTCAAATGTTCGCCACGGCTTCTTACGGTGGCGCGGATCCGAGTTATCAGCTTTTAATGACTGTCGCATAGATCGATAAACTCATCAATCACCTCTGCGAGAGACAAGCTTGCCCTCAAATCATATAGAATGTGCATAGTGGCGTACGCGGTGTGGCTCATAGCGCCTTGAGAATGGTACCCTAGCCGCGACTCCCCAAGAAGAGTCATATTCGACTCCCCAAAAAAAGTCATTTTCGACACCCCAAGAAGAGCCATATTCGGCTCTCCAAGAAGAGTCATATTCGAATCCCCAAGAAGAGCCATATTCGACCCTCCAAGAAGAGTCATATTTGATTCCTCAAGAAGGTCGCTGCTTAAGTACCATTTTCTCCCGACCTATATGACCATTTTCATCGCCTATACTCGAATATGATCAGAATTTTCAAAAAATTCTGCCTGGGAACACACGGACGGTGCCCTGTACCCATTTTTTCCATGAAAACCAAATTTCATTCAAATTTTTGTATCGATGCTTTGAAGGGTATGGGCGTAATAACGGTAATGGTACTACGGTGGTAGGGGGGATGGTGCGGAAAAAGGTCAACATTGTTTGGTTAATAATCCTAACGTACCACATTTGGTTAACATATGTTAAATGTTAACTTTAACATCTCTGTAAAAAGAGAAATTCTGTTGCTGTTCATAGGAGAGGGGGCTACAATTTGATACATTTTTAGCTATATCTTATAAAGTTCTTATCCGATATGAATTATTTTTACACTACACACGCACAGTAATAGTGTGCATAACTGTACCAAGTTTTATGGTGTGGGTCATGGGCGTATTCAGCAGAGAATTTTGATACCTAATCGCGCATCACCCATCATGCGATTAATGATATGTCTCTGCTGAATGCAATGATCCTAACACAAAAGTTCAATACTGAACAAAAAACCAAAAAATTTGGCAGCCTTACATAACAAAATAGCTGCAAATTAGGGCAATTGAGGCAACATGAGCGACGAACGTTTGTTGTTTGTAATAACTTTAATTATTTTTTAAAAATAATTAAACAGCAGGCACATTAGCACATTTTTTATGTGTTACCTTTTCTTAGAAGCTTCGAAAAAACCTCTTGCGATTTGCCCAAAAACTAAAATCTCAAATTTTATGTTTTTCGACGATTTAAGCACTCTGACACCTTTCCGGCGATTTGGCGATGGTTTTGTGCGTTGTCGTTGTCATAGTCGTTGTCTATGTAGTGTGTTATTCAAATAACTTTAGTAATTTCGTCTTTAGCAAGGTAAATGATTTTTTTTATCGTGTTAGGCATGTCTTCAAAGAGTTTTCTATTGAATTTGACCACTCTAGTCGGTATAGTTAGGTTGCCAGAGGAATAATAAGAGCGAATAATTTTCAAAATTTTTTTTTTCATTTTTTTGTTGTTTAAATTTGTCCTAGCTAACATCGGTTGTTTTGATAAACGTGCGGAAAAGCCTTAGTTGTTGACCAACTGTTTATTTTATATAGCTAAAAAAGTCATCAAAATTGGGTGGCATTTCCAAAAGTCTTAACATTTGTGGACTATATTTATTTGATTCAATTTCCTTTCTTGTTCTGCCGTGTCTTAAAGAGGAGGATCTGAAGATGCCGAAAACATATTAAAACAATTTAATGCAGACAGTCGAGCGGTGCCCGATAGTGGAATACCCTATACCCTTTTTCTTTATAGACACTAAATACGGTAAAATGGAAACGAAAGAAGTATCCACTTTTATATCTCTTTTCATAAGATCGATATGCCTGTAAAAATTTTCTTATTGAGAAATTCACATTGACAAGTTTTCCGATTGGGAAGTTGGTTATTATGGGGCAAAAATTACTTTTATACCCATAACTCATCATTACCCCCCTTCCTCCGCAAGCGATTTACCTTAATTACTGCCACACCCCCCAATATATTGAATTGCAAATTGTCACAGACATTTACAAATGTATTTTTGATCTATATTACAAAATTCAACGACATTGGTCCAAAAATATTGGGGTTATTGGTATAAAAGTCATTTTTGCCTCCATAATAGCCAACTTCCCAATAGGAAAACTTGTCGATTGGAACTTCCCAATAGGAAAATGTTTACAGGCATATCGATCTCATGGAAAGACATATAAAGGTGGATAGTTCCGTTCCCATTTTACCGTATTTAGTGTTTATAAAGAAAAAGGATTCAGGGTATTCCACTGTCGGGCACCGTCCCGACTGTCTGCATCAAATTTTTGACAATTACTTTTAATGTAATTATCCGATTTGGATAATTTTTATAATGTAGATACACATAACCAAAATATGTGTACAGGGTATAAACATGCATTCTAGACATTTCGTATGCATGAATCTATGTGTGAGTGTATTTCTTTTGTTAACTCGTGGGAAACGGAAATTGCAAACGCTGCTGTCATTTCACTTTCCACGTTCCTAGCCCGAGGCGTCTGCGTCAACGTCGATCCGTCCGCATCTACCTCCATTTGGCTCATTGGCTAGCCCAATGTTATTAACATTCCCAACCACAACAACAAAAATAAATTAAAAAAAAAAAACTTGTCTATCTGATAGCGTCTTTTAAAATTATTAAATGCATGTGTATTTATAAATATGTTTATAGCATAATTAAAAGTTTAAACCAGTCAATCGCCGCCGTCAGTGGTCGAGTCAGCTGTTTATCTATTCTTTGTACCCTGCACACATAGTGTACAAGGGTATTATTGATTTGTGCAATGTATGTAACAGGCAGAAGGAGGCGTGGCAGACTATAAGTTCTATGGGAAGAAAGTCTTCTATATGAGTTGATAGATCTCCGAGACCATAAGTGCTAGAGACACAAAATTTTACCAAAAGATGCGCGTAATCCCATGTAAGATGAAGTTTGTCGAATTGAGTTGATATATGACTCCGTTTCGCCCCAGCAGACTCTATCAACTTCAAATTTGGTACAGGTTTCCGCCATGGCTATGTGTTATAAAAATCGATCGAATTTCACCCTCCTTTGTCCATAAACTGCTCCAAAATTCGACTAAATATAGATATGAATACATGTAATCTAGAATTACAAAATTTGGTGTGGACACTCGTATGAGCCAAACCATTAAAACTGTATTCCCCCTTTCCCCGCAATCGATTTACCTTAACAACTGCCGCACCCCGCAACATATTGATTTGAAAATTACCACAGATTTTTATAAATTTCTATATTTTTGATCTTTGTTTAAAATTTGAACAATATTGGCCTTAGAATACTGAAGTTATGGGCATAAAAGTAATATAAATAATAATTCCCAATGGGAAAACTTTTCAATTGGAACTTCCCAATGGGAAATTGCTTTAAGTCATATCGAACTTGGGAAAGGAAACATAAAAGTAGATACTTTCGTTCCCATTTTACCGTATGGTGGATTTAGTTTTTATGGAGATAAAAAGGTTACAGGGTATTCCAGTGTCGGCCACCGTCCCGACTGTCTGCATCATTTTTTCTTTCTCGATTCCATTCGTTGTCCGAAGGAAGCAGCAGGTGATGAGCTGTGGCAAACCAACCAACCAAGCAGCTAAGTGACTAAGCACTCGGAGTCAATCAGCCAACACAAGTTTCTAATTAAATTTATAGTAGTAGTAAAAGAAACCAATTGAAATTGACAAGAAAGTAAAAATCGAATGAGTGAGTGAGTAAGCGCGCGCACTCACTCCAGAACATAAGGCCTAAAATAGTGCGTGCGCACACTGGAGCAAAGCTGTTGTGTATAGTATGAAATTTGTGTTATTTCCAACGCTCAAGTAATTTAATTGGTGATTTCATAACCAAACAATAGGTAACTTCCAAATGAACTTGACTTAAAGAAACACACAAATTAGAAGGTTTTGAACAAACTGCATTAAACAATCAAATAATAGTGTTAAAAAAAGTTAAACTATTAATATAAATATATTTTATGCGATAGCCAGCAACAAAGCTGGCCTTGCTTAGCATTTGTCGTTGGTACCACTTCTCATCAGCATTTGAGATTCTTGTTTTTAAAAAATAATATATGTAATATATGGTGGAATATGTTGTGGCCAGAAGAACTGTCTTGTGTGAACATAGTAACTGGTTTGTGTGGAACGTTCCTCCAGGCGACTCTCCCTCTCGGTGATACCATTTCAATAGCCGTAAAGGTTCTATGCGGCATATATACGATCGCTTAACGGACTTATGAATGCCGCTTTATATTTAAAAAAGAGATGATGGGAATGTACGTGTTGGCGCATACCGTGGGGTCAACCTTATTAAACACAGGACAAATTGCAATGGTTGTCTTAGAGAATACAAAACAGGACAAATACGAAATAAAAAAAAATCGTAAACAAATTTAATAACAAGCTGTCAGCGCCGGCAGCTTTGTTGCTCCTGAGACTCTAACAAGAAAATCGGCATATCAAAAAGAGCATAAATCAAACTTTTCCTTAAATGCAACTTAATTATTGATAAAATACAAACCAGTGAAGGCAAACTATATTTGTACACAGTTTTGATACTTGGATTAATTCAGCTTCCCTTTCGATAAGAAATTTTATGAGCTCATAAAATTCGTTCTCGATGACTAAGATCGTGAGGCCAGACAGATTTGTCTGACTCATTGCTCGATTTCTGAGAAAAATCTTCTATATGACATCTATGATGCTATTTATACATATATATTGGAACATTCTTCCTTTTTTTTTGCTGAGTGATGTGAACGAAATGACAAAGTTTTTATTCAGCCTTTAGCGTTTTTCAGCCTTGTTCCTATTTCCACCAACACTTTGTCAACTACTACTCAAACTCGACTCTGTTTGCATAACAGCAGAGCTGGTTTTTATAATAAGATATAATTCGATCTTGCGATACAGTGTAGCTTCTTCGATAAATATTGTACTTATTTGCAATTCATATGTATACTCGGGACCCATAGGGACAAGCGTATTCTAAATTGTTGCAGTGTATTTAGAAACAAAGAATTTGTAGAAATTGGCTGCGTTGATTCGAGCGGCGATCTATCCCTTAGAGCTGCGAACACCAAATTTTACCAAAAGAAACGCATTATCGGTACGCAGAAGAAGTTTATCGAATCATGTTGATATCTGAACTCGACCTTCGACATAGGAGAAGAGAATCCACGCTATGATTAGATATAAACTTCAACTTATGTAGGCGACAATATTTTACCAATTGCTAGCCTCTCTTCCTATCTCTCATAACTCCATCGAAAGCCAAAACATTTAAAAATATATGCACATCATACATCATATTTAGGACGTTTCCCAATGTTTGTTTTGTTTGAAAATCAACGTAATAACGATTGTTTTCTCTCCCTAGTTAATGATGATGTAATGATGTAATATTAAATAACGACTAAAACTTTTTTGTTTAAAACATTAAGCGTATTGGCGAGTAAATCACTGTCGTACCACTGTGTAACCCTATGCAACACATAATTGTTGTAGACTGTCCGTTAGCTTGCACTTTTCACTGTCTTCGGATTCTTGTTGCATGTTGTTTTTGCTGCTCACTCTCTGCTTATTGGCATTTTTTACATATGAAAAGTTGCTTGTGACTTTTGTTTTTAGTAGCACCATTAAAGCCAACAAAACAAACAAATGAACACAGTGCGTGGTGGCTTGGAATTGTTGTTTCTGATTTCTTTGCCATCGTCATTTAAGTACAAGCGTTCCACTTTGGGCCACACATCAACACTCTCGCACACACACACTTGGTTGGCTTTCAAGGCAAAAACGATGACTTCATCTTCTCTGCCCATATGTTTTATTTTTGGTTTTAGTTGATTTTTTTACACTCATACACACCAGCAAACAGAGTTCAAGCATGTGTGTGTGTGTGTGTATTCGCGTGTGTGCCGTGCTTACTCTTGTCGCACACCCACACGCAGAGTCTCCAACGGCATCGCCATCAACGTGGCCAGCGTCGGCAATATAGTTACCATGCGCTCCATATACATACATATGTATGAAGGAGTTACCAGCAGCTACACTTCAGTTCTAGCAGGCAGGGCTGAATTTTCAGGCCTGAATCACGCCTTCAAATGACGCCAGCGGGTCAGAAATTATGAAAACCAAATTGAATTCGCTTCTTTTTAGAGCAATAGTGAATCACACCTTCCAAATATTTATGTACATTTGCATGTGGGTGTATGTGTGTGTGCACATGAGCATATGCATCTAAGTGTGTTGCCGCAATGCTGTTGGCCATTTTTTTACTATCTTCAAAAAGAACTGTATTGCGGCACTTTAATGTTAGTTTGCGTGCTATTGATATCAATGACTTATTAGCATGATTTGCCTGAACTCTTTATTTTTACGAAACAATTATCGGTATAAGTTTCAGTTCGATACTGCGGGATATCGATTTGTGTGCTTTTACTTTTGGGAGAGTTCACTTAGGTATATAACATGGAATAATAATAACAAGGAAAGCGTATGCTGCCGACGCGCCTGCGTACATTTTTTGCGTGCCTGAGAGAGCGAGAGGGAAAGAGACGCATATCCTCTTTGACAGTCGCAGCAGAATGAAAATTTGGCAAACGAACAGTGTGAGAGCAACAGAATAGTCTTTCCTTGTAATTATTATTCCATGGGTAAGTAAACCCATTGTGAGCCGAAAAAGCCATTACACCCATTTGCTACTATCCATGTATTTAACTCTTCATTTCGACAAAGAAGAATCTCTTTGTATAGATCCTATATCGTCAAATTGTAGTTAAGTAGCGCTTTGATTCCAGTATTCAGTTGGTACAATATTACACTGAGTTAAAAACTACCATTAAGCCAAGTATTATCATTCTTTAAATTCAAATGTCATAAATTTGACCGCGAGAACTTTTGGAATCGCAAGGAATATCTGGGAAATTCGTAAAAATCGGTTTTGCATACATTTTGGCTTTTTTTTTTTTGAACTTGTGAAAAAGTTTTCAAGTTTTGTGCTTTTGTCGGTGATGATGATGCAATGGTGATTTCAGCGATTTCGGTGAGTTTATCGAAAACATTACGTTTCTAATGTTTTCAGTGAATGTGCGAAACAGTTAATGTTGTTTGATGATGCTAGTTTTTCGCAAGATGATCAAACATTGGTTGCGGTATGCCAATCTTATGTATCGCTCGTTAGGCTCCACTAAGTAAGAGGAGCTCTTTTAAATGTATCGCTCGTTAGGCTCCTCTAAATCAGATGATTTATCGCATTTATTTAATGTTAGTCCATAGAGTTTTAGAACCCCTAGACGTCTAAACTTTTTTAAACTTCCTCGTTCGCTCTTATTTAGAGTATTACCTATTTATTGCCTAGAGTCAATTTAAAAGCAGGATCCAAATATCCGGCTCTGCTTCATAATATTGCCTTTCCTAAATGGTTATAGAATCTGCAATGTTATTTAATTCCTACCTAAAATGATTCCGCGTCTTATTGATCCTTCTCAACTTCTTAGCCAAGTTAGTTTTTCTGTGCCTTCCAGAGCTACTCGCTATTTACGTCCTCTACGCTTGCACTTTGAAGATCTAATTTTGTTTCGCCGGATCCCTTCCGCGTTCTATGTTCTAGTTCGCCTCTTTCTATGTGTTCTTCTATCTTGCCAGTTCTTTACACCGTCCATCGTTCCTCAGTGATTACATTCTTGATGTGAGTAGGTGCTTGTTTTTATAGAACACACCAAACGGGTCATTTATGTTAATTTCGCATTTGTTTTAATTTATTTTACTTGACTTTTTTTCCTTCATATTGTAAATCTTGATTCTCTGACTACCTCATGGTATGAGTTGGTGCGTACCATTGAAAAGTTCACCCAGCTGGTTGGAGACTCACATTCGTTATGTCGATCGTTTCAACTGTCTATACTCTGCTTCAGTTTGTCGGCTTGATTAAATGGCTTAAATTAATTTTAATAATTGTAATTGCTAAACACCGATTTCCGTGATCTTTTATTGGATTAAAAATAAACAACCGTTATAAAGGTATGCATTGTTGTGAATAACTTGATTTTTTCGGCCTTCTCCTTTCGTTTTGCAAAACGTAAAGAAGCGATTTCGCCTTCTCCATTATATAGGTAACGATACAAACCAAAATCGAGCATTTATACTATTACGATATAGCTCTAGTTTTAGAAGATGATGAGAATTTAAAATCACAAATACGCATTTAACCTAAAGCTAAATGCTCAAAGCTATTACCTGCAATATATCTATATGTGTATTTCAATAACGATTACATTACTCAAAAAGAGTTCATATTCAAGAAGTCTGATAGGCTATGCAAGGGTTTTAGTGACATTCATTAGCTTTAAATAGAATAAATAAATAAATAGAGGGTACAACAACAAGAGTACAAATCTCAGCTTAGTAATGCCAATTATGATATGCGACTACAGCAAAAACCACAACAACAAAAACGGTGCCCGACAATGGGATACGCTGTACTCATTTTTGCCATGAAAATCGAATTTCTCTACAAATTGTTATATCAAAGCGTTGAAGGTTAAGGCGGCGTTATTGATATGAATCAAAATGTCAACAATGTATGGTTTATAAGCTTAACTTGAGTCGTCCTACCAAATTTGGGGGCTCTAACATTAATGTTAGACTTAACATTGCTATAAAAATGAAATTTTGTTGCACTTTATAGAAGGAGGGGTCCAAACCTATGTCTAAAGTTTCTAACCGATTTTAATCATATTTACGCAGTAACAGACATGGACATGGCTATATCAACTCGACTATTGCTCCTGATCATTTTTGGCCATGGAACATATGGTCTGCCACGCCTCCTTCTGCCTGTTACATACATTGCATCAACCTATAGTCAGCTCTTACACTTTTGTGTACAGGGTATAAAATCCTATTGTTGAGTAAGCATTTCTGCGGCTTCTCTTGCAACTTCCACCATTATCAACAGCAACAATATCAGCGTCGTTGTATTACTTCTTGAATTTATCTCGGCCTGCCATGTCGGTTCGAATATGTATATATATATATGCACTTTGTGTTTTTATGTCTGAAGAATGACCACGAACTTTGTAATACTAAATTGATTTTTTTTATAACTTAGGCGCTTTCCCTTGACTTTGTTATAATTGTATTTTGTTGTTGTTGGGCTTTTCATGGTATAAGCGTGTGTTTTATGGTCATACTAAGGCGTCGCTTTGTCGGCTTGTCGGATATGTTTTATATATGTATGTATGCCTATATGTATGTATGTTCATCTAAGTTTCATATATGCACTGAGAAAATGAATCAAGAACATTGTACTTCCGTGTGTATGAAAACCGTGCAAACACATAAAATCTCATTATAAGTGGAAAAATTCTCATTTTGAGTACAATTTATGAGTTTGCAAATACTCAAATCAAGTTGTTTTACTTTTCCGCAAAAAAGCATTGCGATTGGCCAAAAAACTAAAATCTCTAATTTTATGTTTTTCGACGATTTAAGCGCTTGCCGGCGATTTAGCGATGTTTTTGTGTTGGGCATATCTTCAAGTAATTTCCACTGTACCAAGCTAAATATTTTCTATCGTGTTGGCCCAAGAATACTGGAGTGAGTTATTACAAACTTCCCAATAGAAAAACTTGTCAATTGGAACTTCCCAATAGAATAATATTTACGAAATTTCGATCTTATGAAAAGACATATACAAGTGGATACTTCCGTTTCCACTTTACCGTATTTAGGTTTTATAAAGAAAAAGGGTACAGGGTACGTCCCGACTTTCTGCATCAAATTTTTTGCACTTGATTTAAGTTCACTATGTTCTTGCTTTTAGTTGAGTACGAAAATTACTCAGTTCTAGCACTTTCAAAAAATGTTTACTCAAGAATGCTTGTTCGCCTATTGAGTACACGGCAACTCATTTTGAGAATGGATTTTTTCTCTCTGTGTGTGCATATATACTTTTTTATTTGGTTTGCCTGGCCCTTCCTTTGTCAGCTCATCAGCGACAAACGTATACTAGTTCAAGTCCATGGACGGGTCAATGGGTTTCCATGGGCTTGCCCACACCCTGATAAACTGTTTTTTGTCTTTTTATTTAGGTCAACACACTAACTTACACTCACATGCACTACCATTTATACACATACTATATACATACATAGATTTGTATGTTTTTGTGTTCTTTGTTCTTTGTTCTGTGGTAAATTGCAAGTTTCCCGCAAAGTAAGGCTTTTCTGTGGGGACGCACTGGAATGACGCGAGTATTTTTGGCTTTAATGCTGGTTTATCCACATAGGCTTTTGATATTACGTAGCCCAAAGGATAAAGTATAGAGATTGGATAAACTGTTCAACGAATTGTTCTCTCAATGCAGCTGTGTAACATGTAGCGCCGTCATGTTGAAACCAAATATCGTCGAGATATCTGGCTTCAATATCCGGCAGAAAATCGTCGGTTTACATGGTGCGACAACGATCGCCATACACGCTTATGTTCCGTACGTTCTCATTTTTTTAAGAAATATGATCGGATTATTGTTTTCTCTGTCCTGTCTTGTATTCTCCAAAAATTCATACTGGGTTTCAAATTTGAAGCGAATTTTGGTAATACCAGGAATTCAACTTATTTCGAATACGGCTACGATTGCGGTAGTACTGGTACACTTGATCAGGTAAACATTTTTATTTCGCTTTTCTGTTTTCAATAATATCGGTTTAGACTCACCGATATTTGTGTCAGTTAACCGGTTATTTATTTATTTATTTCCAAAAATGGTACAACAAAACCCTGAGGAGAAAAGGAATTATGTAGATAGATATATCTAATCCCGAGTCTCCAATCGCTTTTCAGCAAGTCGACTCAATGAAACGGCCAAGGATTCCACTCTATTACTTTCATCATGCGCTTCGACAAAAACAGTGCCAAATGAGAACTACAAAAAGAAAAGAATTGGGAACGAGAAACAGATTGTGTTGTCTAGTGTTTCACTTTTTATGGAATCAGTAGTGTTATTATTATGCGGTCCATACACACAGCAATCGCAGAAGCTTAAGGAATTCAATGTTACATGCATTTTAAATTTTAAAAATATCTTTACTCATTCGAAAGTTATGAATGTTTCCGATAAGAAGTCAGATGACCCCACTGTACGACGTAAATGAAAATGCTTTACCGAATGAAGGAATGTAAAGCACAGCATGAAAATATATGTTGCAAAGAATAAAACCAAAATCGTACCGGTATAAATATATCGGTTTCAATTCTGTTATTTCGGAAAACTTATAAGTGTTAATAATGTTATTGGGGATTACCGCACCGCGACCTGTGAGATCTATTGTGCGCCTGATAAGGGTTACTGGTTATTGGTTTTTCTAAACAAATTTATTTTGGTTACGGTACGGTACGGTTACGGTTTCGTTGTTTTGGTTATGAAACGGGTTGAATCCCTGGGTAATACAATGTAAGGCTTATGATGATTTGACAAACAATATCGAATTAAAATGATCTCAAGCGTGATCTCTTCCTATATAATGATTTCATATCTACAACCAATTGCAAAGTCCAACCTGCCTAAAAGCTTCTCAGCAAGGGCGTGCTGCGTGGATTTTTCTTCGCGCATACAGTTGTAGAATTGGTAATGCCAAATTTCTGCGGCTGTCATGGGCTATGTCTTCATTTGTTGGAGACGTGTCAGCACACCAAACGATGGTGTGTTGGTTTATAAGTTACATCACCTCAAAGGTAGTCCATTCTCGTTTTTTATGCAATGCTATTTGGCCTGGGTGAAGCTCCCTGCCCTTTGTCTCTAACTTTATCAAGATGACGCACAACCTCCACGTGGTGGGCCCTGATTAACTGCTCTAATCACCACTAGGTGTTAAGGTAGTGAGCTAATGTGCGCATCGAAGTCTGTCCTGGACTTAAACATGCTTGCGCGTAGGGTTTGGAACCTACCGCGTAAAGAAGTCCTCCTGAAGAAGTCCATATATTAGGTCGTAACCCGGTAAGGGGTTCTTATGGCTAGTCAAGAATAGAGATATTTGACAGCCATCTCATCTCTGCCTTGTAGAAGCTCGGGAACTTCTATTTCCAGTTTATCAGCGTCTGAGTAGGTTCATTGCAAGACTCTTCCACTGATATTTTTAACTAGTATTGCTTTCATTTGAAGTAGTATAATAGTGTGGAACGAAGTGAGTTCAATAGCATAACTCCAGTTTGGTGCCTATTGGACCATTTTAGAAGATGTTCATCAAGATTTAACAGTTATCCTTCTGCCCTTGTAGAAAATTTGTCATACTTGCGTCATAGAAGCCAATCTAACAGTCTCTGAAAAGCATTTGTGACAGTTTGCACAGTGGAGTAAATGATACATTGGTGGTTTTAGCTCCAGTCAACTTGAGTCCTACTTATATAAAAATGTTTTAAGCCAATTTAATTAGTCAACATTTAGTGCATAATGTTAAATATGTTTCCAATTTGGGTTTACTTATCTTGTGGTGAATTCACTAACTCCTGAGAGTGTGGTAAGTCCTAGTTTAGTTGCAGCTACCAATGCTGGTATTGGTTATGCTTTAAATATAGATGCACTTAAACATGACGTATACCTCGGTCAACATGTGATTGTAATCCGCGAAGTTCTGCGAGTTCCTTATCTTCCCATTTCCACATTACGCACATCTTTTGATAAAAAATTGTGTTCCTAGCTCTTAAGGTATTTCGTTAGATTTTGGTGACACATTTTGCACAAATCTATAATATGTACAGGACATACAAATTAGGAGCCCTAATTGATAGCTTTATTGCTGGTTCGTCTACGTCAGCAGAGACGTCTGCATAATTTCAACCATTGCGTTGGAATTTGTGAGTCAGCAGAGAAATTTGTTACATGCATGTATACGAACATTTTCGCAGTTTTCAGTGGTAACTTCTCTGCTCACTTTGCCGATACCTGCTTTATTGACTACTTTACTAATTGCTATTAATTTTTGACTCCATATATTGACGAAAACCCCAATGTGCATTGACCTACTATATTCACCACCAAGATACATTATTGATTCACAATTTTAATTGTCTTAATTAATACTTGATTAATCAATTGTTGCCATTGTTTGTATTTTGCACTTCCAGCGCATCGTGTGAAAATCATGCAACGATGTAGCAACAGCAGCGAACCAAAGAAGCCGCCACCAAGCAAACAACGAACGCAACGAATTTTCGCGACTTTTTAGAGAACAGGAGCAGTAGGAGCATCCGCCAGCGTCTAGCCAAGCACAGCCATCAGTATCAACAGTTTTAAACCAAGAACAATAAGTTAGCCGGCGCAAGTGCCGGGCTAAGCATTCCACAAGTGAGGATTTGCCCGGGAGCATGCCTAGTACTGCTGGCAGTGCAGCCGGCGTCGGTGTGGGGGCCCTGATCAACAGTGCTGGAAGCAGCGCCAGCATGGGCATTGGCACTGGCCCTGGCGCTGGCATAGGTGTAGGAGCAGGAACAGGTGCCGCATCGGGCACACTTATAGCGCCGAGCACGGCAGGCACCAGTGCGGCCAGTGGCACTATAACATGGGATAACAATGGCACGCTACGTTCCATCAATCCAGGCGATTGGTCCATCGAGCAGTGTCTAGTGTGGCATCAGCCGCATCATCTTTACTTTCAACTTGGCTGGGCCTTTCTTTTTCTTGCCTTTTTGGCGCCTCATGGCCCCTTTGGGTCGCTCTGGATGCGTTCCATGCTGCTCATTGGTTGCATTTTGATGGGAATGTATGGCTATCTCATAGAGTGCACACCGGATGTGGTGCTCTGGTCCGGCCTGGGCATTGGCATTAATTTCATCTATCTAATAGTGGTGCTGTGCCGATTGCGACCCGTGCGCTTTGAGCAGGAAATCGAAGCGGTAAGTGCAATAAAACTTAATAATACTATTCAAGGGGGGTGTGCGCTGCGACCCCTTGGATCTATTGTGCGCCCTATCTAGCTTAAAGCTCTCCCAATATTCCTGTCTCTGATAAGTATCTCACTATTTTGGATGGTTCTAATTGGGCTACGTCAGGAGGTTCATTCTTCTTCTCGCCAGTGCGTTACACTCGGCGAGCATATGACGCAACGACTTCTCCTTTTAATCACAGTACCTACAGGTGTGTTAGAGCTGGTAATGCCCAGCTTGCTTAATTGTCCCTTCATACGGAGTGTAGTAGAAACTGCTCCACTTACCATACATATAAAGCCATTGGTCTGGGAATTTCAAAGGTCGCGTAGGTCCCTAGGGTTTTGGAGCACTAAAGTAAAACACTTTGCTACTAATTGAATGCTGTTGATAGTGAGAGGACAATTTTGATCCTCGTTTAATTTATGGGAATGAAACTGTGACCAAGGTCGTCATTCAAATTGGATTTCCAAAATTTGATCTAAATTTATCAGTTTCGTTGGAACTTTATTTCATACGAAATTTTGACTCCCTCAGTCGATTTGTGCCAATCGCACCTGCTTTTTCTTTTATACCAGAGTTTCTAGTTTAAGGATTTCGTCTATCTTGGCATGTTCCATGGGTTAGTAAACGACGCATGTTCCATGGGTTTTATTAAAATCACGGTGCTCTAAGAGTACAAATAGCACAACGAGTCTGGTACCATGCGCCATATGCCGAAGCTGTTGCCTCTTCAGTATCAATTTAAGTGCATGCCGTCGGGCATGCCTACCCCTTGGGTAGAGGGCAGCTGCACCTGGTTGAAACCCAACTACACACAAGGTTCTACATGCGCTGTAGGTGTCAACCACAGCCACCACGATATTCCCATAACGGGGCCGACCTCAGTGATCAGCCTTGGACACTGCTCAACTCGAAATTACTGAAATTAAGGGATCGGTTGACCCTCCCCTTTTAGCCTCGAGAAGCTCGGATTTAAGGAATCACGCCAGTATTGGGCGCAAGCTCGGGATTGGTGACCCATCCGCCTTCAGTGGTTCAGTCATTTGTCGGCGCCGTGCGAATATAACTTCGGCCAATGATGCAAGCAGCCTCATCGTCTCTGGAGTCTCCACCACTTCAATAACGTCCCAGTTGTCTTTTTGCCTCCGTACTTTTAGCCCGTCGAAGTCTCGCACATCTGCGTACAACGGGTAGAAACCGGTATCACCCTGGCCACGACGCTGATTGAAACTCAAGCGAATTCATATCCAGCGAGAAAGGTGTTAAATGTGGCTGTTAAAGAAATGTGTCGCAGGGGAAGGGACCAGATAGAGGGCGCGCGCAAAGCAAAGCCGCTAGACAAGTGCTCCACAACAGGTCGTGATCCGCAACTGGTTATTATGACCAGTTAAGAAAAGGAAGATCTTATGACTTTGACAGACGCTTGGCTACGCAATAGAAGATGATGTTTATGTTGCTTAATACGTTCTAAGAGTCTCTAAGGCATGATCTAGCCTCACTTAAGACCTCATGCGGTAACATGCGGCAGTGATCCAGTTGACTAAAATGCCCTTTCTGTATTGAGCTGTTCTGAAAATGACTTTGAGTCATTCGTAAAGAAGGAATTATCAGCAGTTGTTTCTATGGCTATGGAAGCTTAAGGGTATTAATAGAGCAGTGACAAAATTCGGAGTTTGCGAGGAGTGTAGAGTATGGCATCGAGGGATGTATAGTTTACTTTACTCGGTTTCTTTAATGCATATTACTGTTGAATTCAGGTACAACATTCGAATTACTAGGCAACGTAAGACTACTTTATGTATAGTCTTTGTGCAGTAGTCGCTTAATTCACGCGTCACATTTTGATAATAACTCGGAGCAGGGCTTCAGACAAGTTTGATTTTCATGCGATATACACATATAGTATGTATGTGATAATAACATTGATCTTAATTTCATACATACATATGTGTTCATGTATGTTTAGGCAAACACATGTCTAATTTCAGGTTTTTTTTTTCAGTGGCAACACAAACATTTTAATTAAATAAGTTATAAATACAAAATTATTCACATTTTTGAATTTTACAATTATCTTGAGTTTATTTACTTGATTTTGATTTTTTTTTACTGCTGGTTGCACAATATTTTTGTTTTTTTTTGTAACTTTCAATAGATTATTATAATTCAGTGTATTTGTTATTTTTTAATAGTATAACTCATTTATGCACATAAATAATTTCGTTTAACTTAAGAATAATAAAAAAAATATTTTTTTTAAAAATCAAAATTATTTATCGCTATTGTTAAATATTCTTTTATAGCTGGGTGTAAATATTAACGGCTAAATTTTAATATAATAATAATGATATTTAAACTATATGCTTTGTAACTGTGTCTGTATGTGATGGTGTGCGTGATAGAGAAATGCATCGAGAGCGCGTTTAGATGAGAAACAAAGTGGCGCTAGAGGTGTATCACAGATTAAAAAAAATTGATTTAATCGCTCATAAATAGTTAGCATTTTTTGCTTCTTAGATTTTGTGTATGTTTAAAAAAAAAAAGATTTATAATGGAATTTCTAATAAATTATATAGATTAATTATAAAATTTAATTTGAGACAACCATGGGACATAAATTATATAATCGAGTTTTATGTGCATGTGTGTGTGCGGTAGTGTTAGGGGTTTTACTTAGTATCGCTACTCAACTAAAGGTATAAATTCTTTTTTTTTCTTCTGTAAATTATTGACTTCTATAGAAAACACAAAGAAGAAAAAAAACATAGCAGACTTTTAGGCATTGCCTTTAAAATGTGTACGGTTTCCAGCAGCGAAACCAAAAAAAAAAAAAAAATTTTTAAAAGTAATAATAATTTATGGAGAGTATGTAAAATGCGCCTGCGCCTCTAAGTCGCAGATTAGGCTATATGCGATATTATATGAAAATGAAGTGTATATCTTCTGCTGGTGCCTGTAGCTGGAGCTGGAGCTGGTCTTGTGCCTTAGCTAATGCGTATTTTCGATGCCAGAAAATACAACTGCAGACACGTGCCCAGGAGTACAATCATATTGCCAATGGCAATGGTCATGTGTATGCGCCGGAATGCCCTGTGTATACGCTGATAGTGTGGACACTGCACCAGATCGCCCTGAACTAGGCTGCCCACCTCCTGACCGCTGCCAATGGCGCCCTCGATCTTGTACTTCTCGTGCATAAGACGGAGCATGGGTGGTGCCAGATAGAGACGGACCACCACCTCAATGGCCGCCGTCAGTGTCAGCGTACCCAGTTGCAAGCCGGCAGCTGTTGTCCAGCTGCTGAGAAAGTATTTCACATAAAGGATTAGCATGCTAATGCTTAGCATGGCGTTTAGGGCAAAATACTTGGGAAACAGTATCTGCTGACACTGGCCAAAGGTATGGCGTGGCAGCGAGAAGTATAGCGAAAGGCCTGCAAGAACATATATAGAGAGAGAGAGGAGGGTTAGAGATTAGCTTGACAAAGACTTGCTATTGATAACGTATGAATTGTGATACAATGCCTACGATAAGCAGATGAACGGCCGTAACTATCACGATCACGCTGATGACACGATGATGACATTGATGATGACAGCTTTTGTGAGAGCGGCAGCAGCGTATGGCAAGTTTGTCGATGGTCACATAGTCAATGTGATAACTCACCCGAAACAAAGGTCATCCAGATTTGTGAACCGAAATGTGTTGAGAATGCGCCCAGGTAGGCCAATGTTGCCAATTTGCTGCCCGTGGCGCTGCCCACATCGTCGCGTGCCGCCCATTTTGTTGATGCTGCTGTTGTAGTTGTTGTTGTTGTTCCTGGTGATACTGTTGTGTAGCTTTGATAGGGACTGTTGTCGATGAGATCGGGTCCAACAGTCGCTAACAAAAATGTCAATATGAATATGACAATCAAATGTGCCGGCTGTGTAGTACGCGTCAGTATACTAAAAGAGAGCGTGAGATGATAAAAGAGAGATTAGTTTCGTTGTATACAATGTGTGACAACAGCTGATTAGATTATATGAAAAAAAAAAAGACGTATGACCACTAACTAATGTACTCTGACTCTCAAGTGGAAGTAGTTTTGCGCACTTGCGCTCTCGACGCTGCCCTCGTTGCTCGTCGTACGACGTTACTCGTTATTCGGTACGCACTTGCGTTTATATATCTAGTTTTTTTTTTTTTTTTTTTTTTCATATTTTGCATAGATTATGTCCAAGCTCTGTCGTTTGGACACTGTGCTACCGGGGTGCGGTGACAAAAGTGTGCAGACTGGCAAAGTGGCGTACGTGCCAAAACGCATGCAAACAAATCCAATTTCATTTGCCATTCCATATAGCAGGCAGGCGCACACTGTGACACACCAATCATATAGCAAATTTGCAGATATCAGATAGTTTTATTACATTTTATGCAAAGTTTTTGCAAAGCTTGCATACCATTCGATAGAAATCAGCTGATGCCACAGCTCCGCAGCTGCACAGCTGATAGACAGGCGATGATGATTCTTGAAATGCATAGTAACAAAACAGACATTAATCATTAAGGGAGCGCAGCGTATGAGATAGCGGGCATAGCCCTACTCACTAACGATTCAAGCTGTTCAAACGTCACCACCAAGACCAAGACCAAGACCAAGACAGGCGTGCTGCCACTGTCTGATATGGAATGCTATAGACACGACCTGTATATGTCGTCAAAATCGTCGTCTAGTTTTTGTTATTGTATCGATATGCAGTGACGCAATGAGAAACTTTACTTGGAATTCGACTCGAGCGAAATGACTTGCTTTCGACTTTGAGACTTAAGGCGTACACGTTTTCTAAGCTGCAGACCACTGATAAACAGCTCAAGGGGGTTGCCCGTCGATACATATGTAGTGCCACTGTGACTCATACCAAGCTGTCCAAAATAAACGGCATTAGTCAAAGTGCAAATATAGTACGGCATATTCATTTAGCTAATTTGGGGCAATTTCGTTTGGCATTAATGATATAGCTGCATATCTGTGGTCACATAAGAAAAAGTTGAGATCGCATTAGCAGCTCTCACAAAACTCAGCATATTCTTATGTCGATGTAAGCTACTCTTTCATATGACCGACTCCACACGCCACAGTTCTTTACCTAATACAAGAGCACAAAATGTATTGCAAATATTTGAAATGTGCCGTTTAAAGGTTCAAATTTTAATACATGTATTAGCTGTTGCGTCTACTGTTTGCGTAACGGTAACCCTAGTGTCTAGCTAGACTAGACAAGTGAAAACGAAACTAAAGGGCTAAGTGATAAGTGCATAAGCGGTGTTATTCAATTACTTTCAAGTCATGCTCATGTCTAATGTACAATGAATGATTGATTGGCGCTGCTGCTCTGCTGATTACTACTGATAAGAGCTGTCCTGTCATGAACTTATGTCACATGTGTCACATATGCAAATACTCACGTGTATAGGCGACTGCCCTGCAGCTGGGCGATCAGGCAATACATTCGCTCCGTGAATTTACGCGTCATTTGTGTGCCAATGGCCAGTGCATCATCCATTGATGGTTCCATTGAGCTTAGTTTGCGCTCTTGTTGTGGGGTTTCTGTTGCTCCTGCTGCTGCTCCTGCTTCTGCAACCGCAATTTTGCTTGGCTCCTCTGTTAGTTGTTGTTTGCGAAAACGTCCGCAGAGTTTGGGTATTTTAAGTATATTACTATTGTTGTTAGCGGTTGTTGCTGCTACTGATACTGCTGCGGCTGCAACTTCTAGAGCCGCTGTTGTGTTGGCTTTTTCTGTAGTTTTAACTGGCACTTCGGATGCATCACTAGCACAACCGCTGCTGCTGCTGCTGCAGTCACTTAAATTGGCTTGCTCATCTGAATTAGATTTGTTTTTGTTACCAACATTGCTTGGAATGACCATCAAGTTCTCCTCATCACTGGCTTCATTGCCACTGCTGCTGCTGCTGCTGCTGCAACTGTTGCTGCAACTGTTGCTGCTGCAATTGCCAATTTGTTGCTGCTGCTGCTGTCGCTGCTGCTTTAATGTGCGCTTTCTCAGCGTGTACTTTACACTTTTGATTGCCTTCTCGGGCATGCCATGGGCCATATACCTTTCGATTTGCTGTTCACTTTCAATGCCCGAATTATGGCACATTTTTGCATTTGTCAAGCGTTGTGCGCTTTCTTCTTTCTATAGCATGTATGTAAACGTAACTGTTGTTCACTTTTGCTCTATTCTAGCGCACTTGTTCGTTTTCCGCTTTCCGCTCTTAGTTTGCTTTCAATTTTGAATATTAACCGTTTTTGTTGTGCTTAGATTAAGTTAGTTTCAGTTGAACTTCAAATTTTTAATTGCAGTTCGCCACTGTTCGTAAGTTAGTCAATTTCTTAGATTGCATTCAAAAACAAAAAAAAAAAAACTAAACTATTTTAAATAGTTTTTGTTATTCCAAATTTTGAATTGAAAGCACGCGCGCTGTTATTTGACTTGGTAAGACGTTCGAACCGAAGTCTTTACGCGGTGAGTTAATGTGGACGATTGATGCCAGCCACACGGCAACGTGCGGTTTTATATATACCTATAGGAAAACAGCACGCTCGTCTGTGTGTTGGTGCTGATCGAAGAGCACGGCAAAAAGAGCGCTGACTTGCAGAGCACGGTTTGGCACATGAACGCCTCTGTTCTTGGCCCCACGGGCAATAGCCACGGGGTTTGTTTAGTCGGTGGTAGGGGCAATTTAAGCCGCACTTGCATTAAAACTGGATTAATACATACATATGTACATAAAACGCCAAAGAGACTAAGAGAAGCTCGCTCTTAAATGCCACCAAAGAGCAACTTGTATTGGAACAATAAAAATTGGACTTCTTAACATTTGACATCCCTAGCTCATCCCAATTAGACGCTCATGTCACGCTCGTTAGTATCTCTTTTATGGCATTACTGTCATGGGGATGACTTGGCTGTTGTTGCCAGATTTGAGATTTATTTGCGCCTGCCATATGAGCCCAGTTCTAATGGGCGTTGACGCCGGCTTCATATGCTAAATGAGCTGCACATGTGCAAAGTTAGATAAGTTTATAAATGTTGCATTTATGGCTAAGCCTAGCTTACATTTTTGACTACTGAATCAAGTTTACAAATCTATTGCTAGTCGAAAATCGGAAAAAAAAACCGCAGGCGATTCTAGATGGTCGGGAGTCACCTGGAGCTATTTACACTATGATAAACGTGAATGAGTAAATAAATATTCAAAGAATTGAGTTTTGATGGATTTTTTTTTTGCATTTTTTTTTTATGTTCCGTTTTTAATAGTGGCATTTAAGGGTCTGAGATTGTTAAGGTTGCCTTTAGTCACTGCTTAGTTTGTAAGCAATGTGTAGTCAAAAGCCTGCTAACTAAATCTAATAACACTGGGTTTCCAAATTAGTCCCATATTCAGTACACTATACATCACTTGTATCTATAAAAATAAAAATCATCAAGGGACCGCAAATAAGAGTTATGTAAGGTTAAAAAAGTCATGGCGAAAAAAGTGACCTAGATGAATTTGAAAACACCACATATACTATTTGTGAATGGGCTAGTAGTTTATTTGAAAAAAATTGAATGCTAAGACTTATTTGCTGACCTGAAAATAAAAATTATGAAATAATAACACTGTGTAACAGTGAAAATACACCCGACAAGTTACATAGTGTAAGTTGTAGACCTAGTCGAGTAGAAGTCAAAGCCATTTTTTTTCCTGGTGAACCCTCCAGTTCTTTTTTATTTACAAATAACGAATTTTTTTGACTTTACTTACTAATATATTGAAATCTGGGTAATTTTTCGAGCAATTTTCAAAAATTAACACGTTCTGAAAAGAGAATTAATTGACCGTTACGCTCGGAAACTTTTGCATAGCAAAAAATCTTTTAAGTTGTTCCAGTTATTTTTTATTGACAAATATCGGATTTTTTTCACTTTATTTACTAATTCATTGATATCTGGGTAATTTTTCGAGCAATTTTCAAAAATTAACACGTTCTAAAAAGAGAATTAATTGACCGTTACGCTCGGAAACTTATGCATAGCAACAAATCTCTTATGTTGTTGTTGCTCACTCTGGTACTATATCAACTGTACCTGGTGCAAACTGAGAAAATCTGTCGCGGGGGAGCGGGGTAACGTATCGACATGAATCGATAAACTTGCACTTTTCCTGGAAAATGCGCATCTTTTGGTAAATTTTTTTTGCTCTTACTCTTATAGTCTCTGAGAAACAGAGAACAACACGGAGAGACAGACAGACGGACATGGCTATATCGACTCGACTATTGCTCCTGATAATTTTTGCCCATGGAATATATGGTCTGCCTCGCCTCCTTTTGCCTGTTACATACATTGCACAAATCTATAATACCCTTGTACACTTTGTGTACAGGGTATAAATATTTACAGGCATATCGTTCTTATGAAAAGAGACATAATAGTGGATACCTCCCGTTTTTTGTTCCATTTGTTTCCAATGCACAGTGGTTGAAATGCTCTTTTTAACAATTAATATTTCTGAGAATTTTTTTTTAAATGTAAACTCCGGTTGATTCTATTGAGTATTAGAAATTAACTTTAGGCACAATCAGACATTTGAAAAACTGATTTTTCTAATTAAAAATTTGGCATTTCGGCCACTGACGGTGCACTGTTTCGCATCAATAAAAAAAATAACACAAGATGATGGGGAGTTGGCCAACCAAGAGTAGATAACGTGAAATACATATGTCTATTGTTTATTGACAATCTGATGGTAAAAAAAACTTCACTCATTTAAATCAGCATCGATACTGAAACTCAACAAAGTTTGGATAAAATATCGCCATTTTCGAATTCGGTAAACTTTTAAGATTTTTTAGTACGGCTTTCGTAAGGATATAATTAGCAAGGTAGGGTGCCTAGATGTCGTCCGCGGCAGAAAAAAGTACCCCCGCTGCTGTAAAAAAACACTGTCATAATTCACCCCATACACACAGCAATCGGTTGGTTAACCGCAGTACATTTCGGTCGCAAGAAACTCAAAATATTTTGATTTAACACCGCGGTTTATGGCCACAAAAACCTGTTTGGTCACATCCTTCTTCATCGACGTTCGCACTAAAGTGAAATATAGGGAGCCCTATATTCATTTTCGTGTCGTCATACCAAGGTAGAATAATATAAGGTATGATTACTCACCTTCTTCTAGGCACAACAATTCTTGTTGGCCTAATGTAGAGCCCTCCTTACATCGCCTCTGCAATCGGTGATACCAAAGTTAGCTAGCCTGCTCTCTGCCTGCCCCTTCGTCGCCTTCCTTCAACAGCTGTATTGAAGACGCTGACGGGGGTGCCAAGTGTACAAAATCCTTGACAATATCAAAAGTATAGTTTTCAATCTTCAATCTGAGACTTTAGCCTGCGTGTGTTGCTCCACTTCAGTGTGCATAGTCGCACCAACTTTGCAGGAGTATTGAACTCGGACAGTGCGGCAGATCGTGAGTGCCGATTTGATATTCGTTGGTCCTTTCCAGAATTTGGCGTAGTGTGAACATGTTTAATGTTTAACATGTATTTTGACTGACATGTATCTCAGCTAGTAACTTAAATTAGCGGCTGGACTAAAATGGGGCACTAATAATAAGAACACGTGTTCGGCATGCAAACAGATCACATGCAATTTTTTGCGCATCGTCTCGGAAATATCGAGATTCATCAATTGTTGCTATAGTGTCTTAACTGCTCATTATCTAATTACGGCGAGTTCCGTTCGCACGTATCATACGCCGGACATGCATCCCTACATCATACAAAATGTGAGTCTTAGCTTCTCGTCCGCTTGCCGTCGTCTGACTTCGGGCTCATTTATGGCTGATGTCGGAGACTTGCTTGCGCATATAAACGAGGTATTAACCAGCTGTTATGGATTCCTAATATTTTGTCTTATTTATAATTCATACGGGTTCTCGGATTTGGTTTTTTTTTTTTGGGGCGCCCATCAGCATTAACATCATGGAATATACGCAAAAATTTTGCGCACTCATCGTGCAGCCAACTGAACTTTGGACGCTTTGCACGCTACCTAGAAATGGGCCAAGGTGATTTTGGCAAGTTAACAGCGGAAACTTTGCGTTAAAGATTTACTGAGAAACGACGCAGAAAGTAGCTGCTTAGCAATGAGTAACTGCAAATTGGAAAAGATTATTAAATTTAATCAAATCAGACTGTGTATGACTTTGATCAGCGATGATTGTTTTGTGGATTTGGGTGTTTTGTACTCGTTAAGTATCTGTGTGTGTGTGTGTGTGTGTGTGAGTGATTGAACACTTTCTTTCTAATCATGCTTATGAAGCTTGAAAAGCTTTTATACAACCCACAATAGCGTGAAAAGGCTTTATGCAGTTAGTGCAAATCAGTCAGTAGCACACAGCTGATTAACGATACATCTTAATTTCGTCACCTGTGTTACATGGGTTTCTTACGTGCTACAAGTCTGGTAGCTTCTGTACGTGCCAGCTTCCAAAATGGATGGCATGGGCGTTTTTATATTTTCCATTTAGCTTCTTCTTAGGCACCTGATCATTGAAATTTGCGTCAGCTGCCGATCAAATTCGTTAACTGCGGCAATGATCCAATTAACAGGCTAGTGACGCGTCGTGACGCTGGCGAAAATATACACGCACATATAGCATGTGCCGCCTTCCCAAATAATATTAATAATTATCATTATGCTGTTGTCATGGCGCCTATGATGGTGAAATTTTGTGGGCCCGTCCATAAAGTTAATAACTAATGAGTAAGATTCAAGAACAGCTGGAAATCGCTGAGCAAAGCGCTTCAAGCAGTCAATCGTTAGCTTTGCACTTGGCGCCTAATCTTTTATTATTTTCCATAGATGATAACAAATAAACAACATTATCTGTTGCGGCCCGTGTTGTCTCTCTATATTATCGCTTAATGGGTAAACATCCGAGCAAATTTGTTTACCGGCAATTACAGCCGATCGATCAGCTCCCCGTTAAGTGTTAATAGCCCAGTTAAAAACGCGTGGAATTCGTATGCTATCTTTACATTTAGTTGTTGTAACACCTTTTGATAACTGTATGTCATTGACTGACGACGACGCATTTACTGTAGAGAGCGCAACAAAATTGCACCTGTCTTTGGGCTCGCTTAAAGCAGCGCTATAACAGGTTCAACAAACTCACCCGCACTTTGTGTAGTTACCTATTTAATTTTCTTGAATGTGTCATTATAATGTAATAGATGGTTTGTCACCCATCGACTAAGAGGTTAACCAGAGTTATTGTATCAGAATGCTAAGTTGATGTGTCTATGTGCAAATTTCCAGACACTGATAGTGAAACTGCTCCTCCTATCAAGAATATAGACATGTATTACAAAAATAGGACAATCAATTTAAACTTTTACTGATTACTTCAGTGTAGACTTTGTAATGTAAACTACTGATAGTGCTTTTTTCTCATTTGTTATTTATATAAGAAAGAAACCATCAATGGGCGTGTTCCGTTTCAATACTCTCGCTTTATAAAATTACAAGCAGCATAATGTAAAAAAAAAAAATATAAAAAAAGTGGTATCATGTACCAAAAACAAACCGAATTTTAATTCATTTGAATCTTCAGGTATTTTCTGCTGGTAAAAGAAAATTACAAGTCTACAGAGTGTCCGGTGGAGAGGGAGGGGTCCCGAATTTTAATCGAAATTCGGCTGAAGTCACAAAGGCATCTGAAAAATTTGACTAAAATCAAGTGATTCCAATCAAAAGATTGATTATAGTCAAATGTTTCTGAACACATTTGGCAAACGGGACTGGGACCTACATTCAGAACATTTTTTCCATGTTCACTGAAACTTCATGGAATTAAAGTACAAAACATAAAAAAACTACATACAATCAAACAGAGTACGAAAACAAACGAATTTTTTCATGTATGATTGGTACAAAGCTGCAAATGTTATA
Source organism: Chymomyza caudatula (assembly GCA_035041775.1). Classification (NCBI taxonomy): domain Eukaryota; kingdom Metazoa; phylum Arthropoda; class Insecta; order Diptera; family Drosophilidae; genus Chymomyza; species Chymomyza caudatula. Next base: position 1,258,331 of record JAWNKW010000205.1, read on the forward strand.
ATTTGTATGCCCTGTACACAAAGTGTAAAAGGGTATTATAGATTTGTGCAATGTATGTAACAGGCAGAAGGAGGCGCGGCAGACCATGTGTTCCATGAGCAAAAATGATCAGGAGTCGAGTCTGTCTGTCTGTCCTTGTTTTAACGTATTTCTCAGAGACTAAGAGATAAGAGCCATAAAATTTTACCATAAGATGCGCATTTTCCTGGAAAAGAGCAAGTTTATCGATTCATGTGGATATCTTACCCCCGTCCCCCGTAAGAAATTTTCGCGGTTTACACCCACAAAATGTATCAAAATCGGATAGAAACCTTAGAATATATAAGTAATAATGTGGCAATTTTAGGCCCCTCCTATAAACTGCTACAAAATCTTACTTTTTACAGTAATGTTAAGGTAAACATTTATTTTAGAGCCAACAAATTTGGTACGAAGACTCATATTAAGCTTATAAATGAAACAATGTTCACATTTTCCCGAATCAACCCCCACCCCCCGCAGTCCAGTTACCTGAGTAACGCCCATACTCTTCAAAGCTTTTATTAAAAAATGTGATTTTCATGGGAAAAATCGGTACAGGGTATCCCACTGTAGGGCACCGTTCCGACTGTCTGCAAAAATAGGCAAAAATTTTATTCTTTAAAAATTGCAATCGAATTTCGAGACGAAAAAAAAAAAACTCAAATTTAAAAACTTCTTCAATATAGGAATTTATGGCTCTGTTTCAGAATTTTATATATTACCTTACTTACAAGCGGAATTAACGTTTGGCTAAATTCCTTGATTGTTTCATGGTTACTGTTAGTGAAAACTCCGATGCACCCTTCTCGTAGGTCTTGCCTATAATTGCAATTCTGGGTCGATTTGGCACATTTGATTGGCATTCTGGCTTTTTTTCGACTCTATTAACTGATTCAATTACAACAAACAATGATTTTTGTCATCTTCATAAATTGAATAATCATACATTGTTTATGAACATTTTTGGGATTATTTCTCAGCGTCAAAAATTAGACAAGGTTCGATTTCTTGTCCTATTTAATTCGTAAAATCTACGGTTTCGAAGCGGTTTGCACTAGAACTGCAAAACTAATGGTAGTACTATCGAGGTATCGAATTTTTTCCTTTTCGGCTCACTATCAATAGTTCAAAGCTATATGTCGGCAGCATCAATTCTGGGTTTTTCAACACACATTAAGTGGCTAATAATAGGAATGTAGGAATAAAATTAAAAAACGATAAAACCGACTATCTATCGATATATTCAAATCTTTTTTCTGAAACTGTCGAAAATATCGAAACGGATTGGAGGCCTCAATATAAGATAAATTGTATTGCATGTATCTGTAACAGTTTCGACATTCATAATTACTATATAATGTTTCAAATGTTACAACAACCGAGACCACAAACTAGATATTTTCCACACCAATTTTTCCACAATGACCCTAAAATGCTATTTCGATGAAAATATTTAATACTATCAAAACAAATGCATTCTAACTTCAATAAGCAAACCTTTCAAAACAATGAAATATTGTTGCAGACGAAATTTGTAGACAATTTTACGCACTATAACTCTTGTGAACCCACAAAATAATTTGAAAGCACCAGAATTGAATAATAGTTGAAATGTTCGATGGTTTTAAAGACATCGATGTTTTGCCGATGCATCGTATGTTCAAGAACATCGGAAAATGACAGGCCAACCATCGATGTATTTTCTAAACAACTATTATTATTTTCAAAAGAGTGAAATTTATTCGCAAAATTGATAAAGTCTCTAATTCATTAACAGTAGAAGCTTTTGGACTTAGCAAATGACAGATAAGAATAAATATACCCTAAAACTGGTTCAGGTATGATCCTCGAAAGATTCTGTCTACACTCATTGATCGTTTTATAATTATGACTCATGTTCTCATGCTGCTAAGCTGTAGAGTATATGGCATCGGCCCATGTAGCCGCCTTATGTACTGCCCCTGACTTGGTTCAGTTTGCTGATTGAGCTAATCCCCTGCTCCCTGTGCTGTGTTGGCGGCGTTTATGTGCATTTTCGCTTTCATTGATTTAAATTGCAAATTGCCCGTCCTAACAGATTTGCTTTGTTTTCCGACTGCGGCAACAACAAGAACAATAAAATAATAAGGGGCATGATAATGATAAGAGCTGAATGGTCAGTGAGCAGGCATGGTAACGGCTCATCTCCATCGGCATGAGCTTATCTCATTGGACACACACACACCGATGCAAATAATCACTTTAGTTTTGCTCGTTCCGTTCCGGTTCGCTTTATTACTTGGCCGCTCTTGGCCAGAGCCAAATGTGTTGCATGCTTCTCTTCGAGAGCATCGCGTGAGAATCTCAGTTATGTACATAGATACACTTGGGCTCCCGTCCAGCTTGGTTTGTGGCGTACGTGACTTTGGCATCTACGACGATGTCCGCCAATGCTGTTGGCGCTGTTGCAAATCAAACACTGCATGCGGCATCAACAACACTAACAGCAACATGCAGTAAAAGAGCTTATATCGCGAATTTCAACTTGGCAAGGGGGCAAGGCAGGCATTCGCAAAAATTTGTTTATGCCTATGTTCATACTCTTTACAGAGTGACTACGACTTATTCCCAGAATCAGATGTCTAAACAAATAGCCAATATTGCAAGAAAACAAAAAGAGCAATAAGTTAGCAACTTATGTTTTTGAAGAATGTTATATTTTCTACGGAAATCTATATGTATTGTGTTTGGCAAAAGTTGTTTAGCAATGCTCGCAGATTCATGTTTACCTCAAACCAGGGAAGCGCAACGTAATCGAAACCCTTCTTTTTTTCAAATTACACTGCAAGAAAAAAAAAAAACATTTTCCGGTGAATTTGGAGCCGTTTAAAAAAATTCGACATTTTATGCGTTGCGAAATCAACAAGTCCCGCATTACTCGAAAACCTTAGGAGAGATCGTGTGATTTGTATCTCGCACCGTTTGATTGCACGGTAGAATGCATTCTTATATCGATCGAGATTTTGTAAGAGATTTTTCCATTTTCCCTCTTGAAAAGTAGCGAAATGGGAAAGTTATTAGGGAGTATGAAAAGAATTTCACGAATCGGGCCACCGTTTTGTATTTTTTCCGTTTTCGAATTATAGCTGTTTCAAAAAATACGAGATTTCTAAAGTTGCGAAGTAAAAAATTTTGCATTACTCGAGAACCTCACTACCGATTGAGCTAAACTGTAAGTCGAATTGAAGGTAATAAAATATCAGTTTAATGTGTTTCAGACGGTTTTGGTCTACACTGTTTCAATTGTGATATACAAGACAATGAACTCAAGAAATACATTGGTAATAAAGATTTTTTTTGTTTGAGGTCATTACACTATAATCCACCATCGAGATAAGCTTGACCAAACCTGTCCGAAATACATTGAACCGACACTTAAATACCTTTAATTCATATAATTCATCTCGATCGGCAGTAAGGTCCCGAGTTATATGAGATTTGCTAACATCGAAATGACATTGGTAATAGCGATAATTCGATAACCGTACTAGATTATTCAAAACGACTTCCGGATTCGAAATCAGCGACATAAATGTACTAGAAACGTTGGTCTTAGTGGTTTTTATTTTAATTTTATTTATTTTAACGAAAATTGTCGATTGTGGTTTTGTTTTTCGATATTCCCTAATAACTTCGCTTTTTCGCTACCCAATTGATCTCAAATTTGTATTGAGGTGATATTTGTTATATTTGATTTTTTCTAACTTTTTGTTAAAATGGTTGATTTCATTGCCCTGTAACTCACAAACATATTAGAGTAGACCCAAACTGTCCGGGGACGATTCAATTACCTTTAATTCGAATTACAGTATATCTCGTGCGGTACTAAGGTTTCCGAGTATCATAAGATTGGCGGACTTCGTAACTCCCGATATCTCGAACTTTTTTAAATAGCCATTTACCGAAAGCGGTGCTACAACCAGCGACTCCAAATTTACCGAAAAATTTATGTTTAAGCTAGAGGCCTTTCATTGAGGTTAAATTTTGTGAATGGTGTAACACATAGCTGAGACGATTTTTTCGGCAACTTGTGAACGAAATATTACAAAACTTTTTGAAAGTCTGAAATGTATTGTTCTCTAGATATACCTTTGTTGAGCTCAACTTTGGGCCAGATTAAATACTGCTATTTCGTTTAGAGTATTTAAACTTGCGCATCTCAAAGCAAATCTTTCGATTTTTTTATAGCGGTTGAGATATGTTTTTTAAATTCCGCCAATTCATTTGAAAAAAAAAAGAGACTTCAAGCGCAATAATAATGTTCCCATTTGATTTGACAGACGCAACCTGATCGTAGCTCTATGTGTTTACGATGTATACGTTGTTGTTTTTGGTATCCCACGGCTACGTTTGCAAAAAAATATTTCCATTCAATTTGCTTAGCAACCAATGACTAAAGTATTGCTTTGCTTTTGACCAAGCATTCAAAACTGGGCCAATACTGGAGAATAGCCCGTGCACAGTATTTGCAATGCGATTATTACATTGTTATTTATTTCGTCTGTTTTGAGCTAAACTGTTAATTATGTGCTGTGATCAGCAGTTGTTGTCTATTGAATCAAGTGATTAGTAGCTGAAAGTGGCAAAGCCTCAGGAGCCACGTCAAAAATCATCATATTTACGCGAAATTGTTATTCAGTTTAGCGCTTGGCAACAAAGTTCCGCCCACTTAGGATAATGCGTCTGCAATCTTAAAAGCCTGATTTGAAGTTATATGATTATAAGATGTTGCAAAGGTGTTATGGAGGACTAGCGATCAATGACGCAGTGGGACAAACTAGAAGTTAATAAGCTCAGTCGGACACGATTACCATAAGATCTTTAAAACAACAACTATGCCTGCACATGAAGTTTGGGCTTCAGACACTCTCGTACAACTGTTAGAAGTATCCGGCAACGCTGACACCACAGTAGGGTATAAAAATGCAACACAAAAGAGCAAACGTCTCTCAATAGACGATTATTCTGAGACGGGTCATGATCTATCCTGTTTAAAGATATAATTGAATATTCACAATCTGGGTCTATAGTCCCATGCGTAAGCTGAAATTTGCTTAATATTTTGGTATATTCCAGTTATCATTTGCGAATTCATTTCCGCGAAATATTTCCATATGTGCGATATGAAATAGATTGAATAGAATGTCTTCTTCTTGATTGGCCATAACGCCCCCTTAACCGGTCTACGGCCTAATGTTGCCCACTGCTCCAGGCGGCTTTGTTTTGATACATAGAAAGCGTCACCAACCATGCGTCAGCGACAAAGCAAAACGGGAAGGATGATTGTCTTGTATAGTGTTAGCTTCGTCTCGACGAGAGTGGCCCATTTGCCTGCTGCCACCAAAGTGGCATCTATTGGCACTAGTGATTCTCCGCTTGATCTCCAAGCCCAGGTAGACCAAATCCGTGACAACATCAAAAGTATAGTTTTTAGCATCAATTTGAGAGACCAACCGCTGTCTTCCTACTCAACAAAAAGGAACGGAAGTATCTACTTTTATATCTCTTTTCATAAGATCGATATGCCTGTAAACATTTTCCTATTGGGAAGTTCCAATTGGCAAGTTTTTCTATTGGGAAGTTGGTTATGGGGGAAAAAATTGCTTTTATACCCATAACTCCAGTATTCCTATGCCACTATCGTTTTTGTAACATATATCAATATATTGGGGGGTGTGGCAGTAATTATGAGGGAAGGGGGGTTCTATTGAAAAAAGGTGGATCCAGTTTTAACGATTAGGGTCACACGAGTCTCCACACCAAATTTTGTAACTCTAGCTCACATGTATCCATATCGACATGCAGTGCAATTTTGACTATACCTTTTGATAAATTTATCCGATTTCGATCATTTTACAAACATAGATGCACATAAACACGACGCACATATCTGAGGAGTTTCAAGTTGATAGATTCAACGGAGCGGTTGTAATCTGTAACGGAGGAAGGGGGTAAGATACCCTGTTTGGTTTACAGCCGGTTCAATCTATTATCTCAAAACGCGACAGAGGTGTGCGTCGTGTTTATGTGCATTTCTGTTTAAAAAATTATTTGAAATTTCGGATTGTTGTCAAATTTGGCCATATTTTGCTATTAATGCTCAAAAAACTGTTGTAATCTAATATACAAACAATTATTTTCTTATTGTAGGTCTACATTGCGCTATTTAAACCCTTGCATGTGACGCGACATCAATTCAAGAAGGTATTGAACTGCATGAAAGTGATACGTTCACTGAAATACCAAGAAGTGTATGCGCAGGAGAAGGTCACAAAAGTGGACAGCCTTTCGTTGGTGTTAAGTGGCAAGTAAGTATTCAGCGTAGCTTAATCTAAATGGACAATTTTGTACTTAAGAGAACCCGCTGCTTCTAGATTGGTAGTGTCACAGCATCAGCGTGCATTGCACATTGTGTTTCCGCATCAGTTCCTAGATTCGCCAGAGTGGTTTGGCGTCTCAACTGATGATTACTTTCAGGTGTGTTGTCAATTAGCGTTAATGTGTTTAAAATGAGCATACAAGCGTCTATGTTTTCAGGTGTCGATCATGGCCATGGAGGAATCCAGAGTATTGATTTGGCATCGCGACAAACTTAAACTGTCAATTATGGCGGAACCCTTCTTGCAAACCGTATTCGATCACATACTGGGACGCGATGTGGTCAAGAAACTAATGCAGGTTACACAGGTCTGTGAAACTGTAAACTCTTTGTACCTTATCAAATTGTTTTTTTTTTTTATTTGGCTCATATGCACAGGTAAGCGAATCGATTGCCAGTAACGGATTTCTGCCCTCGGGTGGCTATGCCGAAGATGCCGAGGACAAGCCCATGCTCATACTGAAGAAGAGCGTAGATGTGGGTCATGGACTGACAGCATTGATCAATCGACAGCTGCAGGGTGAGTCTTACAGTACTTGCTGCTCCCTTGCGCTCTCACTCGCTATTATCATCGCGTGTGCTATAACTCTCTTTTGTGTGTCTAATTCTAACCAATGCATAATTAGTGTGTTCGCGCTCTCTCTCTCCCTCGATCTTTATCTATACGGCTCTCTTTATGTATTTTCTCTTTATATATATGAATTACCTTGCCGAAACTCATAAGCTGGCTTTGTTCTCCCAACCCGATCATTTGTATACTAAGTACCTATGTAACCATATATCATACTCGAGCACACAATCGCTTTGCCTCCTGCCTGCCTTGCTTTCGGCCATTGCATGCTTTCCTTAACCTAATCGAACCGAACCGAACCTAACCTTACTTTTAAGCTTTTCAACATTTTATGTTTATCTTGCACTAGGGTCTTTGTTTGACTTTTAATTTGTTGTTTATGTTTGTTTTGGTTTCTTACAATTTGTTTATGTGTTATGTTCGCAATCTAATTTTAGAAGAGCATGTTCCGTTACTTGGTCGCACGTACAAAAACAACCAAATGCTGCCGCCAGGTGGTGTCTTGTTTGCTGACACCAACGTTGATGTCTTCGATGCCACTGCTTCTGCCGCAGCCAGCACACACTGACTGCATGTGCACAACACACCAAACACACACACACACACACATGCCTGTAACTGTGTGTGTATTCGTGTAAGCGTCTGGCTGTCCAATAAATTTTGAGTGTTAAACAAAAGTAAAAGATATTAAATGTAATTAACTCAATTGAATAGAAGATCAGAAAAAGCTATAGAATGCTTTTGTATACATGTTTGAATATGCGCCCACTTCCGGCGCTGCCAACGCCAACGCCTGCGTCGCCACTGCTGTTGCCGCTTGCTGTGCCGCAGTCAAAACTTTCCATAAGCAAAATGCAATCAACACCAAGCACCACACAAACCACCCGAAACCGAACCACCACAGCACACCAACACCACCATTCCTCCAACTATCCTAGCATTCTACGCAGCTACCAGATACAACCACATGTAGTGCAGCAGAAGATGAGCGGATCGCTCAATTTATGTTTACACCTCAACATCAGCGTCAAGTCAGATCAACATTATCACCATCCACACTTTGTATAATTCTCCGAGCTCCTATATTCACTTTAGATACATTGTAAGGATAAAGTTTATACCTACATATATCCAATCCAACTATTTACATCTGTTTTAAACTTACTTATACTATATGTATGTAGTACTAGCTACTTATAAGCAGACATTGTACATTACTTATCGAACTAATTAACCAACTAAAACATAGTTTATGCGAACGAAACTTGTAATTAACGGCAAACTCGCGTTTTATTGAAGAAAGCTGTTTCACGATTTCAGCTTATGCATGCAAATTCTTATTTTACTTTTTTAAACTCTTATTGTATTCAAATCTTAAATATTGCATTTTTTAAGAGCAGTGCATATTTGTTCGCACCAAATAGTTCTTCAAAAAGTTTTTGAACCGATTCGGCTCGAACTCTGTTATACTGATATATTTTATAGATAACACTATGCAACATGTCTAAAACATACCTTTTCCGGTAAATTGTGGGTCGCTGATTTCGAATCCGGAAACTATTTTGGATTTTCTATTACAAATAATTCGAGAGTTGCGACGTCAGCAAATCTCATATTACTCGGGAATCTTACTAGCGATCGAGATGAATTGTAACTCGAATTGAAGGTAATTTAATATCAAATTAATGTCTTGCAGACTATTTTGGTCTACAGCTACTATAAACGGTGCTACAAAATCCAAAATGGTTTCCGGACTCGAAATCAGCGACCCAAAATTTACCGGAAGGGGTATGTTTTAGTCATAGGCCCTTCATTCAGGTCAAATTTGTTGCATAGTGTAATTAAACTTTTTATTGTTGTAGTTCGAACTGGTTTCTTCAACGTAGAAGTCCCAAGTTGAATTCTTTATTGATTCGGATTCGTCGTCGTCGTGCCAGCCACGATATTTTTGTTCAAAAAGTTGGCAGTTTCGGATGAATTCATCAAAAAAATTAGCTGCCAGATTGAATTTTACTATTTCGACATAAGTTCATAAGGGCATTTCTCTTTTGGTTGACACCGAAAGACGAACAATATCTTTTTATTGTTGTTTTTCGATAAATGCTCAATACTGTCGTCTGTCTTCTCTTTTGACGAACTAGATGTCCACCATAATACTGAATTGGCAGTGTTCTTACTTTTCGAATCGTAGATGACTCCCATAAAAGGCGTGAAAATTAGAAAAAACTTTGTAGAACGCTTCAAAATACCTTTTAAAAATATAACTTTATGAGTATAAGCTGCGGTGTAAAATCAAAATAATTGTATTTCCTTGCAAGCGATATGCAAGCGATTGACAAGCAAGATTGTACTGCAAAAAACCAGCATCTCCCAGCGTAGTCAAAACCCGTTTACTCTAGCACGAGCAGTGAGCGGCGTCTTCAGCAGGAATGTTCAGGACGAATGTTCGGCCAGTGCGGGCTTGCGTCTCGGTATTTCGCTGACAAAACTGCACTTCTTGGTTAAGGAAATTGCATTGAAATTTATATTGCTTTTACTCAATGCACGCGTCTGTAGAAGTGACTTTCAGTTGAAAAGTAACTGGTTATTCGATTTAACCAGACCATTTGCCTATCTCAGCGACTACACGCGTTTTCAAAAACGTGATGTTGTAACAAGACTAAAAATGATTGATTTAGTGCTTTGCAGAATTCGAAAATTCGCTGTTTAGCAAGATCTTAGAAATTTGCCAGAAATACCATTGCCAAATATCGACTTCCTTGCATTCTAATATCGAGCTAGATTTTACCACCTTAATATATCTGTCGCGACTCTTGAGACCAATGTATACTTAACCAGGTACAATTGTCGTGATGACGTCATAAAACGCTGCTATTAGAAAATCGAGAGGATATCTTCAAGTCAATCTTTGATCGATATGTTTGAATTCGAAATCAAAAGAAAACATTACATGAAAATATACAGATTTTTGAACATTGTATTACCATTTTGATTGTGACGTCACGTTTTTGGAACACCCCCCTCCCCATCGTCACAAAAAGTCACAATTTGATGAAAAATGTCACAAAACCGTGTTTGAAGACATCAGCGAAATAGCGTAAATCCTTAGTTTAAAAATGTTTAAAATAATTTTTAAGCGTTTGTGTTTTACGGTATTGATGGTGCTTTAAGAATACTGAATTATTAATATATTCTTGGTATATTTCCCATACAACTGATTTCACTTGTCAGAAGCAGTCCATTTAAGTTTTAATTGTGATTTTCCAAGGGCACAAGTTGTATAAAAGACGGTGATTGTAATCGTCTTTTTATGGGCTTATAAGTAAAGATACATTATCAAATAAGCAAATTGTAGGTATTGTAGGAAGTTTTGAATCTACATAGAATGCAATTGGAATTTATTTCAATATAAAGCTTTGTTTTCTGAGTTTAATAATGAAATTATATGAAATTTATTCGATACTTATAAACATTGTATAAAAAAAATCACAGTCAAGCTTTCTTGTAATCAATTTTGTTTATGTCTAGACGCAAAAACAAACAATTTTCCATAAGTAAAGCGAAGATCTTGTAATGTATATATACATATATAGGTATATATTTATATTTTAACATTTGCCATATGCTTACAATTGATATCCGTTGTCGAAAATTGTTTGTTTGATTTCCGTTTAAAATTAATGGAAAGTTTCTGTGCGGGCACAGACTTATATTTTTTATGGTTAAAATGATTTTTTTTTTGTGAGTACATTAACCGATTGGTTTGCATATGAATTCGATTCAATTAAGCTGAGAATGCGGCAAAGATCAAGAAATATGTCTAAATATTGAATTAACACCTACCTAATATTAAGCAATATGATATTTGCATACTATATGTAGCCTAAGTTCGCTAAGAAATTGATTTTTTTTGTATACATATATAATATTATAATTTGCAATTAATGTATAACAATTTAATGTACAATTAAGCCGGAAATGAAAATTAATGTGAATGTAAACATGCCAAAAAATGAATTAACAAATTCAATTAAACTTAAACTTAATTGCTTAATAATGTGTGTGTCTATGTTTTAATTAATTTGATACGATTTAATTTTCTTATGTTAACCTCTTTTATTAAGGCATATTTTATTTTACTCGTTTGGTTCGTGTATTTAATATATATGAGACGGCTGTTGGCGACGGTTCGTGTCCTGACTAATGTGCTGCACGCGCATGCCAAGCACGTACACAAACCATTTGCTTTTTATTAATGAAAATATTGTAGGTGTGTGTCAATATTTGGCAATTATTTGTTTTTTATTTTAATTTATTATTAATATGAACAATTTATAGAAACAAATATTTTTTGTTATTTAATTTAATTTCAATTTGTTTTTGTTACCTTATTTTATTTTGTAAGTATATATTATTATTTGCTGTTTGGTTGATTCAATTGATTCAATGATTGTCGTCTTTGTCAGCAGAGCCACGCGACTCACAGTGGCTTAGATCTGTATCGCAGGGATCAAAAAAATTGGAAATTGCTTTTAAAACACAAATAAATGCTTCGATTTGGTACAGCGTCATTGTCAATACTGGGATTTATAAACAACCTAAAATCCAAATTTTTTTAAAGTATTCAAAACTCAAAATTTTCATAAAATAGGTTTTTGTGTTTTTCAAACTCCTTGATCATAACGTTCGGAAAACTTTAAATCCTTTAAGTCATGTTAATGAATAGTTATCGAGTTGCTTATCTATTTATTTAGTTACATATGTACACTGTATGGGGATGGACAGCCTGCGGTTTCTTGTTTTAACGATTAAATATCCAAATGGTATGTTTTAAGGATCTACAACAGATGTATCAAATTGCCTTTGTTGAGATATTTAATCACTTTTATTAGGAATTCTGGGAGCGGAGAGAGGTTTAAATATGACTTGAAATGTGATTTTGAAGCTTTTGCTTACAATTACCAAAAATAACTACGAATAACAACCAAGTATATAAGAATAACAAACTTTAAACTTGTTTATCTCAAAACTTTATAATATTTTTGCTAGTAGTTTTTTTTATACAAAGTTGTGAACATATAAGTGTTATAAGTATATAAGTGTGTATAAGTGTTTTTTGCCATCAAATGTTACTTCGCAACGGAGCAACAACCAAAATACAGAAGTTGCCACCTTTTATGTTGCGTGTTGCCATTGATTAAATGAACAGTTGAAAGTTCGCGCGAATAACACATCAGCCAATTTAAAATCATTGATGATAGAGCGAAAATAACACTTGAACGTGAGGAGTAAATAGCGCTTATATAAATTTCGATGCTAGAAAATGTATCTTAACAGGTAAAAAGCATATGGATTTTATCTTTAATTTGCCCGCGCTTTTTAATGACAACAAACCCGTGGCGGCCTAATGTAGGACATTTCTCCAGGTGGCTCATACCATCTTCCATTGGTGGGTTCCAAGCCATACGCATAACCCTGTTAAAGTCCTGGGCAGACCGCTGCGCACATTAGCTTACTGCCCTAACACCTAGTGGTGTTACAGCAGCTAACCAGGGGCACCACGGGGGGTTGTACGTCAATTTGGTAAAGGTAAAGAAAGGAATCAGGGAGCTTTACCCTGTGCTATCAGAACTCAGGCCCACCCATGACAACAAACATAACTGACAAAATGGGGTGACCGTGACATTATTCTCCTATGGTCACTTTTCTCTTTATTAATATTATTGCCATCCACACAACAACAGTATATTGCAGATTTCGTCATAAAAAATTTCACGTATCTCCGCACAAGGCTAATTCAGTAAAAAGTTACGATCTGCTTGCATCCTATATGACAGAACTAACAAATATGGCGTTGAATTGGCCTACAATTTGGGTTAATTAATGTGCCAGAAATCTCTTTCAAGCGAACAGAAAGCTGTTCAGGTTAGTTCTTGAATTGCTGCTGCCAAATTAGCAAAATACGTAAAATTTCTGCTTTTTTGCACTGTTGCTATTCGTATGATTTTACATATCAACTGCTGCAGCAAAAAAAAAATATTTTAGCCTTAAGCGCTGTTTTCGATACATCTGTGTACAGCCAGTTTTTATCAAGAAGGTGGAATTATCCTGTTATACGAAACTGTGAGTTTAATTTTTGGCATACCAATAGTTTTAACTCGGTGTTAACAGGTAACGGCAGGCCCAATTGTGTGCTATAGGTGTCACAGCGGCGAAGGGTGTAAAGGTTGTTCCGTTGTTGCTTGAAGATACAATATGCACTATTTTGATAAAAGGCGGTTGGTTGGGTTGCATGGTGGATCTTCGAGCAGGTTCAAGATGGTGGATAGCCCAGAATGCAGGCGATAGGTGAAGGCGAACTGCTGCGTGGTATGGCGCTTCGATTTTCTAATGCAGGACCGTGCACACCAATCTTAAATAGGGAGACCATAGTCTTTTCTGGAGAGCATTAAGGTTCGGGCTCTATTGACAAAGCTGTTAATATGTATACCTGCAAATTTGGAACTTATAAATTTGAGGATATTCAAACGTGCTCCAAGTTGCTTTCTAAAGTAAAGGCAATTATGTTTAAATAGAAGATTTGAGTCGATGACTTCATCTACTTAAGTATCCATAATTACCCGTTATCGGGTTATGAACTGATGTAGAACACTCCTTTGGGCAGCCCTCCTTTGCACGCACCTTCTATTACCGGTGATACGAAAGGTAATCAGTGTGTTCTCTACCTGGTCCTTTCAACGGAGACATGGCCACTTCGTCGCCTTTCTTCAACAGCCGCAAAGGACCTATTTCGCGGTAGCTTCTGTCGTCGTAGAAATCATAGAGTTCGTCATTCCATCGAATCTTGTAGTCGTTGCCAACGCGTAAAGGGGCAAAGATCTTACGGAGTGCTAAGACAAGGGCATTTTAAACTGACTGCATCGCCACACATACTTCAGCGCCATAAAGCAAAATGGGAAGGATGACCGTCTTTTGGAGTGTTAGTTTCGTCTGGTGAGAGTGGTCTCTACTACTCACTTGCCTACTGAGACCAAAGCAGCGTCTATTGACATGCGTGATTTTCCGCTTGATCTTCATGCAGACATTGCTCTTCATTGCGATGGTGGGGCTAAGATAGACGAAATCCTTGACAGTCGAAGACGATGCCTAGAATTTGTAGACCTTTTTAATACATTTGTTTTTAAATTCAATGTCTCGTACCGATTTATTGCCGCTGTCTTGTTTGTTTTGGCCCACTGTGCGACGCCGTTCGGCAATGGCTCCCATTGTTATTGTTTACGTCAGCAATTAGCGCAAGTCGTATGAATGTGTGTATGCGTGTCCGTGTTTTGTACGCCTAAATATGAAAACAGGCCATAAACTCGCATACAAAGTGCAACCGCCGATGCAATCGAGTGCATGCTTCTAGCTTTATAAGAACAATAGCAAAGACGTTGTTGTTGTTGTTGTAAGCGTCACCTCGAGAACTTCCGCTAATTAACGTAGCATAGTTGTAATGGGAATTTAAGGTGTAATTAATAAAGAATCAATATGCAAATGCAAGTGCACAACGAGCCGTGTGAAAACTACATAATTTTTGTTGTCTGTCTGTTTTTTTAGCAGTCCAGATCCTATGTTTGGTTTCAAAAAGACTCAATTATGGTGGGTTAGTCAAGAGTCAAAAGCTAGAGATACCATGTCAAGGTTCAACTTGGGTGCCCTCATGCTCTTCTATAGCAAAAGTTCCATAATATACTCCAAGTAGGTTATGACACAATTTCCATGGACTTAGAGCAAATTTTGAAAGTGGAAGCAGAAAGTTGCCTATCTTTGTGTTTGCCCTCCTGTTGTCCTTAATGAAACCATTTTTGTCTTCAGGTTTCAGGGGGTGTGAAACCATTAACTGGAGCGTTTCCGAAATAACCCGTACTTCCAAAGAATGGAGCAAAAATAAGGTTGTTCCCTGTATGGATATTAGTAAAGCAACTTGTATGTTTTCTGGCTATTTTGTTGCCGATGTAATAATATATTGTTGGGGAATAAAGCCTCGCTACGTTTTAGATCTATTTTGCCCCCTTTTGAGCTTATAGCTCCCCTGTCAGTCCTATCTCTGTTATAAGTTGGATTATATTGGATGGTTCCACCGAGAAGCGACAACCTTTTTCTCGCCAGAGCATCACACTCAGCCAGGATGTGCTGGAAGGATTCCTCCTCAAGTTTACAGCACCTACAGATGCTGGAGCTGGTGATGCTTGTTCAGGTGTCCCTTTACCATAAAGTGTCCGGTAAGCCGACCTGTCAGAATACTAATAGAGTTCTGCGATAGTTTCTTGAACCTTCATAGGTTGTAAGAGCCGAGGAACTGTTTGGCGTGTCTGAGGCCTGGGGCGTTTGTCCAATTCGCGGTTCGTCTCAGTCTTTCCCCTCCTCTCAGAAGTGGCTTGACGGTGTATCTTCCAATGCCACAGAAGGGCTCTAGGCCTATTAATGGGCTTGCAGCACCGACAGCTTATCCGCAAGTTCATACCCGTGATAGGGAACCCATACTCTAAGAGTGTGTTATGTTCTCCCAGAAGGTCCAGCTTCAGTCGGGTTTTCCGAATTAGCTTGGAGTTTATTCTGGCTCCTGAAACCGCTCTTATGGCGGCCTGACTGTCCGATAGTATCGCTATTTCCTTGTTCTGCTGGTTCCTGTTTACGGCTATGTCCGCGCTTCGGCCTATCGTCCTAAACTTGGTTTATAATACGCTGATATTAATGTCTATAGATTACGACATGTGAGTATGCGGTCCCGCGACTCCCAGTCCTGTGCCTTCGTTTGTCAAAGACCCGTTCCTGTACCAAACTATGGTATGCCTTCCCATTGGATATATCTCCGCTATAGTTGTGCAGGCTCGTTTGTTGCTTACGGTAGTACTGAAATTCCGTTTGAAGTGGTACTCAGCGTTCACTTCGTCTCTTTGTTGTGGGAGTAACGGAATTGTCTTTCTTATCGTCACGAGCACTGACTAGGTGGCCCCTGTTTGCATTTGAGGTTCAATAACTATGTGGAATGGTATTAAGTTCATTAGAACTTCCAATGCCGCTGTTGGAAAGGTCGCCATTCCTTCTGTCATACATACACAGGCCAGCCTTTGTGTTTTCATAAGATCATTCTTGACTGAGGCCACATTAACTCCTGATCCCCAGGCGATGACTCCGTAGGTGAGCTTCGGTCATATTCGTTGAAGTGGTAAATGACAATATAATCTGCGATGGCGAGATAAGCTGGATTATAAGTCTGAGTCTAGACAATGTCAAAAGCTTTTCCGAGGTCTATGAAGCAAGCTCCTGTAACATGTTTTTAGTTCCAGCTTCAATAAATTTCCGACACAAGTAGGTTGAACATGGACTGTAGAGTAGTCTTTTAGGTACCTGTGACCCGTAGGGCCACAGTGTCTAAGTGTGCTTAGATAGACACTGCAACCTAATCTACTATCAATGCCATGCTGATAACGAAATAGGGTGTCAGCCAGTCAAAGCCAGGAGTAATTGAAAGAAACAGGCGCGTTTGACAGTGATAAACTTTCAACATTTAAAGGTATTTGACTGAGTACCTTCGGGTATGAAAGCTTTACAAGATCCAATACCAAAATAAAAAAAACAATAAGTTCGGTCAAATGTGAAGGTTTCGCTCACTGGATTCTTCGATTACACTGGCGTGGTGCATCGTGAGCTCTTGCCAGATGGTCGTGCGATCAATAAGGAATATAACCTTGAAATGACTGAAAAAAGCATTGCCACAAGTGTTTTCTATCTGAAGGGAAATAAATTTGAAGGGCACAAAATTGTCATTGACATAAAGCCACAGGCAGGCTTTAATCAGTAGGAGAAAAGTTACAACATTGTAGCAACAGAAACCGGAAAGTGAAGATAATTCAGAATAGCAGCAAAACCACAGAGATATAACATAACTTCAAGTAGACTAAGTTATATCTTAAGCTTTAAAAAGCAAATACCATATTAACTCTAGTTTAAGCTAGAACAGTATGAATACTTTTCAAAACTGTACTCAAAGCCTACACCACAAAGCTATTAAAGGCGTACGTTAAGTCTTTTGTCATGGAGGGTTCGATTTGAGTAAAGCAATTAATTAAGTTTTTGCTTATTAACTTTCGCTGTAAAAACCTTAATCTATATGTACTATGTCTTACTCTAATAACACTCTTCACACTTTCACTTACCTAGCGCACATTGTACTATATTTTTTTAAAACCAGGTCCTAATTCTCTGCTATTGAATGTTATACACTTGAGCATCATTCATTTGCCATATTCATTTGCTTTTAGTTTATGAACCGAAATAAAATGTATGAATTTGATTTTACTCTTTTTTGGTATAATTTTTGCGTATGTAAAACGTCGTAAAATATCGTTCATAAACGTAAACCACCAACACCACAACAACTACAACAATAATACCACCACTACTACCAACAACAACAACAACAACAACTACTACAAATGTTAACGAACATGGTAACAGCCTTGCCCAGGATATCGAAGTATTATGATTGTGGTAAGTTCTCAAATATAATGCGCTACAACCGGAAAAGTCCCAGCCAACTAATGCAATTGTAGTTCATGTAAAAATGATAATGATATGTTTGTGTGAGCATGACTGAGTATTTGTATGAGGGGTACTGATATGCTGTGTGCCATAGTTGATAGACTCAGTTAGTGTAGTGTGCATGTTGTTTATAGTTTCTCGTATATCTTTGCCGCCTTCAACATGCTGAGCTCCCCGAACCACGCTTGACGTCCCTCTCTACCTAATGCAAAAACCTAGTAGCAAGCCTAGTCGTAGTTTATATTTAGACACAATTATAGTGTATTTATGTGCTAATTATTTGACATTGTGAACGAGTTAAAAAATGAAGCTGCTCAATCTGTCATTTCAGCCGGCGATCCCAACTCTTGGCGCTTGGGACGGATTGACGAGACTGATCATGAGACGGCCGTGTGAGTGTAACGGACGTACGAGAACGACGACATCAACGAGAACAAAGATCCTAGATGTTGTGGGTTAATGTTTAGACTTGTGTTTTTGAGTATTATTAGATGTTTAGTTTAGGCAATACCAAACAAATTTCAAGCGATAACCAAAAACGCTACCAAGAGATAAGGTGAGAACAACCAAAAAGAAAAAAAAGTTAAGACAAAATAAGTCAAAAATTATAAACATTTTGCGCATTGCGTTGTTACAGCTAAAACAAAATTGGTAGACAATTTATATTATACAATATATATATATGTATATATATATATATTATATATAGAGATATGTTTAGTCTAATAGTAAACTACCATATATAGATATATCTATGTATAATGCTAAATGGCTGAAGAAATGTATTTTTTTATTATACAAAACTAACGTTTAAGATGACAAGCAGAGCAACAAAAACAAGTTAAGAAGTTTAAAATATGTAAATCATACACACACATACACCCGTGTATTAATTATTAAAATGGTATGCACTACAATTATGGCCACCACTGTGCCGTTGTCGTTGTGCGTTGCATACTTTTTGGTGCTGCATAAAAATGCTCAGACAAAACAAGACGATGGAACGAGTTGGAATGGAACAAACTGAGTTCAGAGAGAGAGAGAGACAATTAGATTAAGCTTACATTACGTGTTTAGCTGCCTAATTGTACTGTACATGTAACTGTAATTGTACTTGCAATTATGATTCTTATCTTATCCTATCCCGAGCTCCTGCCCCGCCCACTAACACGGCGTGATTTTTAACTTAAATTTTTTTTTTTTTTATATTTTGCAATCAAAATTAACATAAGATATGCATAATGTGCGTCATACCAGAAACACTACATTGTTGTTTAATTGAATGTTTAGCTAGGCATATGAAATAATTATATTATACATATATAAAAGCAAAACCAAAAAAAGGAAAACGATTATTATATACATTTTAAATTAGGTACAAAAAAAATCAAATATATTTATTATTAGTGAATACTTGAGAAAACAACAAAGAGTAATATCATCAAATGCTGTGTGCTCCAAAAGCTCCAACTGGAAAAGCGAAAGCTTTTCGTGAAAGCTTGAACACACACACACACACACATATATATATGTATATGCATAAAGCGATTCGTGTTTGTGTGCCGTGCGCTGGGCTCCAAAGGTTTCCAAGCAGCAACCGAATCTAGCTGGCTCAGCTGGCTGGGTACAGTTGTGTCAAAAACTGAGCCGCAAGACACCGAACTTATATGAAGAACATACCTTATAGAATAATAATAAAACTAAACTAGTAAACAAAAACAATAAGATAACAAACATTTCCGTTTCGTTTTTCAAACACACGACACATAACTGTATTGTATGATCCCAACGTTTGTCTTTTGTAAGTTACTGGATAGACACACAAAAATACACTCAAACACACAAGCAACACAATCACATTCACGACAGTTTAAGAGAAAATAAAATTTATACAACAACAAACATTTCAATGTATTTCGTACCTTTGAGCATAATTAAAAATATACAAAAAAAGACATCTATCCGCTCCTTAATACATACAAAAAAGAAAAATATATAAATATACATGAGATTTGTTTTACTTTGGAACACTGTAAGGTTTCTTTTGTAGCGCTTAATCCAAAAAATACAAAAAACAACTTGAGTTGTTGCATCTGCCGGCAGATTTGCAATCTTCAGCATTGAATTTTCGCCAATTTGTTATAGTGTGGCGCCATCTAGCGAGTATAAGAGCATAAGCTGGCATGCGCTCACGCAGCACGCAAAAACCAACGTGCAACCTTCTCGCGCTCCCGTGCATGCTACTAACACAGTACACACAAGCGTATCAATATCCGAGCGAAATAACGGTTTTAGTGATGCGACTTATCATTTTCGTCGATCTTCGAACCGTTGATCTAGAATCGAAAGCAAGTGTGTCCGTGTTGTCGTAAGTTTTCACAATATAACAAAATCTTGAAAAACTCTAAAGGAACATTCTGCATTGGCTTGTAACTTTACTGTCGACCTCATCCGAGACTTAAAAACCAATTTACGAACTGCCACTAAAGTAATATTTTTGAAATCTAGGTTCTTCATAAATGAGTTCATGTTGTTATATCGTAGCATATCATGCCTAAAGAGTATGCTTAAAAAAGCCCTATTATCCTGTTGAAGTTGAGCATTAAAATATAGTGTAAAGAAGCTCACTGTCTGAAAAGCACCAAGGGCCGTTCCAACTTACTTACTAAACTTAACTGGCCATAACAACCCGTTACCGGGTTACTGCCTGATGTAAAGCTCTCCACTAGGAATCTCTGCTTTGCGCGAGCCTTTTCCAATTGGTGATACCAAAGGTAGCTAGTGTACTCTCTACCTGGTCCTTCCAACAGAGACATGGTCTGCCCCTTCGTAGCCTCCCTTCGACACTCGCATGAAGACCTTTCTCACAGGAGATTCTTCATCCATACGCACAACGTTACCTAGCCAAATAGATATCGTCTGCGTATGCAAGCCTCTGCGATTTACTTCGGCCTTGCGCAACACATTCCCCATAAAAAGGTTGAAGAGGTCGCAGGAGAAGGTATCAAATGGTTCGGAGAAGCTCTTTCCTACCTGGACAGAGCTCCTTATGTTGATCAACGTCATTCTGCATAGTCGTATCAACTTTGCAGGGATTCCAAATTAAGGCACTGCGGCATATATGCGATCCCTCAACGGGCTATCAAATGCTGCTTTATAATCGACAAAGAAATGGTGAGTGTTGATTTGGTATTCGTGGGTCTTTTCCAGAATTTGGTCCAGGCGACCAAGCCTGATAAGATCCGATCAGTTCTTTCGCAAATGGCTTTAGTATCTCACACATTACGCTCGATAGGGCCTTATATGCAATAGAAAGAAGAGGTAGTTAGCGCACACCGAAGACACCAAGGTTCCAATCATCGGGCATGCTCGAATCTAGCAATATTCTGCAAAAGAGCTGGTGCACTCATTGCCTCCAGTCTTGAACACCAGCTGCTGGAATCCAAGGACGTTCTCCGCGGTGGAACGCAAGGAGTGGGATATATGCTTCCAGAGTCCCTGGACGCATTCAGGTTCTGTGGGAGGTTGAATGAGCTGCTCACAAAATTGAGCGGAAAAGGCTTCAGCAGTCTGCTGTGATTGCAGTGATGTCCAACTTTAGTTGTGCGCTTGATCGCACGTTCTTCGCTATGCTTAGCCGCATGCGAACCTTGGCTGCAACAAGGTAATGGTCAGAGTTGATTTTGACCCCTCTTCGAGGTGGTCTCGAACATCCTTCTTCCGTCGGGGCTCACAAATCAGGCTGGTGTTGAAGAATTAAGCCTTTATGCGGATTGTTGCCAGCCTTTCGTTCACTGGTGTGAGCCGGAAGACAGCTTTTTGATCTTTCGTTTGGGGAGGTTTTTTTTTTTAGAGACGATCAGAAGCTTTCACCCTGTTCCACCAGAACCCAGGCCCACCTCCAACTTAGCTTAAGATTAAATTTGTACAAAGAAAATAGTAAACCTCAAACCTCGGTATTGAAAACCAATACACAAAATGTAAACAAACACAAAATATACGAACCACAGCCTAAAATAGGATAACGAAACTAAGGCAAACGTGCGACAGAGTTAGGCTCAAGCTGTGATTGGCTGACAACGCAGCAGTCAGGTCTATAAAAGGTAGACCAGCTGCATAAAAGTTCACCTGATCTCCTATCGCCGAACGAGCAGCATCACAGCAGATCAGTGGTCACCATAATTAGTAGAAGCAGTATGTCTCCCTAACACATAGTAGCAGCTCATAGTTCCCTATAGTCTACTTCCACATGGTCTTGGTTAGAGTTCCACTTGGGTAGCAACCAAAACCATGTGCGCCTACACGTAATATTGATAGCGGTCCGCTGGGGTAGCATCGAGTAGCGATTGCTCCACCTGTTGTGGTCTTGCTTGGCTTGGGTAGCAGCGAAATCCATGTGTGCCTCTACCTAAATGTTGATAGCGGCCCGCTGGGGTAGCATCAAGAAGTGGGTGGTACATCTGTCTTCTTCCACATGGCCTTGGTTAGCTCCTCGCTGGGTTCCAAAACCATGTGCGCGTCCAGCTAATCTCCATAGGACCTCTGGAGTATAATCAAGATTGAATGCTCCATCTGGCTACTTCCACACGGTATTGGTTAGCGGTCCGCTTGCGTAGCAATCCAAACCATGTGCGCTGCCAACATCCAAACCGAGTTCTGTACATTGGTTGAACATATGGATTACATAGCTCTAATCAGGTCAGTAGTATCATACGGCTCAGTGGTTTGGTAGAATAGAGCAATGGTTCAGTCCAGCGTCACTCTTCTGACCACACTGCAAAGGCATGCCTGCTTAGGGATTAAAGGCGCTATGAGCACAACCCCAAGTGATGCTCTTAACGCACTGTTAAATTTAACCCCTCTTGACGTGTTTGTACGATAAGCTCCGCGGAGCACTTTCGGTGTTACTGTTCGGCTTTTGTAAGGATACGAATGAGTATTTTGGGAAGTTATACACTCAGCATGAGCGAGGTGTATACTCTTCCCTTTTTTGATTTCATACTGTTCCTCCTATTTCAACTGTCCTTTTTCTCCTTTAACTTCCTGTATCATCTAAGATACGATCGGTATCTAGAACAAGATGTTCGCGCAACAAGCATCGCCTTTTGCCTTGTATGTTAGTGTTTATTGTTGAGGAACAATGTGAATCCAAGCAGATATCGTTGTGTATTAGAGGTGTATTTGTGGCATAATTAGCAGCCTTATCTGTCATTTCATATCCTATGATACCTTGGTGACTGGGTACCGAGAATAATGAAAGCTTCTTGGTATGTTGAATCCACATGTTTCTTATGGCAGAGATGGTGTTATCGTGGCAGTTTAGATTTATTGCGGCTGCGATGGTTGACAAGCTGTCGGTGCAAATAGTAATTAGGCCTTTATTAATGTGGGCAATACCACAAGCATTAAGGACGTCAAAGGACTCCGTAGTGAAAATAGAACAGTAACTGGGCAGAAGTCCTGCAGAAACTACGGAGTTTTTGTCGACGTCGGCCACAGCATAAACTGTGTAGGAGTTTTGTTTTGCAGTTTGTATTATTCCGCAGAAATAGATTTTGGAAAACCGCACTATACAGTGGCGTATGGAACATGGTGCACTGCGGTTGTGGAGGAAACGCTTGTACGGCTTACTAAAGGTCGATGATGGGAATAATTGTAATGGTCGCGTCTCTGTGACTGGCTACGTTTTTTAGACATGCACATTTTTCTCGCAAGCCCTTTGTCGACAGCAAGTGTCGCATGCGAGAAAAGTTCGTTGCCGACACGCCAGCTTTTGTCAGGCAGCGATCGAGCAAAATGTCTCCGTTTAAAGTACCACAGTGCAGCCAGCTGCAAGTCGTACGAAAGCTTTTTTGCTGGATTTTTTTTTGTATAAAAGACCTGTTGCAACCTAAGAAGGTCTCTTTGTCAAAATTTTTTCTTGTAACGGATGGACAATCTGCGTAAGTTTAATCGTCGTACACGTGTGTGCCGCCAAGAAACCCACAAAAAAATAACAAAAAAAGGAGAAAAAAAATTTTAAAATATCAATAAAGAGAACCATCATACATATAAATACCATAAAAAGATAAAAAAAAATTATTACAATTAAAACAACATACCAGCGAAAAAAAAAATAAAATAAAATATCGAGTAACACAACCGGAAGTGAGGAGATCCGGCCAACCTGGAATATAAGATATCCGGAGAAGAGGGAATATCAATCGCTTCCCCGAGGTGCAGCACGTGTCCGACCCCGTGCAGGCGCCATAGAATAAGCCTGCAAAAATTCGAATTCTCATTTGGGCTCTATTGCTCTGGCCTGCAGTGTGCGAGATTGCCAGCTGTGAAACTTCAGACAGAGCTTTGCGCGCTCTCCCCAGCCCCGTCAGCCGACGAGTAGAAGAGGCGCCAGTTGTGCGGGCGTTGTAATAACGTGGTGATGGCAGCTCGCCTTAATGTATTAATATGACAAAATTTTTTTTATTTTTGTTGCCTTAGTATATTATAGTATAACTATTGGAAATTATTCCATAAAAACAAATAAGGAATCAAAAAAATAACACTATATAAAGAAGAGAAGTAAAGATGAGTATAGTTGTTGAGTGAAAATATCAAAAAAAAAAAAATATACATTAATAAAATAAATGCAAAATTCCCCTCTAAATTGGTTCCGGGGTCAACTTAAAATTTTTTATTAATAGTGATAACAAAAGCTAAATCGAAACGATCTTCAAAGAATAGGAAAACCCAAAAATAATATACAACATAATATGTGTGCAATTCTATTTTCCTCAGAAAAAAAAAACAATTCGACACAACGCTGAAAGGCCTTTCATCGCTGGAACCATACATGTAAGTTTGCTCATACATATATACATAAATATTTTGGGTAGATCTGCATTTCGTTCCCTCACTCCAAGCTCGTAAAGGGCTAAGGATCTTTTTTTTTACGCGCATTATCGGTTACAGTAAAGTATAAGAGTAAAGCATCAAGAGAACCAAATTAGTGAGTGCAGAATTGCAATTAATGCAAACTTAGAATGTTTAAAAGCTTAAAACGCCGAGGTCAATGACCTATTTTAGTATTACTATTAGTAAGTTTTTTTGTTTTTTAATTATGAAATTGCTGGAAGCTAAATTTTATTAGTTAGGATATGTATTAGGAAGGGACTATATTTGATTAAATACTGATGTTAGCCATTAAGAAAATAATCACGGAAGTACCATCACCGGAATATAATTTTCAGAATTTAAGAATGTTTTGAAATATAGAACCGTAAAACTAATGGATAGATATAGAAAATAGTGGATTAAATGAATTATAACGTAAAAAAATGCAGTAACTAATTAAAAATAAAAAGGTGTAAAAAGTGTAGGACAAATATTTGTTAAGGGGATTGGAGTTGCTGAAGGAATTCCAATCATAGTTGGGTAGGGTACATAGTGCGATGGTCGCCTGTCATCTAAGACCATGCCGCGATGAACCCCTAAGAAGCAAAGTTTTTTTAGATCATGTTTAGTACCACGAATGGGGTTATTTCCGTTTCGAGAGCGTAGCTCTCTTTTAAAATACAGTAGGGACTCTATAATAAATAATATTATTTAATCGGGAGGTCAGGGAGGCAGCAACCCACCCCACACGCCCAAGAGCTAGGGAATCAAAGGGTCCCGCTCCGCTGTCTACTCTCGATCTCAAGGCCGTTCATATCCACCGGTTCACGTAGATATAACTAATCCCGATGGAGCGCATGGTGTTTACATAATGCCTGAGTTTACTTTTCGATATCATATAAAATGGTGTGCTGCTGGCGCAGAGGACCTGCCTGAAGAGTTTTTCAGTGCTGTCCTCTGTTTTTTCCGAAGGAAAGGTGACCCCAGGGTGTGCGCCAACTACCGCAGTATTATTATATGGCATAAAAGGCCCTAAAGTCATTTGCAAAGGAATTGTTTAGACCTTATCAATGTGGTTTAAGGCCTGGCCATCTAAGGCCATCGACCAGATATTCACACTAAAAGACCCATGAATACAATATCGATGCCCGCCAACTCACTGTCGATTATAAAGCAGCATTTGATACCGCGTTGAGGTATCGCGTATATGCCGCACTGTCTGAGTCCGGTTTCCATGCAGTTGTTGGTGCACCCATGAAGAATGTTAAAAGGGTATACACTTTATGTACAGGGTATAAATATTGAGCTATGAAGTGTCCAGTTGCTCGCATACGCTTATAATATCGATATCACTGGTCGTACTAACGAGCCGCTGCGGCAATTGCTGAGAATCTGCCAGAGTGAGTCTGATTGTAAATGAGGGCAAAACAAAGTATATAATTCCTTCGAGTAGAGAGACGCACACCTTGGACATCAGATTGATGTTGAAAACTATACTTTTGATGTTGTCAAGTATTTCGTCTAACGGCACCACCGAAGAACAATGTCAGCATGGCGATCAAGCGGAGAATCACTTTTGCCAATAGATGTCACTTTGGTTTCAGCAGGTTAATGAGTTGTAAGCACCACTCTCACCGAGACGAAACAAACACACTAGCGTGGGTGATGACGTGGTCTGATGAAATTGCCCTGGAGGGTTTGAGCGAAAAGTACTCAGTAAGATCTTTGGACCTTTACTCGTCGGAAACAACTATAACAACATTGGTAAGTCAAGCGAATTAACATCCAGCGGCTCCGCTGTCTAGGTCATGTTTTGACGACGAACGGGCAAGCTATGTGTCCATTGGATGGACCAGGTGTTGAGCACAGTAGGTACCTTTGGTATCAATGATTGGAGAAGGCGCGCGCAAAGCTGAGGCACCTGGAACAGTGCTCCACATTAGGCCGTAACCCGGTAGCGGATTGTTATGGCCTGTTGGGAAGAAGAAGTCTGATTTTCAATGATTTAAAAGTGTAAGGTTCAGTTTTATATAACGAACAATTCTAAGGGGGTGACATTCTTTCGATGTCAAATCCATAAAAGATTTCCTATAAAATAGACGAAATTTTTTTTAAAAAAATTTGCTCAGAAATCTCGATGTTAGTTGGAACCCTCAAAACCCCCCTTCCACCACGTCTCAATGTCAAATTGAATGCTTTGTAAAAAGGGACCCATAGCTGTGTATAATTTTTTTTTTTGCTACTAACAACTTAAGGACAGCTCTGCGGCTTAAAATAGCCAACACCTGCATATGGCTGGCCGGGTAGATGACATTTTAAATATTTGATCCGGGCTATCTATATGCACAGCCATCATGTGGGCCACGTTTGGGCCCAGAGCCAGGACGAGGGCCAGGGCCAGACACGCTAACTGTGGGGCCTGTGGCTAGGTCAGTGGCAAGTGCAGCCTTATAATGCATTTATATATTCAAATTGTGTTTGAGTTTGATTCTTTTTTTGACAATTTTGTTTACATTTTGCAGTTGCAGTTTTGTTTTTTCATTGGTCCTGCTGCTAGACCTAACCTCAACAAAAAGGTTTTGGGGCTGCGGTCAAAACTTTATGCAGCTCCATTTTTTTTTGACTCCCCCTCCCCCTGTTGTGGTTGTTGCCTCGACAACGGGTGCAGGCAGCTACAGTAGCGACAACTTTGTGCCAGTAAGTATTTGAAAACTTGTATAAGTTGCTGGGACAGTTTGTCAGTGCAATCGCTGGACAGCCAGTATGCATTCGTTATGTATGAATTAGTGTGTGGCAAGGGCAATTAGCTATTCAGTGTTTGGCGCGCAGCTTCGCATCCGAGCAACTTTTTCGCACACACACACACACACACACACACGAGCTGCGACTGTTTTAAATAGTAACGGCTAGTGCACACATGAACCTGAAAACTGAAGTTATTGCTGAATTGTCAAACAATGAGCTTTTCGTGCTGAAAAAACAAACATGCTGCATGTATCCAAAAGCTCTGCTGAACTTTAAGTAAAGCTTTCAGCTCAGCTTTGCTTATTCGATCAAGCATGCTTGTATTTTTAGACTGCTGAAGTGCTGATATTTAGTGCCAGGTTTTGAAAAATCATGGATTCCGAGACACTGTAAAGTGAAATCGCGCTTAATCCACCTTTGTGGAACAAAATGAATGAAAATTATTCAAATAGAATAGTTACTGACAAAATATGGGATGCAATAGCACAAAAAGTAAATGCTACAAGTAAGTTTTCACCTCAGCAATCTGTGTGCGCATCTCAAACAACTTCAGCTTGCTGAAAAAAGCTTCGTATTCAGCAAAGCCTTCAGTTCAGCAATAAGTTCAGTTTTCAGGTTCATGTGTGCGCGGTCCCTAAAAGTTTAAAAAAAGTATAGCATACTTATGTGGGTGAGTGTGTGAGTGTGAGTGTGTGTGTGAGTGTGTGTGTTTAGCTTGATTATGCTTGGAGGCAACTTCAAAGCATTTTTATTGCGATTGGTTTTGTTGTTGTTGCACGTGCCTGTTTGTTTTTATTTTTGTCCGTTGGTCACGTGTTACTGTCTGATATATATATACTATACCTAATTCCTAATTTTAGAGACTCGCACTATGTCATGACATACTCCAAGCTTAAGTGTGTGCTCATTCCGATCTAAAAGTTACAACGTGGTATCCAGGTGCGCCGGAACGTTTTAAAACCGGGTGTTGAGTAAAGATTCTTTATTACGATAAAGTCCTCAGACAACATCTTTCGATAGAGCAAACATTTTCCACATCAATTTTATCAGATTCATGATAAACATTCAAAACTGGTACATGATTTAGTCGTTTTTGACCAAAAAACTGAACGTTTTAAAACCGGTTGTTGAATAAAGATTCTTTATTACGATAAAGTCCTCAGACAACATCTTTCGATAGAGCAAACACATTTGTTCGATTCGTATTTCTTGTAATGAATTCGTCCATCAGTTTTCGACATCAATTTTATCAACAGATTCATGATAAACATTCAAAATGGACACATGGCTTAGTCGTTTTTTGTAAAATATTTCATATATGTATAATACATAGTTTATACTTTTTAGTTGTTTGTATTTGTTCCTATTATTATTTAAGTTGATATAAATTGAATAACCTGGTTAATTTTAATCTTCGTCCTCATCTTTTTTTCTCCTGATTGCTCAATTTCAATATCCACTTCACTATCGTCATTGCCACTTTCCATTACGATTTGTTCAAAATTGAGCAAATTGAATTTCCTCAAAAAGCTTTGAGAAATATCCACAAGCTAAAAAACATATTTTATTTTTGAACGCCTTCAGTGGTTGTGACACTACTTCCGCCCTATTTAGAAAAGGAAAATTGACATTTATTATAATCTTTGAAAAGAAGATTTATATATAAAGTTTACTATTAAACCCTTATTTGACTGGACTATGACGTATATGCGCAGAGAGAGCCAAAAGTTGCACACGGGAGGCGCCTCCTCTTAGTTTCATTGCGTCATGGGCATCAGTGTAAACAAATACAAATCCATTTTCACTAATACACACAAAAAACACTTCAATCAAATGTACAACTTTGCACATCTGAAAAAAAAAATCCCCTTCATACCGTTTTAAAGAAATATATATCTTTTTGGCAAAATTTTGATTCTATTATCCAACATAGTTGACATCGATACACTGATAATAGCGATCTTTCAACATTTCGATGTCATTTTTGTTGTAAGATTTGTCTTTGCTTAAAAATAAGTTTCAGTCTCGGCGATTATCTCTTTATTTCCAAGGTCTGAGAACCATGAAACAAAGAATACAGTATTCTTTGTTTCATGTCTGAGAACAGGAACAAGTCGCTGGGGGTCAGATCTGTAGAATACGGGGAATTAATGCAATTTTGCCATCGTTTTCAATGATTTGTGATACGTTGCATTGTCTTAATGAAACAGCACTTTCTTCTTCTTCAAATGGGTCCGTTTTTCCGCGATTTCGTCCTTCAAACGCTCCAATGTAATAGTCACTGTTAATGGTAATCCCCCAAAAATAAGAACATCAAAGATTTAAAAATTTGGCCATCGTTTTTTTTTTTTTTTTGAAAATTCTTGACAAAAAGATTCTTAATAAAAAAAAAATTATATCACCTCATCAGAATCATTACAATACTTTTCGGTCTTGAAGTATTTTTATTGCGCAAGTGAAACAGAAATCCATAAGTATTTTGCAGTTCGGTCAAATGATTAAAGCGCTCCTCTAACTTGGATAGAGCTACACCCAAAATAGGATGAACAAAAGAACTTTTAAATTCTTCCTTATTCTCTCCACTCAAATCTTCTTATGCTTAATTGCGATTACGAACTGGCCGCTGTTGCGTCTTCATGCTATCGAGTGCAATTAGATCGTGGAGATCATTCATCGATGACCACGTTGCCTTCGCGCATTTCCTTGAAGTTTTTTGTCAAATTTGCGATCAATTTCAAACAGTGAGTCATGTCGATTGATTGTGATTGCAGCGATTTAGAAACAACATAAACATTTGATAGGATTTTGCATTTCTAACTTGGCTGTTTTTTGTGATTCCTTCACCAGTTGAATCTGAGCATGGTGGAACCGAAAGGAATCGTTTGAGCATTTGTTCAATATGTTACAGGTCTGCCGTACAATCTACCATAACAGCATATTACTTGCTTTTGTGAATGGCATTCAATATGAAATCGATAATGTTTTTCGTCAGGCTTTCGATTAATCGTATACGATTTGAAAAATAATGATGTTGGGAAGTGTTTGTCGCACTGCGTACATGATCTGTCATCACTGGATCGAGTTTTGCAAGCGTTTCGATGATTTTCAAGAAATTTCAAAAACTCGACGAGGAATACGAATGATAGGCAAATCAGAACCTGTAAACAAAAAATATTGCCTCATCGGAAATATGCGACCAACATTTGTAACGGTCAAGGATTCAATCTATTATTTTCATGGTCTTTGGAAAGGGCAGGGCTGCTGCAAGGAGCAGACTGTGCCATCTACTACAGCTCCCATGCTAAGCGGCACGTATTTACGCAACCGTGTCTCCCGACGGAGGACAAGGACGGTGCAACCAAGAATGCGTTCTATGATAGACTGGAGTCTGTTTACGACCGCTGCCCAGCCCATGATATTTAAATCGTGTTAGGCGATTTTAATGGAAAGGTTGGAAGAGAGCGCATCTTTGTCTTTGTCTACTGTCGGACAATTCAGTCTTCACGAGACCACCTCCAACAACGGTCTCAGGCTAATTGACTTCGCATGGTAATCTGTTGTACCAGATTTCCGCCTCCCGATATCCATAAGGCTACATGGCTGTCTCCTGATCAATCTACACGCAACCAGATTGATCGGGTCGTGATTGATGAAAGGAATGCATCCAGCGTGCTTGATGTTCGTACGTTCAGAGGGGTCAACATCAACTCTGACCATTACCTTGTTGCAGCGAAGGTTGGCATGCGGCTAAGAACGTGCGATCGAGCGCGAGCGAGAGGAGATCGAGATTGGCAGGAGCAGGAATGACTTTACGAAGTTCTTCCAAAAAGTCAAGCTTCTGGCTGAAGGATTTAGTACCGGACCGTTTTCTTCTACAGATGCAGAGGGGCATCTGGTTGTGGATGCACAGGGTGCACTGAGGTTGTGGAGGGAATACTTCTCTGGCTTGCTATCAGGCGATGATGATGATGTCCGCCCCCAGAGTAAATGAGAGCAAGACGAAGTATATGCTTTCTTCGAGTAGATACAAAGCGGTTGTACTCTCAGATTGTTGTTGAGAACTATACTTTTGATGTTGTCAAGGATTTTGAAGAACAATGTCAGCATCGAGATCAAGCGGAGAATCACTCTTGCCAATAGGTGTTACTTTGGTCTCAGTAGGCAAATGAGTAGTAGAGATTACTCCCGCCAGACGAAACTAACACTCTATAAGACGCTCATCGTTTTGCTTTATGGCGCTGAAGCATGGGTAATGTCGCAATCTGATGAAAATGCCCTAGGAGTGTTTGAGCTGAAAGTACTCCGTAAGATCTTTGGCCCTCTGCGCATTGGCAACGACTACCGCATACGATGAAACGACGAACTCTATGAGCTCTACGACGACATTGACATAGTCACGCGAATTAAGATGCAGCGGCTCCGCTGGCTAGGTCATGTTGAGCTTATGCATGAAGAAGCTCTTGTGAGAAGAGTCTTCAATGCGGTTGTCGAAGGGAAGCGACGAAAGGGCAGACCATGTCTCCGTTGGAAGCACCAGGTAGAGAGAACGCTAGCTACATCAGGCCGTAGCCCGGTAACGGGTTGTTATGGCCAGTTAAGTAAGTGAGTGGTCTTTGGTGCAATGGTTGCTTTGATTGCATTTTTGGTGACAACGTAAAAATAAAAAATAATATTTAAATCATGCTACTGCAATAATGGGAGCCTCCAGAAATCTCTAGACGGGTTTGCACAAAGTTTCAATTTAATTTTCTTAAAAATTCCGTTGATCAGATGCTAACTTGTTAGATTTCCCATGCTCTGAATGATGTTTCTGGTACATTGACGAATTGCTTTTTGGTTGGAATTTGGTAAAGAATAAATGTATCGCATACCGAAAAATGAATTTGGGTTGAATTTCAGTTGAAAGAGATTTCAGGCACACCCCCGACACAGACAAATATTTACCGTTATGCTTATTGATGTTGTAATAATCCTTTTGAGCAATATCCAGTACACCGTCAAAATAAGTTTAATAAAATTTAGTTCTGGATTAGTTCTAGAATATGTATCTCCCCTCTTGAATTTTTCTCCCTTTATATTTTTCGCTAGCTCAGCTCGTGAAATTTTCTCCCCCATCCAACATCAGAGAAAATAAGGGAAATATATAAAATAAAAATTTATAAACATAATTTCTTTAAAGTAGAGCTGAAGCTGATGCTAGTTAATGTTAATTTATAAATATTTGACGATTCATTGAATTTTGGTTAGCACAATTTTTATTTGATTAACAATTTCGAACATTAATTACAGTTTACAGACAGCAGGTCTGTTGTTGTTGCTGTTGTTGTAATTGTTAGATTGGCTGTATCTCCATTTAGTAGCTGGCTTGACATTTTGTCAGTTTGTCAGCTTGCCAAAGTGATTGGATTGAACACTTCCGCTCCACTTGCCAATGCAACACAAAGAGCGAAAAATAAGAGAAGGAAACTTTAATGCAAAGTTTATATGCTTTTAAAAACTAAAGCTAAGCGACGGATGGACTTGTTTTTTATTTTTTTTTTGGATATACTTATGTTTGGATATTAATTTTATTAGTTACCATCGCACTAATATTAATGTATGTTCTAATCGTAAATCTTTGAGAATCAACCCATTCCCTGTCAAAAATGCCATATGGCATCAGGAACCATGGTTTGCCCCACAGTGCACACTTGGCCTAATCGCCAATATTTTTTGGAAATAAAACTCAATTTTAGGACATCATTTGTAAACTATATACTCTATATATAATTTTTTTTCAACTCAATATTTTATTTATAATCTGTCTTGTGGCAATAAGTGAATTTTATAATATTTTAGTACATCACATTTTAAAAGTTTAATTTTATTTTATATATCGAACTAAATGATCAATAATCTAGTATATCTAAATTTATAGAATCGTCCGTGCAGGGTACGCGTTAGTAAAACTCGAGAATAACTAAACCAAATGACTTCATATTTTGACCATATATTCGTTTGGTCTGCAGGATGGTTTCTCTTCAGTTTGTGTCCGGTAGATGGACAGGATCAGTAATATTCTTAAGTGTCGTAATAAATACATATTATTTAAGCTCAGTAGGCTAGGATTTTAAACATTCACAAGTTTGATTAGGTAAACTTTTCACTCTGAAATTTGATTTGAAGACGGTCCAGATAAGGAAACATTCACAGAATTGACGAGATAGTGGTCAGAGAAAAGTTAACACCGGAACAACGTTTTCAAAGTATTAAAGATCTTGCAAGGTGCTATGAGTGCTGTACAAACTCCTGCAGGGATCTGTTGTGCTTCAGGAAAAGTTATATTGCCTCCTTTAAGCCCACCACCGGAGTCACTTAAAACGCTTATGGATGGCGAAATGCTGAGTCTAAATTATTTTTAAGCAAACTAAAAAGATTTAGTAGACTTATACGGATGGCCTGATGATACTGTTGAGGGGCAACTTCCGACAAACACTTTCCGTGATTTCGAAATCAACATTTGCGGATAATTTCAATGCATGTCTCAAGTCATCATATTTATGGCGATAAGTGAAAACCATTCCATTGCATATGAATATGAGAGTGTTTCTGAAAGAGGATATACCTGCAGAAGTTTTCTCCATAGAACTGTTGAGGATCGGAAATGATTTAATTCCAGGGAATAGTTCCAATGGTTTAATATCGATTCTTTATGCCATTATACAATTCATTTCAACAGAAGAATCATCACTAATGTATATCCGAACATGGGTCTAAATTTTCATAACTACGATTGGTTGAACGCAAGCGCAGTTCAAGCATCGAAAAATATTGTCAATGAATTAAATTAGACGATTCAAAATCAAAATCCAGGAGCATTGCGTTCGTAAAAGTCATTCGATCGCGTTGAAAACGAAGACGAAGTCGTCATTTATCCATTAGAATTCCTAAACTTTTGGATTTGCCTGACCATAAATATACATGATACATGTAAAAGGAGCATACCTATGTGACCTTTGTCACATAAGTTAAGCAAAACTATACACAAAAAAATCATAAATAAAACTTATTTTTGAGTTTTATTTTTTGCTCGGTAAATAAAACTTATTTTCTTTGTAGTAATTTTCTGAAAACAACTGTTATTTGTGTTATGTGTTTATTTATTTTAGATTTAATAATGACAGCAACTGTTGACCATACGTTAAATAGGAAAATATGATCAGCATTGACTACATTTATTTTGATAGCGGCCATGTGTCTTAACGCATCGTTAAAATAGTTTGCACGGAAATTTGGATTTTTCTTTGGAAACACAGAGTATCCCACTGTCGAACACAGCCCTCACATGTTTTATTCTAAGACAAAAAATGATTGCGATTGGAATAAAACCGAGATGTTCGCAATACCGAATTAACGCCTGCGTAATATTCAATAAAACTAATATTGGATAAGTAATATCTGCGCTTGCAAACACAGCTGTTTTAGCTGATAAGCAATTGTTATTAAATTGAAAAACAAATCCATTTTGACACGTACTCGGAATGGCTTCAAATTTAGTTTTCATAAGCTTTATTTTTTCCGAGCAAAATATAAAACTCACAAAATTTTTATTTTCCTAGCAAAAATAAAACTCAAAAAAATTTTATTTCCTGAGTAAAAAGTAAAACTTGAGAAATAATTTTAAAAATGCAATTTTAATCAAAAAATTAAAAAAAAATTGTATTTCCTGAGCAAAAAATAAGTTTTATTTTCTGAGCAAAAAATTAAACTCAAAAAAGTTTTATCTTCTGAGCAAAAAATAAAACTTAAGAAATAATTTTAAAAATGCAATTTTAATCATAAATTTATTTATTTTTCGATATCGAGATATTCAGAAACTTACGTTATCTGCTCTAATGTGTGACTTTTCACACATGAGATTTCTATGCATTTTGCACTAAAAACATTATTTTTTACATGAACATATGTTTATTTTTACAACAAAAGTGTGTGTACGTAAAATACAAAAATATATTCGGGTATACTCGATTATAAAAAATACCGTTAAAATGATTTGGAGGCGGTTTTTACTTGCCCACATCCATGATCAGGCGTGTGTGAGTAGAGGAAGGTTTATATAATATGGTTTTTATATGCACCGAAACCACATAAGTTATAAGTATACAATTTTTTTAACGATTCCTAGCGAAGTTAAAAAAAACTAAACTTCAAAATTAAGATACGTACAATCATATATGGGCGGTAAGGGTAGGCGTGTCAGGAATCATCCAGAATTTTGTGCAAATGTTATGCGGTCTCTAATTTTAAGTAGATTCACAACTTTCGAAATGTCGAATTTTTTGAAATAGCGATAATTCGAAAACGGTGCTACAAAATCCAAAATGGTTTCCGGATTCGAAATCTGCGACCCAAAATTTAACGGAAACGATATGTTTAAGGCCTTTCATTGAGGTCAAATTTATTTCATAGTGTTATCATATAAACAAAATTTCAGCTTTGTTATATCATTATTAAACTTTAGGCCAAAAGCGATTGGGGGCCCAATGTGCTGTCGTCATACGCGTAGATGTTTATGAATGTTTTTTATCTTGTTTTGTCAGAAATCGATTGATCTATGCAATGACGTGTGGTCCACTTCATTAGTGCGAAAACTTTTGGTGTTATAACATGTCAAAGTGAGCACAAAATAAGAAGTGTAAAAAAGCGCATCATCATGTTGCATCGTGGGCAAAGTGCAAAAAAAAAATAGTATATAAATATATATGAATACCCCGTGTGGTGAGCGGGTTAGAGAATACCACCTCAGCATGTCAAAGCTTGTTGTATGAGGCGACTAACAATGACACTGGGTTCTTTCGAGACCAGTATAGTTACCCCAGGCCTTAAAGTGGTTGTGCGTAGGGTTTGGGACGCAACACGTAAAACCACAATTCTAATGAAAGAATGCATTTATATCAGGCCGTAGCCCGATAACGGGTTGTTATGGCCAGTTAAGAAGAAGATATATATATAAATACTATGCCAAATTGTACACAAAGTAAGTAACGATTCAGGCGAGCATAACTTAAATGAAAGTGGCGGTGGTGTTCTCGACCTTCATTTTAAACCATTTGGGCCATTTGAGGATGGCGACGTTTTTGAACATGTCTGATCATATAACCAAGTAAGCCTTTGTTATCGAGGAAACTGTGCCCTATATTGGCTATAAATCTATATATAATACGCTAAGCAAAAATTCAGTGTAGTACCGACTACTTCGCAATAACGCAATGTTTTCAGGTGAAACCTATACCATACGAAAGATAAAATGCTTGCGGTTTGCAGATTATAAGTTTCACCTGCATACGTTGCGTTTTAGGTAGGTAAAAATTGATTTGAAGTAAAAAAATGTACTCTATACGTTAGACTTTGGAAAAAAAACAACACAACGCATTGTACACACAAACGTTGTTATTTCGTTCTTTCCTTCCTTCGTGAAGCTAATAGTAGCTAATATATAAGAACTATAAATATGCGCTGGAGCTGTAATGAACAATTCCTGCCTGCTAAATACATTTGTTTATTCATAAATTTCAAAAATTTTCAAACTAAACTGAAATAGTTTAGTTCAGACAACAACCTTTCAGTGCAGCCAATTATGCTAATAGCGCATCTATTGCTCAACACCTGCACAGGAACTGCAAGAGCTGATTGAGTGGGCCACATCGATATAATTGGCAAGTGTCAAATTGCGATCTCCCTTTTTCTCTTTGGGCCTGCAAGTTCGGCTATAGGTGCCAACCAATATTGGTTCCCCTTTTGGAGGAGGATTTTTTTTGTGGAAAAAATATAGAACGGGAAAGTGTGTCTCGCCTAGTCAGACTCATTTTAAAACTGCTCTAGCCTATGCATACAGCACTAATCCCAATTCTTAAATATAAAGGTATGCAATTCTCTTAATTTACTTCAGTTTGGTAATTTAGTTTACTCCCTTAGTTGGATTATATTGAAGCGTCGGGAATTTGCCGATCCAGCTGCCTTTTATCTGCAGCAAAAGCTCCTGCAGCAAAAGCACGGCAGTTGAGCACCCTGGTGTTGCGGCGGCTTGGATACCTATTTTATGAGACAACTACATTTTCCCAGAGGAGCCGCAGCATCTGTTTCGATAAAAAGCAGGGAAAGAGATACAATCAATTGCTATAAATATGCGAACAAATCTTGCGTAATTCCATGTGTGACTATATCCTGATTCATTATCAGAAAAATAGTGCTTATTCCCCAAAAAAATTCCGCTGATAATTATTCACTATGCGCGAACATAGGCATAAATCTACATGTGACTGTATATGTTATGTACAGTTATGAAGATATGGATAAATTCAGTAAAGTAATATCAAGTAAAACACAATCGTGAGAAACATGCAAATAAGTACGACATTTAAAGTAAACAAGAAATGCAATTAAATCCTGTTCTAGTTTCAATATATACATATATGCTTAAAGCATAACCTTTATATGGAGGTTAGAATATGGAAGTTGGTAAAAATAACACATTGACTTATATACCGATTGAATTATAGAGCAATTAACATCGAAAATCTTCTGGCAAATGACGAAGCCCTTCGGCGGAGCGAGAGAAGGGTGAGTGTTTGATCTCTAGTTTAATGTGTATTAATACCGACATGACTATGTTGATAAAGTAAAAATTGAATATTAAACTGTAAAGTTTAAAATCAAAGGTAGTGTGGTTGAAGATGCGAAGCTACAATATCATCTCTGTAGCGTATATAGGTCTTCTTTTTTTTTATGTAGTGCGGATATTGTTGGAACGAATGAGTCAAAAACCCACCCACAGGCTGTTTTGCTAGTCGACAGCCAGAAGTCCCAACCGACTAATTGCCCAACGAGCATAGTTCTATACTGCAATTATTCCGAGCTGTTCTGTTCATTACAGAGCATGTTACTCCCAAGTAGCAAGAACCAAAAGGTTCATCCTGAACTCCCTGAGTATATTACCGATTTAATCAAAAGCAAAAATTTAAAGGCATTTAAAGGTGGATTAGAACAAGGCTATGCATCTTTGAGCTTAACAATAAAAAAATGGAACAATAAACGTTCAAAACTGAAAAAGGGATCGAAACATTTGCATTTCATTCCAAGTTCTCGGCTCAACAGCAGACTATGAAGCCCTATTGCTTGACAATAAGACAACCTCAGTTTGTCCAAGATAAGTTAAGGTCCCTGATAACAGCGTCCTGACTGCATTCCCAACATATGTTGGGAACCAACAGCCAACCAAAAATGGGTTAAAGCTTTTCACATCCATCTTGATCTATGCCATTAGTCGCAAAGTTTGGAAAGTTGCAAACATTACAGCTATCCCTAAGCCTGGTTAACCTCTAGAGTTGCCTAAGAGCTGCCATCCTGTTAGTCTTCTGTTCAGGTAATCAAACATATTTAAACACATAATCAAACGAAGGCTAGATCAGAATAACGTCCGCTCCTACAAGAAAAGCGCTTGAGATGCTAACAAGTGTAGACAAACTTCGTTTGCATCTAAAAAAAACAAAACAAAAAAAAAACGTATGTCTTCTAAGTCAGAGGACTTAGACAAATGATACAAAATGACAACTTCACATTTGGGTTAACCACCTTATGCCTTAAACCGTTTAATGTTAATCAACAACCGAGACGGGTCTAAAAGCCAATCAATCTGTCAGCCCGCCAGTCAGCTGCTAGTCAATTGCTTCCGTTTCCGTTTGGCTTATTGGTTTGCGGTTGCAACGACAGCAGCAGGTCAAAACTTTTTGCAATGTGAAACAGTTCAAGCGCCCCTAGTCCTTCAGCTCTCTCTACCAGTCCCGGGTCCAGGTATCGCTATCTCTGTTGCGCACTCGCTTCAATGCACACACGTGCTGTGATTATCAGTGAGTGGGTCAGCGAGGCATTGAAGCGTGGCTTACATGGCGTAAGAGCTCGTTTGGCTGGCTGGGCGTCTATGATGAGCAGCCTTTTTGGTCAATAACCTTAATTGCTCATCAATTTCCACATAAACAATACTAACACAGGCATCGGCAGCAGCGGTGGCAGTAATGGTAACAGGCCCGGCGCACTAATCAGGCAAAGGCTTTCCGCCAACGTCGATAACAGCAACAGGGATGCATAATACGGACAGACACATATGTTATGTGTATGCAACAACAGCCCCAATGTGTGTCAGTGTGTTTGTGTGGCGTCGCATTCAATCAATAATTTCGCACCAAGAGCAGGAGCAGGAGCAAGAGCAGCAAACATTTTAATTGAAGTTACTAAAGTGTCAAAAGTATTACAAGTATGTGTTCGCCTGTCGTCTGTGCTTGTGTGTGCCAGCTCCTGGCTGTGTGTACCTCATGTTCTGTGTCAGCTTACTATGACAATAGTTTTTGGAAGCAACGTGAGTATGTAGCTTTTTTGCGACTTTAAGTAAAGTTTTACTTATGTATGTTCTTCGGAAGTCCTATTTCCCATCATGGGTATTTATCTGGTATTCAAACGGATACTCAGTTTGGCTACTGGTCCTCCTGATTTGATTCACCAATATTTGTTTTGGTTTACCGGTTCCTATACAAAAACAATGCTAAAAGAAAACTACATAAAAAGCAGTGGGAGCGAGCAATAGATTGTGTTGTCGAGTGTTTTACTCTTTATGGCAGCAGAAGAAGCACCAGCAGCGTTATTATTAAGGAGATCCTTCTCTGTAACATGCATTTTAAATTTTAAAAACTTCTTCAAAAGTTATAAATATTGCCAATAAGAAGTCAGATGGCCCCACTGTGCGACGCCGATGGAAATGCTTCACAGAATGACGGTTTGAATCTCTGGTATTTATATTTTACAAAAGCAAGTAGAAGAATTCATTGCATTTTTACTTAGGTGTAATATACATTGTTACGGCAAACTATTAGACCCGGTGAGCCATTTGCACTCGGGTGATATCCTTCTGGGGAACTATTCAGCGCTCACAGTTAATTTTGTACAGCACACTTAAAACGAACAGCAAACGCTCTCTATGGCTTACTATATCTATATACTATATCTATATACTATACCTATATATACAAAAGTATCCTTCTCTATGCCAGCCATGCCAACCGCAAACACCAAATCCGCCAACGTGCGGTAAACCACTCGTAACGTAAAACGATCCATTCTACTTTTCGCATCGGTAGTCTCGGTAACTACAATGACTGTGGGGTCTTACATCCGCGGGGGCTATTCAGCCGTACGTGTGCTTTGTGCCAACCGTGCGGTTTCCGAGAATGCACCTCTGTTTCATGCAGGTATGACCTGCGTATATCTGCTGGCAATTGAATCCCAGTGCAACGAACAATATCCGTTTTGGCGGATACTAAAAAGTTAATTTCGGACATCCGTCCGTGAGTGAGTAGAAAGCACGGACAATTGACTTCTATTAAGCCAACTACTGACGGGACTTGTGTCAAGACCAGCTCGACGTGAGATGAGTGCTCGCCGCGCTTAGTCAAATCATGGAATTAGGATGCCGAGAAGCAAGCTTGTGGCATATGTTCTTCAGAAGCACGAGTCTGTTCAGCAGATATTGAAGAGTTTATCCACCTGTGACAAAAGGTTGCCTGCAGGCGTCCATCAGCGGTCCATTTATATTAAACTTCAACTCAGCTCTGTTGAGGGAAATGCGCCCACAGCTCTGTGCGGTAAACTCATGTCCATCGTAGATGCTTGGGGAGCTGAAATTGGAGTAGGCGTGGCCACTAACAAGACATCCGTCATGCTGTTGAAGTTGCATACTGTCTCCGGCTGGCCAAAGGTGCGATTTTCTGGAGCAGGTCAGCCGTATGTAGTGAAATACCTGGGCATCACAGTCAGCGAGCGGATGAATCTTCAATTGTTAAACTGGCTGAAGTCGTTAACGGTTTGGCATGCGTACTGCGAGTTGACTAGGGCCTCAGTATTCGCAACAAGCCGACCTTGGTGCTTCAGTGTGGTGTAGCGACCAGGAGTCCTCTACCAGCGGCTCATACTGCATGGCTGTCTGCCTATATGTCACATACCTAAAGCTCCACCGATTGACCTGGCTGCCATGCGCTTGGCAGTCAATTTACTTAAATTTTCACAGTTGTCACTGGCATCTCTGCTCACTTTGCCGACCATCTACAAACACTAGCTCCCTAGTGGTCTACGGCTTTGGCGATCGTAGTGACCGTACTCCGTCATTTAGCAATGTCTCGTGAACCTATGACCTCCAGGTTCTGACACCGAAGCCACGGAGAATAGGAATGATGCGCAAATGTAATCGATGTGAGAATAAATCTTATGAAATAAATTGTGTGGTACAGAAATTCGTTTTGATTTACAAGTTACAGAACGTTGAGCACCTTCAGAAACACAACTTGGAGTTCCGAGTGATGTAAGTTTTTTATTTCAAATCTGAAAATATTTTGTATTTGGCTTTCCATATTTCCAAAAGGAAAATGTCCGTTATATCATAATTTTTGTCTCAAGATGGATCCATCCCTCAAATTTCGTCTGTATTTATGTCACTGAGAACTGGTAAGGGCTGGCGACGCGTTGTGTCATATTGGGAAATTTCAATTTGTGCGGAAAGTTATTGGAGATCATGGCGAAAATAGAATACATCATAATTTATGTCTGCGCCTAAATTTATGCAGCGCTTTTTTGTTTTGTTTCCCTTTTGATTGTTGCAGACTTTTATTTGTTCGCAGCTTAAACAAATTGAAAATATTACGCGCCAAAACACACAAAAGCGCACGGATTTGGTACAGTGTGTGCTCAGAAAATGCAATGATCTTTAAAACTCGATGATAATGAACTCAAGACTCAGCGGCTCCAAAGATCGTTTAACTTTCCAATATTTACGAATTCAGTGCTTCTTGTACGGCGGATGCTAAGGATAGTATGGCAGCGCCGTCATCATGGGTGGCCGTTATAAGTCTAGCGTTACTTGTGCGTATCAACTATGATTAGTGCATATAATAGTGGCGAAAGAGCGCCTCTTTGAGGGAGTCCAGCTTTGATTGAGAGCACTTTGGAGAGCTCCTCCTTTGTAGAGTCCTTGAAGAGACGTCTTCCTCGTATCAGGCACGACCAATCACCTGCGTAACGTTTAAGAACGATTCAATGCAATAATGCCGGTGTTTAAAAGAGTCGAGAAACCGCTGTACAACTCTGTGCACTTGTTCGGACGTGCCAAGCTTTTGCGGATTCCGGAGGATTGTCGGCGCAATTTAATTTCCTACCTCTTTTTTTTCGTTAATATTGTAAACTTTCCTTAATATTAAATATTGTAATGTACATATTGTATCCTATTAGAGTTATAATAATAATTAAGTAATAGGATTTAAATCTAACAATCTGCCATAGACTACACTATTAAAAATTTAGTGTGAAGCGATTAAGTTAATGTACATACACATATATTGGATTATAGCCTTAGTTTTAGCAGGCTGATTGCCATTAATAAATAAAAAAACAACAAAAAAAAAAGTTCTGAATCAGAAACAATTTCATGTCTAGTTTTTTTAGTTTCGCGGTGGTATCAATTGCTTTGCGTCCTGGAACATTGCCTTGATGAAAGATAATATCTTTTCATCAGAAGACTCTTTTACGCTTTGTGTGCAGGGTGTAAAAAGAGCAATCACAGGTGGTGTACTTCAGAGATCGGTACTTGTCCCCCTTCTGTGGAAGATTGTATATGACTGATTACTTCGCTTGCCC
Source organism: Chymomyza caudatula (assembly GCA_035041775.1). Classification (NCBI taxonomy): domain Eukaryota; kingdom Metazoa; phylum Arthropoda; class Insecta; order Diptera; family Drosophilidae; genus Chymomyza; species Chymomyza caudatula. Next base: position 1,301,257 of record JAWNKW010000205.1, read on the forward strand.
TTTCAATAAAGCGTTCCTAGTCCAGGAAAAAAGCAGTATCCGCACAGCGCAATCTAAGAAATGGCTATCAGCATATACCTTGAAACTGGAAAGCGAAAAAACACAAGCAGTTCTAGACACTGGAGGGAAATTGCTGGAGGATAAAAAACTGTGTATCAATGGCTATAACAATCGCACAGAACCTGCAATAGAAGATGGCAGAATAGGTGGGTGGAATAGCGAGCAAAAAATTTAATTAGGTAAACTATTATATCTCAACTTATGACAGGCCATGGGCGCTCTCGGCAGTTCTAAAACTAGTACGGTCATGACTCAGTGGATACTTGTTTCCAATGCAACGATGACCTGGAAACATCCGAATATATATTTTAGGCTATATATGATAGCGTAGGATAGAAAGACTGCGAAATTCTTTATTGGAGCGAATCGATAACTAGGTAGGAGCTTGAGTAATACTGTAATGTTGACCCGAGTAGATAAATGAGCTAGGAGAAAGACATTCATGGTTCTTGTGGGTTAAAATTTCACAGTACTCCGACGTCATCGGCAGTGTTTTCAAAATTTTTCTGACCGGACACCTTCTTTAAATTATTCCAATTTGTGAAAGAAGTCGATGCGGTCGATGTCCCTCCCAATGGTATCTTAATATTCATTCTGCTGTTAACGTCAATGAGGAAGGTTGGGTCCACGCATGTACGCACACAAAATACCAATACTGGTGCAGGATTATTATTGGAGGTATTATCCCGTACCTTAATCAATTTGTCGCACAATCTCCACGTGGTGCCCCCTGGTTAGCTGCTCTTATTGCCACTAGACACAATAGTGAGCTATAGATCGCAGTGAAGTCTAACCAGGACTTAAATGGGGTTGTGGGGACCTACGGGGTATAGCCGCCTGTAGAAGTGTCCTACATTAGGGCATTACATAAAATACATTATACGAAGAATATGTTGCATTAATGTTTGCTTTTTATCTCTCGCTCTGATAGGCAGTCAAAAAAATTTAAGTTACGATGTCGATTGCATTCCCTCATCTTGTAATTCTTATTCCATTGGTTTTTACTGTATTTGCTAACGGTGCAAATGCGTGCAACTAGAAAGTATGCTACAAAAATTGCCGAGCAACATTAAATTGTGCCGTGTGGAAAACTCACGCCCATGTGGAATCAGTGTGTGTGTGTGGGCGTGTGCGTGTATGTGGGTTGTAGCATTTAAATACATAGTTCGCAGAGTTTACAACTTTTGCAAAAGTTTTCGCCTAAATGTGCTGAAAATGTTGCAACACTTTGTTTTGTTCTTGTTGTTGTTGGTTTTCAGTTGTTGTGTGTTTCTGTCAAAGGTTTGGTATTGTCCGACCATTTCATGTTGCTCGTGCTGATGTTGTTGTTTTGCTTTTGTTTCGCTTCTCGAAATGTTTAGTTACATAAATACACAGACACACATGCGAGGACATATTGCTAAACCTCACATATATTTGCCAGAAGCCATACTAGTACAGAACTAGTTCTCGGGCAAGTACTTTTCAAACTTGTACCGTGTGCGGCAGGAACGTCGCAAACTAGTTCGTTGTGTATTGTTACCTAACTGCTTTAGGTGCGTGTGGCATTTAGTGGCTTAAATTGTTCAGTTGATAATGACATTTGAACCATTTTTAATCAGGCCTGTTCTGGTTTCCGAATCGGAAAATTCCGAACGTTCGAAGTTATTCCAAGGCTTTGGTTTTCTGGTTTCCGTGTCACTGCGAAACATAACGGCTTCGTTTTACAGTTGATATGAAAACATGCCCGCGCAGTTGCTATTTGATTTTGTTTGTGGAATTTCAAATTTAAATTGCTATCAAAGCCATAGCCAATGCTTTTTTGGCTGTGTCTTGCCAAGAAGAAATGCGTTGTTGAATGTTTTCTTCTTGCCAGTGGAATCCTTGCAAAGAGGACCAAAAACAAAAAGCGAATTTAAATTATATTATTATATTATATTATATTTGAAAACAATTGTTTTTCACTATTTTCACACATTTGTTAGGACACAAAACTACTTATTTCAAAGTAGTAATATAGTTTTGTAAATTATTTCATTTATTTATATAGCCTTTAACCACAAAACATTTTTCGCAATGACATTTTCACAGTCCGGTATGTATACTTATTAATACCTACAAGCTGCACATTTGTTATTTTCCGAAAGCAATTGTTTTTCTTTTCCAAGCAGGCAATTTTTATAAAAATTGATTTATGAATACAAATTAATACATCTCTTGCCAATGAATACTGCTTTGTCTTTGTAAAACAGATTGATATAAAATATATTTCGCTGATAAACAATCTTCTTTTTAAGGTATAAATTGCCGTTAACTTTTCATTCTGTCTGCTAAAAGACTTTACTTTCCATAACGAATGTTTCGGAAACCAGAACACCAAAACCATTCCATTCAATTCCGACATTCGGAATGGGAACCAGAATGGGCCTGAATGTGTTTTTAAACTTTGCAAAAAGAACTAATAGTTGAAATGCTTCATACATTTAATTCATAATTTCGGCTAGAGGCGTACATTCGATGTGATGGGAAGATTCGAAAGATTTCCGACATTCCGATGTTGAAGTTAATTTGTTCCAACAGAAATGTCGATTTAACATCACATGCGATTGGCTTGGATAAGAATGAAGTTCACAGAGAAATTTGTATTTCCTTAGTATCGGTTAATAACTTATTGGGGGTTCCAAAGAGCAGAGCCCTATTTCAAAAATGGATATGCATGGCTTTTTGGTGATATAGGGAACAATAAACTCTTTCAACTAGTATCTTCTAATGAATCCAATTTGCTTTATTGACTATTACGTTAATATGCTCATTAGAAGATAGTTTTACAGCAAGCATGATTTCAAGGCCCATAAAGAAATATACGCTAATGTATATTAGGCGAAAAACTTGTCATTTTGCATTTGTTGCAGTTGAGATAGAGAGACTATAAGCCTTAGACCATTCAAAAAGCTATAGAGGTCACACTGAGGACTACTCCCATCGTTCTCGTGTGATATGCAGGAATAACGTTTAACGTCATGAGCATGCATCAGGCTCTTTGATAAACAAAAATCGAAACTTAACTACCTTGTGGACCTCCAGAATTGACTTTTATTGATTTACTAGTGGATTTTCAGCGTTCTCTACAGATTTGATATGTGTGGACCGATACCAATTCAACTGTGCTGACAGGAATGATTGGCTCAGGCCTTATTGGCTGTGTCGCCAATCCTTTGTTTGCTAGCTCACCCTGCCATTTCATTGCCCTGGAAACGTCACTTTCCGGAAAGCTAGTATAGATTGACTTAGTTAGCTCCTTGTGAAACGGAATAATGAGAGGTCGGTTGCGTATATTCAGGTCTATTGACAAGACCTCGGAATAAAACTTCAATAAGGCGAAAGGAAGTTGAATATAACTTCATTAGTTTAATGGAAAATTTTAATGTGACATTTCGAAAGACAATGCATCCCAAAAGAGTTGTAGACCATAAAATTCCGTACAAATTCGTAGCCCCACGACTATTCTTTTTAAACCTGTCCACAACTACTTACGTTCGAAGTAGTTCAAACTGTTACTAGCTCACAAATGTCCTGCAGCGTGGATACATATCTATGAATATTCACCATTTGTGTCTGTTGTTGTTGTATTTTTTTGGTTTTCAAGCAATGCAAGTTTGCTTGCATTTAATCCGATTTTATGTTGCGTAGCAACAAATTCCACAGTTCCTTTCATCAAGTCATTAATGCTGCTTAGCTACAACAAAAATGTAATGTTTACAGTCAGTGACAAGAAAATAAACTGGGAGCCAGCAGTTGTGATCTATTATATTTTGCAAATATTTAAGTTGAATTTAAACTTTGGCATCACTTCTAATGGAATAGATTTAGTATATAGCTTCATTTTTTTAAAGTCACTAAAAGCGCAAAAAAAAAAGTTTGCAAAACATGGAACTCTAATCCCTGGCATACGCAGAGCAATCTGTGGTCCAACCATCTAAGTTCTTTGAATCGACGACGAAAAAATCTCAAAGTTTTTTTTTCATATTTGCGCACGAGTTTATATTGAACTCATATTCTGTATAGCTCTAGAGTCTAGACGTTGCTAAGCTCTGGAAGAGTGCAGAAGTTCAGCTTCGTACATTTTGGATAAGTATTAGTTTTTAAGAATTGTTTCGTCGATTTGACGAAGAAGAACTTTTGTGTGACTTTTTGGAATTCAAATCAGTACATGATACGAAAGAAGGCTTACATAGATTTAATTAGCTAAATCAATTCTAAAAGAAATATAAACGATGAATTTGTGCATTCTTTAAAGTGTATAATGACAAAATTATCTTGCGTTATATGCAAAAATCGCTTGTGAAGCGATGCACAAAGTTGACCTTTGTACCTAAATAAACAATTAATATTAATAAAACTAAATTATTTTTTTTTTTTTAGTTTTAGGTATTTTTTATAAGATTAAATCATAAAGGTTACCTATAGTTTAACCTAACTTTCCTATTTAGGTGATTTCGATAAGTATTATTTTAAAAAGTAGTCAAAAACATCACATGTTCTACAATTAATATTTTTGGTTAATGTTAAAAGCAAAAGTTTGAAATCATTGCTCAAGTTGATCAAAAATAGAACAACTAATACAATAGATTATCAAGTCAAGATTATTTAAGAAATTCAAAAAGACCGGCTCCTTCTTGATTTCTCAAATTATTCACATTCTCAAATTTTATTTTGCTAACAGTCAATGCTACTCAAATTATTTAGCTCGTTGTAGAATTCTGTTTTCCAAAGACCCTAAACAATTTTTTAGTTTTGTTAACTCTAAGCGGAAGTCCGTATTATTTCCTTTTTCCCTAGTTTATAATGATGAAGTAGCTACTTCAGACGTTGGTATAGCTAAATTTTTTTAAATTCCAAATTGATGTCTTATATACCGTCTTTAGTAAGGCTTTTGATTCTGTAAACCATAAACTTCTCATTCTGAAGCTTGGGCTTTTGGATCTTCCGCTAAAGTTTCTTAGATGGGTAGCTTCGTACCTTTCAGACAGGACATAAAAAGAAGGCATCTTCGGAACAGTGACGTAAGTCATCGGCCGTAATAAGGCCAGGTTCAGGTGCCTACAGCAGAAACTACAAAAGCGTCTGGCGTCAATTCTGTAAAACTATATGTTGTACTTTATTTTAAGACTTGATTTATTATTGCCATCATTAAGTAGTGTTGCCGACGTCTTATCGATGGTAATATCGATATTTCGAACAGCGACAGAAGTGTGCGATCGTCAGTTAGTTTGCATTGGAAATTGGTTTTGGCTACTAGAAGTGTTAGCACACATAGGTAGTGAATATAACTAGAATTATTGTAAAGATAATAATTTAATTGGTTTTTATTAACGATAGCGACATTTATTGTAGTTTTTAATAGAAGCCCAAATTACGGAACAGTGAAAAGCGCTCCGTTACACCAGTCAAATCCACTGTAGCCCCAGATATGGATTTACTTTGCAAGTTGAGCGTTTGAGATGGTAGTAATGTTGATGATGAGACTTTGCCCGACAACCCTATGGCTGTTTTTAGTGTATCCTCTGTGTTGGACTCGTTATGCTTTTCAATGTTTTCAATGGAGTTCAAGATACGGCTGCTAAACGATGTTTTAAGACTTAAGTTGGTAACTTGATTTTCCTTTTTCATGTGCTTTTCGCTGCAAAATATATCGCCATGCTCAATGCCATTCCGTGACAGGTCCTTTTCTTCCGGCTCCACCAATGCCTCTGGTGCATTGGTCAGCAATTCCCATATTCGGTGGCCATAATTGAGCCACTGCAGGTACCATCTTACCCTTACCTTTTAAAAAGTGCATTTAACAAATTCCCTACAGTACAGGTCCTCAAGAAGTATTCAATTTGTGGCTCGTGGTTTGACAGTGTTTGACTGATTATTCCATCATATAGCCACACATTTACCGAGGGAGCTTCGGTGACCATCCAAGTCACAATTGCTAGTTTGCTGAACTCATACAATGGCATCCATGAAAAGAATGCGTCCGTACAAAACTGCAAGCACATTAGGATGGCATAGACAGTCCAATATTTGGCCCACGCCACAATTTCGTCACCACGGTGCTGCCGTATACATTTGTAGGTGCTATAGGCCGGTAGCATGGTACCATAAACGTACATCAGAAAACTCGTAATCAACCAACTTAAGAACATTTTGGAATAACTTTAATTTGAACAGGTCTATCGAAATTTAGTTTCTATTTACTTGTAAAATTTTTTTATTTAATTAATAATTATTTTATTTTGTAGAACGTTTTTGTAAAGCCTACTAACATATGTAACAATTTAAATCAGTTTGGGTTTTCTATTTGTCATAACTTAGGTTTTTAAGCCAAAGATTTGTCGAAATTGTAGGTTTAGATGAGAGGAACATTTGAAAAGAAGGAATCCTACCGTAAACGGAATTGCAGACACTTTTTTAGGGTAAGTTTCTGTTCAAGATTTGGCTCTAATATTCGTAAAAGGCATAGTTCAAACAGCTTTCCAAGTGGTTTGGAAATCGTCATGTTTTTATTTTGATAATAATAAGTGTTCCGATTTTGAAATGTTTTGGCTTGGCTTAATCTTGGCAACTATTGAAGCGTGGCAGCGGCTATAAGCAATTTCTCAATGACGTCACACTGTCCGATGTCTGTGAATATTTAGACAAGCGCAATCATCCATTTGTCAATATTTCACTCAATACATTTGTCAATCGCACCAACGGACAAGTGTCCCTTTAAGGTACGACCAAGTACAATTTGTATAACTATAAAATATTAAGTTTTAAAACTTTAATAGCCAGAGTTTTAGCTCGAGCACTTTATTTGTCCGGATCCGGCTTTGGAATGATTACCGCTGCCTTAGAGCGAGTATGCAATATTTGCTTCTATCAGTTTTAAAAGCAAGGAGCGCAATGTGGTTAAAATATATTTTACGATTTTAGGATTTTGTTAATAAATGTTTTATACATTTCAAATAAATAAAGTATTCAAATTTTCAAAACAAGAGCGCGATGGCAAGACGTTTTCGTAAATAAATGATGATTTTAATCAATTTTTGTTAATATGATAAACAAAAAAAACAAATATGTACATCTTCGATGTAAAAAACATGCGACGAAACCGTGGGTACTTGTATGCAAATCATAATATATGTATGTATATGATATCATTTATGTGACGAGACAAGTACATTGTATATTGCACTATTTTTCATTGACAATGTAATTTAAAAGCACATATTAATGGGTTCTAGAAAATCGTATATTCAAAAGCTTGATAAAAAAATTTGATACAGATAGTCGGGACGGTGCCCGACAGTGGGATACCCTGTACCCATTTTTTCCATGAAAATCAAATTTCATGCAAATTTTGATATCGATGCTTTGAAGGGTATGGGTGTAATAACGGTAACTGTACTAAGGTGGTAGGGGGTATGGTGTGGAAAAATGTCAACAATGTTTGGTTTATAAGCCTAGAGTACCACATTTGGTTAACATAAATGTTATCTTTAACATTTCAAGTTATAACTGGATAGCTATTATGATGTGGGTTAAAATCGCGAAAATCTGTCATGGGGGAAGGGGGTAAGATATCGACATAAATCAATAAACTCGTATTTTTCCCGGCATATGCACATCTTTTGGTAAAAATTATAATTATATATAAAATAAATTTTTGGTCTAGCTCTTATAGTCTCCGAGAACGGTGCGACAACACGGACAGACGGACATGTCTATATCGACTCGACTATTGCTTCTGGACCTCAATAACGGTTTCATTTAAATCCCTATAACTAAATAAAATCCCTTAAATCTAATCCAATAGCACAGTACAATATCAGTCTATCAAAAGGTTAATCTACGCCTTAATACCTTTACAACGGTACACAGCTTCACCGGATCAGACAAAATGCAAATTTTAATCTAAGATATCTCGGGAACAAATTACCCAAATTATTTGAACCCATAACTTTTTGGAAACATAATTTAATTTTAACATAATTTTTTGAAAACATAAGGGAGAAAGAAAAGAAAACTCTGGAACAAATGTTTTTTGGTTATAAATGTACTTTATGTGTACCGAAATAACGACTATATCCTCCAATCCAACAAATAAATCAAAACACCGGTTATGAAAAGGTTTAATACCTTGTCAAAGGTATATGGTTCGCCAGGAAAAACTCTAGTCAAAAGATCAAAACTACCTGTGATTAATAGCTATTGAACAACAGCACTTCGTCAGAGTCTCTTGCTTTCGTCACAGTACCGTTCGTTGTGATGTGTTTGTATAAAACATATTAAAGTAACATTTACTAAATAACCATGAACTTTAGAAGGTATGCCTAGAAGGCTTTATAGGTCTAGATATCATTATTTGGCTCCCATTCCGTCTTTGTTTTGAGCGGATCCATAGATCCTCAGGCTACATTTTGTTTGATAACTTTAAACAACTCTCGAATTCGATTTCCCTTTCGCTAATCTAATGTTTTTGTAGCCACGAAGAAGATGAAACTTGACAGAGGCTTGCATAGTGTTTATGTGCATCTACGTTTTAAATATGATCGAAATGGGATAAATACATCAAAAGTTATGGTCAAAAATATGCTGATTTCACCCACGGGCACCGACGGTGTATGCACAGAATAAATTTTTATACCCTCTACACAAAATGTAAAAGGGAAGACAGCTGACAGTGATCTATTACTTAAATTCTGTGATACCTCTATTAAAAACACGATTCATTCACACATCAAATTGGCGAAATTCTAAAAAAGCTAATTGCCAACCTACAGCAATAATTCGATGTTTTTCCTTAAAGCGAATTTCCGGAAGCTGAAACTTTAGAGTTTTTGAAAGAATGAACGCATCAGTTAAAAATATTGCAGCCTAAAGCACTGCATTGCAGAGGAAAACCTTTTGACAGTACCTCGAGGTGCCCCTACAGCCAGAAAATCCCGACAATAATATACGTAGAACCCTCAACAAAATGTCTACACATGTATACGCTACGAGATTTGAATATGCAGCTACTACAACTCTTTGCAAATTTTCCGCTTTACAAATTTGTTATATATTTGTTTTGCTTGAACACAGACAAGTTATTTACTGTCCGACATAATCTACATCATATCCAGCTTCGTGGTGTTGACACCCGGCATCATCATCGTTTGACGCTTGACTCTGTTCTAATCTGCATCCGCACATGCTGCTCACTTTGCACTTGCTTCAAACAACGAATGCATACGGTTTGGAAGCATAGGTATACCTATGTATATGGTACGGACAAGAGGAAGCGTACGGACCAGGGATGCGTTGTTGGTACCGCTTGTTGGTAAATGTGGCACAATCATTGCAATGAGCCCTTCAATCACATGTGGGAATTCAATTAAAATAAACGAGACAAGGCACTACAATAAATGCTTGAATTTGCAAAGTGCAACAACAGTTGTTACTCCCGCTAATATCTTCGCACACCATGCACACACACACACACACACACACATACACACACACACACACATGCGCACTCAAATACCGTTACATACAAAAGCTCACACTCATTTAAACAGTTCCCAAAGCGACCGGAAGTCACTTTTAGCTAACAACGGAAGTTGCAAACGTCTGCTTGTTGTTGTTGTAGCTGCTGTCGTTGTGTTTTATAATCGCTTTGAACTGCGTGCAAGCGACGCCGAGCAACAAGCCCGTCATCCAGCTAGTCAGCTTGCCAACCAACTAGAGGCAGTTGTCCCCACACTGAGGGAAACAAATGAGTAGGTCCACAGAAAAGTACAGCATATACTCGATTCTTTCGGGCAAAAACGCTAATGCATTGGAGCGTTTTCAGACTAAAATCATACCTGGAAAATCACAGTATGCGAGTGTCGATAAAGAATGAGTTGTCCGACAGGCGAGTTAACCAAGCTGGGATTCCACGAGGAAGTGTACTCGTTGCCTTCTTTTATACACTGGCCTTCTCAAGGCCACTTATGCCGACGAAACCGCACTAGTGTCTTTAGCTAATAGAAGCCCGAACAAGCCGCCATGGGCTTACAGCTGGAATTGTCAAAAATAAAAAAGTGGGCATAACTTCGGATAAAATCTTCCAATGTCCTATTTTCCGTAAGGAAAGATCAATGCTCAATTTAGACGGGCAGATAATTCGAATAAAGGCATCAGTCCCATACATTGGCAGCCACATTGACGCAACAGTGAATTGGAGCCAACATGTAAATATGATCACTGCGAAATGTGCACTGAGCAGAAGAAGCAAGCTGTCTTTAGGAAATAAATGCAACCCATACAAGAGCCTAATTATGTCAACCTGGTATTATGGGTCTTCCAAGTCTGGGGAGCTGCAGCCAAAACTCACAGACATTGCAAAACAAAGCATAGATAAAAATTGCGTATGCCCCATGGTAGGTCCGACCATGTCCTGCACATGGATCGCGATTTTCCATTAGTGGGTGACATCATAAACAACCTAACCGCACTTTGTTATGACCCCTGAAGATCAGAAACTAACTGCCTGCGCACTGGCCAATCAATCACAAACCAAGAAGGCGACTAAATCCATATGATCTCAGAAGTAGAAAGTTGACCTATTCCCAGAGGTAACTTACATCCCTTAGCTTTTAAATCTGTTTTCTATGACTATTATTGAAAACCCTCCAAATGCGCTGCGATTCATTCCGAGTTTCTCGGCCTTTCTTTGAAATCACTAAAGACAAAATAATCCGTTTCCATATCAATTAATCTATTAATGCGCTTCATACCCTATATAACGGCTGTACGAATCGTGGATTAAGACCTCCAAATACAAAACCGAACCTAGCTAAATACACAATCGCTACAGTTAGTTTTACTGATCAAAAAACAAAGCAAAACTAACAAAAAAAATGTTATGCAGACAGTTGCGACGGTGCCCGACAGTGGAATACCCTGTACCCATTTTTTCCATGAAAATCAAATTTCGGTGTAAAATTTTGTATCGTTATCGTCATTATTAAGGTCATTGGAGTGCGGAGGGTGGGAGGTTGATTCGGCAAAATGCCAACAATGTTTGGTTTATAAACTCAACATGAGTCTTCGTACCATTTTGGTGTCTCTTACATAAATGTTAACCTTAACATTGATGTAAAAAGTAAAATTTTGTTAACGTTTATAGAAAGACGGATAGCTTTAATAGTGTGGGAGTAAGCCGCCAAATTCTCTCACGGGGGAAGGGGGAAAGATATCGACATGATTCGACAAACTTCATCTGCTTGACACAAATGTCAATTACAATTTTTGTGCCTCTACCTCTTACGGTGTCCGTGATCTTGACGTTCATACGGAAGGATGGATATTGTCCAATCGCTTCCCAAGTCAACGATAAGACTCCGTTGGAAGGACCAGATAGAGAGCACACTAGCTACCTTTTTAGAGGACGGTTTTTTAGAGGACAGTTGACGGTTCTCCGATGATTAACTGAACAATTAAATCATGAAGCCAAGACAAGGAAAACTGAATTTTAGCATAGGAAACCTATTTTCATACCAATATACTATTGCTAGCCGAAAATGCATTGATAAAAAAAAATAACAATGCCAACAATCGATTTCTATGCAATACAAAAGTTTTTGTTATCGGGTAGCAATTGTTGTGCAACTTCCAGTGGGAGAATGGTACTAGAAAACCAATGTAGCAATCATTACATACATTTATTCCATGCATTATCACTTGAGGTCACTTTGATCTCTGTATTCTCGAAATTATTGATGCATTGTGTTTTTCTTCATTTTTCTCTGCAACCTTATGTTTATATAATACTAAGTAATATATGTAGTCAACACAAACAAACAATTCTAAATTAGCTTTCCAAAAAAGCACATTTCGTCATTGCACCTGCATTTTTCTGCACGCGATCACAAATTAATGTGAATTGGTTTATTGTACGAACAAAATGATATCTTAATATAATATATTATATTATAAACTCGAGTACAAATGATTTCATATTTGGGTCATATATTCGTTTGGTGTACAGGAAGGGTTCTCTTCAGTTTGTGTCCGGTAGGTGGAGAGGTTTATTGCTGAACAAAAATTCTTGGAGAAAGCGCTTAACAGGAACCGGAGTAATAGTTGTACGCATGGCGCGAAGCACGTTTATATACATGCAGACATGCATATAGTATCAAACCTGCAAAGTTGGCCACCCTCATAAGTAGGCCACCTCCTTAATTGGACACTTTTCAGCGAAACCGAAATATATTAGTACAAAAACTCATTAGCGATTTTTTAATTTTGAAGAGGAAGGAGCACAGGAAAAGCCTGTGTTTTTGCAAACTTGTAAAGGGTTTAGCCCTAAATTAGCTAGCTACGTGTTTTTACATGACCTGTAATTTTCAATTAGATTCTGAATTTTTAATAAAATAAACCAGATATGATCGGTTATTATTGTATTTGCGAATAAACCGTTCACTCCTTTGTTGTTTGCACTGCAATAGGACTCAATCTGGCACTTTGTTCAGCCACTGCCAAAGCTCCTGCCAACAGAGATTCGTTATCCGGAAAAACGCTATTTACCGGCCCACAACTCTTGGCTTCAGCCGTCTTGAAGCGGAGACTTGTTTAATAGAGGTCAAGTGCCAGAGATTGACTTTTGATCACTTTATGATGCCTTTGCAAGTTACCCACATCTGCTGCCATTCCAACCTCAACCTCATTTACCTGAAAGAAGGCATCTTCGGAACAGTGACGTATGTCATCGACCGTATTAAGGCCAGGTGCAGGTGCCTGCAGCAGAAACTACAAAAGCGTCTAGCGTCAATTCTGTAAAACTATATGTTGTACTTTATTTTAAGACTTGATTTATTATTGCCATCATTAAGTAGTGTTGCCGACGTCTTATCGATGGTAATATCGATATTTCGAACAGCGACAGAAGTGTGCGATCGTCAGTTAGTTTGCATTGGAAATTGGTTTTGGCTACTAGAAGTGTTAGCACACATAGGTAGTGAATATAACTAGAATTATTGTAAAGATAATAATTTAATTGGTTTTTATTAACGATAGCGACATTTATTGTAGTTTTTAATAGAAGCCCAAATTACGGAACAGTGAAAAGCGCTCCGTTACACCAGTCAAATCCACTGTAGCCCCAGATATGGATTTACTTTGCAAGTTGAGCGTTTGAGATGGTAGTAATGTTGATGATGAGACTTTGCCCGACAACCCTATGGCTGTTTTTAGTGTATCCTCTGTGTTGGACTCGTTATGCTTTTCAATGTTTTCAATGGAGTTCAAGATACGGCTGCTAAACGATGTTTTAAGACTTAAGTTGGTAACTTGATTTTCCTTTTTCATGTGCTTTTCGCTGCAAAATATATCGCCATGCTCAATGCCATTCCGTGACAGGTCCTTTTCTTCCGGCTCCACCAATGCCTCTGGTGCATTGGTCAGCAATTCCCATATTCGGTGGCCATAATTGAGCCACTGCAGGTACCATCTTACCCTTACCTTTTAAAAAGTGCATTTAACAAATTCCCTACAGTACAGGTCCTCAAGAAGTATTCAATTTGTGGCTCGTGGTTTGACAGTGTTTGACAGATTATTCCATCATATAGCCACACATTTACCGAGGGAGCTTCGGTGACCATCCAAGTCACAATTGCTAGTTTGCTGAACTCATACAATGGCATCCATGAAAAGAATGCGTCCGTACAAAACTGCAAGCACATTAGGATGGCATAGACAGTCCAATATTTGGCCCACGCCACAATTTCGTCACCACGGTGCTGCCGTATACATTTGTAGGTGCTATAGGCCGGTAGCATGGTACCATAAACGTACATCAGAAAACTCGTAATCAACCAACTTAAGAACATTTTGGAATTACTTTAATTTGAACAGGTCTATCAAAATTTAGTTTCTATTTACTTGTAAAATTTATTTATTTAATTAATAATTATTTTATTTTGTAGAACGTTTTTGTAAAGCCTACTATGTAACAATTTAAATCAGTTTGGGTTTTCTGTTTGTACCGACTGACGCTCTAGTCAAAAGTTAAAAACTCTCTTGCCTTCGTCACAGCACGAACTACCGTTCGTTGTGATACATACATTTTATTGATCGTAAAATGATTCAGAACTGTTGGATACCGATTTAAATGGTTGGAATTCGCTACATCAAAAAACAAAAAGAAGTACCAATTTTTAACTAACATTCTTCTAATTGGTGCAATCATTTATTAAATGTTTGGAAATAGTGACTGTTATCAATATGTTCTGAACTTGTGAATTTTCGGTCCCATTTGCTCTAAACATGGTTTATTGTGTTCGCAAATGGGACTACTGATTCAAGCAAAGTCTCGTTAAAATATATTTTGGCAACAGGCTAACGTGCTTTGGTAAAGACATAAATTTTGCTCTTTTCTGCCTTAATTTCAGACACGAGCGCCTATTAAGGTCTGTGGCCAAAAACTCATACATCAAATCGAAAAATGGTCTTTATAAGGATTTAAATAGAATAAAGAATAAAGTTGATGCTTTATTTGACAATAGGGATATAGCGGTTTGAGTGGAACCTCCTCAAGAATATCGATATTCGCGAATTTCTCAAAAACTGAGTACGAAGCAATGTTCAGGGAAGGTACTTTAAACATAATCACCTATCAGATCGCTAACATGTGAACTTATGTTGAGTAGATTAATTTGTAGCCAGTTAGCTACAGAACTTCGTCAGAGTCGCTTGCTTTCGTCACAGCCCCAACTACCGTTTGTAGTGTTTGAATTTTGTCAACATTTTTATCAAAATACTCGTGGAAGTTTCGATGATGCTTTGCTTGTGTAAGTAATTGGAATTGCCATCTAATTTTGCTCAGTGCACAGCAGCCTCGTCGCCATTGCACACTTCGTGAACTCGTCTCCAGTTACACGTTACACGTTACACGAACGAAGCGCACGTTGGCTGCCTCGTTGGATGCTTTCCTGGCTGGTTTGCCGTTAGGTTGCTGTTTTGTTTTCATTCAAGCGAAAGTTGTCAAGCGCGTCGGACAAGCATTACGGCGCAGTTTCAAGTGTGTGAGGTTAGTTTTTTTTTTTTTTATCCTTTATAAGTGAAAGTTGCGCGCGCTTATTTTATTTTTTGAATTAAGTGCGTCTGCCAGCTAGGCAACAATAAATTCTTGTTTATTATTGTGGCCCTACTTTTATTTAACACAAAATCATAAAAAATAATTTGCTATTGCTTAAGAAAGTGTTTTTTTTTTAAATTTAATATGCAAGTTCATTCCTTTTTTTTTGTTATTACTGCAAGCCAGCAAGCTGCATTAAGCCAAATGAGACGGCCAAGTCCTGGTGGGCCCGCCCGGCAATAAATTTGTAATAGCCGCGTGTTCACACACTTGTTTAGTTCAATTTCAAGCCCAATGTGGCCGTATATTACGTCGGAATAAAACGCTAGCTTTGGGTGCGCAAATCCGTTACACTCTTTACGTACCATTATTTGTATATACAAATTAAATAAATACTTTCGTATTTAGGGTTCTTTCTTTTTTGGGTTTGTGTTGCCCGTGCGGCTAACTCCAATTAATAATTTTATAAGTTTTGAGTTTTTATTTTATTGCGACACCGCCGGTCTGGCTGAGTGTCGGGCTAGTTAATCACTGACTCCCACATTCGTTTATTCTTAAGCTAAGCCTCACCCTAAAACTCTCGATCACGCTGTGGCGAGCCCATCGAGTTAACTCCTCCGTGACTCAAATGAAGGCTGTCCTCGGTCTTCCTCGGTTGGCGGCCTGGACGTCCTAATAAGTTTATTCTTCCGTTGTCGCTTGATATTGAGTGATGAAGCAATCGGAGAAAATAATAATAGTAATAAGAATCAGGCGGACCAGTGCTGAGTTGGTCTTTAGCTGCGTTCTTATTTCGTGGATAAAGCGCAGATTTTTTTACGCTTATCTTGTGAAGTAAAGGCAGCCTAAGCCTTCCGTCGATTAGATCTGTTTTTAAGTCTCCAGCACGTAACAACTGTGGGAATTTTCCTTAAATCGCTTCCTTACATAAAGAGTAGTTTTTGAGAGGTGCAGCTGCCGAATTTTGTTCCCATGTGTCAAAGCTACTATGTCATCGTCGGCAAGATCGAGAGTCGTAACTCCATTTATAGAAAAATTTTACTTTTTTACAAAACTATTTTAGTCTAGAATTATAAAGTGTAATTATTAGTTTTTATGCTTTATCTTAATGCTAGATACCACTAGGTATGATAACACTGATGAATTGCTCATCGACCAAAAGTCACATTGTTGTCGCCAAGGATTGCTTAGTTTGCCAGTTTCATACCACGAAATTTGTAAGCTATACTATTTAAGGTTGTCTTTATGGACCACCCTCCCTTTTATAAGAACTGTTGTTCCCAAATCTGCTTCTATTGTCTCTTCTACACATAGGGGCGTTAGCTTGTTACCCAATCTTCTGTTCGTTTTAACCAATACCTTTTCCCCTACTGTAAAAGTCCTATATCTTCTGTTTTCATTGTTTCTTTGTAATTGGACCTCCTGTGCATTGCGCAGCTTTTTTTCAATTTCCTCTTCGAGCTCAGGCGGTGCCGAGTGAATTATGTCTACTGGTGTCCTACCTGTAACTGAATGAATGGATCGGTTATATTCTATAGTCGCCTGCAATATCAAGTCAACGGTGTCATCAATTTCTCTATCAAGCTTTAAGCACCTTGCGATTTCCAACAGCGTACTGTGGAACCTCTCGACCTGGCCGTTTGAGGTGCTGTGTAATGGAGGGGCATTTACAATACTGACATCGAATCGATTTAGTAAGATTGATTTAATCGTCTCTGAGTTTAAAGAGGCTTCATTATCACAAAATATATTTTTTGTCTTTGGAAAAATGTTCATGAGCTGAAGAATTGGGAATTTTACATCTGCAATCGTGCGCGAGAGTATTGGTTGAACCACTGCAAACTTAGAAAATTTATCGGTGCATGTCAAAAAATATTTCTTGTCTGTTGAGAATATATCTACATGTAGCATTTCCCCAACGTATGATGGTATTGGTGTTCTACCTATTAGATGCTTCTTTGGATGACGGTCGTATTTAGATCTAGAGCACACTCTGCAATTTGAAACGACCTCATTTGCTAGTTTCGTCATCTTTGGGAAAAAGTAGGTTGCCATGACCTGTTTCACATTCTCCTGAGCTGCCCTGTGTGCCCTGTTATGCTCGGCAGTAATGATTTCTCTTTGTTCTTCCTGATTAAAAATATCATTAACGAAACTTTTAGCGTACCAAAATTTGGTTGTGGGGAATGCCTTGACAAGGGAATGTTGAATATGTGCAAGATGGGGCAATTCGCAGTATATGGCATTCACCACATCTTTCTTGACTACCCCCTTCACTGCACCTATAAGAGCGTCTTTATTAGAAAAGTAGACAAGGTGTCTTAATTTCTCTTTAAAGAGAATAATTGTTTTTATAGACGCGATTTGTGTCTCTTCAATTACTATCTGATTCCTAAAACAGTTCAAGGGCTTTTCAGTTGTATCGATAGTATATGTGAGAGATTGCTCGCTATGTATCGTAGCCACATCCGATTCAGGTCCATTTTCTAATGCATTTATTTTCTGGCGTGACAAAGCGTCAGCTACATTGTTTTCTCTGCCAGGCTTATAAAATATTTTAGCATTATGCTCATCTATAAATGCTTTCCACCGCTTAATTTTTGCATTTGGATTTCGATCAGAAACCGCGAATGTTAATGGTTGGTGGTCTGTATAAATGTTAAGGTTTTTCACTCCGTACAAATAGTAGCGGAGATTTTTGAGGGCCCAAACTATGGCCAAGAGCTCTCTTTCGTTTGTCGCAAAATTAAGTTCCCTATCTTTAAGCGTTCTAGAAATCATAGTGATTGGCTTTCCGCCTTGGGATAACACTGCTCCTAAACCAAAGGATGAAGCATCCGTAGTAAGATCAAATGGTTTTTTATAATCGGGGTACAAAAGCAAAACATCCTCCGATGTCAATACTACTTTTAATTTATCGAAGGCTTGCTTTTCCCGGTCATTAAATTGTATTTTAATTTTCTTAGATTTCTGGGCACCAACTCTTCCGTTTTCGCCTTTTAAAATATCGGTGAGCGGTTTTGCTATAGAAGCAAAGTCCTTAATAAAGCAACGGTAATAACTGGCCAGCCCTAAAAAGGATCTGATTTCGAAGAGTGTGGCAGGCTGAGGATAGTTCTGGATTGCCTTCACTTTATCTTTGCTTGTCCGAATGCCGCCTCTTGAGACTGTAAAACCGAGGTACTCGACACTAGTTCTGAAAAATGTAGACTTCTCGCTTGATACTCTCATGTTAGCATTAAACAGGCTTTGAAGCACCCAATCAATGTCTTTGACGTGCTCCTCCTCGGATTCGGAAAATATAATTACGTCATCGACGTAAACAAAGCAAGTTTTTCCAATTTGCTCACGTAAAACGTCGTCAATGGCTCTTTGGAAGATGCTGGGTGCGTTTTTTAAACCAAAAGGGAGACGGCAAAATTCATATTTACCATTTCCGACAGAAAATGCTGTCTTCTCTCGATCTCGCTCAGCGAGCTCGATTTGGTGAAACCCTGACTTTAGGTCCAGGGTTGTAAAAAATTTGGCCTTACCCAGATTTGATAATATTGACATAACGTTAGGTATTGGATATTTATCGTCAACAGTGATTTGATTTAGTTTCTGGTAATCAATGACAAGTCTCTTTTTGCGGTCGCCAGTTTCTATTTCTATCCCTTTCTTATCAACTACCCAAACGGGGCTGTTATAAGGGGATTTAGATGGCCTGATAATTCCATCTCTCAAAAGTGCTTTAATTTCGTTATTGACGAAGTCAGTAACGCCCATCGGATATGGGTATAACTTTGAATATATAGGTTCGTTACTTTCGGTACGAATAGTAGCGACAACATTTGTATTAAATGGCAGTGCCTCGTTAGAGGCTGCAAAAGTTTTCTCCCTGCTTTTCAACATTTTTTGAAAATTTGATTTCACGGATAGAGGAACAGGAATATTCTCTATATCAATGAAGTTTACAGTCTCACACTTGAGGTAATAAACTCTTTCAATCCCAAAATCGCAATGGAGTTCTTGACGTCTTGGCAATATGGAAGCGTCAACCCGCACTTGCAAATCGAAACCAATTAGTGCATCAAAAGTTCTGAGTTCAGGCAGTATAAAAAATGTGCTATTGATTCCGAAAATTTTAAAGAAGCATTTATGCTTAATTTTATGAATACCATGAATTGATTTAACCCCAAAGGGCTTTTTTACTGGCACGATATTTTTTATTTCTTTAAGGGGTTTAATATAGTTTTTTGAGGTCCCTGTATCTAACAAAAGTTTTACTAATTTATTCCCTACTGTCCGGTAAATGAACGGCAGCAGGGAGTCGTCCCTAAAAAATTAATCTCATCTAAATATAAATTTTCGGCAACCGACTCGACCACATCTGGTTCCGCTAAAGCCGCGAATGAATGGCCGCTGAGAGGTGTGCTTAAAAAATTAATTTCGTCAACGTATGGGTTTTCCGCCTCCAACTCGACCGCCTCTACTTCCGCTAAAGCAATGTTGTCGTATGTGTTACGTTGTGGAGCGATTAGGCGAGTGGAGCTTAGCTCCGGT
This sequence comes from Chymomyza caudatula, assembly GCA_035041775.1. Lineage (NCBI taxonomy): Eukaryota > Metazoa > Arthropoda > Insecta > Diptera > Drosophilidae > Chymomyza > Chymomyza caudatula. The sequence continues at coordinate 1,320,974 of JAWNKW010000205.1, forward strand.
GATATATGATTGACCACCTGTCGCATTTGTCCTGATCGTCTTTCAGAGCCGTTGGGTCTCTTAACCGATTTTCTATCACCCCCATTTGACTGGTAATAGGTAGGTTGCCTGTAACGCGAAGAGCCAGGATCTATATCCATTGGTTCGGCTTGGTCATGATCAACAGAGGTTCGTTGCTGACCTGTTTGGGTTTGTTTAAAACTTAGCTTGTTGTAATGAGGATTTTTCAGTTGTCCCTCAAAACCTTGGTCCCCATGGTTATTGTTGGGTCTTGCTTGCCATTTGTTGGTTCGCTGTGTTTGTGACTTGTTTTCAGAATTTCTGTCAAATCTGACTGCAAACGCGTATCTTTCGTGGTTACATTCAACTTCTTGGGCCAATGCTAATGCAGAAGGCAAATCAGAGGGACGCGCGGCGAACAAGACGTCACTTAAAGACTTCTTTAAGCCGGAAACAAATATTCGGAGGGCATCCTGTCTGTACTCCATATTAATTATCTTAGCTACTTCGCTGCTATGCATCATAATGGTTTTGTTAGTTAACAGAGTAAGTCTTTTTTCAACTTCGTCATAATATTGAAGTATAGTCATATCACCTTGTCGCAAGGTGCCCAATTCTTGTTTAATAAGTTGAATTGGCCGCTTATCGGCATATGTGAAATCTAATCTCGCTATAATAGCATCGAAATTCAACACGGTGTTGAATGAAGCAAGCACAGCATCAGCTGAGCCTCTAATTTTATTTCTAATAATGGCAACTGATTGGTAGTGTTTGGAAGAACCATCATAATTCCTAAAAACTTTATATGCAGCGTAGGCTGCCTGCCTCCATGAGACATAATTTTCAATTTTTCCGTCAAATTCTGGAATAGACTTGACCACGTCTAATGACTCATCACACCTTACACTTGCAATTATTTCCACTTCTTTATACACCTGCACCATTGGTTTTAACGAGGCCGCAGTCAAGCTTTCAAATTTTTCAGTAACTTCATTTAATTTTTTTTCAAATACTTTACTTTGTGATTCAAGCGCGGCACTTATTGCGGTCTGTAAAAGAACCTGTAAATCTGAGGCGTTCATTATGGATCTGTCTGTTAGTTTTTCCCTTCTGACATGAAAACCCTTGAGATCCTCAAGCAATTCTTCAAGTTCACTATCACTCATAGAAAAGCGAATTATCAAAATATATATGACAGGCACCGTCGTTATCGTGAACAAATTTTCACAAAATTAATATTTAATAATTTGCGAATAAGAAGCAGGCACTTTCTTTACAAAAACTCAATATTGGCAGTGACGTTCAGCAATCGCTTGCAACTGGCTTTATATTATTGTATACCGATGAGCAAAACACTTACATGATTTTCTATGTGTACTTAATTGATTTTATATTAGGTTATAATACACGTGTTGCCGTAGGTCAGCGCTGCCTCAGTTTTTGTCGTTGTTGTTGACTATTGAGAGGTAGCAAATCGAATTTTTTCGCCTGGGTGGTAGCCGTCCAGATTTTAATTAATAATTTGGTTGCTGGTTTGTGGAATTTAAATATTTCTGCCCTTGTGGTAGAACAGATTTTGGTTTTTATTTAATGTACCGTTCCAAATCGCCAGCAGCCGTCCAAATTTTGTCTTTTTAGTACGAATAATGCAGAAACAGTGATCGCACCAACAAGAGCGGAGCTTTCATCAGCAAAAGGCCAACGCGCAATGCAAATTGAGGAATGAGCATAAGAAAAGCACTCAATGTTGGCATGGAAATGTTGTTGTAATGTTTCTGCTTTACAATGTTTCTCCTTCTAAGTCGTGCTCGTTGCAGATTTTTACGAAGTTCTCTCTTGAGTGGGTGTGTAACTTCACGTGGTTTTTGAGTGACATATAAATTAAATAGTTTATGTAATTTTGTGTTTTAATTCACACACGTTGGGCGCCAATTAAATAAATACTTTCGTATTTAGGGTTCTTTCTTTTTTGGGTTTGTGTTGCCCGTGCGGCTAACTCCAATTAATAATTTTATAAGTTTTGAGTTTTTATTTTATTGCGACACCGCCGGTCTGGCTGAGTGTCGGGCTAGTTAATCACTGACTCCCACATTCGTTTATTCTTAAGCTAAGCCTCACCCTAAAACTCTCGATCACGCTGTGGCGAGCCCATCGAGTTAACTTACACACATATGTGCTAAGCCAGAAAAATCCATTCTTAGAGCTCCAAAGTTAGAGGTTTGCATATATAACGGTCGACCCCTTTGCGCGAAATTATCGTATGTTACATTTTTTATGAAATTGACTGATGCAAAGTTCTTTTAAAGTCACTAACTGATCACCTGGTAAAATATTATAAAGATAGTGAATATGGTTCCGGAGCTAATACAGAATTTATTTTATCGTATGTGGCAGAGAATTTTTGCTTGTGGCTGAAATTATCGTATGTTCCAATCACTGATAAATAAATGCTTTTGCAATTAAGAATGTGAAGCCAATTGTTTTACTTTTCCGCAAAAAAGTGTTGCGATTCACCAAAAAACTAAAATCTCTAATTTTATGTTTTTCGATGATTCATGCGTTGTCGTTGTCGATGAAGTGTCGCTATAGTTGGGTCGCCAGAGGAATAATAAGTGTAAATAATTTTCAAAATTTTGTTTTTTCATTTTTTTGTGACAAGTTTGTAAATTTTTGTTTAAATTTGTCCGAGCTAATTTCGGTTGTTTTGATAAACGTGCGGAAAAGCCTGAGTTGGTTACCAACTGTTTATTTTTTTTATGTGGTCCTCTTTTCCATGGCTCTATTCATGTTACCGTTACTTGCCAAAAATTTGTTTTGGCTACTTTGAATATTGCCCAAATGATGCTGAGATGCTCTGTTCAGCGCAAACCGAAGGTGGTACCTCATAATAAAACAGATGAGCATAAAATAGAACACCTTAAAGAAAACTTGAAGAAGATTCTGCAGTGGCATCACATTATTGCCGAGACAAGAACAATCCAGTTTATTTGACTTAACAATTCAGACTTATTCAAAACATTTACAAGTGCTACACAGAATACCTAAACGATGAAAGCCTTAATATCTCTCTTGCGTCAAATTGGGTTTTTAATACTGATTTTTTATTGCTTACCAAAAAAAGCTAAGTGTACTAACTGCGAAAATATTAAACATCTTGATGAAGAGAAAAAACACATTCCAAGAAAACTGATAAGTTTTCTTCTTAAAAAACCCATTTTTTAAGAGATCAATAAGAACGCAAAAAGAGCGGTTCAATATTCGCCGAACAGTTTTCGTCTATATAATCTCGATTTTAGATTACAGGACAATGAACTGAAAAAAAAAATGTATTTCCAAAATATTTTTAGAGATATGTTAAGGCAATAATCTTGCAACCGAATCAAGGTAGACCAAAATCGTTTGAAACACATTAAACCGATATCTAATTACACTACTCAATACGATTTCATATTCAAGAACTCTGATGGTTGATTATGTTTATTAAACCTTCCCTCAATATTGTTCCGTACTCAGTTTTTTCCGGTCACCCTCAGGTTTTGAGGAATTCGGGAATATCGGTATTTTTGAGGTGGTTCCACTTAAACCGCTATATCTCTATTGTCAAATGAAGTATGAACTTAAACTTAATGTTTTTATATATTTAATGCTAATGAATGCCACTACAATCCTTCTATAGACCACTTTCCGATTTGACCCATAAGTTTTTGGCCACAGACTTCGAAAATCGCTCGTGCCTGAAATTTAGATAAAAAAGGTTATGTCTTTACCTGTGCACGTTGACCTATTGCAAAAATATGTTTCAATAAGACTTTTCTTCAATAAGTAGTCCTATTCGAGAAGAACAAAATGAGCCATATTTCGAGCAATTTAGATTGAAAATGAAGAAGATATAATGGTTTACACGAAAATGCAAGAAAACACGAAAAATATTGATAACTTTTATCGATACTATATTATTCATTGGTGACGAACTTTTTAATTTAACAGTCACTATCAGAGCACACTAGCTACCTTTGGTATCACCGATTGGAGAAGCCGCGTGGATAACTGAGATGCCTGGACGAGAGATTTACATCAGGCCGTAACCCGGAAACGGGCTATTATGGCCAGTTAAGAAGAAGAAGCTGACTAAAATTAACCGATTATTGTAGCACATTTGAAATTTAGCAGATATGCTGACAGCCACAGTAAAGAAAAGCATAAAAAACGTTCTCCTGTTAAATTGCGTTTTTGTAACATACGATAATCTCGCAAAAATGGGTCGATATTTTTATACCCAGTACACAAAGTGTAAGAGGATATTATAGATTTGTGCAATGTATGTAACAAGCAGAAGGAGGCGTGGCAGACCATAAGTTCTGTGGACGAAAATGATCAGGAGCTAGTTTTTACGAACCCTGGGAAAAACTGTGTAGAGCTCGAAGCTTCTCAGAATATTGAGGAAATCCATAGGGGAAATTTTTTCTACATTCTTTTTTACGCAATAGCTTTTGAATAAAATCATTCGTGAACGATGCTTCGATATTCTGATTGTAGAAATTAATTAAATCAATAAATATGGTAGTAATTTTTTTTTATTCAAACAATGCAAGCCTGAAATCACAAAAAATTGTTGTTAAAGTACTATGTAAGTTTTTGATCTTTTTGGTAATTCAGATAAAATTCTGTCTAAAATGATGTTGAAGGTATTGATTCATCGCATCTCAGTTTTCTCGTCTTTTTTCGAGTAGAAACCATTTGATATTCTTTGTGCACGTATCATTAACCATTTTGCTAAGCCGATTGAAAAGGTCAATCAAAAACTTTAGTTTTTTTTTCTCAAGTTTAAAAGTTCCAGTTTTATTGAACAAAACAAATTGCGAAAGATTCCGCTAAAATTTGCAGCCCTCTAATTTTGCGGCCTTAGGAACTAGCCTGTATGGCTAAATCCAGGCCTGAAGATAATGCATGCTTAACGTTTCCCTGAGAAACTTCGGGCCAGGCGGGAATCACCCACGATGCAGGTTAACGAACATTAGAGACTACTTGACGATTTTATAGTGAAACTTTACTTTCGACTTTACAACTATTAAATCAACTTTACAACTTAAGTATTAATTGAAGACTTTGTGCTTTTAGATCGACTTCCTTCTTTTACATTTGCAACTCAACTGCGCAGGACGAACTCCTCTCAATTGCTGCAATGTGCTTCTTCTTCTGACCAACTTTGCATTTATAAAAGTTTTATAAGTTTTATAAAGAAACTAGTATTCGCCTTGTCGTCGACAAGAGAAAAGAAAACACGAAATAACAACGTTTGTGTGTATAATGTATTTTGTTGCTGTTGTTTTTTTACTTCAAATCAATTTTTACCTGACTAAACCGTAACGCTATTGCGAAGTAATCGGTACCACACTGAATGTTTGCTTAGCAAATGGAAGAGATATGTGGTGGTGTAGACGATACCTCAAGGTTTAGTCAACCGATCGGGTATCATGTTCAACACCTCATAATTTAAATCAAAATTTTGAGTCAAGAAAATTGCTTCTAATCGGAAAAGTCGATAAATCGCCTACGCTGGTTTGAAAGAAGTGGTTAGGAGAAAAGCGCACAGGAAAAAAATAAAGTGGGTACTACCAGTAACCTTCCATTGAAATGCACTTACTGAACTCCCCAAAAACTGGGTCCCACATACTTTTTTATAAAGGTTTCACTTATAAATAGGCAGACAGCATCCAAAAATAAAGAGACCATTTAAAATTGTTCAGGAGCACTTGCGTGATTTGTTGATTTTATCTGAAGACCGCAATTTAAATGAATTCCTTGTTTATCGAATAAGCAAAATCAGCCGATGCTTGTGCAGTTTATCGATAAAACAGAGCTACAATATGATATATCAAAAATATTAGAAATTTTATATAAATAATACTCACTCCGCTCCCAAGTTTGATTATATTCCGATTCATATTCCCTTTTCAAAATGGCCAACATTTCTAAGCTACAAATGTGCATATGTGTGTGTGTGTCATCTTTTTTTGTAATCTTACAACTTTAGAATAGTGCAGCACAGTTTTAGGCTAACGCTTGTAGAACCACAATAAACATGCGCGACTATCCATCGGTGCCCAATGTCTTTCGTGTGGCATCTTCGCATAGCATTAACAACATGGGCGTCACGGGCACGCCACAAAGCAGCAACAACAACACCAATTGTGGCATCAACAAGCAGCAACCCAATGGACATGTACCGCACAACAACAAGGCTACGCCCGTGCGAAGTAACAGCTATGAGCAGCATCAGCAACAACAACCATCTGCCGTACATCAGCTGACAACAACTGCCTCCATTGAGCGGAGCTATCCATCAGCTCATCCACAGCCGCAGCAGCAGCAGCAGCAACAACAACAACAACAATCGCCCTATGCTACGTTGCCGCGCGGTTCCAGACATCCACCGCAGTTGCAGCACTTGCGCGCTCACAGCAACAACAACAGCAACAGCACATCGTGCTCGCAGGAACGCTCTAATCCCCCAACAGTGACACGCCAACAGACCGGCGTCATTAATACCATTTCCGGCAGTATTCCTGCCACTGGCTTTGCTTCACTGGCGGGCAGCTTCAGCGAGTTAGAACTCAACAATCGACACAACGCTAATACCACTACCAATGGTCGACGTCTGCGCGAAGCCCGGGAGCAGCAGCAGCACGCGGCCTTGAGCGCAGCCGCCGCAAATGTGCATAACTGTAAAAGCGGTGACCTCCAGCAGGGGACATTGGCTCTAAGCAATAACAACCACAACCACAACAAAAACAACAACAAAACCAACAACTACACCAATGTTGTGGGTACAACCATGACAGCTGCCAGCGGAGGTTATCTATGGATATTAACACCTGTTGCCGCAAGGTAAGCGAACACATTGTTTCTTCAAATTTGTAACCGATATTTTTCTTTGATATTTTTGTATAACGAGTAAGACCCCAGAATTGATATGTAAATGCTATACGATAAGTCCGCACATTTGTGCCTAATTTGATCAAAATCGGTAGATTTTTCCTTAACAGGTTCAAAGCAAAAGCTAATAAGAGCCTGCGCACTGCGTAGCCCTGGTCATGACTTGGCATAACGTGAATGGCACTTACATATGCAAGCGTTGTTGCAAAATGAAGGCATGGCAATCAAAACTAAAATTTTTATGAAATTAGTTTTCCAAAGTCTAGTTTATATGCCATCTAACGTTCATCTATACTAAATCCACACCATACCAGCGTCACGGCATACGAGTCGATCCTAAGTCCAAAATTAAACTTAAAAAAAAAAAAAATAAATAACACTGATTCATAAAACTTAAAACTAAATCATTGGAAAAGATAATAATAATATGAAAGGGGAGCAGTTCAAAGCGACCCTTATGATCTACTATGCCCACAAACTGGCTTATAGCTCTCCCAATAGTTCTATGCCGAATATGTATCTTGTTAACACCGAGAGTCTATATCTGCCTATGAGGTTCTTTCTTCTTCTTGTCAGTGAGACGCAACAACTCCTCCTCTTGATGACAAAACCTTCAAGTGTAAGAGCTGCTGATGCACTTCAGTCTGCAGTGTCCAGTAAGTAGGCCAGTCCGGATTCTGAGGTTGTTTTTGCTCAGTTACACAATTTTCTTAAACCTAGTAAGCTGTAAGAGATAAGGAGCTGTTTAGCCTGTCTAAATCCTGATGTAGCCGTCCATTCTACGTTTCTTCCCAGTCTTTTCTGCTCTCTTAGAGTATCTTATTGTATGGATTTTTGGTAATTTCATTTCCAAGAATGTTGGTGTGGCAAGGTTTCCACCAAAGTGTCAGTATGTTGCTTCTTCCACTTTTTATTGAGGCCTGACTATCTGATACTTCCCTATGTTGGTAATTCCAATCCAGCACAACGGCCTATAACGTAGACTTACGCTTGTATGTATTCGGAGTCCTGCGGCACCAGAGACCAGGATGCATTTCTCCTAAGTTTTCCATGCTCGTTTTAACTTTTAATAGTAATAAAGTTGTGAATTGGTATTTGGTGGAAATTTTATCCCTGGATTGTTGAAGCGGCGGAAATGTATTTCTCAGTCTGCCATTGCCAATCCCTTCCACTGCCATTCTGTTGCTACCATGTGGAGTTCTATGACCCCATGGAGCGGTAATATCTTCCAGTACCGCTGTAGGACACATTATTATTATTGCACCTGTCATGCAGGCCAGCCTCTGTATTTTTGTGAGATTTCTTTTAACTGAGTTCTATTCTACAGGTATAGTAGGTCTTATTACATTAGGCAAAGCCATCGAAAATTTTGTAGAGATGCACCCCATGATTTAGCAGCTATTCTTCTGCACGTAAACGATGCTCTGAAGCAATTTTTAGTTACGTTATCGACATGAGTGCCAATTTTGAGTTTACTGTCAATGGGAACCCTAAGTTTGACTAAAAGGTGTTATGCGCCCATTTTGTGCAGCGACTAATGCAAATCGAAGTTGACCAGAAAGTTCAAGAGCATAACAGACTTGTGGATACGTATTTAATAAACAGATGGTAGTCACTTAATGTATCTTACAGTTATATATCTGTTTGCCCGTTTGACTAGCTAGAGATCATTAAATTTCGAAAGATGACCCGAGTTCATTCACAAATGAGGTTTGGCTGGCGGCCTTGGGCGCCTTCCTTCAATATCCGCATGAAAGACACTTTTCCAGAAGCTTTATCCTCTGTTGCCAGCAAAGTCGCTGGATGTCAATTCGCTTTGTCGGCAAAAGGTCCGGCCAAAGATCTTAGTACTTTTCGGCATCATCCATCTGGCGAAAGTGTGTTCTACTGCTCATTTGCGTAATGATCAACAGAAGCAATTCCAATGAAAGATAATGACGCTAACAAATTTTAAACTCAAATGCAAACATCTACACAAAGTGTACATCTCCAAAATTAAAATCGTATCCCTTTAATACCAAAAACAATTAAAGCCATTCTCGAGTTTCTCCTAACATTCAGTTTATTTGTAAATATTGTCTTACTGGTTTGGAAAGAATTTACAAAAAAAAAAATGCTTCATTGGGGTAATTTATTTTTAAATAAGATTTTGAAATTTTTGTATATCTATATATCTTTTGTCATTGTGTTTGCCTCTCTTCGCCTCAAATGTCATTTTTGCTTGACATCTCTAGGCTCAAAAACCTGTACAAAGTTGCAGTCATTTAGTGATAATCGTGTTTCATATTAATGAGCAAGCACCAAAATGCGCAGTTTATTTTCCAATCGTTACGACAACAAGCGTAATGAGTTTTATGATCGCTATGAGAGTAAGTTCATTGTAACCGACGTGTTAGTGCGAGCATGTGATTTTCGAGTTTCTGTCTTGTAGGGGCACGTGAACAACACCCGAATTTGCCGGAGTACGAACGTCCGGTTGAGCCGAAACCATTCGAAAAACCCTTAGAAAACAAGAAAACATCAAAGCCACGTGCCACATTTGGAAAGAAAACAAAAGAGTTCACTAAAAACGAAGCCTGGTGAGTAATACTACGGAGTGCGAGGGGTTAGTACAAGTTTTATGTGAAAGTTAAAATTTGTAGGATGAAAAGTTCAAAGCTGCCGATCGTTGTACGTCGCTCCGTTGAGGAACGTAACGAAAAGCAGCTCATGCCAAAATACTATTCCGAGGATGCGTTGAACGATATCAACTTCTAGTTGTAGGAAACAAAGGATAGGATGAAAGGGTGGTAATATGAAGAAGGCGATGAGAACTTTTCACTACTAGATAATGTTTATGAAAATGACGACATGCATCGATTTTAAAAATTTAGTTACTGTGATTAATATGTTATAATAAATGAACGCGCTCAAATTTGATTGATGTGAAACATCGATTGGATCGCCTTCGATGTTAGATCGACTCGTATGCTGTCACGCTCGTATGGTGTAACGCTTAGATGGTATGACGCTCGTATAGATTTACATTAATGAGGTTGAGATGGCGCTATCATATGAACTGGATTTGGACCAAACAGCTATCACCTATTTCGATCGTACTGTTTTGAAACCTCTAATGCCATGGTCAGCAAAATGAGTAGAAATGTTGCTAGTAGCAACTGCGAAAATGTTTGTATATATGTAACACATTGACAACTCTTCACCGCCGAAACACAACTACTATTACTCCAATTCTGCTGGCATCCATGCTGACGTCTCCGTCTCCTGCTCTAATAGGTGCAAAACAGTATGCCGCGTACATGGCATTATTGTAGGACATCAATGAGCTTGAGATGGCGCTAGCATATGCTCACGCTAGATGGCGCCATAAGTGCCAAATCATGGTCCAACTATAATACACCATGCAAGGTACAGGTCTCTTTCTTTGAACATGTTAAGAAATGCAGTGATTCGCATTTCCCCATAATATATATGGTATATAAAAGGAGGATGGCTTTTACGAAAAAAAAAAATATTTTGACGGAATGTCGATTTGTGGACATTGTTAGAGCGTTAATTCAATGTGTCTGGAAACACCTTTCAATAGAACTATAAGCTTAGTACGCCTGCTAAGCGATGCACGAATAACAACGGAAAGTTAAACAGTGCGACGTGAACTTAAATACACTAGGATACATCATATTCGAACCACAGTTGGCACTACACTCTTCTGGTCTAGTTAGTCATCCTAAGTACTTACTTTAATTCCCTCCAGCTGACCGTTCGTCATACTCACTGTCCGTTTTATCTTCGATCTCCTCATTGTTGGGCTCGGATTGGCTGTGCTTGGTGCTAGACCGCCAAATTCCTCGCCACCTAAGTTTCCCTAAGACAGATCTATATTGCGAGTTATGTTTCGTCTTTCTGTTTTCTCTTTCAGTAAATGCGGCTTTCTGTCAGATTCGATTCGTTTTCATTGACATCCAAACTCGAAACTGCTCATCTATACGATAATTTTGTTTGATTGTCTCTAGTATCAAGGGACTGTGCGTCCCTTGGTGTGCGTCCCTGGTGTTTTGAGGCAGTTTTAAAATACCGAAGTGTATACATTATCATTTAGTGATTCTGCTTTTAACGATTTGTCTATCGACTCTGCGTTATGCATGCTACTGACACTTTTCGTCAAAACCAACAAATCGACTCTAGTAATGCGGGCGCGATAAGGAAGGAGCTATTGACAACAATGCCGTACTTGTTACATATATGAGAACTTTACATAGGTTGAATCAATAGCATTCTTCTCTAGATAGACAGTGTGTTTACTCAGTTTCCTTCTCGCTTGCCGACGAAGGCAATGACACATAACTTACCCCATCATCATCGTAAGTCTTGGGGCTTGAAGCTAGCTCTATAATCTTAACTAGTCCCTTCTGCTTTTGCAAGTTCTTATTGGTTTAAGCACTGCAGCTGCTTCAGTTTGCGCTTTTCCTTGGCATAGGCTGCATTATTAAAGGGTTCGCCAGAATATATTGCAACCAACAGTTTTTCGGCGGAGTGTTCTGGAGAATCGCGGCAAACTTTCGTTGGCTTGATAGCTGGCTTTGGTGTTTGTTTTTGTGCCTGTGCCAGCTGCTGTTAGGTTGACGCGGTTTTGACGCTGGAGGTGACATGGATTTGAACATATTCTCTGCAGCAGCTGCTGTACAAACTACTAATGTACTGGTAGAGTTTCAATATGATTTTTATTTTAAAAAGTAAGCACAGTTCTTTGAATGGTGCATATAAATAATTGGGAACTTGGTTTAAATTCAATTTCAAGTTTCTCTGCAACAAGATCAGTGTCAACGTGGATTCAGCAATCGTCTGAAGCTGGCATTGGTAACATCTCGGCTTCTAACTTGATTAAGGCTATAACCCATTTCAAACAGCTCAGAAAGCTGTGCATGGTTTATATGATAAAGTTCTGACGGATCCAACATAAGATCGTTTGGATTGGGCAATAGTAACACTCGTGTTGCATAGCGAAACTCATTGATAGCATAATCTACGTACTCCTTCCACTCAAGCAAATCGTTTATCACAATCGGATTTCCAGCCAAGATGGAGCTTTGCACATAAATAGCAATTTCTAGACGTGCGGCAAGGCGTACCACTATAAAACGCCTGTAGAGCATCTCCAAAACGTTTTTGGGCCTCCTTAACCGATTTATACGGTGCCAAATTACCTCACCTACAATTACATTATTAAAGTATTTCAGCAACAAATTCGATATCAGAATCCTCCCGCAGAACCGGAATGTATATTGAATCCAATTTTTGGGTAACTCTTCAAGCCAATAATTCAAGTCACGCCCATAACGGACTAAGTTGAAATGTAATGTGTACTGAACGTACATTAGGTTAATTGTAATTAGAATAATTCTATCATGTTTGCGGTTATTGAATAGTTTTTCAAATAAGTATATGCACAGTTTTACGAATAGCAGCAAGGTTTTAAATAAAAGGTTCATATTGAATGTATGCACAAAGAATTTGGAAATGGATTATAAAAAAAAAATTTTGAAGTAACTTTATACTATGGCTTACTATGTATATCTAACTAGAACTATTTTTCCAAAAATTTTAAGCAAAGATTCTAAACTGGAAGCCTACTTGTCGAATCTATACCAAATATGTGCTTTGTGATCTATGTGTTGTCTTAGTGTCGAAACACTATACACTTGCAAAAATAGGCAATATATATCAGGATAATTTTTTACAAATGGAATCATTATTTTGGTGCGAAATGTCTTGTGGTACCTAAATGCCGAAGAAGAAGCTGATAAGGATTAAGGGATGCTGGAGCTGGAGCTTTGATAGGTATGAGCCACCTTGTTGTTGGTAACAACCGCTATATCATCGAAAATAGTTAAAACATTTCAGAAAATTCCTCAATTAACTAACAGCGAAGTCTAACACTTATCATCCATGGGCGGCACACTTAGCGGTTTGATACTCATGACATCGGGAGTCGAGATCATTTTCAAAATCATATCTAGCATTCGGAATCGTCATATTGAGTGATGTAAAATCGGTTATGTAATGAGCTGTGTTCAGTTCTATGTTCAAGTCCCCAAAATGCATTTATTATTATTAATTATTTTAGTAATATAGCGCTGCGAACCATAATACACAGCCAACAAAGTCAAACTTTAAGTCCCTTTTTGACGTAGCCGACTATGATCCCAGGACATAATGCGATAGACGATGTTTGGGATATATATTCTGCACACCCTTTAGCGTGACCCTTTAAAAAGCTTTAAATAGAAGGCACGGTAAGGCCAGAAGTCTTAATGCGATGTAGGAGTGTCTGTATGTGTGTATCCGAAAAACATTACTTTCCGAATGCTACTAAAGTGTTGATACATGCTGAGCTCCGCAGTACTTGGCGAAGCCGGTAAGCTCTAGTTCCAGTCCAGCTTTTCTTGCCGTACCTCCTTTAAAAAACTTTTTGGCCATGGTAATGACGGACGAAATAAGACCGATGGGCCATAGAGCTGAGCTATTGTCGAAACGAGAGAAGAAATTTATGTGCTCCAAAGTCCCAAACAAGCCCAATGATTTTTGACATACCATCCTGAGATTTCAAAAGCAAATATCCGAATAATGTTGCAGCTTGACCAACGAAAAAGACGCGCTGTTTAGTTTTAGTGTTATCCTGTTTAAATATGCTGTGGTGTGGCTGGTAATACTTGCGGAGGTCACAAGACTCTGGCTGACAAGTAATATAGGCTTTAAAACAAGAGTCGGCAAAAAGTTGCCACTGGCCACTATGAAAATTTTCTTTTACATGCACGCAACAAATACCATTGCAATCTGACTTCGAAATCGGCGAAAATCACAACTTTTGAAGGTGTAAAGATATTGTGAAAATTTTAAATGCATGTTAGAGAGAATTTCTTAAGCTTTGATATGAATGCACCAACAAGGTGCTGAGGTACTGGGTGCCTCAATAAACGGTTTCAAAGTTCGATTTTATAAACAATGCAGAGGATATAATCGATTTTTAATTTTATCACAAATATGCATTTTATATTTTAATTTGGTTTAAAAGCTTAATATTATTTTTTTTAAAATATAAGCTATAATGTAAAAGATAAATTTATATCACTAATATGATATTTTATATTATTATATATTTTCTTCAAAATAGTCATCAAAATTGGGTGGCATTTCCAAAAGGCTTAACATTTCTGGAATATAATTATTTGATTCAATTTCCTTTTTTGTTCTGGCGTATCTTAAAGATGCAAGAAGAGGATCTGAAGATGCCGCCAACATATTAAAAAGATCCTCACTCTGTAATCTTTGTTTTTTGCTTCTTGGGCTTTTTCGGACAATTCTCCAATTGGCAAACACTGGTATTCTATAAGCTCTTTGCCATGCGCCAAAATTTTGTGATCCGTGGGAGTAAGCTTTTTCTCTGGGTATATTTTAGCCAGGAGATTGGCAGTTATTTTTGCGCCACAAATGTTTTCCTTACAGTTTATAACATTAAGGATGATACCCAATCGTTTGATAATTGTATTATCAACCCAAGTGATTTGAGCTGCTACCTCATGATTTTCAAAAAATGTCCTAGATTTATTTCCATCGTTCGTATTTCCGTACCCGAGCTTTGGGCAGTCTACTGTCAATGAAAGCTTGTCAGAGAAGTCCTTCTGTATATCTGTATCTGAGCCTTCCTGCTATTTTGTTTTTCTTTCGTTGTTGCGTTCTCGTCGAAAGTTTCTCCATCTCGTGGAAGTGTATAAGCTAGCTTCAAAATAAACTCCAAACATCTTATGGAGAAATTCCATATTCTAAATTGAGCTCATTGCTCATTGAATCATCAAAATTTTGAAAATCTTTTTGATTGTGTTTGCAAATTACACATCTCAATGTTGAAGATGTATGCGTCAGCTCATTCAAAAATTTTCCAAGTATGTCAACCATAGTGAGTAAAAACTCATGATTGATGGTGACGGCTTTTCCTTCCTTGATTTGAAGAATACTTGGTTAAGTTAATCAGGTAGTTAATGTTTATAAAGTTTCCACAGTTTTTAAAATTTATAGGTAATAGTGTGGAAATTTCAGGCCTCTTCTTCAATGTTAAGGTTAACATTTATGTTAGAGCCACCACATGTTAAGCTTATAAACCAAACCCCCCGCGGTTCAGTTACCTTAATATCGCCCGATATAATCAAAATTTCCACAGAAATTCGATTTTCACGGGAAAAATAGGTACAGGGTATTCCACTGTCGGGCACCGTCCCAACTGTCTGTTAGAAGATTGTTCGTGGCTTCTGATAGTTTGCAGTTTGCTATACTTTTATTGCGAGGAATATTTCAGTCTACGAGATCAAAGGAAGCCTTACATCTGATGAACTGTAATGGTCGGTGATATCACTGCTATACTAAGAAACTCGTGATCTTATAGTAATATTGGTTTCAAAACCATCTGCAACAAAGCTGGAGTCTCCAATGCCTGACACCCGAACAGATACCTTAACTTAAGGCGCGATATAAAGCTGGAATCCATTGGGATAGATAAGTTTATACCGTCTTCTTTTGGAATAGATCTACTCTCTAATCAGTCTTACCTGCACCTAATTTGTCTAGCAAGTTGTTATTGTTTCTGTTGGTTTTTCACCCCAGTCGCGAGATTTTGCAGTTTTTTCTTATTGTTCCTATACTTATACTGATGCTAGATCAAACTGGGACTTAGAATCCATTTCATTCTATTTTATCAATTAGATTTAAAAAACGGGGGATGTTGGGGATGTTACTCATCTCAAGTCGAATCGTAAAACGTGCGTATGAGGCAATCGTGGAATACTTTGTGCCACCATATTCCTGAGTAATTCACAGCAAGCGCTGTAAATTTACTGCAGAAACCAGCCTAGTAGTAGCCTGCTGATTTGTCAGTGGTCTTATCGGGGTGCCACCTAGGTGAAGTTCTTGGGTGGATATCGACACTCCTAGGTATGCACACGAATTCCAATGGTCAGTGATCCTTACAGCAACATAGCGAGTTGCTGACGCCACCAACAAACCAGCTTCGCATACTGGAAAGTCTGGTCCTTGGCCAACTCATTGTTGAACAAGGCGTTTTTCATGCATAGATTTGACATCGGGATACTGTGCATTGGGTACCCTCAATGTAATTCCCCCTGGGCTTTCGGATGTGCAAACCCAAAACCCATTCCCCCATATGACCGGAGTTGGAAACTAGAATTTCGGAGGAAAGAATTCACCAGTGTTGGATGTTGATGAGAGGGTTGATGAGGCCCTAATAGAGATCGAATGGAAGTGTTGGATGTGGCTTCCTCGACGCACGATATTCCAAAGAGTCCGCAACCTCAGAGTTCGCAACATCACAGCCACCTGACTACTTATGGGGAAAAATCATAACTGTTGAAGAAGTAAAGATATTTTCCAATTTTAAATACCAAACGCATCTTATGGAGAAATTCCATATGCTAAATTGTGCCTCGTTGAAGTGTGAATGCTAGCTTCAAAATAAACTCCAAATTTCAAGATTAATTAAGCAATAAGCACAATTTAGAGGTACAAAAATAAAACTTTTGGAGTATACATATAATGTGGAACTTTACAACCGTTCAAAATCGCTCTATTCACAGCACATTTAATGCAGTGTACCGAAAAAGTTTAAAGAATAATGGGTAACATACATTTTGACAAAATAATTATGAGAAATGTTGCGAAACGCTTCAATTGCAACTAAAGACTGTGGTCTTTCACCAGTCATGACAGGCCAGAGACTAAGAAGCAATGACCTGTAATGCTCCGCCAACTCTTGAATAAATCAGGCTTCTGCTGGGACGAAGCCATCGAACAAACCACCAGCAAGCGGTACTAGCTTTTCGGAAGTTGCCAGGAAGTTGCCTACTGTAGTTATTCGCACTGACAAAGGGCCGTCTCAGCTGACGAAAAGTCAGTATGACAGTGTCGAGCATCACCTGTGGAAGGCAATGAGTGTTGCGCCAGTAGCAGTCAGCTTTGAAGGCGTTCAGAAGGAAGGTTACTCTCAACGATTAATCTGTCATATGTTTGGAGTGTTTGATATACCAAAATAAGAAAATAAGAAACTACTAAATCCTTCGTCTTTGTCGAAAGAAAAACAAATCTGTGCTAAAAATCTTCCTATTTAAATTTTCGTCACAGCTTTTTTATTTGATGCGCGATTTCCATAACTGATGTGGAAGGCTTGAGGAGTGCCATTTCCCATACATAAGTATATAATAATTGACTTCTTTAGCAGAAATTTAATGACTTTAAAATGTCTGATTGTGGTAAACTTGTCATGGACACAAGTTAAGGCCACAGTTACTGCAAATAGTTTGTGAACAAATTAAATCTGCTTTGCAGTGATTTGTGTCTTGGGCCTGCAGCTACTAACACAATTATTTGCTGGCAGAAGTCATGGCAGGAATTCCAAGGAATGCGAGGACATGGATAATGCAAAAGTGGAGCTGTTGCTGCCACAGTTGTGTTGCATAACATCTCTGGTTGCCATGTGCAGCGTGCAAAATGCGCATCACATTCCTCGGCGTGAGGCGGAGAGCGCCAACGTAAGAGGAACTGTCAGTTCCACTTGTCATGGACTTTGACAGTCATGGGCTATAGTCTTGTGTGGCTTTTGAAATACACTGATTACGAGTTTGTCCTGCCACAAATATGTAAATATAAATGTCGCTTAGAACAATGGACAATGAGTCGAATGAAAATGTACAGAAGTCATGAAATTGTTTAATAGATTCGTATGGCACAGAGTTCTCAAAACTTATACATTCATTAAAGCTCATCATGTACACGTTATTAAATGTTCATTAATCAAGAGTAAAACTTACTATGTTGCTCGATTTTTTAACTCACGGGAGAATGAGTTTATTTTTGAACAAAACTGACAAAAAGTGAAAATCTCGGTCTTTTCGCTTGCAAACTTCGATGGGAAAGGTTGTTTTCATACTTGCTTTGCTTTAGTATGAAAGTTTATTGTTAAATGTGTTTGTCAGTTTTCCAGAAAAGGTTTGTAAATTTGAAAACACTTTTACTAAGGTCTTAGAAGTGGAACATATAACGCATATAGGTTCATTTAAGGCATAGTTACTTGTAAATCTAGGTGCAAAACTAAATATAAAAAAATTTATTTTTCGGCAAAAAAGGGTTCAAAAGTCATTAAGTTAAAGCTAATAGGGTGAATCTATGCATTTATAAATTAGCTTATGCAGAAATACATCACTAAGGGCAGTCCTGCGACGTGCTAGAGAAGAAAGATCTATAAGAAGAAGTTTACTAGCGTAAGGAGGTTTAAGTGCATAGAGCAAAGGGGGTGGACTGTTTCTGCACAATTCTTCTATTCAAGATTGATTGTTCTTATATTGGGTGCATCAAACGCAGGATCAATACTCTAGCACAGTACTGCATCTGCAGCGAACATGAGAAAACGAGCATGAAAAATCACATTAGGAAGATTTTTAATCAAAAGTTTAAAAAACAAGAGCCCTAGCTGATTTACTTGGAAGCTTAACGTCATCAGTACCAGGGGCAAATAATCGTAGCAGAGCAAATAGGTCAGATATCCCAACACCAAAAGAGAACAATTCATCATTGGAAACTAGGTTAGGCACTGTTGTGCGGTCTTTTTCTAGATCCATGAGCGGTTGGTCTCATTTAAGAACACCATTTTGGTATTTAGAACGTGTTGGTTTTAATTTGTTCCATATTTGAAAATTTTTTTTACATAATACATATAAGAACATTTGTGTATGTTGTTTGGACGTTGTGTCAACTTGCAAGTAAAAATTTTTGTCAACATTTTGACAGTGCCGACCATTTTACGATGTACTCTCTTAAAAGCATGACGTTTCAAGTAAACAAATAATTCGCTCAATATCAAACTCTCCAAATACCAATGAAAATGTGCACGTATAGCAATTGGTAGTAGTGGTAAAAACAGGGTATAAAAAATGGAGCAATTACGCTCAACTAACGATATTTAAATCGATCGAATCAAGCCTTACAATTCTCTATGTTTCAAAACACAATTTCTACGAAATCTCAAATTGTTAAAAAAGGTCTAAGTGCACAAAGGCGCAATGTATCCAAGCCAATTAGATGCCAAACCTGCGCCTCCAGCTCACCTTAACCAAAACACCAGCTCACTCACATCGTTAACTGAAAAGACCAGTTTCATAGATATTGACGCTGGTGGAGATGGAGTACACATTGAACCCGCTGCTCTGCGCTTTCGTGGCTTGAAGCTGTACGATGCGCATATAAAGCTACTGAAGACTTCATCCTGAATCAACAAGCGCCTAGTTTCTTTATTATATGCACTTGCAGACAAAAACCAATTGCTGTTTGTGGCGCCCGGAATGACGCAGAACATGCTAAAAATGGATGCGTACTCTGAAGCCCGAGACCAAGTCCTTTATATTGCTTCCTTTCTACAGCAACAACTCTCTAGCGGCGGGCAACATGCACTGGTCCTTGCTGATCATAGCCAAACCTGATCGCGTCGTTTACTACTATGACTCCATGGACAGCACCAACAAGAAGATAGCCCAAAATTTTGTCCAGAACTTTACCGTTGCATTGGCAGCAGGCGATTACGAGTTCGCTGTGGGTTGTCGAATTCGCCGCACACTGTTGCTGCACACAGGCTGCAGCCAATGTACACTAACAGAAAAATAATCTATTTTGTAAAACGAAACACCTTGTGTTGCTGTACGACTCTTTAATAATAACTACAATTTTGTAGTAACAGGCGATTTGATCGCCTTCAATCATTTGCAGGCGTTTTCAAATTCGACGAACTTGAGGAGAGGTGCTTGGTACTCTGACGTTTGTTTAAGAACGATTCGCAAGGTGTTAATATACGTACGATGCATGATGGAGCACTGCGAAATCCCGCTTGTTGCCTATTGAGCGTCGATTCAATTCTGGTCCTTATCCTCTCGAGGTTGATGGCTGCCATTAGCTTATACGGACAAACCGGTGATACCACGCCAGTTATTGCACTTCTTAAGATCTCCTTTCTTCGGTATGTTGACAATAACTCCGTTATCCCATTGCCTTGGAAAGGTTACATTCGCCCAAACAGCAAAGTGGTAACAAATGACATATCTGGATCCGCTCTCAGGAAATCGGCAGGTATGCCATCCAGTCCAGTTGCCTTCTTTTATCTACCAATCATCGATGCATGATGGTGGATCACAAATCTTAACAAAAATTTACACAAATCGTGTAAAACGGATTTGTAATTTTGTGAGAAACAAATTATTGTAATTGAAAGTGCACGACAGGTTATTGCTAGTTCTAACATATTGTCTATGAGTTGAGCAGAGCAACTTCTCCGCTGTCGGTGCCGACCACGGCTTGCTGTGGATCATTTTTAAGTACAAACTCACACACGCAACATTTTTTTCCATTTTTTTTTTTGTTATAAATATATGCCACAATTATTTGCATATCAGCACCAAAGGAGGCACATTCGCCTGCTACAGTATCCTCTTTTTTTTCGTGGCACCTAGATGCCCTTTTGGTTACATTTTCATCTGGGAAAAATATTTGTAATCAGTAAACACAGGCACCATACACGCACACATGCATGCAAAAAGCCGTAGAAACAGGCCACAAAGAGTTTTCCAACTTCATTACGAACATGGTTTATATAAGACTGTGTGAGTGTGCAAGTGTGTGTGTGTGGGTGTGCTTGGCTTTGTGTTTGGGGTTTTGGGGGCGTAAGCATGACCCATCGATTTTGACTAAGACTAAGCTTGGCACACTCGCATTTTGCGTTTCGCATCTTTACAGCATTTCAGTTGCCATTGTTATTGCCGCCCTGGCTGGACCCCAATGGCTGTTCACAGAGGAGAAGCTGCCCAATATGAACTACAATGGCACCGCAAATTTCAATGCACTGGACGATGGTGCCTATATAACCAAGTATACAAAGTCCAGCCTCTGGATATTGTGCACCACTTTGCCAGGTGAGTAAACAAATATTGAGTTTGTACACAGAGTTGGCATCAATAACCGAAAATTCCGACAAAACTTCAATAGCACTTTATTCATAGAAAGATCCTAGGGAACCAATAAAAGCTTTGTTTTAACATTGCAACCAAAAAAATGAGCGTCCTACTATTCAATGACGGTTTTGTAGAGGCACTTAAAGATTCACCGAATATCAGGTTTAATCAGTTTAAAATGTCAGTAGTTTGTTAGAAAACTCTAATAGAATTTGGGCTTTAATATGTGTCGGAAACGACAACTAATACTCCGTACGGATCGCGAAAGGATTGATTCAACTAGAATTTCAAAAATATTTTTCCATCGAGAAAAATAAGTTTTCATTTCAGTCGATCCTTTATGCTCACAGCATATTGCCACATATTTTAAAAGTTTTAGTTTCAAACATTGACACGTCTTTTATGTGGGACTGATCTTGAATAGTTTAAAGATGTTCTGTCCTCTTCGCAAGTTGGACTCTGCAAGCTTACACCAATTGAAGGAACCACTCTGCCTCGAACAGCAGCTCAATTCTTGTTCTGCTCCGGATGGAATTATCTAATCGGAATTCGGTAGCACACAGTCTAGTTGATACTTACAAAAATAAACTAAGCACATAGTTGCCGTTGGTTTTCCAAACGGAAATCGACTCATTCCAGAATGCCACGTGCCGGATTTATGAACGATGAATCGGCAGATGAGCTGGCAAACAAAGGCTCGGCGTGACTGCCAATAGGACCTAAGTCAATCATAGCATCAGCGCGGCACATCACATCAATCGCCTAAAGCTGCACTTCGACTTTAAAATAATATGATAAAAACTAAAAAAGTTTTTTAGGTGTAAATGATTCCATTGGTTTAATCAAATTTGGGCTTTTGCACTCTCTAAGACCCAATACGCCCCACTGTAAACTTTCCATAAGCCACAAAAGCCGCTTAATGGACCGAAAAGAAACGGCACACTTTCAAATGAAATGATGATCACGCCATGCATTGTACCGTAAGAAAGCTTGATCAATTTTGAAGAGTTTTCCATTTTCGCGTGCTCTATTTGTCTTTAGTTTTTACGATGCCTCGAATCGAAGAGCAAGAACGCAAACAAATTGTGCACAGTTAATGTACTGAAAATGAAATTTCGTACAGAAAATTAGCTAGACGCTTTAAAGTTAGTGCAAATAGCGTAAAAGTTAGATAATACCACCTCAGCAGGTCAAAGCTTGTCGTATGAGGCGACTTATAATGACACTGGCTTCTTTCGAGACCAGTAAAGCCACCCCAGGCCTTAAAAGGGTTGTGCGTAGGGTTTGGGACCCACCATGTAAAACCCCAATTCCAATGAAAGAAATACATCAGGCCGTAACCCTAACATATAAAAATCAAAAAGCATCAAAAAAAAAGCCGGCGACATGTAGAAGTAGGAAAGCAGAGAGCTTGAATACTTTATAATAGGTTGTGTGCAATGATGCGGTCGAATACATTGTGATGGACAACGAGATATACATACATATGTGAAATTGGACTCATTAACTTTACCCGGCCCACAATTTTACACTAAACACAGGTGCACAGGTGCAAAAAACAAAAACAAGTGCTTTTTTTACAAAGAGTGCTTGAGAAAACTCCTAATACCATTTTCAAAAAAACATAATGTCTCTAGTGTGTTTTGGCTGGATCTCGCATCCGCGCACTACGCTCGAGCAAATCAGGCACTCCATAACGAAAATAACATTTATTTTGTGTGTTAGTAGGAAAGCCCAACAGAGCTACGACCCATAGAGCGATATTCGGCTATTGTTAAAAGAAATTTAGGAAAGGACGGTAGAGTTGCCGAAAACATGGATGAGGTGAAAAAACACTGGATAAGGGCAAGCCAGACCAGACCAAGGCAAGTGTGCAAAATCTAATGAAGGGGGTCAACAAAAAATTCGCACAAAAATAAGGGCTTGCATTTTTTCCAAAATATTTTGTTTATTTATAATGTTTATGAACCTATATTTAAAATGTGAAAAGAAAAAATTACTTTTGATTTATAACTTTTGAGATACAAATGTGCAGTTTCTTTTCGGTACATTCCTTATTATCCATCAACAGAAGAAAATCTATTTTTCTGGCAACAGTAACTTCTTCACCCTAAGATGGCCAACAAACAAGCCACAAAAGGTCAGTTGGATTGATGGGTGTAAGCGCTTAGTAAATTTAGTAAATATTTTGTGATAAAAACTGGCGCCATCTAGCAGGCGCGTGCTATAGCGCGAAAAGGACAACAACCTAATGCAGCGCAATTGTTGCATGTAAGCGATAATTTTATATAACCGATAATCGTATAATTATGCAAAATATTTCAAATAAGCGATAATCGGTTGCCCGATAGAGAATGCTAAAGGAAAGAAAGGACAGTTGAAATGAGAGAATGAGTACGAAAACAGAGTATGCTTGCATAGAGGTCCCCCATTGACACAATCTTCCCGAATCCCATAGGAAGTTGTGAAGACTGCATAAGAGGAGAGTACATACCTCGCTCATGCGGAGTGTACCACTTCCCACAATGCGCGTCCTTGTCTTTGCAAAGACCGGACAGTGCCAAAGAAAGTGTTCCGTTGATTCGGCTTCTTCAAGATAGGCCGCGCAAGTTGGGTAGTCAACGGTGCCCATATTGGCCAGTCCATCCAGAACCATTTCCTCTTCCGACAAAGAAGATATCTAAAGGCCTTTGTGTGTTTGGCTTCTTTCATAAAGTGCTTTGTTACGCGGCATCCAGTGGTGAATTTCCAGCGTTTCTTACAGATTTTGTTTGTGTAGACTGCTATCCATCCAACCAATTCAGCTGCGCTGACATGATTGGCTCAGGCCCTATTGGCTGTGACGCTGAGCTTTTTTTTTGCCAGCTCATCTACCATTTCATTATCTTCGATATCTAGGTGTCTAGGAACTCAGTATAGACTGACTTTGTTATACCGTGAAATCATGTTAAGTCTGGTCTTACATTTACTAAGCACGATCGACGTTGTGCGAGGATTCTCCTACAGTACGCTTTCTTTCATTGAACCCGAACCGACGGCAAACTATCTGTCGCACATAAGTAGCTTGCATTTTCATCAAGATACCAACCAGCACCAGTCTCATCTTTCGCTTTGGAGCCATCTGTGTAAAAGACATTACTATTTCCAGGCATTGAGAAAAGCGGACACTCTTTCCTTAGTTTGCTGGTGATTAGTGTGTGACTAAATCCTAGTTAGTTCGTACAGACTCCGTTATTGTTGATTTTGCTATTAGCTTTCATAGTCTCGTGTCGTACAAACCCATCAAGAGGAGCTAGATTTAACAAAGCGCAAAGGGCATCACTTAAGGTGGTGCTCATAGCGCTTGTGATCTCTAAGCAGGCATGCTTCTGCAGTCTGGTCAGAAGAGGGACGCTGTCTCTTCGTGTTACCCATACTAGGGTCAACGGAGCAGCAAGATTTTCAGCTGAAACTGAAATATCAACAAACTCTTTATCCACTAAATAATGTAAGAAGCAGCTTTGTTCAAATCCGTTACTCTTAATTTATTACTTTTTACGCTGCAAAAGCGAGTTTAAAAAATTTGGCGCAGACAGTCGGGACGGTGCCCTACAGTGGAATAACCTGCACCCATTTTTCCCATGAAAATCAAATTTCTGTGCAAATTTTCGTGTTGATACTTTGAGGAGTATGGGCGAAATATAGGTAACTGTACTACAGGTAGGGGGGGTGATTCGGAAAAAGGTCAACATTGTTTGATTTATAAGCGTAACATGAGTCTACACACCACATTTTGTGGCTCTAGCTTTAATATTAACTTTTCTATAAAAAAAAGTGAAATATTGTAGCAGTTTGCTTCGTATCTTAACGTTTCTATCCGATTTCGATAACACAACATATGCACAATAACAGTTTGCATAACTGTGCCAAATTTCAATTGGATAGCTTTTATGGTATGGGTGTAAACCGCGAAAATCTGTAGCGGGGGAACGGAGTAACTTATCGACATGAATCGGGAAAATGCGCATCTTTTGGTACAATTTTTGTGGCTTTGTCCGTGTTGATCAGACGAACAGGCTAACATCGACTCGACCATTTCTACTGATCATTTTTGGCCATGGAATATATGGTCTGCCACGCCTCCTTCTGCCTGTTACATACATTGCACAAATCTATAATACCCTTTTACACTTTATGTACAGGGTATAACTAGGTTTCAGTAACTTATCCACGCATAAAGCATAGTTTGGAAAACTATTAAATCTACCTATTCTCGAAAACTTATATTAAACTAGAAACGAACTACATGAAATGTCTAAAACCCCTTAAGCTGCATGGAAATATGTACTTTACATCAAAAGTTTATCAGGAATCCGATATTAGCTACGGTTTGATTTGCAGTTGTATATGAGGGTCGAGTCTGTGTGCCTGTGTGTTAGCGGTTTGCGAGATTGCTAAAGTTCGCACTTCAGTGGATTGCAATTAGTACGGAAGAAAAGCAATTTCCCTGGTTAACTCTGAAATGTTACACTAGACCAAATGAAGACAAATATGAAGTACAAGGTTCCTGATGAGCAGGACGTAGGAAAGTGCATGGAGGCAGTGCAATTTTGCGGTCAGTGCCTGTAATGCTTCTCCACTGTGCATGTGCGTATGTATATGCGGGTTTGTGTGTGGGAGTTCAAAGAAAAAAGTTCTGTGGAAGGTGGAACGGCAAGCTAACTTGATGCGTAAATAGCGCAATGTTTTATTTTACTAAATTTAAACAACACTGTGTTGCACACTCAATCATTGGACAATCAATCAATCAATCAATCAATCATATATCTAAACGAAAAACAAACAAACAGTCGCACAGATGCAGAGCATGGTGACTTGCTGTCGGAGAGACAGCCAAACTGCAACCAAGCAGCGCTATGTAGCAGCCGGAGTATTCCCATTACTTGGTACATGACCCCTTTCATGGCAACACGGAATGCATCGTCACTCAGTCAGTCAATTAGTCAACTGCGGCGTTGTGTCAACTTTGCTGCTGCTGCTTCATTTGGCTGATTTATTAAGTTAGTTGCCTTTCCGGCTGCCTGAGACGACGACTCCTAGAGCCCGAACTGTCTTTTGCATTGAGAATTTATGGCAATAAATGCGAGTCGATTTATGGCCAAATTGCATTTGTGGTCTTGGCGCCGCCAGACTAAAGCACAACATGTTGCATAAGCGTAACGTTATTTTGCCAATTTTATTACTGCTATTTTGGTGTAGTACCAAGTCGCCCTTTTTGGCCAATTGGTTTGTTGCCTTTTGTAACAACAAACATAACTGTGTGCTTTATTATTTTCAGGTGTGGACACATACAACTGCATTAAAATCGATTACTTTCCCAAAGAAGGCTATCAACCCGATCCGCAGGATTCAACGGCAGCCATACCATGTAAGTAGAAAAAAACAGTGTTAGCCAAAAAATGTGTTTGGCTAGGCCAAGATGGCGGAACTTCGAGTTCGTGGAGACACTTTTAAGGGAGGTATAAAAGCAAGCAGGATCTGACGAATCACTTCAGTTCTAGGTAGATACTAGAGAGCTGCCCAAGCATATATAAAATGTTTTGCAGTCCATCAGTTGAATTTTCAACTACTCTATAACCTTCTCTCTCGCATTTCAACACAAATCCATCAGTGGCGAAAGAGTTTGGTAACAAAACAAATACTGCACAAGCAGTAAAAACAATAGTAAAGCCAAAGAAATCTGACGCAGAAACCAGCTAAAGTAATAGCAAAATGAAGTAAAAACAAAAAAAAAAACAGTTTTCTGAGCGCACGATGAGGACGCTTGCATGGTATAATAATTACAAGGTATGATTAATCTTTAGACGACTTCTACCTTGTAATAACATATTGTAACAGAAGTAAAAAATATCAATTTTTTTGCGAAATTTTGAATTTATCGAAATTCAAACTGCTGCCATAAACACAATTCACGGCTAATCATGATGAAATTTTCGGAATTCGGATTTTGCGACTATATTTTTAATGGTGTATGAATTTTAAAATAATCGGATGAGAATTGCAAAAATTTTGTTTAAAAATGTGCATGGACCTTCTTTAAAAAAATAGAATTTTTAACCCTAGATGGTTCTTCCTATTTTATATATGTACGCTAAGGTTCTTTTCTGTCGAATCGACTACGGCAAATTTTAAATATTTACAACTTAATTTTTTCATGCAAAAAATTTTGTGTTCTATTGTATTAGTTGTTCTATATTTTATGAACTTGAGCAATGATTTCAGCCTTTTGCTTTTAACATTAACCAAAAATATCAATTGAAAGAACTTCATTTTTTTGACTTCTTTTCAAAATAATACTTATCGAAATCAACTAAATAGGAAAGTTAGGTTAAACTATAGTTAACCTTTATGATAGAATCTTAATTATAATACTTAAAACTAATAAAATAACTCAGTTTTATTAATATTATTTGTTAATTTATACAATAGGCTTCAAGGTCAACTTTGTGCACTTTACAAGCGATTTTGTACAACGTCATCCTTCGCCTTTTTGACGACGACCAACTTTGAATCTGTATTAAAAAGATCCTGAGCACAGAAAACGTCAACAATTGAATTTTTTTTTATATTTTGATTAAATTAAAATAAGAAACCTATTATTTTATTACTATTTTAACCTTAAATTTTCCCAGCTTTCTTTCAAGTAACTTGGATTTCAAAACATAACATTTCAAACACAAAAAATCATAACACATGGAACAATTTTTCATTAAATTCATTTGGTTTCTTAAAAGTAATATCATAAACTTAAAAATGAACGTTTTGTTTGAGTTTTTTTTTTACATAATGTATGTCCCTTTATGTAAATCTGAAAACGTACACAAACGTCATCCATCGTCATTTTGACTAAGCAAAAAATTAAAAAAAAAAAAAAACATACTTAAGATTCGCGTAGACCCCTCTACGTTTGCCTCCCTCAGCAGCTTCTATGCATCTAGAGCTGTATGGAAATTCAGATGAAAATAAACAGTTTAAGTATGGAAAAAAGATCGCGCGTAGTCATTTTGAAGAAGGATGACGTTCTAGGGTTAAAGATGAATAGAATGAACACATTCGTCGTTTAATTGGCTAATTAAATCGAAACAAACCAATTATCCATGGTGAAATTTATTTCGTATCATGTACTGGTTTTTCTTCGTTGTATCGACGACGCAATTTTAAAAAATTTCATGCAGACAGTCGGGACGGTGCCCGACAGTGGAATACCCTGGACCCTTTTTCCTTATAAGCACTAAATCCAGCATACGGTAAAAAGGGAACGAAAGTATTTTCTCATTTTCCTATTGGGAAGTTCCAATTGACAAGTTTTCATATTGGGAAGTTGGATATTATTGGGGCAAAAAATACTTTTATGCCCATAACTCCAGTATTCTTGGATCAATGTCGTTGAATTTTGTAACATAGATCAAAAATACATTTGTAAATGTCTGTGACAATTTTCAAATAAATAAATGCGGGGGGGTTCTATTGAAAAAAGGTGGATACAGTTTTAACGATCACACGAGTGTCCACAAAAAAGTTAAAGCTAGCTCACATGTATCCATATCTACATGCAGTGCATTTTGGAGCAGTTTATAGGCGAGGAGGGGTTAAATTAGCATATTTTTGACTATAACTTTTGATGTATTAATCCGATTTAGATAATTTTGAAACATAGATGCACATAAACACGACGCATACCTTTGTCGAGTTTCGAGATGATAGATTGAACGAAGCTGTTGTAAGCCGCATAAATATGTCACAGGGGAAGGGGGAAAGATATCCAAGTGATTCGACAAACTTCATCTTTTCGGTGTAAATGCGCATCTGTTGGTAATTTTTTGTGCCTCTACCTCTTACGGTGTCTTATATCTCGACGTTCATACAGAAGGACGGACAAACGGACATGTCTATATCGA
The DNA here is from genome assembly GCA_035041775.1 of Chymomyza caudatula. Classification (NCBI taxonomy): domain Eukaryota; kingdom Metazoa; phylum Arthropoda; class Insecta; order Diptera; family Drosophilidae; genus Chymomyza; species Chymomyza caudatula. Next base: position 1,349,901 of record JAWNKW010000205.1, read on the forward strand.
CACGACTATTGCTCCTGACCATTTTTGCCCATGGGACATATGGTCTGCCAGGCCTCCTATACCTTTTTACACTTTATGTACAGGGTGTAATAATCTAATCTTATTTAAGCGAAAACTTTCTATAAGCGGTATCTACTGAAACCGATTTTCGCTTACATGTGCTGCATTTGAGGTCAATCTACTTACTTTAATAAAGCTCCGAAAATTGACTTAGTAATTAGTTTATTGTGATTTAATTTCTATCGACTGACTATTAAATAGATACATAAATACTTAATGCTGTTGCTTTATATGAAATGATTTGACATTTTTATTGCGATAACATTTCAACCAATTACCAAGCATTTCATTACAAATATTTCATTAATTTTCTGTCAGACATCCCAACAACAAGAACAATAAATGTAACAACAAGAGCAATCGCAACAATGCATCAAAAAATGTTTTGTCCATCTCTTCGTGAAAAGTAATTTAAAATGGCCGCTGGTGACAATTTCAAATAAAACTATTAGCAAAAGCTATTGACATTGTTTATTTCGCCTCTGTGGCTCTATGTATTCGATGTATTTTCCATTTTTTCTTATTTTCTTGGTTTGCGGGCTTGCCTACGGCAGCCTGGCAACCCTCAAATCCTCATACACTTTGATACGATTTCAATGGTCTGGAATGCTTTTTAAAGCAAAGCTGCAAATATATTTCACATAGTTTTTTTGAGGTTCGATTCACTGATGTTAACCGTGTTTTCTGTTTGGGTTCAAGCATTAGCAATTTAATGCAAAAGTAGTATTTCTTAACATAGACTCCTTGTAGCTCGATGCATTCAGTTCTCCATTTAGTATTAATATGTTTTCTCAAGGTCGTGTGTTTTAGTGGCTCATTCTAAGCAAATATATTACCGCCAAGGTAATAAAGGTTTCTTTAGGTGTGAAAACAGGAAATAGTCGCAGGAAGCTAAGTCCGGCTTGATAGGCTAACAGTTCGTAGCCCAATTATTTCATCGGCTTATTTCAAAGAGCATAATAGTAATTTAGTGGAATCCTGCACCGTTAAAAAATTCACAATTTTTGCTTAAATGCGATTGTTTCCAAGACAGTGTATGTATGAGGCTGCTTGTGGTGCTCTCTCTCACTCTCTCTTGGAAATAGACGCATTTCAGCAAGTTGACCCGATTTTAAGGCCAAGGATTCAAAACCACAGGTCACCTTTGAAATTTTACTGAACACTCGCTGTATAAAATCTTTTGATAATAAAACTTTATTCTAAGCTAAGAAAGAAAATATAAGGAGTCAAGAGTTCAAGAGATCAGGTGTTTGATATTTTGGGTGTAACTGTGATAGAACCGTTCGTTTTATTAGAAATGTTGGTTTTTGTGCTAAGCTGCAGTCGTATGAAAATTATAGGACACTTGCCAAAAAGTGCATTGTACATGCACCTATTATGTTTTTTTTGAATTGAAATAAGATGGAACTTTTCAGTTTTGGCCATTTCCTAATCACGAACACGGAATCAATAATCAACTTTTTGATTGATATCACTTCTTTTGCAACAAATCAAAGTTCCAAATGAAAACTGGAACTCTCGGAACGAGATAGACATCGAATCTTCAAAAACCGGGGCAATTCAATAGGACCTTGCAGTCTACTATCTGCTCTTACCAATGTCCCTAAATCTCAAAAGATGGTGTAACTCACTTAAAGCAGCTCTGCACACATTGTCCAAGCTATGTCAGTTTGTTGAAAGTAGTTATTGGGACTTGGTAAGTATGAAAACAACTTCATCCTGAAGCCATAAACCGACTTTTGCGTACCAAATAGTAGATGATTAGATTTTTTAAAAAATGAAGTGTAATCTAGAGGAACCTGAGGATAGATAGAGAGGTAGATATTAGAAAGATTTAAGATAGTTCCTTTGAATTTTTGAAAAAAATTTAGGTGGCCACACTTGCTAGGCATATTTTTGGCAATACCAGAAAATTCGTAAGTGCGAGATACCTAAATATTACATTTTTAAGAGAATAAAAGAAGTTGGACAAATTTAAGTTGGGAAATAAATAAACTCTCTGTATAAAAGATAAATTTATAATGTCATTAAAGTGGTCTCATTTCTAATATTTTAAAGTTTTAAACCATTATCTATATGGATATATTGCTTTATATAGTGGTATTGCGAGAAATATCTAAGTGTATCATAGTTTTGATACGATAAGAGAACCAACATTTCTAATAAAACTAAAGGTCTTTATCACTCTTTACTCCTTAAATTTCCTTTCGTAACTTAGAAGAAAGTCATAGCATAGTTTTTATATAGCGAGTTTTTAAAACCAAATATCAAAAGGGTCCTATAGTTTTGATAAGCACTGTATCTATATAATATTTGTCTTAGCCTGTGAATGACATCGCGTGCATTTAATTAAACTGTCATTATGACCTTGTGCATATTCAGCTCAAGAAATATACTACTTTAATTTTCTTAACTGGCCATAACGACCCGTTGCTGAGTTACAGGCTGACATAGAGCATTTTTTCTGCCGCATCTGCTTTGAGCGCGCGCCTTCTATTACCGGTGATACCAAAGGTAGTCAGTGTGCTCTCTACCTGGTCCTTTCAACGGAGACATGGGCTGCCACTTCGTCGCCTTCCTTCAACAGCCGAATTAAGGACCTTTCCCGAAGAAGCTTCTTCATCCATACGCACAACATGACCTATCCAGGTTAACTATGTCAATGTCGTCGTAGAGTTCAACAGAAGAGAAGCTCATCCTTATACTTAGAGGTCTTATTTACTTATACTACATTTTTTCGTATAAATCCCACAAATGAAGTGCCTGAAACTCGGAACAAAAAGACTAAACATATTGACTTTGTGCTCGATATTTGCAGATACCGTAACTAAATCCTGCCCGATCTTCTTGACAGCTGGCATATTTCTGATCATAAGTTTTATTGTGTTCCTGATACCCACCTGTTCGCATCAAAATAATCTATACTACTTCTGTGCCGGCATTCTGTTCATTGTTAGTGGTAAGTGAACGTATCTCTATGGATAAAATCCAAAAAAAAATTTCAATTTTTTTTTTTTGCACATATTATTACTTTCTTTTCAGGTCTGATTATGCTCATTGGTTTGATAGCCTATATATCCATACTAAAGGCGGAAATCGGTTCAAAGCTGCGTCCACGCTCCACCCTGCAACCGGCATTTTTTAAAGTTACCTATGGCCAGAGTTTCTTTTTATTTGTCTTTGGCTTTATAGCCACTGAATTTGTTGGCGTCCTGAATATCTTTCTCTACATTAATCTGCAGGAGGTCAGCTACTACAGCGTAAGTTTGCCCACATTCGCTAGTAATTATGTCAAAGGTTTGAGAGATAACACGATTTCCGTTCGTGCACACTTCCGCTCATCAGCAGCATGGCAAAAGAACTAAAATGAAATTGGCCTACTTTCAGTCCTTAAGTGAGTGGCATTATGGTCCTGGGACTCTATCCCTTCCTGGCAGCAAATGCAATGTAAAAGAATTAGCAGAAACTTAACATTAACTGTGCATCAAACGACATAGAAGAACTTTTGCGGTCAAAAGCCAGTTTACAAGTTTGTCAAATTAAGTCGTTTCACCAGAACTTCTGGAAAAAATTTCTAAGTACTTTAGAATCATTAACGTCATTTTCGTGCCTCATTTTTATTAAACATTAAGCTTATTTTTAAAAATAGTCGTTATCGTTTATTTTGAGAAACCTCACACTTATCGATTTAGCCGTACTGAAAACCAAATTAATTTGTTCATTTTTTATATCCTGTACACATAGTGCACAAGGGTACTATAGATTTGTGTAATGTATGTAACAGGCAGAAGGAGGCGTGGCAGACCATAAGTTCCATGGGCAAAAAGTCTTATAATTGACTCGGGTAGCGATTAGACCATGTCCGACCATCTGTCTGTATGAGTTGATAAACCTCCGAGACCATAAGAGCTAGAGACACAAAATTTTACCAAAAATTGCGCGTAGTCCATGCAAGATGAAGTTTGTCGAATTGAGTTGAATCGCCCCCGCAGAATCTATCGTTTAAACTTCAAACTTGGCACAGGTTTGCGACGTGGTTATGTGCATCTACGTTATAAAAATTATCCAAATCAGATAAATACATCAAAATTTATAGTCAAAAAAAAATTCTGATTCCAACCCCCTTTGCCCATAAACTGCTCAAAAATTCGACTACATATAGATACGGATACATGTGAGCTAGAGTGGAGACTCGTTTGAGGCAAACCATTAAAACTGCACTCACTTTTTGTTCAATAGGAGCCCCCTCTTCCCCACAATCGATTTGCCTTAATTACTACCGCACGTCGCGGCATATTGATTTGAAAATTGCCACTGATAATTTATAAATAAAAGTAAACTTTGCACCAAAAATAACCAAATTCCCAATAGGAAATCTTTTCAATTGGAACTTTCCAATAGGAAATTTCTTACAGTCATATAAAACTTGTGAAAAGAGACATAAAAGTAGAGACTTTCGTTCCCATTGTACCGTATGCTGGATTTAGTTTTTATGGACATAAAAAGGGTACAGGGTATTCCACTGTTGGGCACCGTCCCAACTGTCTGCATAAAATTTTTTATTCAAAGTTTTATTTTCAAAATAAGTCGAACTGTTTATTTAGCGAGTTAAACGATACTATTCCCGTTTTAATAGAGTCACTAAAAGCAATTTCGTTATGATTTTTAAACGGTCAATGAAAAGCTGTTTGTAGTGATTTTCGGCCTTTATAATCGACAAAATAATGATGGGTGTTGATTTGGTATTCGTGGCTCTTTTCCAGAATTTGGCGTCCAAGCGACCAGTCCTAAGACCACACTGATAAGATCCGATCAGTTCTTTCGCAAATGGCTTTAGTCTCTCACCCATTACGCTTGATAGGGCCTTAAATAGCGCATACCGTGAGGTCACCCTTCTTGAAGCCGCTTGATCACAACCCTTACTTCGTCATAGCTAGGCGGCGTTATATCCACGCCATCTTCTATAATTGGTGACGTTGGGAAGTTAGATCAGGAAACTGCAATATCCTCATCATCGCCCTATAGTAAGCCACAGAAGTGTTCCCTCCACAGCCTCAGTGCTCCCTGTATAGTAGTGTAATATTCATAACCCTTTCAGTCACAAAAATAAGGGGTTTATGCTAAAAACATGAATCTTGGCATATAGATTTAAATGACCATCCTGAATAAAAAAATGTAATCAAATTTTAGGTAGCTCCCTGTCCCATGGCCGCCAGGTGATGTCCCTTAAAAAGAACAAAGGTGATATGAATAGAATGCATTATAACATAATTTTTAGGCAATGTATTTTTATTTTACTTGTTATTTACCCCGGCATATTACAGCATCCAATGCTTTTTGATTGGACAAAATCCGGAATTTGCTTTATTTTGTCCACGCGAACTTTTTCTGGTGGATGAATTTGACTTATTTTTCGCTTTAAGGAAAGTGTAGCCCTATCTATAAGCGATGGAGTAAGAGACTGACTTGGAAGAGTGCATTCCATAGCAGATTGATGGGATAAATATCTGTTAAAGTGTGTACTTCTTGTACTTTTGAGCGTGAATTAGCTACGTATGCTCTTAAGCTAAGCGAATGCAATATATAACTTTGTGGTAGTTACTGCGAGTTCGATGAAAAGCATAATTACACGAAGCGTCCATTTCTTGGTACGAATATTTATTCTGTAATACTGAATCATCTGCTCTAGTAGATCTACGCCACCCACGTTCACTTCGATATACTTGTTTAACTTTTTGTCCCATCTTGTTGCGACATCTTGTATGCCCATGCCAACAAATTTTGAGGCAAGATCGACGGGCTTATTGTCATACCAACCTTTCTTTCCATCCTCACTGTAGCATTCTACTGATGATCTACCTAGTATATTTAGGTTGTAAAGACACAGACCTTGTACTCAAGAAAAGCTAGTCCCATCTTCTATTATAATACATAGGTACGTACGCGTGGTAGTTTAGGCAGCCCATCATAATATGATGAGTAGATAAATTTCTGAAGTGCAGCTTGTAACAGATGTATTTCCAGGAAATAGTTAGTTTATAAGTGTATTTATAATTTGAAATTGCGTGGTAGATTCAAAGCTTAACAATTTTATGTGCATAAAAATGCATCTCCAAAATACTCTGAAAAGTATTTGTAAGGAATCTTCTCTTCAATACAGTCTCGTACTGGTTCAGAGAAGTTAAACTCTTGTCTTGTGAAAGGCAGAGTAAGCCTAGTTTTCCACATTATTTATACTTTTTTCATATTTTTTGAATAGCTGAATATTCTTCTATTTGAATATCACAAGGAATCAGCTGATATGACAACACTTCAACGACCTCGTCTGTTTCATCATCATTTTAATTCAATGTCCGGGCATTGGTGCACTTCACAGCGATGTCCACTTCGTCAGTCTCATTACACTATGCTACAAAAAAAAACAATATTTAAAACATATTAGGGTAAGAATTTCTAAATTGGGCCCTTAAAATTCGTCATGCCGAAATTATACTCAAAGTTATATGAGATGTGTAGTGTACTGAAAAAGAAAATTTTCATCATACTTTTTTTTCCCAATTTACTTATCCAGTTATCGATAAATGAATATTTGGGTAGTACTTTTTTAATGAGTTCATATCTCGTAAACGAATAGAGAGTATATTTTATTTTTACGCAAAATTGTTAACTTTAAAAATAAATTATTTATAAAATAACTTTAAAAACAAAATAAAACTATACTTATTTTAAGTGGGCAGGTTAACAGAGAAAACCAAAAAAAATAAACATTTGGTAACCAACTCAGGCTTTTCCGCACATTTATCAAAACAACCGAAGTTAGCTAGGAGAAATTTAAACAACAAAAGAATGAAAAAAAAATAAAAATGATTTACTAAAATTATTATTCCTCTGGCGACCCAACTATAGCGACTAGAGTGCTCAAATTCAATAGGAAACCCTTTGAAGAAATGCCCAACACAAAAACATTGCTAAATCGCCGAAAAAGTTGTCAGTGTGCTTAAATCTTAGAAAAACATAAAATTAGAGATTTTAGTTTTTTGGCCAATCGCAATACATTTTGCGGAAAAGTTAAACAAGTTTTCAATTTTGGAAAAAAGAATGGTAAGTCGATTGAAATAGGAATCGACTCAGGGCGACAAAAATTTTCCGGAAAACTAAGTAGATGAAGGTATTAAACGGTAGATTAAACTTTTCATAGTCGGTTTCTTGATTTGCCTATTGGCTTAGAAAATAAACTGGATTAAATCAAAATGTTCCCTAGTTCTCGTTGGCGAATGGTTCGTGGAAACGTTTGCCAAACGTTCAGTTGAATATTATGTACTGTGTGGTCTGATTGGACGTCCTACAAACTTTTCACCAGCATTGCCGAAATGCTGCCTTAAAATTCCATCATTAATGAAAAATAGTGCAATATACAGTGTAATTTTTCGTCACATAAATAATATCCTATATATTATGATTTGCATACAAGTACGATTTCGTCAAATGTTTTTACTTGGTCGTACCTTAAAGGGGCACTTGTTAATGTTGGTGCGATTGACAAGTGGATGATTTCGCTTGTCCAAATATCGGCATCGGGCACGGTGACATTGCCAACGCATCCGTAAATTTAAACGAAAAATCTCTATTATCAAATTATTATTCAGGCCTGTTCTGGTTTCCGATTCGGAAAATTCCGAATTTCCATTTCACGCATTGGTGTTCTGGTTTCCGTGTCAATTCGAAACATAACGGTTTCGTTTTACTGTTCATATTATAACATTTGCAGTTATAGCTGTGTGTTTATGTTTGCGCGCAGTTGCTATTTGAATTTTTTTGTGGAATTGAAAATTTAAATTGCTATCAAAGCTATAACTAATGTTTTTTGGCTGTGTCTACGCAAGAAGAAGATACGTTGTTTTCCTCTTGCCAGTGGAATCCTTGCAAAGATGACCAAAAACTGAAAGCGAATCTGTGCGCATTGCCTTTGCTTCGTACTTTTGAAAGAGGTATTGCCATATATTTAGGTGCTTACATACTTGAAACAGACATTTGCACCTATTTTGAGTTCCTACTCTTGGCCCTTAATCATTAATTATTTACTGTTTGACTTTGAATCAGCTTGTAGCACGTATGTTATCGCTGCAACAGGCTATATTTATCGATATTTGTGTTGCCACTTTATACATATTATATATGAAAACAATTGTTTTTCACACATTCATAGGGCACAAAACTACTTATTCCGTAGCAGTAATATAATTTTGTAAATTTTTCCACAAATAAAACATTTTCTTAGTCCGGTAACATTTAACTTTCCGAACATAACTTATCCATTCTTATTTATACCTACAAGCTTCACATTTGTTTTTTTTTTCGAACGCAATTATTTTTATAATTTTATTTATGAATTAAAATTAATTCATCTCTTGCCAGTGAATATCGCATTGTATTTGTAAAACTTTAAAGATTTATATAAAATATATTTCGCTGATGAACAATCTTCTTATTAAGGTATAATTTGCCATTTACTTTTCATTCCGAATGCTAAAAGACTTTACGAATGGTTCGGAAACCAGAACACCAAGCCCATTCCATTCCGACATTCGGAATCCAGAACAGGCCTGATATAATAAAATAAATAAATTACTATTATTATATAATAAATACATTTTACAAGTAAATATAAACTAAATTTCGATTTTACAAAAACAAAAAATTGCAGAATAGTTACTATAATATGTATATATTATCGTAACTTTGGTTAGAATTTTGAATAGATCAGTTCAAATTAAAGCTATTCCAAAATGTTGTTAAGTTGGTTGATTACGAGTTTTCTGATCTACGTCTATGGCACCATGCTACCGGCCTATAGCACCTACAAATGTATACGGCAGAACCGTGGTGACGAAATTGTGGCCTGGGCCAAATATTGGACTGTCTATGCCATCCTTATGTGCTTGCAGTTTTGCACGGACGCATTCTTTTCATGGATACCATTGTATGAGGTCAGCAAACTAGTCATTGTGATTTGGATGGTCACCGGAGCTTCCTCGGTCAATGTCTGGCTATATACACATATATATACATTGAAAAGCATAACGAGTCCAACACAGAGGATGCACTAAAAACAGACATAGGGTTGTCGGGCAAAGTCTCATCATCAACATTAATACCATCTCGAACGCTCAACTTGCAAAGTAAATCCATATCTGGGGCTACAATGGATTTGACTGGTGTAACGGAGCGTCAAGCTTTGCCTAAACACGATTTTAATATAACGAACGACTCAGGCAAAACGTATTTCTAAGCCACTTCCACCATTACCCCGTAAAGCCAAGACAGATGTAGTTACTGCTGCAACCTGGGCAGTAAATCAAATCATCTCTTTTCGAGTGCGGAAATGAAGGCAAAAGCAAACAGGAATTCGGCCTGAGAATCCGTTAAGATGTAATAATTAATAAAAACCAATTAAATTTTTATCTTTCCAATAATTCTAGTTATATTCACTCCCTATGTGTGCTAACACTTCTAGCAGCCGAAACCAATTTCCCAAGCAAACTATATCGATATTACTATCGATAAGATATTGGCTCACCGAAGCCTTTTTTCATTCAAGTAGAAATACATCGATTAAAAACCTACAAAACTGAAAGACTGCTTAGCATTAGTCCGGGGTGTGGCGCTTTTGTAGTTTCTCCTGCAGGCACCATAGGTGTTGGCGTTGACTTTATTACAGCCGCTGACAAGCGTTACTGTTCCGAAGATACCCCCAACAGGTAAAAAAAACTTGAGGTAGGAATGGCAACCGCTGTAGGTAGCCTGCAATGGCTGCCTAAAGTGATCAACAGTCAATTCTTGGCACGTGAGCTTTGTTATACAGGTCGTCGCTTCAAGTCGCCCGGAGTCAAGAGCTATGGGCCGGTAAATCGCTTTTGTCCGGATAAAGAATCGCTGTTGGCTGGAGCTTTGACAGTGGCTAAAATGAACAAATTGCCAACTTGAGTCCTATTGCAGTGCAAACAACAAAGGAGAGAATGGTTTTTCCGCAAATAAAATAATAACCGATTATATCTGGTTTATTTTATTAATAATAATTTCATAATTTATTAATTATTAAATCAGAATCCAATTGAAAATTTCAGGTCTCTTTAAAAGTATATGCATGTAAGTGTTTAACAAAGACATAGCTAGCTAATTTAGGGCTAAACGCTGCGTTGTCACTTCTGGGCAAAGTCCTCCGATTGTAATTGCAACTTATTGATGAAAAGTTTTTAGAACGTCCTATTAGACCATACAGCTTGCCGAAATCCTGCCTATTTTTTTATCAAATTTTTTAATACACAATTTTCAAGATCCTTTAAAAATGTGCTTTCAAATTCCGTTATCAATGCAAAATATGTAGTGCAATATACAGTGTATGATAACATATATATTATGATTTGCGTACAAGTACCTACGGTTCCGTCACATGCTTTTAACATCGAAGATATTTTAACTTTTCCGCAAAAAAGTATTGCGATTGGCCAAAAAAGTAAAATCTCTAATTTTATGGTTTTTTTTACGATTCAAGCACTCTGACAACTTTTCCGGCGATTTGGCGATGTTTATACCCTGTACACAAAGTTTAAAAGGGTATTATAGATTTGTGTTATGTATGTAATAGGCAGAACCATAAGTTCAATGGGAAAAAAGTCTTATCATTGACTCGGGTAGCGATTGGACCATATCCGTCCGTCTGTCCGTATGAGGGGATAAATCTCCGAGACCATAAGAGCTAGAGACATAAAACTTTACCAAAAGATGCGCCTAATCCAATGTAAGATGAAGTTTGTCGAATCAAGTCGATATCGTCGATAATTCCCCCACAGTCGATTTACCTTCATTACTGCCAGACCCCCAATATATTGATTGGAAAGTTGATCTTTGTTTCAAAATTCAACGACGTTGGCCCCAGAAAACTGCAGTTATGGGTATAAAAGTAATTTTTGCCACCATAATTATCAATTTCCCAATTGGAAAACTTGTCAATTGGAACTTCCCAATAGGAAAATGCTTACAAGCTTTTTGATTTTATGAAAAGGGACCTAAAAGTGGATACTTCCGTTCCCATTTTACCGTATTAAGTGTTTGTAAGGAGAAAGGGAACAGGGTATTCCACTGCCGGTCACCGCCCCGACTGTCTGCATAAAACTTTTTTTGAGTTATTTTTTTTAAAACTTAGAAAAAATTGTTCTCAATCGTTTTAAAAAAGTTAGTATTTTTCATAACCAAGGAAGTTATGAATGTTTTTGTGATGATACCTGCAACATATTACTACCTAGCAATGTACTCAAATAAGTTTTAGTTCTTGGAATGGAAAGATAATGTCATGAAACTTGGTGAGAGTTTTTGTTTTCCATTTTATGATACTTTTCAAAAGCCAAAATGAATTCCACGTCCGTATCTCAAGATATTCAAGGTCAACGGTCACCAAAGAATTATGCAAGCATGAATTTGTATCTTCCTCTTGTCCCGTGAGAGAATTCCGCGGCTTACACCCACATCATAAAAGATATCCGATTAATTGCACTGCGGGTGTTTCAGCGACTCGAAATTTATCGAAAAAAGTATGGTTTAGCCAAAGGTAATTTTTTTGTAAAGCGTGGCTGTGTTTAAAATTATTTCGCCCACTGTACGTTAATGCATACTTAGTCTTCTAGCAAAGACATGGGCTAGGTATACTTAACCAGGTACACTCACTTCACTCTCTTAAGAGAACTAACTCTTTTGACACTCTGAAAAGTCGAGAGAGTGCTAAGCTGCAAAAGACTGAAGTTCGCAGCGAAACTGAATGTAGTCTTCTCAACATCCTGTACCGACTTTACAGTTCTGAGTTATGCATGTATTTTTTATTTACAGCGCCTGCCCTGCTTCAGCATAGCCAACATACACGAAAAGATCAAAGAGGGTCAGCATCCACTGAGTCAGTCGTATAAGCGCTATAGGTCTCCATCTCAGGCCACCACTGCACATGAACAACAATTGTTGCTGGTACACCTGCAACAACAACAACAACCGATGCAGCAGCCACAACGTTTTGCTGTGCGTCAGAGCAGTGCCAATAGTAATGGACGAGTGCATCAGGTGCACGATCTTAACATCTCACAAACCTTGCCTGCTGGCTATGCATGTCGTAAGCATCCCAATCCGCAGGCCAATGCCGGTTCCAATTTAAATCTCTATTTGCATAACGATCTTGAGCGCCGGTAAGTGCCAAATACAACAAGTACTGTGACGCGTAACCAAATCATTTATTTGCAGTTTCTACTTCGAGAAGCCCGCCGTATCTAAATGTAATTTGCACTCACGCAGCTTTGCGAAGTCGCTAAATGAACTGTGCACGGAACCGGCACCGCCGGCACCACCACCACCGCCCTCTGCCGTGCGCATGAGTGTGTCCACTGCACATCACACGCTGCCCAACACTCAAACCTTTGCCGACCTGCCGCAGGAGTTTCCTTTAACACGAAGCGTATCCACCACCACCGACATATACACATCAGCTACGCCACAGCCGCTGCAGCGCAAGCAACGCCGCCACATGGCCACCAATACGCAGAGCCAGAGCAGCGGCTGCAGCAAGCTTTCAGCTGCTGATCGGGAGCGAGCCGCACAGACGCGCTATAGCCCAGACGAAGAAGATGCAGCCGAGGAGCAAGCCGCGCGTCTTTGTGGACTCAAGCGCGGCATAAGTAAGACCAAGGACGAACTGTTTCAGGAGTTTTGCAAGCGTGCCGGTGTGCGCAGCAAACCTAAAAACATCTACTATATAGGCAACGAGCAGGAAGCTGACATGCCGCCAAAGCAGCCACAACGTCGACGTGTTGCGCATGCGCCAACTGATGATGATGACGATGGCGATGAGCATGGCTTCAAACAGTTTCGCAGCGGTGCGCCTATTGAGGAGGAGCAGCTCTATGCAGTGGGCGGTAAGTGCTATAAAAAATCACTAACGCCGTTTATTTACTAAGCCCTTAACTTACAGATCATACGCATCTTATTGTACCACGTTTGAACGCGGCCAACCAAAACCGTCGCGCCTCCATGTGCGTGGATGCACTGCCAGCCCATCAATTGCGCAAGCTAAACTCTAATCTCTCGCTGCACACTTTGCAGGCAGAGCACGGCGCTAATCGACAAAGTCTTTACGACTTGGAGCACTGTGACTCAACATCCTTTGAGTTATGGCCAGCGCTGGCACAGTTCGGTGGCTCGCAAACACGCCTGCCGCAGGAGTACACCACACTGCCCTATGGGGCGCTAACGCAGAGCCGCACATTGCCGCGTTGCTTTCTAAGACAGCCAGCAGGTGGCGTTGGTGTGGCCGGCTCCCAGGACAGCTTGGGCTCGCTGCAGAGCAACTTTAGTGCCAGTCAACAGCGGTTCTCCCAGCTAATGGCGCAGCATCAGCAACAATTGCAGCAGCAAACCCGTTATCTTTCCACGCTGACTCTGCCTAAGCCGGCCAACGAAGATCAAACGGGCACTTCCAGTGTTACCAACAGCCTGCCGCCGACATCGGTGCAGTGGCCAGCAGCCATACCCTCTTCACCGTCCAAATATGCAAAAAGCTATCAGCTATACGGGCCTACAGTAAGCACCAGCAGCTCTGCAGCAGCTCAGCCGGCGAAATTCCAGCGTGCCTATGCCTTTGATGATGCCCAACGCCGTGCCAGCTTTGCCGTGAGTGACGCCTTTGATTTGGATGAAATTGAGCGCGAACGTAGGCGTTCACATGCCAGTCTCTTTGGCGGCCGGACACAGGAGCAGTATGATCTAATGAATGGCACAGCGGTTTAGACAGACAGCAGCACTGCCAAGAGTAGTCGTAGACTGAATTGAATTTACTACTACATTGAATTTACTACTACAAGATACATACTCAAAATACCTAGAAGAATATCAAGAACTTCGGGCTACATTCTTACATAAATATATATAAATAGAATTAAGGCCCAAATAGAAGCCATTTTTACGCAAATAAGGTTCAAATATAGAAAAATACATACTTTATTATATATACTATAGTAAACTATGTAAAAGAGTGTTTTATAATACCCTGTATCAAGGGTATCTCATCGATTTGTGCAAGCAGAAAGATACGTGGTCCTTTGCAATGATGTCGATTCTGTCAGTCGATATGAACACTTAGATCTCGATGCTCATTAGAGTTAGGTACACATAATTGTACTATAAGTAGGTGAAGTCTGTAGCATTTTAGCCACACTCTAAACGAAACTTGACGTAGTTAGGCAACCTCTTAATACCCTGCTCCCACCAGAAGTACGCTCCTTTGCGCTCATAAGAAACAAAAACGTTTAAAATACACAAGTGAAAATTTCTTGAAATTGTATTTATGCATAAATCGACACATTTACACTAGAGAGCAAATAAAAAATGTTTCGCAGGCCATCAACAACTTCATAACCTTCTCTTTCGCATAACAAAAACTAAAAAATCTGCACAAGCAAGTGACAAGCTACAAAAAAAAAACAGTTGGTAACCAAATTAGGCTTTACCGCACGTTTATCAAAACAACCGATATTAGCTAGAACAAATTTAAACAACAAAAAAATGAAAGAAAAAAATTACGGAAAATATTTACTCTTATTATTCCTCTGGGGACCCAACTATAGCGACTAGAGTGGTTAAATTCAATAGGAAACCCATTGAAGACATGCCCAACACAAAAACATCGCTAAATCGCCAGAAAAGTTGTCAGAGTGCTTAAATCGTCGAAAAACATAAAATTAGAGATTTTAGTTTTTTGGCCAATCCCAATACTTTTTTACGGAAAAGTAAAGTATCGCAAGTAGCGCAATGAGAACGCTTGCATGGTATAATAGTTACAAGGTAACGTGTACACACGAGCAATGTAAGAGTAGACGACTCTTACCTTGTAATTATAATTAATGTAATAATTACACTATGCACCAAACAAGCCTATGTCTAAAACATACCTTTCCGGTAAAAATATGGTTCGCTGATTTCGAATCCGAAAAGCATTTGGGATTTTCTAGCACCGTTTTCAAATTGTGGCTTTTTTAAAAAATTCGAGATTTTGAGTTTCAAATTTTTTTTTTCCTAAAATTGAAATACTTTTTTTTTATTCCAAATGAATTGAATCAAAAACTCTTTGCGAACATTCAATATCAATTTGAGCAAAATCGGTAGCGAAATGGAGAAAGTATTAGGATTATCGAATGTTGCTTTTTTTTACATTTCTGTACAAAAAAAATACAATACAAAAACCCTGGAATAAAACAAACTTTTTCCGGTAAATTTGGCGTCGCTAATTCAAATCTGAAAACCTTTCTGAGGTATCTCCAACGGTTTTGGAAGTATCGCTGTTTCAAAAATTCGAATTTTCGAAAGCTGCAGTCAGCTTATCTCACATTTCTCAGGATCTATTTTTATCTTTTTGAGATAAACTATAAATTAAACGTTTTGGTTAGTTTTGGTGTACCTGGATTCGATTGCCACTTACAAGGTAATAAATTCAAAAAATATTTTGGAAATTTAAATTTAAATTTTTTTTGGAGTTCAGTGCTTTGTAATCCACAATCGAGTTAAGATAGACCAAAACTGTGAGAGGAACATTGAAGCGACACTTAAGTACCTATATTTCAAGTAACTGCCAAACGATATGAACGGTAAGGCTCTCGAGTAATATGAGATTTTCTGTCATTGCCACCTTCGACATCTAACCAATTAAAATAATAATTTTTGATTTAATTATTAAATAAATATTTTAAAGTTTCTATACGATTTTATTAATTTTTATACAGCACATAGTAACTGTGCATAACTGTGCCAAGTTTCAATTAAATAACTTTTATGGTGTGGGTGTAAACCGCGGAAGGGGAAAAGATATCGACATGATTCGACAAACTTCATCTGCTTTGATGAAATATACATCTTTTGGTAAAATTTTTGTGCCTGTACCTTTTATGGTGGACGGACATTGCTATATCGACTCGACTATTGCTCCTGACCATTTTAGCCCATGGCAGACCATATGCCACGCCTCCTTCTGCCTGTAACATACATTGCACAATCCTATAATACCCTTTTACACTTTGTGTACAGGGTATAAAAATGGTTTTCAACATCGGAATTTTTATCCAAGCGCTTGGGAATCCCTTTTTTGTCGCGTTAATCGCGCTTCTTCTATATCAAATGCTCATACCATTTTGCTTGTTTCATCTCAAATTTATTCAAAAATTTCATCACGAATTAATGACGATACAGCATCGACTTTTTAAAAGGAATCTATGACTTTGCAAAGCTTTATTCAAATTTTCAAACACGAATTCAAATGTTTCCACTTGCTTTGGCCGAGGCAGCGCCATTTGTTGATGGACTCGATGCTTACTCATCAAGAAGCGTCATCAGTGACCCGTATTTGACAAAAACAGACCGAGCGAGCGGGTTTTCATCGTCCACCTGTAACAACATGTCTATTTATAATAACAAACAACTCCTAGAAAAAGTTCTGGTTCTGCAATCCAGATTCGCCCTTCAGTAACATTCGCAGCCCCATCAAGCACTGCCCTCTGCATTTGGGGATTACTATTCCGAATCGGGAAAAAACAATTCAACAACAACAAATTCTCTCGATTCCAGATCATCAATCGTCACTCTAAAGCAGATAGCCAGCTGCAGTGGCCGCTTTTTTCGAATATCAAATTTGAATTGTTTAGTTTTTTTTCCAATTTTGCGTACTTTGAAACTGGCCAACGAATCGTTAATTGGCAAAATAAAAAAGCTGATAACTGACCAATTTGAAAAATTTATACACTTGGTTGCAGAATTGTGCGTACAGTACAAAATAATTACAAAATTTAACTTTGACTCCATTTATTTCCATTGATAGGGTAGGTACAGCAATATTTTTTTGTATTTTATAGAGGGATCAATTTACTTTTTAAAACTGCTTATTATAAACCTCAATTCCATCAAGTTTGCAAATTATTAACTATTTACTAAAACTACGTTAAAATACAGATCCTCAATTCTGCATACAGAAAGTTTTTATTTAATTAAATAACGAATAGAGGTATCCTTGTAGGAAGTCCATCTCGCTGCAGCACCTTCTTAAGTTGCTTTGGCATTAACTCTACTAGCTTTTTTGTTTCTTCTGCCCTAATTTTGCCCCAATCTTCCACTATCTTCTCCTTGAGCATATTTTTGGACGTAATGGTGTGCTGCCGGATCCTGCGTTCGACTAGGTCGCACTAATGCTCTATCGGACTAAGATCCGGAGATTGGAGTGGTGAATTTAGCTTTATCCAACGTTGTACAATAGCCAGAAAAGCCTGAGCTGGCTACCAATTGATTATTTCTAACTTAAATCGTTGGAAACGGGAAAAGAATGAAAAACAAAAAAAAAATTATTTTTTAAACAATCGTTATAAACAAAATAATACAGTTATGAAAAAAGGTATAAGGTTTTAGGATTTAAGGATTGAAAATGCGGGAGCTAGCTCTGCAAGGGAGAGGGAGGTCGAAAACTTAGATTTAAGCTAGTCTCTTATACTAGCACCTACCTGCAATAATTCAGCTTGCCCCTAATTTTTTCCATTTGCGCTATGGGAGCATGTCTAATTTTACTGGTCTATAAGGAAAAAAAATACGGAAAAAGTGAACCAAGACTGTACGTCGCACGCTCTAATTTGTTTGCGTGCTCAGAGAGACACGGTTAACGGGACTGCAAATCGTACTTCTTTGCGTCACCTTGTAGCTCTTTGCATCATGGCACACAGACACAAAAGTGTTTTTACCAGTGGCATAGTATAAGAATATTATTATTATATTATATTATTATTATTATATTATATTATAAAACAACGGCCATGAAAGAAAAGAGAAAAAGAACTACGTATTGGGTTTAGTTTGGCACATACACACAGTTCACTGAAAGTGAATTGTTTGCGACCTTGGATGAAAAGTACGTGAATTGTTCCGTTTGCTTTCGTACTCTGATTCTGGTTTCTAACAAATGACATAAAAAACACGTTAAAACGTTTTCGGGTCTCCACTTTTGCTACAACAAAAAGAAATGATACAAAACGAGTCGTTTAAATGCACTTCAAATGTATGTTTCGTGAAACGAAAGCAAAACCTGATGCGCTATAGGACTTCTATTTCCAATTTCCCAAAAACCCGACAACCCACCACATACACGTTCAGTTCTATGATCCCCTCTAAAACTTGTGTACGAAATGGATGTTGTCAAAATCAAGGTAACTGTACTGCGGGTGGTGGGGTTGCTGTGCGACAACACGAACAGACAGACATGGCTATATCGACACGTTTAATTCTATGATCCCGACTAATACTTTTATACAAAAGTATCGAACATTTCAAAATCTTAGACTGGAAATTATAAAACTATGAAAAGCAAACTCGCACACAACGAAACAACTAGGCACACCGATAGCACACATATACACAAAGTAGGCACACCGATACACTTACAAATGCTAGGCAATCTGACAGCACATACTTACACGGAGCTTTATCGGTGTGAGATGCGTCCAGTAAATAAGCCTTGGGCGAAGCGCTTCGGGAGACGACCCGACAAGCGCATTCGACCGAACGCTCAGATAGTATCGATACTTGAGCATGTAAGTAATTCTCTTCTTCTGTCTTTTGCCAAAATATCAAGTCATTCGTTTGCTACGCTTTGAACGAGAAAAAGTAATAGAATTTGAAGAGCTCCGCGAATAGTGTTGTATATAAATATTTTACGAAAAATTGTGCCAAAACTGAAGCAAAAATGGATTTAACAAACTGGAAAAATGTGCTAATTGAATGGGTAAGTTGATGTCCATTGAATGCAACATTAACGCGTATCTAAAATCGATCGCTCTCAGATTGCTGGTTGTAAATTTATTGAAATAAATTACGTTACCCTTGAGCAAACGGACTTGGACTTGTTCTTTAACAATTATGCGCTGCATGTACTATTTGTCACATATCCGGGGCACTCAAATAACGTGAATAAATTTCTACAAGGTAAGAAAGAAAAAACACACTCACACATACAATACAACTAATCACTTGCAACTTTAGCTTATTATCCAAAATTTGGGCCACAATTTGACAGACATGGCCGCATCGTTGCCTCAGATTACATCTTTGTGTACTCTCTGCTCTTGCATTACGGATACTTGCCTAGTCGCAACGTCTATTTTCACAATATCCACAATAAGCTGCCGGATGAAATACAGGAGAGTTTGGTGGTTTTTGTAGAGGCTGTTGGGCATACCGATTTGACCCGTGATTATCTGCTTAAAGTCATTGCTAAAGAGAACAAAGAACTGTCAATGATAAACGCTGTAAACGCAAAAATCGAAGTTGTGCTCACACAGCAGCGTTTGCAGGAAAAGTGCACGAAGGTTGCAGATCTAGAGATATCTTTGACGTTGGCGAATAACGAAATTAAGCAACTCGTCATAGAACTGGCTGAGCGCACTGCTTCCGAAGACACACTTCAAAAACGTTTGGTCCTCCTAGAAGCTGATAATGTGCATTACATTGAGGTCGGTAAACGTGCAACGCTTCAACTGGAAATGATTCGCGCGGAAATAAACCAGTTTGTTGGTTTGGATTTGACTCCTGACAAGGCAGATATTCTTCTTGACAAAGACGAAAGTGAACTACAGTTGGTAATAGACACATTGCAAGCGGACTGGATGAACCTCCATACAAAGCTTTCGGAATTTAACCCCAATTTCGAGAACATAAAAAACCCACAGGCCCTGTCTGAGAAACCCTTTTTAAAGCTCGAAAAGGTACGCGATACACTGCAGAAAGAAGTGCGTGAACTTAATATGGCATTGCGATATATCGAAGAAAAGAATGTTCGCCTGTACCTGGAGATAGGCGGCCTGAACAGTCAAATTGAGCAGCTTCAGAAGCAACAGCATACTCAACGCACTGAATATTTTTCGGAAATGAAAAAGAAAATGGCCAATTATCAGCAGGAGGTGCAGGAGTTGCGTCATGTGACGTCAAAGCTGCAACAAGGACATACCGAAATGCAAAAATTGCAACAAGATTTTCAGATACTGCTGATTATGTATGAGACGGCTGAAGCGATGCGTTTGCAATTGGAGGTGAAAACTGAAATAATGAATTCACAAGAGGTAAGTTTTTCATAATACAGCTTGTTTGCTTTAGTCGTAGAATCGAGTACAAACTGTTTTTGCTTTGTTCTCTTTCACTTCAGGATCAGATGGAATCAATAGAATCAGAAGATGAGAATGAAAACAAGACTGAAGTGTCCTTCTGTTCTAAATTGGCTACCATTCAATTGTACATCGCAATTTTTTTGGTTTTTATACATATATTTTTTTTAACATGACAGAGACCCTATCAAAAGACTTGAAAGGCAATTAAATTGTTTTATGAAATAAAACATGTATATTACTTATGTACAATTAGGTACTTATTAGTTTATCATACATTCTCTGTGCCTAACAGCTCATTACTCATTGGCATTGTTAGATTGGCGTCCAAATTAAAAGCGGATTGATTCCTGTTTTGTGAGTATGTTAAAACGCCCAAAGGATCTTGAGCGTTCTCCGGCCAATCTTTTGCACACAAGGCGTAAAAGGTCAATATTTAACTGATCTGTGAGTACTAAGAACTATGAGTATTAAGAACGCTGCTCATACAGGCGTGCCTCTCCTTGCCATTTTCAGTTAAAAACGCAGTTTGCATAGGTTTGCAGACGAAACTCAGCGATGCTTTACACAGCAATTTATAATTTTACTAATAACATTGATTTTTTGTTACTTAGCTTGGCCAAAGCGCCACACTTGTTGGCAGTAGTTGCAACATCCTAAGGATTTGCAGTTACTACCAACGAGTATGGCGCACGTGCTTTAGAAAAATAATTTACATGTTCATGCGATTCCAAAATTCCTGACTAGGTGAAGTTTTCGGGCTGGTCACTGAGCTGTGACTACTCAGAGACGGTGGCGTCTCCATTGGCAAGGACGTATTGGACGCTGTCAGTTTCATTCGACTGGAGCTGGAACTGATATCACTGGCGGTCAATTCATCCATATAGGACTGAAATTGTAAATCAATCGAATCCAAAGTTCTCACATCATTTACAGTTACGGCAGGTGGAGTTGTGTACAGAGCATGGCCTGAATTAGCCAGGCTGATTGTAGTTGTAGAGGTCGTAGTAAAACCAATGATTGATGTTGGCGCTGTTCTGGGTCGTTTCGAAAGTGTTGCACGCAAGTCCGTTATGGTATTGTCCAAGGGCGCACTCAGAGGCCGTATATGCGATTCAAATTTAGCTGTTGTTACTGTCTCTGGCGAATCTGAGTTGGAGAATAGCTGCTGCATCCTGCTCATGGAGCGCTGTAATTTTTGCCTGGCTGGAGTTTGTTTTAATTGAATGTCCAATGCCTCAGCTGCATTTTGGACTCGCTGGTGTTTTAAAGGAGACGAGCTTAGAGGCGTAGTACTGGTGCAGTTGTCTAGCGAATCACCACCGCCGGCTAGTTGCTGCCAGCTTGTGCTGCCGCTATGCTCACTGCGCTCCGGTGGCGTAGTTAATACTACTGGCTCATGTGGCTGGCTCACAGACCATTTGGCTTGCTGCATTAGATGCCACTCGCGTTCATTGCTAGTCGGACTGGGCCGCCGTCGATCTGCTGCTTCATGTGCCAGCAGCTGCTCAGCCATGCTTTGAGTCGCATGACGATAACACCACTTCGACGCCTGACCTGCCAATAGTTTGTCCATGTAAAACCAATCCTCTGTTAGAGGTTTGACTGGTTTAGTAGCCTGAGACTGGTTTACTTCATGTGGCATAGCCCATTCGTCCAAATCTGCCAGCAGCTTGCGCTTGGCCGAACTTATGGCATTGGTAAACTGATAGCCATACCTGTGGTGCGGTTCACTGAGATACATTGTATCTTTGGTCAATTGCTTGGCACTTTGGCATGCCAGCGCCAAGGTCTGCTGTTCGATTTGCGCAGCCAAGTCAGCATAACTGGTGTCACCATCCTGCATGCAGCGACTTTGCCAAACCCGAAGAGTATCAAGGGATTCGTTGATTTGCTTGCGCTCACGTGCGCAACCTACGCGTACTGTGCGTTCGGCTTTCTCGGCTACCTCTCTTTCTACATTAGCGCGTTCCACATAGTTATGGAAACTTTGCTCCAACATGCTGCTATCCTGTTCCAGTTCAATCATACGGTTCCTGTGACGGCAAATTATATAAAGTTATAGAATTTATTGTCACAGATTGATCGGGAAGTACTTACTTGGCGGTGCGTAGGACGTCATCAAAGCTTAGCAGCAAGGCTGGCACCGTATTGGTGGCCACCGTGTGCATGTTTGGCTTGATTGCTAGTTGCATGGCCTCCGATTGCTGTGTGGAAGCAGGTGTAGTTGACGATGACTGGTTGAAAACTGGTGGCAGCTGATAGTTTGCATACTGAAAATCCTGTTGTATTGGCAGCTGTGCTTGCTGCTGCTGTGGCGTCTGTGATAGTGGTCGCCATAACGGATCTGCTGCGGAATCTGAAAATGCGTTAGGTAGCACTGCTGATGACAAAGTACGCTGAGCCAAGACCAAATCCGCAGGCAGTGTGTGTGCCGTAGCTAATTCGGACTGCTGAATTTTTTCGACCAGTGCCTTGTGATTAGCCTCGTGATGCTCCAGCAGAGAAAACATCTGGCGCACTAGATTACGGGCTTCGCCCGATGAATTATGTTCGACGCGACTAAACAGAGTCTTAAAAGGAGTGGTAAGCTTAGGTAGCGCTTTATAGGAGGAGTAGCACTTACCCGCCAAGCGCTCTGTCGATGCTTAATGCGTATCATCTCGCTGTGATGGCGCAGCTTTATTTCGTTGAGTTCATTTAACCGCTGTTTTTGCAATTCAAGCGCCTTGCTCAATGATAGCTCCACACGTTCCAGAAAAAGCTTTCCGTTTTTGGTGTGCAGCATATCAACGATCCACTGCTCATAGTTTTTGTTTCCGCTTGTCTGTGTTTTCGCATTACTAACCTTGGTTGGCTTCGTGCTGGTGGCCTTGTCTTGGCGCATCTTTATACCGCATATTTCATCTTGTTCCATGCTAGTGCCTATGTGTTGTTGGTTTGCTGCAGCCTGTTCGGTGCCAGTAGACATATGTCGTTGCTCGACTGCAGCTGGCTCCGTGCTTGTCGCCATGTGTCGTTGCTGCGCTGCAGTTTGCTCCGTGCTTGTTGCCATGTGTCGTTGCTCTGCTGCAAACTGATCCGTGCTTGTTGCCATGTGTCGCTGCATTGGTGCACATTGCTCCGAGCTTGTAGCCATGAGTTGTTGGTTTGCTGCAGCTTGCTCCGTGTTTGTTGCCTTGTGTCGTTTCTTTGGAGCAGTTTGTATGGCCACATCAGCTGTTCCAGATACATTTTTCCGTTCCATCTGGCATCCCTCTTGTACGCCCATATATTTACCATGTGAAAATCCCTCTTTGTACCCCGATTTGAAACCTTTTTCAAAGCCCACGCTATGTTCTTGCTCCATGGACAAATTCAGCATATTGCTTAGCGCCCTTACACACTTGGCTACCTTACTTATTGATGACGCTACGCGTTCAAATGCAATAGAGAGATTCTGCGGCAATTCTTGTTTGGGAACTTCTAGCTGCTTTATCAATTGATGCGCCATAACTAGCGTAGCCACCTGTTCGGGATGTATTTGAGGTATTGTTGGCAGTGATACAGTTGGTTTGGCCAATTGTATGGGCCCTAACTTCGCCGTTACAAACAAAGGCTTTTGTGATAGCTCCTCTGGCGGCTTGGGCTCAGTGTTGGGCAGCGAACACGGTGAAGCTAGTTTGCCTGGTATTGACTGACCTATGGTTGCAAGTTGCTGCCTTTGTTGCAGTTCCAACCTCACCAGTTTATTTAGCGCCTGAGTTGATATAACCTCTACCGGTGGCGCACACGACTTGGATAGCAACCGTATAACTTGAGCTAGCCTTACAAAGCTCTCATCTATTTTAAGCAGTGATTGGTTTATTCCCGGCCCAATGGTTATAGGTATATTTTCGATCTGGGGCGCCTTTTTGCTGACCATGCTTGAGAGTTTATGAGTATCCCGAGACTGAAAATTGCTGCTCGGGGGCTCTGGCTCGGTCATGGTAGCGGCGTCCAACTGCTGCGCCTGGTGCGAGCAAAACTCATGCGTGAGCACCTTGACTATGGCGAATAGCAGCGGATCCTGGCTTTCTTCATAAGTGCGCTGCACATTTGCCCGCAAAGTCAAATAAGCCGGAGTCTTTCTACAACCCACCATAACGTCAATCAAATCGTGTACCTCTGGTGTCAAAAACCGGTAGGGCGAGCGCTCTTCAAAGTCGGGCAGCGTTTCCGGATAGAGCGTCTCACTGCAGTACACCGAGAGCGTAAAGTGACAGTTCTGCATTATTAGGAAATCTGCAACAAGCTTATGAAGCGCGCCCGCCATAGGCGTTAGCTCCAATTTAACCTTCTTGACTTCATTTCTCAGTTTAATCAGCTGCTTGCCTAAGAAATAAAAGTTATCAATTGCGTTCATGCATTGGAAATTCTAAAGTTGACGCGAACTTACCCATTTGCGTGCTGTTATAATTTTCTATGAGAATCGCTCGCAGGTGTGCTGTGACATCCTGCTCAACGCCTTGCCCTTCCATCCATTGCCGAAAATTCTGCTCGAATTCTTCTTTTGATAGCTGAGCCAATTGCTCCAGGTGTCCTGTCAAACGTGCTGATTCAAGTTCCGAATCAATTTCATAATTTTGTTGTTCCTCTTCACACGGAGTTTCTGGTACAGCATCGTCCTCCTCTAGGTCTTGCTGCTGCTGCTTCAGTTTACGTAGTAGCTGTTCCTGCTGCTGCAGCAAAAGCTGTTGCTGTTGTAAATCCAGCTGTCGCCAGCGATTGCGTTCTGCTTCTTGCTCCAACAACTGACGCTGACTGAGCAGCCGCTTCTTGCATGTTTGCAGCTTTGATTTTTGCTCTTCTTCTGCAAATTCGTTATTGCTTTCGTCTTCTTCATCTTCTTCTTCCTCGTATTCGTCCAGTGTCTTGCCACTTACTGTTTGCCCCCTTTCATCACTCTTCATCATAACACTCTCGATTTGATTAACTATGCTCCTAGACTTTGTGCTCTCTATTCTGTCTTATTCTTGTTTATGTACAGTTACATAGCAGCGTGTGAGTGTGGGTGTATAATTGTGGGCTAAGGATCTTTTTTTTGTTGTCCGCTCATTTCTCGCTTCTTTTGTTAATGTTACCTGTAGGGCCAAGTATGGCAAATGAATTGTCCAAGCTGCACCAATCAACCACCGAGTCCAGCGGCCCAAGCCGCTATACTTACATATTTGACAGTTCAGGCGCCGCCTTTTATGTTTGTGAGTTTTCAAATACATCCACACACACATATACATACATACATGTACATATACGTAAATAAATAAATACATGCATAGGTCAGCCGTACCTTGTACTTGTATTTACTTGTATGGTTCAGTCAAGCGAATCGTTGCAGGTGATGCCTACCGGCGTGGTGAGTTTTTCCAAATGTTTAACCGTTATGGTGAGTTTAAAAGGTGCGCTTTAAGCGGCAAGCACTAGTGGTGAATAAATATGTTTAAAGGAAAGTCCAAACATAACACAATGCAAATGTATGTGTCCGTCCTACTATACGTGTGGAAGGTGGTGGGGATGGGAAGCAGGTAAAGAACCGACGGCAAAGCAGGCTGTCTGGCATTTCAAGCATTTTTGACCGAATGACACCCGAGGCCGCATCGGAAAGTAACTGCTGGCAAATGTAACGATCGAAGTTTCCACTCTATTAGAAACAATACTCTTTGCATATGTTCGTTTTAAAAATTGTAATTTGTTTATGCCTTTTCTAGTGTCCGATTCCGAATGTCGGAATGGAATAGAATGGTTTTGCTGTTCTAGTTACCGAACCATTCGTTATCGAAAGAAAAGCCTTTTAGCAGTCGGAATGAAAAGTAAATGGCAAATTACGCCTTTATAAGAAGATTGTTTATCAGCGAAATATATTTTATAGAAATCTTTACAAAGACAATGCAGTATTCATTGGTAAAGGATGTATTAGTTTTCATTTATAAAACAATTTTTACAAAAATTGCCTGCTTGGACAAGAAAAACAATTGCGTTCGGAAAATAACGAAATTGCAGCTTGTATGTATACATAAGTATACATAAGTAATATTCGAAAAGTTAGATGTTGCCGGACTGCGAAAATGTAATTGCGAAAAATGTTTTGTGTTTAAAAGCCATTTATATAATTGAAATAATTTATAAAAATATATTACTGCTATTAAATAAGTAGTTTCGAGTCCTATGAATGTTTTAAAATAGCGAAAAACAATTATTTTCATATTTAATGTGGGTAAAGTGGCAGCACAACTATCGATAATATAGCCTGTTGCAGCGATAACATATCTGCTGCCAGCTAATTCAAAGTCAACAATTGTTTGTAAATTAAATTACAATTTAAATAATTAATTTATGATTAAGGGCCAAGAGTAGGAACTCCAAATAGGTGCAAATGTCTGTTTCCGCTTTCAAAAGTACCAAGCTGCCGTTCGAAGCAAAGGCAATTTGCAAGATTCCACTGCCTAGGCACAACCAAAACACATTGGCTATGGCTTTGATAGCAATTCAAAATTTAAATTCCAAAAACAAATTCAAATAACAATTGTGCGGGCTAACATAAACAGAGCTGTTGCTGCAAATGTTATCGATTCGGAAACTAGGACAGGCTTGATTATCTGCAAGGTAATGCCGGGTTTACACTGGGGCACACAGCGTCACACGTTGCTGTCATACGGGCATACCTCAGTGTGAACAGCAAACCCGTAGGCACAGTTACTAAATGTCACACGAACGAATACTTCTCAGTGTGAACACAAGTAATCTTCTGGTGTCATATGACTCGTGTGACAGTAGCTGGTGCATTTTGGAGAGCAAAATGTGCCACCGCAGTGTAAACGGCAGTGTCATAAAAATAAGGTGCGCCAAGTTGCTTTTTTTTTAGTTGCCGCACGCTCAGTTAGTTTGCTTTTGCCATTTGTGGTAAGTGCACGCGTCAGTGCAGCTTGCATGCAATTTGATTTATTTTTGTCTTATTTTTATACATACATGCACATATATGCGTTTTTTAGCATTACTTATTATTATTGCTTGTTTAGATGGAAAACAAAATTAAAACAGTATTTTGATGTAATTTAATTTAACTGCAGCGAAGCAACAACACAAAACACACAGACATGTATATATCCATGCGAGTATGTAAACAAAACATATTTCTCTCACGCTAAATCGCTCACAAAAACCGTGCCAAGGTTTTTAGCGGCAACCGTAAGAAGAGTTGGCGCACCTTATACTTATTCCACTATGGTTTACATTGCAAATAATAAATGCAATTTTTTTAAATAATTTTTATTATAATATTTCTTTCTATATATTTAAGTTTCAATGCTGAATATTTTAGTGTAGCCGTCGCGTTAATTGGTATGAATACCGATAACGACTAAGAACCTATCGATGGCTATGCGATGATTTTGTTTTTTAACAAATACGTACTCATAACGCTCTTAAATTTATAACGTTTAGCAAAAGTATAAAGATTCAATTTGTTAACGCTATCCAGAGATTTTGTCTACGCAGAAAATATTTGCATTGAATTTATTGACCTATCGGCAGGCCGGCAGACTTATCGATATAAGCCATCAAGACTATCGATGTGTATAAAACTAACCACGACTAAACACGCCAAACGCGCAAGGATTATTTGGATTTTGAAACGTCATTGGTGTTATTAATAAGCAACTTATAAACAAAGAACATATTTTTACAGTCCGGTAAATATAAATAATATTGGAAACACATGCAATGCACTGTGCAGACACATGACTCACTAAGCATGCTTAATCAAATGTATATATATTTTTTTTTAAATTTGACAATTTTATTTTAAGGTGTAGTTGAGCAATACATGTATTTACACAACTGGAAAACTATCAATACAATATAAATATATTTTATATTATTAATGATATTAGCTTATTGCTCAGTCATTGCACGATAATATAAGAAGTCCACTGAAAGCGCACACACGTCAAAGGCACGCACAAACTTGGCCAACAAATAAATCCAGGTTGTCCGAGATGTCTCATATTGACAACATATTTATACAGGTGCGGGGGCTCCTGCAGCGACGAGATATCAAACTATGGGAAGAGCCCTACTATTCTGATGGCGTTGGTTGTATTGAAGCAGAAATGGATGTAAGTGACAATTTTCTTGTATACTACACAACGTATATATGTTTACAATTGATATCTCCATAGCGCCTGACTGAAGAAATATGCGAAGAACTAGGTATCGATGTCTCAGCTTGCAAATGCGTGCTCTCCGAACTGCAAGACAATGCATTGCGCAAATTAGCAGCTCGCCATGAGTACACAGAAACTGGCGTGGCTACCTTCCGGGTGCGGCGCATAGACAAACGTGGCGGCACCACCAGCATGGTTGATGTAAAGTGCGACCTTAATGCTACGGGAAATTTCTTGATGACTTCAATTGCTTCTAAATTAGAGCTGAATAATTCTGAGCATTTTAAGTGTATATCGGCTGGTCGCATTGTATCAGCATCGGTTACTTTGGCAGCCCAGGGCCTTAAGAATAACCAACAGCTTATTGTAATTGTGGGCGATGCAAACAATCAGAACGAAGCACTCTACGACCGTATAAATAAAATCAAGGAAGACGTAGAGGCTGTGGTAGCATCACAGCGGAATCTTGTTGAGGTAAGTTCTTTATTTGCCGTCTTTTCATTTAAACTTACGCTACAATTTACGCTCTTTTTAAGATGGAAGACCAGGATGGTAATCCTGTATTTCTGCCTCCTGAAGAAAGTCGTGCCTTACTTATGGGTATGGGCTATTGCGAAAAGGCTCGTGTTGCATTGCATCGTTTGGACTATGATGAGGCACTGTTACTGCTGCTTGAGGCAGACGATAAGTTTGCAATGTGCAACTCAAAGTTCTTGGAGACAGTGGATAATTACGCCTTGCTAAACCTAGACATAGTATGGTGCTACCTCTGTTTGAAGAATGTCTCGCAGCTGCCAGATGCTGAGCGGCGTCTACAAACTGCCGAGCGCATTTTTCAACGTAGTTACGGCAAAAACTTTTCGCGCCTTTATGCACTCAAAGGGCAAAAGTGCCCAGAACGCGCACTCATCATGCGTTTGCAGCTGCTGCAGGGCGTTGTTTTGTTCCATCAAAACCGCCGCGATGAAGCTTACGAGCGCTTTGATTTAGCTGAAGCGGCTCTTAAAGAGCTTAAAATAAACGAAGAACACCTGTTGTTGCTGGTCGAAATGGGTTTCAATGTGTCCGATGCAAGGCTTGCTTTGCGCTCTTGTGAAAACAATATTGAGCGCTCTGTGCAATTTATACAAGAGCGAAATCAAAAGATTAAGGAAGCTCGCAAAGAATCCAGGGCTGAGCGCGAGTTGGGCCGCCGTTTGTCTAACTTTGCTGTCAACGACTACGATTGGGTTAATCCGCGTAGTATTTGCACGCTTGCGGAAATGGGTTTCGAACGAGACCTGGTGGTGGCGGCATTGCGGCGCGCCAAGAATGATATACCACGTGCGGTAAGTGGCGAGTACTAATTATAAACGAAACAAAACAACGCTTTACGAGCAACTTTCATACCTTTCTAGCTTGATCTGCTGCAGAATGCATCGGCTGACTTACGCGCTACATTGCCGGTTAGCAATACTGCCGATGCAAACCTTATTGGTGTGTTGCATCAGCTGGGCTTTAATGAGAACACTGCGCAGGCGGCACTTGAGACCACACACAACAACGTCGAGCGCAGTATTGAGTATTTACTCAAGGGCATTGAAGGTGAGGGGGAGCTAGAGCGCATTGTTGATCGTATGGTTCACCTGGCCAGTGCAGCGACTGATGGGCCATCCACCTCGCAAAGTATCAATCTGGCAGCACAGCAATCGCTAATTCAATTGGTACTGGAAAAAGCGAAAGATGAGCTTAAGTCATACAATGCTTACAAGCGCTTCAATAAGGATATTACGCACGGTAACCAGGACTATCTTGACTTGCCACTTTATCAGGAGGAGCAGCTACTAGCCGAGTATCGCAATTTGCTAGAGCAGTAAGCTGAAGCAGTTGTAAATACTGATATATCTACATCCTAGTTCACCAAAGTCTTTATATTTGACATACATTGTTCGATAATTTATAAGTGGCCGTATAAATGAAATTACTTTCCACACGGCGACATGCTAAAACCGGTTCTTGAGATAACTGTAATCATGACTTGTCTGTTTAATACACACTCACATGCATTGTAAATAGTCAGCTTATAATGATGCTTGAGTGCATTCACCGCCCGCCTGCACCTGGTGCGCTAATACCTAGAGAGTACAGTCAGTAACTGTCAACTGTTATTGCGGCTTTTTAATCGGCATAGAAATCTCCTTAACAATAAAACGCTATTTGTATGCATCAGCCGCGCCGATCCGCCGATGCCACCGATCTCACCGAGATACAGTTGATTTCTGGTCAAGTCTGTTGTGTGTATGTGCCGTCATTTTATTAATGTTTTAGCATTTAGTTAATATGCATTGTTGACTTTTGACCGGAGGTATTAACGATGTCAATGCTTCTTGCTGACGATTTTCAAATGTTCTTTGAACAGACTTAGGGCTCAGCCCACTACGACGCTCACGCTACAGGCTCACTAATCACATATGTACATAGTAAATAACTAATTCTAAAAAAAAGAGCTAATTTATACTTAGCTATTTATATAGTTAAAATTAAGTGTAAATGAAGGCAGAGCAACAATCTGCTTAAAAAGCCGTAAAAAAATAAAACATCGATTCTAAGCGCATCAAAACGCTTAAACTTTTGATATAACTTGCATTATCTAGAAAAAATATTATATATGTGATTTGGGTTTCTGCAAACGAATGTAATAGGCAAATCAAATCAGCCGTAAAACTTTACCACTTTATATAATAAAATCAGTCTCAGTTTTGTAAATATACTATGCATCCAAGAAAAAGTTGTCTGCTTTTCGATTTGGACACGTATATATCAGACTATGAAATAGGAAATTGTCTATAGAGATGAAAATGCTCCAGCAAAGCAAAAAGTCTTGCATAATATATTGATAAGGAAAAACTTGAGGTTCATTGTGTTTGTATATAACGTTATGGCAAAAGACATTTTAAACAGATATTTAGTAAAAAGAATCTGTGTGTAAATAAGAATCTAAATAAGACTTCAACAATTGTTGGGTTACGTGAAATGTAATGCTTCTGATTATAAATGTTGAACTAAATGACTGAAACAGACAGATATTATTACACTTTATATACCACGTACACATAGTGTCGATGGTATTGAAGATTTGTGCACCACAACTTTGTTGTGACAATAAAAGAGTTAGACATGCCAAAGTTTTACTTTAAGATGTGCCTAATCCGGACGTAGATTATGTATTTCGAATCGTGTTGACTCTTAACCCCTTCCACAGAAAACTACAACCAAACTTTTCAAGCTATTCCGTTTAAACTTAGCACTTGTTATGCACCCTTTTACTGTGTATGTGTGATGTAAGAATTATGACGGTTGGATCACAACTGCAAGAATATAGGCAGTCATACTTAAATTGTACACCCCTTTAACTATAAATTTGCAATAGAAGGTCACTTGTGTGTGACTTCCTTGCAGAATTCCTTGCAGAAGGAGGCGTGCAGACCATATGTTCCATGGGCAAACATGGTCAGGAGCAATAGTCGAATCGATATAGACATGTCCGTCTGTCCCCCTGTCCGTGTTGTCGCACCGTTCTCCGAGACTATGAGCTAGAGCAACAAAATTTCTACCAAACGATGCACATTTTCTCTATGCAGTACAAGTTTGTCGAATTATGTCGATAACTCACTTCCTTCCCCCGTGAACATGACAGCTGGTAGCATGAGAAACCTCAACGTCATATTGCAAACTCAAAGCAGTTTTGCAGGAATAAGGGTATATATGTGATCACTCAACGAAATATCAGTCGCAGATGCCGAAGTGTATTCGTGGATCTCTTTTCGATTTTTAGTCATTTATATATGAAATTCAATATCAATAAGTTATCTTTCTTTGACTCTGTAACGATTGTTAAAGAAGCTACACTCGAATATTTGAGTATATCTTTGAGTAGAACTTACTTTTTTTCAGAAAAAAAATGAAGAGTTAAATAGTACAAAGTTTTGTCAGCGAATATAAAATCGGTGTTTTTCTAGAGGTATCTTTTTTTAATGTATATTATTCTATCTTGAAATCGTAATGTTTACGATTTATATTTTCCTCTAATATTCAAAAAACCTTGGTTTTTCAAACGATTTTGTTCAAATTAGTTTTCACATTTTAGATTATTCTAATCTTTTCGATTATTTTCGGTTGCCAAATCCGAATCCGAGCAGCAGGATTTGTTGTTGTTTGTTTTTAACACTATTCGACAAATTTCATCTTTTGACCACATTTTATGTGGGTAGCTCATGAGTTCTCCGTGATCCAAACAGGCTACTGGACAGCATAAAAACCATAGCCAGACGAATTCATTAACATCAAATTTGCCAAATATTTAAGTAAGGTATGTTTCAGCCCAGCTCAATAATTAAGATAGTATTGGTTCCCTTCTGAAATCAATGCTTTCAAAAGGAAATTCACTGAACAATCCATACACTGAGTACATTAAATGTGCTACTCACTTATTCGGATTCACCGAACTCAAGTTTGCTGGATCAGCAAGTTATGTTTTAAATTGAGTTAATTTTTGTTATTAATACATACCTACATTCAAAATGGCATTCCCTGAGCAATGAGCACACTGAGTGCACTGAATGTTCTCTTCTTTGTTCTCTCACGACGTATTCCGTCTTAGAACGAAACGTCGCTTTGATTTTAAGCGTTGCTCAATAATAGTACACTCATTACGTCACGTGTGTTGTACCCGTGTAAATGTGTGCATTCCTCCATCTGTGCTAAAATGTCAATAAACAGTAGTTTTGAACCACACTTTGCTGCCAGGGCCAAAAGAGCAATAGCAACTTTCTGTGCGTGCCATGAGTGGGATGTTCCCAGCCTTTGTGTGGTCCCGACGCCCCATACCAAATACGATATCTGTAAGTGTACTATTACCGATAAATAAAGTCATTGTGAATGTTTTTAGCACAACTAACAATTTGGCTGTTTATATTGGAAGCACTTCCTGCACACGACAAATGTCTCGAAATAAGTAGTTATTTTCTTGCAAATTATTTCAAATATTGCGGAAAATTGTTTTTACATACGATACTTGGGGAGTTTCTGGATTATCAGTAGTTATGGTAGCACCGAGCCTTTGGTAAGATCAGGAAACTGAATCTTGTTTATCTATCACTTGAGCATACTAATTGAGGTGTTTTTCTAATCTTAGCTTATTCCATAATCGACTTCTGTGCCTTAAGTGGGTATAGTAGTAGTGTGTACTATATACTAGTAATACCTGCTAGTTAGTTGTTGGCAGTTCTACTATGTGACTTTAATTGCAGATCACTATCAGTTAGCTGCGTTTGTTTGTTAAGTAGAATTTTTGTTTTTAATTTACTTTTTTGCCATTTAGTTGATTTTTGTTTTTATATTTACCATTTACCATTTTTTTTTTTAATGACTTTGGCAATTATACGGAACTGATACGCAGCCAAGCGCAACTTTTGTCCATTTGCTACTGGGTTTTGTTGTTTTTTTTTTTTGTTAATAGAATGGTTCTGAGTTCTGGTTCGTAAAATTTGTTAGAAGGGCAAAAAATTTATTGCTGTTTTCTATGCTTGAACAGCTTGGAAAAAAACAAATGTAAAGTTAGCAATTAGCCATTATCTAAGATATCACTTTCGGCAAGATGCAAAGTGCATGAAAGTAATAGAGTGGAGTCCTGGGCCGTTCAAAAATCAAAATTTTTGCTGATAAGCGACCATTTCCAACATTATTGCTGTCTCTGTTAGACCGATTCAATCGTAGGCCAAATTGAGAAATAGAAAAAGCTCAAAAAACGCACATGAATGCACTGTCTTGAGAATAGTCGTTTTTCAGCAAGTCGACTTAATGTAACGGTCAAGGATTCCACTCTACTGCGTTGACTGCGTGGTCTTCTTCTTGACTGGCCTTAACAACACCTTACCGGGTTACGGCCTGATCTAAAGCTCTCGTCTAGGCGTCTCTGCTTTGAGCGCGCTAGTGTACTCTCTACCTGGTCGTACCAACGGAGACATGGTCTGCCCCTTTGTCGCCTGCCTACGACATCCGCATTGAAGACCTTTCTCTCAGGAGCTTCTTGACCAAGCCAGCATATGCGCTGGATTTTAATTCGCTTGACTATGTCAATGTCGTCGTAGAGTCCATAGAGTTCGTCGTTTAATCGGGTGCGGTAGTTGTTGCCAACGCGTAGAAGACCAAAGATCTTACGGAGTACTTTATTTTACAATTATTTTTTTTTTTTTTGGGGGGGGGGGGGGGAGTTAGAAATTTGCATATTTTTGACTATAACTTCTGATGTATTTATCCGATTTCGATAATTTTCGAAACTTAGATGCACATAAACTCGCACACCTCTGTCGAATTTTGAGATAATAGATTGAACGGAGCGGCTGTAAGCCGCAAAAATATTTCACTGGGGAAGGGGGGAAGATATCGACGTGATTTGACAAACTTCATCTTTTCGGTGTAAATGTGCCTCTACCACTTATGGTGTCTGATATGTAATGAAAATGGTTTTGTTATAGATATCCTCGAGCCACTCACGGCTAATCAAAATGTTTCTACTATCATAAGTAACTATAATTAATGGTGTACTTAAAGAGGTACACGGTGATATTAAATAAAAGTTAAGGCTTTAAAATCATGAACTAGACATCATATATCTTTCCTAAATTCGTTATTTTTGTAGTATTTCTTGTTTTTTAGATAACGAATTTAGTGTTCAAAATGTACACTTTTTTGATGGTAGAAATGGTTTCTATTGTTCTATTGTTGTAATAATATTATTATTCCATGATAGAACCTATCTGTTCATAATTTAACTCATAGAACTTGCTGCCTGTGTTTGACAGTTGCACGTAATAATTTTGACGGCATAAAATCCTAAACGCAGAGACACAAAGTGTCTTTCAAAAGAAGTTATCTTTACATTATTACGGTAGTCATCTTTCTTCCCTAATAATTTTAAAGGAAGCTGACTATTATAGCCATGTAGCCCTTACCAAGCGTCTAATATCCCCGGCTAATTAGCAGAAGCGTAAGGGTTTCGCAATTATGTACATTTCCAAGCCGCCAGAATTTTGCAGCAAAGGTATTTTCTCTTATTAGAGTAAACTTTGGATTTTCGAAATAAAAGGAAAGAAATTAATGTCGCGAATGAGCGTACTGTGGTATAGGATCATTTAATAAATTATAGAGAAGGCTGCGTTAAGGCTTGGGGCGTCGCGAATTTGCATTTATTGAGTCAACAAAGAACCACATGGGCTATATCCAAATTTTAGAAGATAATTACACGATTTCTGGTTCCAAAAAGACAACGACCCGAAGCATACGGGGCATATTTCGAAGCTCTGGCTATTGTACAACGTTGGATAAAGCTAAATTCACCACTCCAATCTCCGGACCTTAGTCCGATAGAACCTTGAGCAAATATGTTCAAGGAGAAGATAGTGGAAGATTGGGGCAAAATTAGGGCAGAAGAAACAAAAAAGCTAGTAGAGTTAATGCCAAAGCAACTTAAAAAGGTGCTGCAGCGAGATGGACTTCCTACAAGGATACCTCTATTCGTTATTTAATTAAATAAAAACTTTCTGTATGCAGAATTTTGAGGATCTGTATTTTAACGTAGTTTTAGTAAATAGTTAATAATTTGCAAACTTGATGGAATTGAGGTTTATAATAAGCAGTTTTAAAAAGTAAATTGATCCCTCTATAAAATACAAAAAATATTGCTGTACCTACCCTATCAATGGAAATAAATGGAATCAAAGTTAAATTTTGTAATTATTTTGTACTGTACGCACAATTCTGCAACCAAGTGTATAAATTCTTCAAATTGGTCAGTTATCAGCTTTTTAATTTTGCCAATTAACGATTCGTTGGCCAGTTTCAAAGTACGCAAAATTGGAAAAAAACTAAACAATGGAAGTTATATGGCCGAGTGTTTTTGTTGTTTATAGGCTAAAATATGACTCTTAATTTAAATGAATCTGTCTGCCATACAATATGTTGGTATATTAACTTAATAGTATAGATTTATGGAAATAAACAAAGCCTTAATTTATGATATTATCCAATAGGGACCCCATAATTAAGACCTAGCACATAATGTATACGCCATGTCAAAAGCCAGGGCATTCGAATTAGAAGCCAAGTCAAATATTTTGTGACCTCTGTGCGTTTTCTGGGCCAAAGTTCAAAACGGCAATTGAAACGCTTTGTCAGCTACCTACATACATAGATACATACATACATATGTATTTGTCAAGCTGCACGCAATGATCCCGCAAAATAAACAGTTAAAAGCAGTGGCGTAGTTAGTTTTATAAGTTTTTCTATCAGATTTATATATTTCGAAATACTGAAGGTATAAGCATATAAGAAATTTCTGCCAACAAAATAATCTACTTGCACAAAGCAGGGGCGCCGGAAGACCTATTGTGTGCAGAATTCAAATTTGATGTTCGAAAAAAGCGGCCACTGCAGCTGGCTATCTGCTTTAGAGTGACGCCTGATGATCCGGAATCGAGAGAATTGTTCTTCGGCTTTTACTCAACAATGCACACAATCATATCAACTAACATTGTAATAGATGTTTTTTCCCGATTCGGAATAGTAATAACCAAATGCAGAGGGCAGTGCTTGAGGGGGCTGCGAATGTTACTGAAGAGCGAATCTGGATTGCAAAACCAGAACTTTTTCTTGGAGTTGTTTGT
The DNA here is from genome assembly GCA_035041775.1 of Chymomyza caudatula. Taxonomy (NCBI): domain Eukaryota; kingdom Metazoa; phylum Arthropoda; class Insecta; order Diptera; family Drosophilidae; genus Chymomyza; species Chymomyza caudatula. The sequence goes on from JAWNKW010000205.1 coordinate 1,387,062, forward strand.
TATTATAAATAGACATGTTGTTACAGGTGGACGATGAAAGCCCGCTCGCTGAGGTCTGTTTTTGTCAACTACGGGTCACTGATGACGCTTCTTGATGAGTAAGCATCGAGTCCATCAACAAATGGCGCTGCCTCGGCCAAAGCAAGTGGATTTTTAAAACAAATGGAAACATTTGAATTCGTGTTCATGTTGACAATGATTATTGTAAATTTGCATAAGATTGAAAATTTGAATAAAGCTTTGCAAAGTTCTCAGCTTAGCGTCATAGATTCCTTTGAAAAAGTCGATGCTGTATCGTCATTAATTCGTGATAAAATATTTGAATAAATTTGAGATGAAACAAACAAAATGGTGTGAACATTTGATATAGAAGAAGCGCGATTAACGCGACAAAAAAGGATTCCCAAACGCTTGGATAAAAATTCCGATGTTGAAAACCATGTTTATACCCTGTACACAAAGTGTATTATAGGTTTATGCAATGTATGTAACAGGCAGAAGGAGGCGTTTCAGACCATAGCCGAGTCGATATAGCCATGTCCGTCTGTCCGTCCGTCCGTGTTGTAACGTGTTTCTCAGAGACTATAAGAGTTAGAGCAAAAAAAAAAATTTACCAAAAGGGGCGCATTTCGCCGAAAAAGAGCAAGTTAATCGAATCAAGTCGATATCTTACCACGTTCCTCCGTGACAGATTAAGAGCGGTTTACAGCCGCTCCTATCAGCTCGAAAATCGACAGAGGTTTGCTTGGTGCGTATGTGCATCTATGTTTTAAAAATGATCGACATCGGATAAATACATCAAACGTTATAGTCAAAAATATGCTGATTTCATTCCCCTTGGCCAATAAACTCCTCCAAAATTCCACTGTGAGTAGATATGGATACATGTTAGCTATAGCTACAAAATTTGGTGTGGAGACTCGTGTGAGTTCAATCATTAAAACTGTATTCACCTTTTTTCAATAGAAGCCCCGCTGCCGCCGCAATCGATTTACCTTAATTACTGCCGCACCCCGCAACATATTGTTATGAAAATTGATACATATACTTATAAAAGTGTTTTAAATCTATGTTTTAAAATTCAACAACATTTTCCAAAGAATACTGTAGTTATGAGCATAAAAGTAATTCTCGCCCCATAATAACCAACTTCCCAATAGGAAAACATGTCAATTGGAACTTCCCAACAGGAAAACGTTTACAGGTATATCGAAAGACATAAAATTGGATACTTCCGTTCCCATTTTACCTTATTTAGTGTTTATAAAGAAAAAGGGTACAGGGTATTCCACTGTCGGGCACCTTCCCGACTGTCCGAATAAAATTTTTATAACACTCCAAAAGATATGTACATAAATATTCATTAGGAAGTGTACGTTTAAGTTTTCTCATCTCTGCACATAAAATTCGGAATAGATTCAGCCAAGTTTTTCCGTTCTCTTGAATTTTTTGTATAGATGAAAAATTGAAATTCTGTAGGAATGATTTTTAAAAAGAGCCTCTGGTTGACTATCGAAACATTTTCTTAGATTTGGCTCGCAGAAAAGCAGTTCCATGATGTAAAAGCCTTGTCACAGAATTCGTTCAATTCGTGAAATTACTGATGACGATACCAGCATCTTTTTGATTAGAACAAGATAAGTTTTTCGACTCGCAATTTTGCGTTCTATAAATTTGATATGGAAGAACTGATGGACGAATTCATTATCAGAAATATGAATCGATCAAATACAAATCGAACAAAGGACTTTATCGCAATAAAAAATCTCGGTTTGAACTTCTCAATACCCAATTTTGAAACGTTCCGGCGCCCCAGGACAATAGAAACATTTCTTAATTGAAATTCCAAAAACTAGGATAATGTTTATAATCGGATCGGACTAGGGTACGTCCGATTGCTAAATGTTGACCGCGACAGAGAAAAGCAATCTACGCCTGTAGCTATAAAAAATTTGATGCAGACAGTCGGGACGGTGCCCGACAGTGGAATACCCTGTACCCATTTTTTCCATAAAAATCAAATTTCTGTGTAAATTTTTGTATCGACAGTTTGAGGGGTATGTGCGTAATAACGGTAACTGTTTTATGGGGGGAGGGGGGCTGATAAAGAAAAAAGTCAATATTGTTTGGTTTATAACCCTCATGTATCACCTTCTTCTTCTGCTTAACTGGCCATAACAACCCGTTGTATCGGGTTACGGCCTGATTTAAATACATTCTTTCATTGGAATTGTGGTTTTACGTGGTGGGTTCCAAACCCTACGAGCAACCCTTTTAAGGCATGAGGTGGCTCTACTTGTCTCGAAAAACCCAGTGTCATTGTTAGTCGCCTCATACGACAAGCTTTGGATATGTTAAAGAAAATTTTGATATATTCCAACCGAACCATTTCTAGGCACAAACTGCTACGATTTGGGATCCGATTCTATGGCTTGTTCATTTCAAACCGTTTTAGTATCGGCAAATATTTCAATTGTGAATTGTTCATCGATAGTAAAAGAATACAAATTGTGTATGTAAAACATCTTATGGTACCCCTTGGGGGTTCTCATAAATGAGGTCACCAAGGAGGGGGCAGGGTTTTATCAAAATGTGACTTTGTATGCCGGTGGGGAAGTGGGGGTGTTCCGAAAACGTGCAATGCAATGTTTTCTTTTTAGAATTCAAACATAACCATCAAAGATCTTACATTCATTTTAAATTTTTTTATTAAAAATATCCTCCTTTCGCTCATATAACAGAAGCGTTATAGCAGCCTATCCCCTTTGGAGTAAAACAGATTCGTATGCCGCCACAAAAAGCCACAGATGGTGTGACGCAACGTTTTAGATGGACGCTATATGGTGCTAGAATATAGGTAATACTTTTTTAAAGGAAGACTGAATTTTTTGTTTTTGATTTATAAGTCGAAATTAGTTTAAGGTGCAACAGGATTTTCGATACAAAAAATTTTACTGGAGAGCTGTATTTATTTGAAAATTAGAAAGAAAAGTCCAATGTCTGCGGTTTAACTAAGCCAAACGTTGCAATGCGGGTGTGAGAATTCCAAGTTTGCTTAGATGTGATTTGTTAGCAGCGTACAAAGGGGAGCGAAAAGAAGAGAATGCATGTTTATGTTGGCGCCAAGTTGGAGAGAACTCACAGCAGCTTTTTTCGATGAGAGTTCCACGATTCAACGATGCAAACCGAATAAAGATATTTGAATATTTTCACAATTTCGTTATTCTTTCCAAACGGTACCTGCTTACCATTAAAATCTCTTTCAACCCAAACACATTTTTTGCTATGCCAATTGTCTAAACCGATTTTGAACCAAAAAGCAATTCTCCAATGTTCCCAAATATCCTAAGCAACTAAGCGGTGGATCTTTAAAGAAAATTGTAATGAAACTTTAAACAAAATCGTCTAGGGATTTCTGGCAAGCCCCTGGTTTTCAGAGTTATGAAAGACTGGCTTATTTAAACTTTGAAAGTACTTAAAAAATCATATATGAAATAATATTTATGATCAGGACTTGCCCATTGAGTGAAAAATGTGTTTCATTTAATGATCAAAAACATTTTAAACTAGTGTTAATCACTTATAATCTGGCTTATGAACTTTCGTCGAATTTCAAAAGCTGGATTTAAATTTAATTCAAGCGTGAGATTTGCCCGAAAAACTAGAGTTTTACGCAGCAAAAATACACTTGTTCTCTGGAATTAACAAACATTTCAATTGAGACCAAACAAAAAATAATAGTGGATAGACAAATGAATCCTGAATCTAAAAATATCGAAAACTACTTTACTGTTACGCTCAATGTGTTAGCAATCTAGCTTATCAACTTTGGTACACAAATTCCACTGTCTAACTAAGTCTAAGCCACGCACATCGCCAAAGATTTACGCGAATAACTTAAGGGAATTCGTTTTCAGGAATTAACCTAGCTTCCAAAAGAAAAGATTTGCTTAACAACCTTCAATAAATTTCTGGCCTCACAACAGATAACATGAGTTTGTGTTAAACATGTTAGCTATATGGCTTTTTTAGTATGTTGTGTGTTGGTTTGTTGTAATTATTATAATTTTTTTTTTTTACTTTTTGCTACCTGTATATTTTTTTTATTTAATTTTCTATGTATAGGATCGAAGACAATTGAGAAAATTATTGAAAGAAACATTTCTATACCAGTATTAAACCAAACATACATTTGGTCATAGTGGTAATCGAACTAACGACCTCGACTGTTTGGGTTTAATCACTTAACCACTGAGCCACGCTTAGTCAATCAACTTAGAGACAGTAACTTATACAACACCACAATTCACATGCAAATAGATACACATATTTCACCTGGGTTAAGAAGAAAAAGAGATAAAAAAATGCATCGATGAATCGAAAACAGCGATGTTCCGATGTTCTCGTACAAACGATAAATTGGCAAAACATCGATTTTTATAAAACCATCGAATATGTCACCATCTCTTACGCAGATCGCAAAGAGCATGAAAGTAATAGAGTGGAATCCTTGGCCTTTACTTTGAGTACTTACTTATACTTATTCTTATTATTTTTCTTTCTTTCTTCTTATTACCGTATTCACAGATTTACAAATAGTTTAGTCATTTACAGAATTGAGTGCAAACTTTTATGGCTAAATAATTTTGGTGTAGATCTATTTCGTCTGTAGTAGAGAGTATCTAGAAGTCTTCTTCACATAACTTTAGTATTTCGCTTTTTTTCAAAGTTTTCTTTTAGCAATCGACGAAAAAGTTATCATAAGCCCAATATTATTCTATATTAAAATACCAAGAAATTTAGAAGCCGGTAACAGCGTGACAGCAATTGATTGAACTTAGTTAACTCCTCTTCCTCCTCGTCCTTAGCCTAGGCAAACACAGCCAGCCGCTCCCGTCAATGATCCAAAATGTTTGCACTTAAGTCTTCTAATCCGAAGCATTGGCCAGTCTGTTGGCATGCCTCATTAGTCTATCGTTATGGCGCAAAGCAGCGTCCGCGATTTGATCAGAAACCACTTTATTCCGCAGACCAGCGGGCCTTAGTAATAAAACACAGAGCCTTGTTTTGCAAAACCTGGAAACCATTGTATGGAACTAACGACCTGATCTTCTTATAAATAAATGTTTTGCCGGCTCAAGGTCCAAGGTGGACAAGTAACATTTTTAAATATAAAACATCGAAATGCCATGTCCGCTGTCCGTCCGTTCATCTGTCCGTGTTTTAACGTGTTTCTCAGAGACTGTAAGACTTAGAGCAAATAAATTTTTCCAAAAGATGCGCATTTTCCCGGAAAAGATCAAGTTTATCGAATCAAGTATCTGTCGGTTATCGGTTTACAGCCGCTCCGCTGAACCTATCAACTCGAAACTCGACAAAGGTATGCGTCGTGTTTATGTGCATCTATGTTTTAAAAATAATCGAAATAGGATAAATACGTCAAAAGTCATGGCCAAAAATATGCGGATTTCACCCACCTTCGCCAATAACCTGCTCATGCAATGCTTTCTATTCATTTCGAATTCAAACATCGATCAGAATTCTAGCATGAAATTCTAAATTTCTTACCATTTGAAGGGTTCTCTTTTATAACAGCAGCGTATACTCTGTTTATCCTATCTTCAACGATTCAGTTGATATTCCATTCCATGTTTCAAGTACTGCCAAAATAAATAATTGCAATATTTGTGGCGTCACATTAGGGGTAGGGGGGCTGCTTAGGTGCAGTGTTGCCAATTTACCTTTTTTCGCAGCGAGTAGTGGGAATTCCAGATATTTTATGTAAGCATATAACAATGAATTAAGTGTAAAATCGTGAAATCAAGAAAAAAAAAAGTTGGCATCCATCGGTAAGATTAAATAGATAAGCCTAGAGTTCTTCAATGCTGCAGAAAAAGCTCTCAAGGGGATTAAAAATTTCCATAAAAATGGACCACGTGATGGTGGTATCCCTAAAAAGTAGTGGTTTTATTTTTTAAGCTCTCTTGAGTTGACCTTTAATAAAAACAACTTTACTTAAAGGTGGCGAAACGGTTTAAATTTTGTGTGAAAAAACTAAATGTTAGCAAAAGATTAAAGCGAAACACGCATTCTTACAACTTTGTACGAATGTCTATAGGTTTCATTAAGAAACGATCTATAAATAATGGAATATTAGTAATCTTCAATGGTTAATTAAATTAGATTATATTTGTGAGTAGGAAATGGCCCATTTCTAGCTATAAACCACATTATCTAAAAGTGTATCTATTTTTGGGAAAAATAATAAGACCCAATAAATCTTCGTTGGAGGCCAATTAGGCAACATTTTTCTTACCTTTAAAAAATTATCTTTTATGTTTTGTGAATAAATTGCTATGAGGATGCTTATAAATGACGCAAGAACCGATTACCTGTATTATTCACAAAGTTATTATCATAACTCAAAACGTAGTTTGATCAGATATACATGCCTAAATCGCATTGGCTGTACCGTTTTTGTAAAAGGAACGTATCACCAACGCCTATTACATGGGTTAGCAAGATCATATTATAATTAATAAACCCTATTAAGGTTTGAAAAAGTCTCAAATGGTTTTTTTTTTTTGTTTCTTCTGAAACTTGTAGCTGTTTTTGGTTTTTACTTTTCTGCAAAAAAGTATTGGGATTGGCCAAAAAACTAAACTAAACTAAAATCTCAATTTTACGTTGGGAGATGTTTTTGTGTTCCTACGTGTCGTAGTCGTCATATAGTGTGTTAGTCAAATAACTTTAGTAATATCGGCTTTAGCAAGCTAAATGCTTTTCCTATTGCCTATTGAATTTCAGCACTCTAGTCGCTATAGTTGGGTCGTCAGAAGAATAATAAGAGTAAATAATTTAACACATTTTTTGGTTTTTCATTTTTTGTTGTTTAAAGTTGTCCTAGAACATTTCGTTTGTTTTGATAAACGTGCAGAAAAGCCTGAGTTGGTTACCAACTGTTACTTTTCCGCAAAAAAGTATCGCGATTGCCAAACACTTGACAACTTGTCCGGCGATTTAGCGACGTTTTTGTGTTGGGAATGTCTTCAAGATCTTTCCTATTGAATTTAACCACTCTAGTCGCTATAGTTGGGTCGCCAAAGGAATAATATGAGTAAATAATTTTAAAAAGTTGGTTTTTCCAAAAACTTTAGTAATTTCTACTTTACCAAGCTAAATATTTTCTGTTGTGTTGGGCATGTCTTCAAAGGGTTTCCTATTGAATTTGAGCACTCTAGTCGCTATAGTAATGAGGAAGAGGAATAATAAGAGTAAATAATTTTTTAAAATAAATTTTTTTTTTTGTTGTTTAAATTTGTTCTAGCTAATTTCGGTTGTTTTGAGTTGGTTACCAACTGTATATTTTGTTGTCAATCTAGCTTTTTTTGCTGGCGAAAAGTTGGCAACACTGCCTAAGTGTAACTATTTGTGAGTCCAAAATTTTGGTGATGTCATTTGTGAACAGCTGTATGTCAGGCTGTGGGTAACATACTGAACGATCTTGACAAAGATGTCCTTGTCTTTTATTTTATTTTCTACATAAAAGTCAACGTCCTTGATGAAAAATAAAACATCCAAAGAAAAAGGTATGGAATTTAATACCGCCTGCCCCCCAACGCAAAATGCGATCTACGCCGCTGCATAGAAGCCGCTACGCAGCAGCAGAAAAACACAAAGGCACATCAAGTTGCGGCAACATATTGTGGCAGTACGCAGACGTTGAACGCGGCCAACGTAAGCGGTAAAGAGTACATACATATATGTACATACACATATGTACATAGATGCATACATATGAATGTATGTACATACATATGTAAGCAGAGACACCGATCCCAACACCCTACGCGTTTGGCAACAAAGTTGGCAGCAGCAGCAGCAGCAGCAGCGGTACATACATATGTACATACGTACATAAGCAGCGACGCCAACGATCGGCTTGACAGAGCCCGGCAGCGAAGTTGTTGAATAAATTAAATAATTTTCCGGCGTTTAGTCAAGCTCAGTTCAATTGCGGCGAGCATTGCCAACAGACGTCTCTGAGCGGAACTTTCAATCGAAGTAAATCGAAGCCAAAGGCAATACAGTTGTAGCCAAAGCCAAAGCCAAAGCCGAAGCCGAAGCAAAGCGAAAACTGCAGCTAGAAGTGTGTAAAAAGATGAAGATAATTGAAATTACATGAAAGAAGAAGAGTGTGAAGAAAGAACAACAAAAAAGGCGAAACGAAAAAACGTGTGAGAATTTAGATGCAGTAATAATAAGAAGCGTAGCCAAACGAAAATCGAAAGTAATGCTAAACCAAAAAAAAACACACCGCGCTTGAAGGCTTCACTTTTTTTTTTGTGGTTATCTTTTTTACATTTCTTTTTGTTTTTGTTTTTGTTTTTGTTTTGCTTGTGTGTTTTGTATGTTTGTGTGTCAGCATAGTTGTTGTTTTCTTCTTACCTTATGTGTTAAATAATGCACTAAACACCAAATATCGGCATCGATATCATCGACATCGTCGTCAACAGCAACAACGACGCAGTGGAACAAGTGCAGCGAGGTTAGTAGATCAACTAGTTTTACTTCCTTGCACAATTGCATTGGCCAGACAAGCCAGTGAGCCAATAAGCGAACACCAACAACAACAACAACAGATAGTCAAAGCAAAAGAGCAAGCAAACAACAACAACAAAGCTGATCTCAAAAACTGAAAGCAGCCGCCGACGCCGACGCCATACATATACATACATACATACATACATATGCGACAGCTGTTTTCGATTTTGCTTTCAAAGAGCATTCCAGCTTTTGGCTTTCTTGTATTCGCGGCTCAAAGTTGTGCGTTTGTTGTTGTTGTTTTTGTTGTTGTTTTTGTCGCTTGTGTGTGTCTTCTTGGCGTGCTGCATTTTGTGCATTATTCGTTGAAAGGCCAACAAAAGGCACGAATTAAGATAAAAACAATAAAAACGCGTACAAAATATTAACAACAGTTAAAAGTGAAAATAACGGCATTACTCATGTATGTATGTTCGCAGCCCTAAGCTGCCATTTATGTAAAAAAAAAAAATTTTATATACAAATGAAACATGTACATAAAACAAAATTCAAATATTATGGCAAGTATGTGAGGAGAGTAATTCGCATGTTGACATGTTGATACCCTTATTTTGTGTTAATAACGAATATTTGAGAGTTTTATACGAAACATGTTTCATTTGTACACAAAGTGTAAAAGGTTAGACTAGTGCAATGTGTGTAACAGACAGAAGGAGGCGTGGCAGACCATGGGGGCATGACTCGGGTAGCGATTGGACCATGTACGTCTGTCCCTCTGTATGAGGGCATAGATCTTCAAGACCCTAAGAGCTAGCCACACAAAATTTTACGAAAAGATGCGCTTAATCTCGGGACAGTCGAAGTTTGTCGAATTGGGTTGATATCTGCCCCCGTTTCCCCCCAGCAGACTTTCGCTGTTTACAGCCGCGCCGTTAAATCTATCAACTTGAAACTTGTCAGAGGTTTGCGTTGTGATTATGTTAACTACGTTACATACATCAAAAGTTAAAGTCAAAAATGTGCTGATTTCACCCCGCCTATAAACTTCGTCTATAAACTGCTCCAAACTTCCACTGCACGTAGATATGGATTTATGTGAGCTAAGAGCTCATAATATTGATTTGAATACTCCCACAGACATTAATAAATGTGTTTGTGATCTATGTTTAAGAACATTGGCCCAAGAACACTGAAGTTATGGGCATTATAGTAATTTTTACCCCAAAATAACCAACTTCCCAATAGGAAAACTTCTCAATAAGTTCTTCCCAATAGGAAAATACATACAGTTATATTGATCTTGTGAAGGAGACAAACGACGATACTTTCGTTCCCATTTTACCGTATGCTGGATTTAGTGTTTATGGGGGAAAATGGGTACAGGGTATATATTCCACTGTCGGGCATCGTCCCGACTGTCTGCATCAAATTTTTTTGCAGTGTTAAATATTTCTATGCAAAATTTACGAGTTCGTCTTAAATATAATCAGGCTTTTATTACGCATACTTTTTTCTTTTAAAAGGACGAATTTAAATACTCTAAAATATTGATGGAACAATTCAGATTAGAATTAATTTGGAAATTTACATAAATAAGCGCTGATTTGTCCGAAACCAATACAATGTTCCCAACAAAGAGCATGCAATTGAATAGAGTGGAATCCTTGACGTGGTGAACAAATTTTTCCTTAGCCTATTTATATAATAGTTTCCTTTGCTTTGCAAAAGCTTTCTTTTAACAGCTGAAGGCATTTCTTGCTGGGAAAATATTTTATCAAGGGCATCAAAAAGTCGACTGCATTGAGAGTTTCGTATTGGTTATCTGTTATTTTGACCATTTCACTAACCTAACTTAAGTACATTTAAATTGCCGTGTAAGCATTGACCTTGTCAGC